>CM024241.1:91607220-92807220 GCA_013421045.1 Propylea japonica
GATCTTGTGACTGTACACCTTGCGACTTCTTCCTTTGGGGCCACGTGAAAGAGAAGGTCTACGCCAATAGCCCAGCGTCGATTCAAGACCTCAAGATGCATTCGTGAGGCTATCGAGGACATAATAAAATTTCGTTAAAAGGATATGGACCTGTAAGCGTGGTCGTGGTGGTCATTTGCCTGACGTTATTTTTCCACTATCAACGGCATAGCTTCTACTTTAAAATGAAATAAACATCCGATCATTTATAATGAAAAATGGAATTTTTATATCAAATAATACCTCTTATTAGAAAACCCTTTATGTGGGACATAACAGACCATTACTTGCAGTACAAGAAACCCCTTTAACTAAATCTGTATCCAATTGTTACTGAATTGCAACCGAATTACCGATAAAAACCAGTTTGCAATCAACTGTTAGAATGAACTTATTCTCTTATGTGAAAGATATTATTTTGTGAAGGTTCAGAAATGATTTCCTGTGACAAACCTATTATGAAATTAAGTTCGATAATCAGTAAGACTACAGTGAACATGAGAAATATTTGCAAAGTATTTTACTGCTCCAAACGAGATATTCGTATTATTATAAACCTTACTTTATGTGAAAGTGATACTTTGAGGAGCCATCTTTGAAAAGACACTTCGCATACTTACACCAAAAATCTGTAAAAGTATCCTGAAAATCATTCGAATCTTGTTAAAAGTAAGCACACTGTGATAGAAATAACGCTTTTAAACTTCACTTTCTGAGACATCCGCCTAAAACATACTTCAGGTTTACATCAAAAACCCATGTGATGAATATGTCTGAATGCTTTTACTCCAATTTACAGTCAACATGAATATCGAATCAGCGTTTGCCATGGAAGCGCTTACGACAGCGTTCACATCGAAATTATTCCGGAATTTGGACAACGATATTCCTAAAGTGATGATAATATTGGATGAGATAACATTCGGAGCTGTATTCATCGAAAATTACGTCCGAAATCGAGGGAGTCTGTATTTATAATGGCGTTCGACTAAGGCTAGGAGTGGACGTTTGGAGAAACCATACATAAAGAGGTGTTATTTTGAATAGCCCTCCATTTCGGTAGATGCCACGTTTGAAGCTGTCAATTTTTGACATTTGACAAGTAGAAACTACGCCATTAATAAAAATGGAACGATACACTCTTCAAGAACGCATTGAAATTATTAAAATTCACTATAAAAATGCTGAAAATTTGCAGAGACGGTTCGTAAAGCTCGAACATTTTTGGGTTGTCGTGAAGCACCTTGTCGGAGTGCAATGAAGAAATTGGTAAAAAATTTTGAGCTGTTGGGGCATGTTAGTGATGTGAAGAATAAAACCCGTGCACGTCGCTCAAGAAACGCCGAGAATATGCTGTTGTCGCCGATAGTATTGAAGAAAACACAGGTTTGTCCATTTCTTGTCTATCTTTGGAATAAGGCATTCCACAAACGGCATTACATTAAGGAACAACGTTTACTTTCAACAAAAGTTTCCGGACCGTGTTATCTCTCGAAGAGGTGATCACAATTGGCTACCGAGATCTTGTGATTTAACACCTTGCGACTTCTTCCTTTTGTGCCACATAAAAGAGAAGGTCTACGCCAATAGTCCAGCGTTGATTAAAGACCTCAAAAATGGAATTCGTGAGGCTATCGAGGACATAGGGCAGCCACTTTGCGATTTGGTTATGGAAATTTTCATTGATAGGATAGGGACGAGGGCCCTGTAAGCGTGGTCGTGGTGGTCATTTGCCTGACGTTATTTTCCACTATTACCGGCATAGCTTCTTCTTTATAATGAAATAAACATCTGATCATTTATATTGAAAAATGGCATATCAAAATAACACCTCTTATTGGAAAACCCTTCACATAAAGGATGGACCATAAGATTGAAACTTTATAAACGGCACTAACTGTTGGATATTTGTTCATCTTTTTGTGTTCCTAACTTGTTGATTTACCAGGTTCTGATGACCTCGTTAATTACGAAATATCAAAAAATTCAATAAGAGTAAACATACCATTTAAATACTTTGAATCTCCATCACAATTATGATGATTCAATACACGCCATATAGGCTTTGAAGTCCCTCACCAGATTACAATCTTGTGAAAGTTAGAAAAAAAGTTGTTGTTGTAAATTATTGAGGGGGTTACATTTCACAGTGCCTCTGATGTTGCGCCCCCATTTGAACTGTTTTTTCAACTGCTCTGCAGCTCGGCCTACAGTTCCAGAGTTTCAATGAGCTCCAGTATTTGCGAGAGCTTCAAGGAGGCTAAATCTGCGTTTCTCCTATGGAAGACATTCTTTGCGCAGGCTCGCAATGGCGAAGCATTCTGTTGATGAATGAACTGGAGTTTCCTGTTCTAAGTGTCGTAATTACATATTTTTTCAATTAAAACAAAAGGATTTTTCACTATATCTAGGTATTAGGAATTGAAGAAAGAGCCCTTCTGTGAAGTTAGAAGCTGTTGTTATTGAGAAAACCATAATGCGTAGCTGGACGTAATCATGGTACACTTCGAAAGAAACCATAGTTTGTTTTCCTGATATCTATATCTTCTTCTACGATTTATATTATGTTTTACCATTTTTATTTACATATTTCATTATGTTAACGTGTACCACCGCATCCACCATTTTGCAACATATAACAATTTCTCACGTTCGTAAAAAGGAAAAACTCACAAGTTTTTGCGCTTTTTGAATAATTCTCCTGTTTTCTATGATTAATAATTAATAAACATAAAAGGCGACCGTCGTAAATATACAATACATGCCAAATTATACTACGTCGTATTCCAAGTTTTTAGATTATTTGGAAAACAACCATGAAATTTTCAATGAATTCTGAAAAAATCTATTGCTGTTCATAAAGCTGGTCGAAATCCAATCTTACATCAAAACATTCAACTCAATTGTTGACCTAATCTTAGAAGATTGAAGTTTCCCATGAATCGATAGCGTTCCTCAAAATATGTACCCTTTCAAAAATTGACGATGGGTAAATAAATTTCCAGGAATAACTTCTTTTCAAGTCGAAGTCAAAGTAAATTCAATTCATGGAAGATCACTTTGTATCGTTCATGTGTTATCCATGATATTGGAAATATATTGAAGTTCCTCATTTCCGCTCTGTAAATAGTCCCAGTTCTCTCATGTTTTATCCATACTATATATTCATAGTTCCCCCGAATATACGGAATAGACAAGAAAATATTTACTTGTCTATACTGAGTTGATTTATATGACACTGAGATGTGATTTCAGCTCTATATACCATCGAAGAAGTCTTTGTTATGGCGGATATAGTTCTGAATTGTCGTTCAGTGACGCATGGCCTGCATAATACAATGTTCGATGTAGATGTGGTAAATGAACTGTAGGTATGGATTCGTTGAATGTTTAGGGAAAATTGACAAATATCTCCGGTTCATCCATTCGAAGGTAATATAGTTCCGTACAGAATATTCTATAGCTTCATTTAAAATATTATTTGACTAGAATAAAAAGGAATATTCTGTTTCTATTATTTTTCATGCGGAAAACAATATAACGAAGAAACGGTGTACGCGTTATCTTGAAAAACATAGCGAAATCGAAACAAATACTTGGCAATACTATTCTGAGCTGAATACATTTTTCTTCCTAGTTGTTTTTCGGTAGGAGAGGGAATCAACAGGAATGGTTCTCATTGATAAATGGAACTGATAGATTTCATGGTAGTGAAAACAACTTTCATCAAGTGTACTAACAAGAGTCCAGAGGACTTAATACAAATGATATTTGCAAAGAAAGCAACTACTCACAACACAAGACATAAATCTTGTTTAAGTCCACCCGGAGGGTTATGCCTAACGTATACGGAAATAGTTCAAAGTCATCGGCGTAAGCAGAACACTCTCGAGGGTTCAGCCATGAATGCTAGAAACAGCACTGGATCAAGAACTGAACCATGTGGCACACCACTCGTCACGGTCTCACTTGAAGATGAACGCTTGCCAACTTTTACCAATAACGTTCGAGTAAAAATGCCCCGATCCACTGGAGCAGTTGCCCCTGAATTCCAAACTGATAAAACTTGCTAAGAAGTCTTCTGAATTACACTCGATCGAAAGCTCTGGAGAAATCCGAATATACCACGTCTATGGGAGATTGAGAATCGATAGATCCCGTCAACGGGTTCAGGCACTGCAATAGATACGGGAACTTCTTGCAATGATTTATTCCAGGAAGATTCTCTCAGAGTGATTTCTGCCATTTCCATTTGCATTTTTCTATACCGCGGTAGGGTTTTGAGCCAGTCAGTGGCGTTTTTGCTCCTTGTCTGGCAAGAACCCAGACTAAAGAGACCATATTGTTCTTGTCTACTTCATTAGGCGTTTTCGGATACTAATTTGATCCCTAACCTTTGAGTTCGTTTACCTTACCCGAATATTCAACCTGAAATCGAAAAGTACTGTGCTATTAACTCGATCACTGACCCAGGTTGATCTATCTTAACCCTACACGAGAGCAGGGTCGTAGAGTCACCGCATGCGCACTGCAGTTCAATTTTTCATTTGAAAAAGGCAGGAATAAGTCTTGTACTCTTTTTTTTAGTAATTTCACATAAATTATATTCCTAAAATTATGGAAAGAAAAGAGAATTTGGCTCAGTGTAAAATGTGTGGTTCCATGAGCCGGGAAAATAATGTTGAACAACTTCTTTATAACTTTGTATGCAGATCTTTCTGCGTTAAAGCTAAAGCCTTCTCTACTTCTTTAACGCTAATGCGAGAGCAACCAGAAATTATAAGAAAGATTTTACAGAAGCCAATAAATTCAAGCAAAGCTAGAGACAATCAGTGAATAAACTGGAACTGAAAAAATAAATTATCTACTTCTTCAACATAGGTACTCAAAAATAACATTAAACATGGAAGGGTACATCAGAAATTATAAGAAATATTTTACAAAAGTCAATAAATGGAAGCAAAGCCGAAAATGAACTAGGGCTGAAAAAATAAATCCATAAAATATTTGGTTATGTTATTGATACGACTCTCACTTCAAATCCTAAACAGGGTCCGTGATCCGAGTAGATTCGTCACGTGACCCAATGGATCGAGTTAGTAACCCTGAGTGAGTTTCCGAAAACGCCTTTTGAGTTTTCTTTGGCAACCCTATATCAGCTTTGAGTCGACGACATAGGACTTAAGTCTTCCAATATCAGTTCGGATCACTGTGTCACACTCTTGATGATTTGTTCCTTTTCTAGGAAAAAGCAGGCGATATATAACCATGAAAACAACAAGAAGCTGAAAAATCTACCTATTGTTGCTTAACAAGTTGAAGCATAATGAACAAATTCACCACAAAATATCTAAACATCATTACAGTACCTACAGCCCAACCTTGTGATCCCATTTTCTGCTCAAAATCCGAAAATTGCTGAACAAACGTTACCACGCACATCTCCGCAAAAAACACATAAACTAAACCTCCAACATCAAAGCCTTTTAAAATCCACAATAACCATTCTTTCAGTCGAAGATACACAACTGCACAGCGGCCATGAATTCCAGGAACACCGATCCTGAACGGCCAAATTTCATCAATTCATTCTGCCCTCCCGCTGGAGAATAATACTGGAAATGGAGATAAATGGAAAATGTATATTTCCCATCGATTTTCCGATGTCTCTTTGATTTATGCCGGTTGAACGTGAAATATGCTAAACGTAAAACGTAAAGACGTACGGCCATCGGATGAAATTTATAAGTACAACCTGAATTCTAGAAAAAAAGCTTCGACTTCGGCGAGTAGTATTTATATGCGGCACATTTTACGGTCCTATAAAATCTATTTTCGCCTGGTCCTTAAACGAGACGAACATAAAAGATGCGGATTTAAAAATCTGAATATCAATGGGGATCGGGAATAATTGATCCCTCGGGGACAGAATTCGAATTTGAAATTCAGATCATTAACTTATCACGGTGGCTGGAAAAATGATAGGAGAGGTAAATTTGGAACCAATCAAATGTGCGTTGAAGGTTCGTTACTTTTTAATTTTGAATTGTTCTACTGGTCTGTCGACAACAGGAATATGCTGAAGAACTGGTGGATATTCGCGAGTTTCACTTTACAGAAAGCCATACACTGGCCAGACCACATTGAGATAAATGGAAAATGTATATTTCCCATCGGTTTTCTGATGTCTCTTTGATTTATGCCGGTCGAATGTGAAATATACTAAACGTAAAACGTAAAGACGTACGGCCATCGGATGAAATTTATAAGTACAACCTGAATTCTAGAAAAAAAGCTTCGACTTCGACGAGTAGTATTTATATGCGGCACATTTTACGGTCCTATAAAATCTATTTTCGCGTGTGGTCCTTAAACGAGACGAACATAAAAGATGCGGATTTAAAAATCTTAATATCAATGGGGATCGGAAATAATTGATCCCTGGGGATGGAATTCGAATTTGAAATTCAGATCATTAACTTCTAACGGTAGCTGGAAAAATGATAGGAGAGGTAAATTTGTAACCAATCAAATGCCCGTTTAAGGTTCGTTATTTTCTAATTTTGAATTGTTCTACTGGTCGGTCGGCAACAGTAGGTATGCTGAGGAACTGGTAGATTTTCACGTGTTTCACTTTACAGAAAGCCATACTGGCCAGGCCACATTGAGATAAATGGAAAATGTATATTTCCTATTGGTTTTCCGATGTTTTCTTTATTTATGCCGGTCGAACGTGAAATATGCTAAACGTAAAACGTAAAGACGTACGGCCATCGGATGAAATTTATAAGTACAACCTGAATTCTAGAAAAAAAGCTTCGACTTCGGCGAGTAGTATTTATATGCGGCACATTTTACGGTTCTATAAAATCTATTTTCGTCTGGTCCTCAAACGAGACGAACATAAAAGATGCGGATTTAAAAATCTGAATATAATGGGGATCGGGAATAATTGATCCCCGGGACAGAATTCGAATTGAAATTCAGATCATTAACTTATAACGGTAGCTGGAAAAATATAAGAGAGAGGTAAATTTGGAACCAATCAAATGTGCGTTGAAGGTTCGTTACTTTTTAATTTTGAATTGTTCTACTGGTCTGTCGACAACAGGAATATGCTGAAGAACTGGTGGATTTTCGTGAGTTTCACTTTACAGAAAGCCATACACTGGCCAGACCACATTGAGATAAATGGAAAAAGTATATTTCCTATCGGTTTTTCGATGTTTTTTTGATTTATGCCGGTCGAACGTGAAATATGCTAAACGTAAAACGTAAAGACGTACGGCCATCGGATGAAATTTATAAGTACAACCAGAATTCTAGAAAAAAAGCTTCGACTTCGGCGAGTAGTATTTATATGCGGCACATTTTACGGTCCTATAAAATCTATTTTCGCCTGGTCCTTAAACGAGACGAACATAAAAGATGCGGATTTAAAAATCTGAATATCAATGCGGATCGGGAATGATTGATCCCCGGGACAGATTTCAAATTGGAAATTCAGATCATTAACTTCTAACGATAGCTGGAAAAATGATTGGATAGGTAGATTGGGAACCAATCAAATGCCCGTTTTAGCTTCGTTATTTCCTTATTTTGAATTGTTCTACTGGTCGGTCGGCAACAGTAGGTATGCAGAAGAAATGGTAGATTTTCACGTGTTCCATTATCAGGGAGCCAGACACTGGTCACACTACATTGATATAAATGGAAAATGTATATTTCCCATCGGTTTTCCGATGTCTCTTTGATTTATGCCGGTCGAACGTGAAATATGCTAAACGTGAAACGTAAAGACGTACGGCCATCGGATGAAATTTATAAGTACAACCAGAATTCTAGAAAAAAAGCTTCGGCTTCGCGAGTAGTATTTATATGCGGCACATTTCACGGTCCTATAAAATGTATTTTCGCCTGGTCCTTAAACGAAACGAACAAAAAGATGCGATTTAAAAATCTGAATATCAATGGGGATCGGGAATAATTGATCCCTCGGGGACAGAATTCGAATTTGAAATTCAGATCATTAACTTATAACGGTGGCTGGAAAAATGATAGGAGAGGTAAATTTGGAACCAATCGAATGTCCGTTTAAGGTTCGTTATTTTCTAATTTTAAATTGTTCTACTGGTCGATCGGCAACATTAGGTTTGCTGACAGATTACATGAAGATAAAAAGAAAATGTATTAACTCACATCGATTTTCCGGTATCCCTTTGATTTATGCCGCGGTAGAACGTGAAATATGCTGAACGTTAATAAATGAAATTTATAAGTACAACCAGAATTCTAGAAAAAAAGCTACGGTCCTATAAAATCTATTTTCGCTTGATCCTTAACGAGACGAACATAAAGATGCGGATTTAAAAATCTGAATATCAAAGGGTATCGGAAATAATTGATCAATGGAAAATGTATATTTCCCATCAGTTTTCTGATGTCTTTTTGATTTATGCCGGTCGAACGTAAAATATCCTATCTCAACTCACTCTTGCATTTACTTTTGTTATGATTTAATCCTGCTTTCTTTCAATCATACATTGTCATTAAATGGGTCAAAGAGATATTCATGCTAAAAATAATAGAGAAATAAGCAGGTTTAGACAATGTTATTCCATATAAACAAGGAAATAACAAAAAGTATCAGTGATCTTCACAGTTCACATATATACCAATGTAAATTAGCGACTGCACATAATTGCCTATATTTTTCGATTTTGTTCTGTTTCATACTTGTTAGAAGTTTTCTATTGTTTGGAAGGTTCCTAGGAATATTTGACATATGTTAGTAAACCTTCAATGATTTATATATTAAGGTTGAACCCTATGTCAACCACTGTTCAATGTAATATTATTGTCACAGTTAATGACATATTGTTTAACCCCAATATATAAATTATTGAAGGGTTTACTTACATAGATTAAATATTTCTTGGAATCTTCCAAATAATAGAAAACTTCCAACGAATATGAAACAGAACAAAATCGAAAAATATACGCAATTATATGCAATCGCTATCCTCAAGTAAACTCCAACATATACACTTATTGACACTTCTGCAAAATCTCACGCCAAATATCTAATGATGGAGTTCAGAAAACACCATATGAGGAAATTGAACTTGACCCAAATAGAAATAAAACATTCTGAAATAGGTGGAGACAGATGAAAAAACCTTAGAAAGCACGAATAGATTATTACATCGGTATATATGTGCACAGTGTCAATCACTATCAGGGTTGTCAACAACTGAACCTCTCACCCTAAGTAAATGGAGTATATAATAAATCAGAACACAACCTTGAAGAAAACTGAGTGATTCAGAAAAAAATATATTCCATCGTATACAACTATCTCTATCCTGCTCTGAATTCAACCGCAAAGTTTGATAAGAACATACACATGCAATAGACTGCAGTAAACGTTATCCAAAACGCATTCCTCGAGCGCCTCAAACCGGTTTATATCCGCAGGATGTATCCTCGATTCGGCGGCGTTATTCAAAAAAATATCGGTTCTCAAAGGTGAATATTTCACATTTCCTCCCCGTAGGATTGATCGAATTCGAATCCTCCTTTTGGAAGGATCCTAGCTTCGTTCTGCATCGCTCGTGCGCTGCTCGTCCGACTGCTAGTTTATTCATAATGCTGCAGCTTTATATTTTATTTACGGCTACTCAAAATCCAACGGCAACGTAAATATGCTCTCCTCACTCTGTCACGGGTACGGGATATTATATATCTTTGGTGGGAAATCTGCGAAATTTACGGGAAGTGAACGCAAACACCTTGTGACAAATAAACCGCTGTGAACGGTTCGGTATTATTACACGTGTGCGTTGTATTGTTCTTGGAGTTTCTGGGAGGAATAAACATGATGTAGGGGGTGGTGGGAGTTGAACGAACTGAGATGATGAATAAAAGGGTGACCTTGATTTGCATTCTAGGACATGAAAGAAGCTGAGAAAAACTGACAATCTCGCCAGAAAAAGATGCGCAGTCCCCTTCCGAGGACCGAAATATTGTTATTGCAGTTTTATATTTTATTTAGGGCTCAAAAAGTCCAACATGAATAAGCTCTCCTCACTCTGTCACAGGTACGGGATATTATATATCTTTGTGAGAAATCTGCAAAACTTCTTCCTTTGGGGCCACGTGAAAGAGAAGGTCTACGCCAATAGCCCAGCGTCGATTCAAGACCTCAAAGATGGCATTCGTGAGGCTATCGAGGACATAATAAAATTTCGTTAAAAGGATATGGACCTGTAAGCGTGGTCGTGGTGGTCATTTGCCTGACGTTATTTTCCACTATCAACGGCATAGCTTCTACTTTAAAATGAAATAAACATCCGATCATTTATAATGAAAAATGGAATTTTTATATCAAAATAATACCTCTTATTGGAAAACCCTTTATGTGGGACATAATAGACCATTACTTGCAGTACGAGAAACCCCTTTAACTTAATCGTATCCAATTGTTACTGAATTGCAACCGAATTACCGATAAAAAACCAGTTTGCAATCAACTGTTGAATGAACCATTCTCTTGTGTGAAAACTATTAATTTGTGAAGGTTCAGAAAGGATTTCCTGTGACAAACCTATTATGAAATCCAGTTCGATAATCAGTAAGACTACAGTGAACATGAGAAATATTTGCAAAGTATTTTACTGCTCCAAACGAGATATTCGTATTATGAACCTTTCTTCATGTGACAGTGGTACTTTGAGGAGCCATCTTTGAAAAGACACTTCGCATACTTACACCAAAAAATCTGTAAAAGTATCCTGAAAATCATTCGAATCTGGTTAAAAGTAAACACACTGTGATAAAAATAACGCTTCTAAACTTCACTTTCTGAGACATCCGCCTAAAACATACTTCAGGTTTACATCGAAACCATGTTGATGAATATGTCTGAATGCTTTTACTCCAATTTACAGTCAACATGAATATCGAATCAGCGTTTGCCATGGAAGCGCTTACGACAGCGTTCACATCGAAATTATTCCGGAATTTGGACAACGATATTCCTAAAGTGATGATAATATTGGATGAGATAACATTCGGAGCTGTATTCATCGAAAATTACGTCCGAAATCGAGGGAGTCTGTATTTATAATGGCGTTCGACTAAGGCTAGGAGTGGACGTTTGGAGAAACCATACATAAAGAGGTGTTATTTTGAATAGCCCTCCATTTCGGTAGATGCCACGTTTGAAGCTGTCAATTTTTGACATTTGACAAGTAGAAACTACGCCATTAATAAAAATGGAACGATACACTCTTCAAGAACGCATTGAAATTATTAAAATTCACTATAAAAATGCTGAAAATTTGCAGAGACGGTTCGTAAAGCTCGAACATTTTTGGGTTGTCGTGAAGCACCTTGTCGGAGTGCAATGAAGAAATTGGTAAAAAATTTTGAGCTGTTGGGGCATGTTAGTGATGTGAAGAATAAAACCCGTGCACGTCGCTCAAGAAACGCCGAGAATATGCTGTTGTCGCCGATAGTATTGAAGAAAACACAGGTTTGTCCATTTCTTGTCTATCTTTGGAATAAGGCATTCCACAAACGTCATTGCATTAATGGACAATGTTTACTTTCAACAAAAGTTTCCGCACCGTGTTATCTCTCGAAGAGGTGATCACAATTGGCTACCGAGATCTTGTGATTTAACACCTTGCGACTTCTTCCTTTTGTGCCACATAAAAGAGAAGGTCTACGCCAATAGTCCAGCGTTGATTAAAGACCTCAAAAATGGAATTCGTGAGGCTATCGAGGACATAGGGCAGCCACTTTGCGATTTGGTTATGGAAATTTTCATTGATAGGATAGGGACGAGGGTCCTGTAAGCGTGGTCGTGGTGGTCATTTGCCTGATGTTATTTTCCACTATTACCGGCATAGCTTCTTCTTTATAATGAAATAAATATCTGATCATTTATATTGAAAAATGGCATATCAAAAATAACACCTCTTATTGGAAAACCCTTCACATAAAGGCTGGACCATAAGATTGAAACTTTATAAACGGCACTAACTGTTGGGCATTTGTTCATCTCTTTGTGTTCCCAGGTTCTGATGACCTCGTTAATTACGAAATATCAAAAAATTCAATAAGAGTAAACATACCATTTAAATACTTTGAATCTCCATCACAATTATGATGATTCAATACACGCCATATAGGCTTTGAAGTCCCTCACCAGATTACAATCTTGTGAAAGTTAGAAAAAAAGTTGTTGTTGTAAATTATTGAGGGGGTTACATTTCACAGTGCCTCTGATGTTGCGCCCCCATTTGAACTGTTTTTTCAACTGCTCTGCAGCTCGGCCTACAGTTCCAGAGTTTCAATGAGCTCCAGTATTTGCGAGAGCTTCAAGGAGGCTAAATCTGCGTTTCTCCTATGGAAGACATTCTTTGCGCAGGCTCGCAATGGCGAAGCATTCTGTTGATGAATGAACTGGAGTTTCCTGTTCTAAGTGTCGTAATTACATATTTTTTCAATTAAAACAAAAGGATTTTTCACTATATCTAGGTATTAGGAATTGAAGAAAGAGCCCTTCTGTGAAGTTAGAAGCTGTTGTTCATATTGAGAAAACCATAATGCGGAGCTGGACGTAATTATGGTCACTTCGAAAAAAACCATAGTTTGTTTTTCTGATATCTATATCTTCTTCCACGATTTATATTTTGTTTTACCATTTTTATTTACATATTCATTATGTAAACGTGTACCACCGCATCCACCATTTTGCAACATGTAACAATTTCTCACGTTCGTAAAAAGAAAAACTCACAAGTTTTTTTTCGCTTTTGAATAATCTTCTGTTTTCTATGATTAATAATAAATTAACATAAAAGGCGACCGTCGTGAATATACAATACATGCCAAATTATACTACGTCGTATTCCAAGTTTTTAGATTAAGTATTTGGAAAACAACCATGATATTTCAATGAATTCTGAAAAATCTATTGCTGTTCATAAAGGTGGTCGAAATCCAATCTTACATCAAAACATTCAACTCAATTGTTGACCTAATCTTAGAAGATTGAAGTTTCCCATGAATCGATAGCGTTCCTCAAAATATGTACCCTTTCAAAATTGACGATGGGTAAATAAATTTCCAGGAATAACGTCTTTTCGAGTCGAAGTCAAAGTAAATTCAATTCATGGAAGATCACTTTGTATCGTTCATGTGTTATCCATGATATTGGAAATATATTGAAGTTCCTCATTTCCGCTCTGTAAATAGTCCCAGTTCTCTCATGTTTTATCCATACTATATATTCATAGTTCCCCCGAATATACGGAATAGACAAGAAAATATTTACTTGTCTATACTGAGTTGATTTATATGACACTGAGATGTGATTTCAGCTCTATATACCATCGAAGAAGTCTTTGTTATGGCGGATATAGTTCTGAATTGTCGTTCAGTGACGCATGGCCTGCATAATACAATGTTCGATGTAGATGTGGTAAATGAACTGTAGGTATGGATTCGTTGAATGTTTAGGGAAAATTGACAAATATCTCCGGTTCATCCATTCGAAGGTAATATAGTTCCGTACAGAATATTCTATAGCTTCATTTAAAATATTATTTGACTAGAATAAAAAGGAATATTCTGTTTCTATTATTTTTCATGCGGAAAACAGTATAACGAAGAAACGGTGTATGCGTTATCTTGAAAAACATAGCGAAATCGAAACAAATACTTGACAATACTATTCTGAGCTGAATAAATTTTTCTTCCTAGTTGTTTTTCGGTAGGAGAGGGAATCAACAGGAATGGTTCTCATTGATAAATGGAACTGATAGATTTCATGGTAGTGAAAACAACTTTCATCAAGTGTACTAACAAGAGTCCAGAGGACTTAATACAAATGATATTTGCAAAGAAAGCAACTACTCACAACACAAGACATAAATCTTGTTTAAGTCCACCCGGAGGGTTATGCCTAACGTATACGGAAATAGTTCAAAGTCATCGGCGTAAGCAGAACACTCTCGAGGGTTCAGCCATGAATGCTAGAAACAGCACTGGATCAAGAACTGAACCATGTGGCACACCACTCGTCACGGTCTCACTTGAAGATGAACGCTTGCCAACTTTTACCAATAACGTTCGAGTAAAAATGCCCCGATCCACTGGAGCAGTTGCCCCTGAATTCCAAACTGATAAAACTTGCTAAGAAGTCTTCTGAATTACACTCGATCGAAAGCTCTGGAGAAATCCGAATATACCACGTCTATGGGAGATTGAGAATCGATAGATCCCGTCAACGGGTTCAGGCACTGCAATAGATACGGGAACTTCTTGCAATGATTTATTCCAGGAAGATTCTCTCAGAGTGATTTCTGCCATTTCCATTTGCATTTTTCTATACCGCGGTAGGGTTTTGAGCCAGTCAGTGGCGTTTTTGCTCCTTGTCTGGCAAGAACCCAGACTGAAGAGACCATATTGTTCTTGTCTACTTCATTAGGCGTTTTCGGATACTAATTTGATCCCTAACCTTTGAGTTCGTTTACCTTACCCGAATATTCAACCTGAAATCGAAAAGTACTGTGCTATTAACTCGATCACTGACCCAGGTTGATCTATCTTAACCCTACACGAGAGCAGGGTCGTAGAGTCACCGCATGCGCACTGCAGTTCAATTTTTCATTTGAAAAAGGCAGGAATAAGTCTTGTACTCTTTTTTTTAGTAATTTCACATATTATATTCCTAAAATTATGGAAAGAAAAGAGAATTTGGCTCAGTGTAAAATGTGTGGTTCCATGAGCCGGAAAAATAATGTTGAACAACTTCTTTATAACTTTGTATGCAGTTTTCTGCGTTAAAGCTAAAGCCTTCTCTACTTCTTTAACGCTAATGCGAGAGCAACCAGAAATTATAAGAAAGATTTTACAGAAGCCAATAAATTCAAGCAAAGCTAGAGACAATCAGTGAATAAACTGGAACTGAAAAAATAAATTATCTACTTCTTCACATAGGGTACTCAAAAATAACATTAAACATGGAAGGGGACTCAGAAATTATAAGAAATATTTTACAAAAGTCAATAAATGGAAGCAAAGCCGAAAATGAACTAGGGCTGAAAAAATAAATCCATAAAATATTTGGTTATGTTATTGATACGACTCTCACTTCAAATCCTAAACAGGGTCCGTGATCCGAGTAGATTCGTCACGTGACCCAATGGATAGAATTAGTAACCCTGAGTGAGTTTCCGAAAACGCCTTTTGAGTTTTCTTTGGCAACCCTATATCAGCTTTGAGTCGACGACATAGGACTTAAGTCTTCCAATATCAGTTCGGATCACTGTGTCACACTCTTGATGATTGTTCCTTTCTAGGAAAAAGCAGGCGATATATAACCATGAAAACAACAAGAAATGAAAAATCTACCTATTGTTGCTTAACAAGTTGAAGCATAATGAACAAATTCACCACAAAATATCTAAACATCATTACAGTACCTACAGCCCAACCTTGTGATCCCATTTTCTGCTCAAAATCCGAAAATTGCTGAACAAACGTTACCACGCACATCTCCGCAAAAAACACATAAACTAAACCTCCAACATCAAAGCCTTTTAAAATCCACAATAACCATTCTTTCAGTCGAAGATACACAACTGCACAGCGGCCATGAATTCCAGGAACACCGATCCTGAACGGCCAAATTTCATCAATTCATTCTGCCCTCCCGCTGGAGAATAATACTGGAAATGGAGATAAATGGAAAATGTATATTTCCCATCGATTTTCCGATGTCTCTTTGATTTATGCCGGTTGAACGTGAAATATGCTAAACGTAAAACGTAAAGACGTACGGCCATCGGATGAAATTTATAAGTACAACCTGAATTCTAGAAAAAAAGCTTCGACTTCGGCGAGTAGTATTTATATGCGGCACATTTTACGGTCCTATAAAATCTATTTTCGCCTGGTCCTTAAACGAGACGAACATAAAAGATGCGGATTTAAAAATCTGAATATCAATGGGGATCGGGAATAATTGATCCCTCGGGGACAGAATTCGAATTTGAAATTCAGATCATTAACTTATCACGGTGGCTGGAAAAATGATAGGAGAGGTAAATTTGGAACCAATCAAATGTGCGTTGAAGGTTCGTTACTTTTTAATTTTGAATTGTTCTACGGTCTGTCGACAACAGGAATATGCTGAAGAACTGGTGGATATTCGCGAGTTTCACTTTACAGAAAGCCATACACTGGCCAGACCACATTGAGATAAATGGAAAATGTATATTTCCCATCGGTTTTCTGATGTCTCTTTGATTTATGCCGGTCGAATGTGAAATATACTAAACGTAAAACGTAAAGACGTACGGCCATCGGATGAAATTTATAAGTACAACCTGAATTCTAGAAAAAAAGCTTCGACTTCGACGAGTAGTATTTATATGCGGCACATTTTACGGTCCTATAAAATCTATTTTCGCGTGTGGTCCTTAAACGAGACGAACATAAAAGATGCGGATTTAAAAATCTTAATATCAATGGGGATCGGAAATAATTGATCCCTGGGGATGGAATTCGAATTTGAAATTCAGATCATTAACTTCTAACGGTAGCTGGAAAAATGATAGGAGAGGTAAATTTGTAACCAATCAAATGCCCGTTTAAGGTTCGTTATTTTCTAATTTTGAATTGTTCTACTGGTCGGTCGGCAACAGTAGGTATGCTGAGGAACTGGTAGATTTTCACGTGTTTCACTTTACAGAAAGCCATACTGGCCAGGCCACATTGAGATAAATGGAAAATGTATATTTCCTATTGGTTTTCCGATGTTTTCTTTATTTATGCCGGTCGAACGTGAAATATGCTAAACGTAAAACGTAAAGACGTACGGCCATCGGATGAAATTTATAAGTACAACCTGAATTCTAGAAAAAAAGCTTCGACTTCGGCGAGTAGTATTTATATGCGGCACATTTTACGGTTCTATAAAATCTATTTTCGTCTGGTCCTCAAACGAGACGAACATAAAAGATGCGGATTTAAAAATCTGAATATAATGGGGATCGGGAATAATTGATCCCCGGGACAGAATTCGAATTGAAATTCAGATCATTAACTTATAACGGTAGCTGGAAAAATATAAGAGAGAGGTAAATTTGGAACCAATCAAATGTGCGTTGAAGGTTCGTTACTTTTTAATTTTGAGTTGTTCTACTGGTCTGTCGACAACGGGAATATGCTGAAGAACTGGTGGATTTTCGCGAGTTTCACTTCACAGAAAGCCATACACTGGCCAGACCACATTGAGATAAATGGAAAATGTATATTTCCTATCGGTTTTCCGATGTTTTTTTAGTTTATGCCGGTCGAACGTGAAATATGCTAAACGTAAAACGTAGAGACGTACGGCCATCGGATGAAATTTATATGTACAACCAGAATTCTAGAAAAAAAGCTTCGACTTCGGCGAGTAGTATTTATATGCGGCACATTTTACGGTCCTATAAAATCTATTTTCGCCTGGACCTTAAACGAGACGAACATAAAAGATGCGGATTTAAAAATCTGAATATCAATGGGGATCGGGAATGATTGATCCCCGGGACAGATTTCAAATTGGAAATTCAGATCATTAACTTCTAACGATAGCTGGAAAAATGATTGGATAGGTAGATTGGGAACCAATCAAATGCCCGTTTTAGCTTCGTTATTTCCTTATTTTGAATTGTTCTACTGGTCGGTCGGCAACAGTAGGTATGCAGAAGAAATGGTAGATTTTCACGTGTTTCACTTTTCAGGGAGCCAGACACTGGTCACACTACATTGATATAAATGGAAAATGTATATTTCCCATCGGTTTTCCGATGTCTCTTTGATTTATGCCGGTCGAACGTGAAATATGCTAAACGTGAAACGTAAAGACGTACGGCCATCGGATGAAATTTATAAGTACAACCAGAATTCTAGAAAAAAAGCTTCGGCTTCGCGAGTAGTATTTATATGCGGCACATTTCACGGTCCTATAAAATGTATTTTCGCCTGGTCCTTAAACGAAACGAACAAAAAGATGCGATTTAAAAATCTGAATATCAATGGGGATCGGGAATAATTGATCCCTGGGGACAGAATTCGAATTTGAAATTCAGATCATTAACTTCTAACGGTGGCTGGAAAAATGATAGGAGAGGTAAATTTGGAACCAATCGAATGTCGTTTAAGGTTAGTTATTTTCTAATTTTAAATTGTTCTACTGGTCGATCGGCAACATTAGGTATGCTGACAGATTACATGAAGATAAATAGAAAATGTATTAACTCACATCGATTTTCCGGTATCCCTTTGATTTATGCCGCGGTAGAACGTGAAATATGCTGAACGTTAATAAATGAAATTTATAAGTACAACCAGAATTCTAGAAAAAAAGCTACGGTCCTATAAAATCTATTTTCGCTTGATCCTTAACGAGACGAACATAAAGATGCGGATTTAAAAATCTGAATATCAAAGGGTATCGGAAATAATTGATCAATGGAAAATGTATATTTCCCATCAGTTTTCTGATGTCTTTTTGATTTATGCCGGTCGAACGTAAAATATCCTATCTCAACTCACTCTTGCATTTACTTTTGTTATGATTTAATCCTGCTTTCTTTCAATCATACATTGTCATTAAATGGGTCAAAGAGATATTCATGCTAAAAATAATAGAGAAATAAGCAGGTTTAGACAATGTTATTCCATATAAACAAGGAAATAACAAAAAGTATCAGTGATCTTCACAGTTCATATATATAACCAAAGTAAATTAGCAACTGCACATAATTGCGTATATTTTTCGATTTTGTTCTGTTTCATACTCGTTAGAAGTTTTCTATTGTTTGGAAGGTTCCTAGGAATATTTGACATATGTTAGTAAACCTTCAATGATTAATATATATTGAGGTTGAACCCTATGTCAACCACTGTTCAATGTAATATTATTGTCACAGTTAATGACATATGGGTTAACCTCAATATATAAATTATTGAAGGGTTTACTTACATAGATTAAATATTTCTTGGAATCTTCCAAACAATAGAAAACTTCTAACGAATATGAAACAGAACAAAATCGAAAAAAATACGCAATTATATGCAATAGTCATCCTCAAGTAAACTCCAACATATACACTTATTGACACTACTGCAAAATCTCACACCAAATATCTAATGATGGGGTTTTCAGAAAAACCATCTGAGGAAATTGAACTTGACCCAAATAGAAATAAAACATTCTGAAGTAGGTGGAGACAGATTAAAAAACCTTAGAAAGCACCAATAGTTTATTACATCGGTATATATGTGCACAGTGTCAATCACTATCAGGGTGTCAACAACTGAACCTCTCACCCTAAGTAAATGGAGTATATAATAAATCAGAACACAACCTTGAAGAAAACTGAGTGATTCAGAAAAAAATATATTCCATCGTATACAACTATCTCTACCCCTGCTCTGAATTCAACCGCAAAGTTTGATAAGAACATACACATGCAAATAGACTGCAGTAAACGTTATCCAAAACGCATTCCTCGAGCGCCTCAAAACCGGTTTATATCCGCAGGATGTATCCTCGATCGGCGGCGTTATTCAAAAAAATATCGGTTCTCAAAGGTGAATATTTCACATTTCCTCCCCGTAGGATTGATCGAATTCGAATCCTCCTTTTGGAAGGATCCTAGCTTCGTTCTGCATCGCTCGTGCGCTGCTCGTCCGACTGCTAGTTTATTCATAATGCTGCAGCTTTATTTTTATTTACGGCTACTCAAAATCCAACGGCAACGTAAATATCTCTCCTCACTCTGTCACGGGTACGGGATATTATATATCTTTGGTGGGAAATCTGCGAAATTTACGGGAAGTGAACGCAAACACCTTGTGACAAATAAACCGCTGTGAACGGTTCGGTATTATTACACGGTGCGTTGTATTGTTCTTTGGAGTTCTGGGAGGAATAAACATGATGTATGGGGTGGTGGGAGTTGAACGAACTGAGGATGAATAAAAGGGTGACCTTGATTTGCATTCTAGGACATGAAAGAAGCTGAGAAAAATGACAATCTCGCCAGAAAAAGATGCGCAGTCCCCTTCCGAGGACCGAAATATTGTTATTGCAGTTTTATTTTATTTAGGGCTACTCAAAGTCCAACATGAATAAGCTCTCCTCACTCTGTCACAGGTACGGGATATTATATATCTTTTTGTGAGAAATCTGCAAAATTTACGGGAAGTGAACGCAAACACCTTGTGACAAATAACCGCTGTGAACGGTTCGTTATTATTACACGGTGCGTTGTATTGTTCTTTAGAGTTTCTGGGAGGAATAAATATGATGTATGGGGGGATGTGAGTTGAACGGTTTGATGAGGAATGAAAGGGTGACCTGGTTTGCATTCTGGGAGATGAAAGAAGCTGAGAAAACTGACAATTTCTCCAGAAAAAGATCCGCAGTCCCATGGTTGCAGTTTTATATTTTATTTATTTTATTTAGGGCTATTCAAAGTCTCCAACATAAATATGCTCGCCCCACTCTGTCACGAGTGAGGAATATTATAAAGGGTTTTCCAATAAGAGGTGTTATTTTGATATTCAAAGAAAATTGCCATTTTCAATATGAATGATCGGATGTTTATATCATTATAAAGAAGAAGCTA
This sequence comes from Propylea japonica, assembly GCA_013421045.1. Taxonomy (NCBI): domain Eukaryota; kingdom Metazoa; phylum Arthropoda; class Insecta; order Coleoptera; family Coccinellidae; genus Propylea; species Propylea japonica. The sequence goes on from CM024241.1 coordinate 91,627,959, forward strand.
TGCCGTTAATAGTGGAAAATAACATCAGGCAAATGATCACGACCACGCTTACAGGACCATATCCTTTTAATGAAATTTTCCATAACCAAATCGCAAAGTGGCTGCGCTATGTCCTAGATAGCCTCACGAATTCCACCTTGAGGTCTTAAATCGACGCTGGGCTATTGGCGTTGACCTCTCTTTTCACGTGGCCCCTAAGGAAGAAGTCGCAGGATGTTAAATCACAAGGTCTCGGTGGCCAATTGTGATCACCTCTTCGAGAGATAACACGGTCCGGAATTTTTTCCTGGAGAAGATCAATGGTTTCGTTGCTTGTGTGGCACGTAACGCAGTCTTCTTGAAAGTAAACGTCGTCCAGATCAATACTATCCAATTTCGGGTATAAAAAATCATGAATCATCTCTCGTAGCGTAATCCATTTTCTTCAACACTTTCGTGTACGGGTTTTATTTTTCACATCACTAACTTGTCCCAACAGCTAGAGTTCTTCCACCAATTTCTCCGACAAGGTGCTTCACGACGACCCAAAAATGTTCGAGTTTTACGAACCGTCTGTGCCAAATTTTCACCATTTTCAAAGTGAATTTTAATAATTTCAATGCATTTTTATTGATGGCATAGTTTCTACTCGTCAAATGTCAAAAAATGACAGCTTCAAATGTGACATCTACCGAATGGCGGGCTATTCAAAATAACACCTCTTTATAATGGAAAACTTAATGGAAACTTAACGAAATTTGCAAAAATTTCCACCAATAGGAAAAACGTGTTGAAAACTGACAGTTCAAAATAAAAATGCCTGCCCCTAGCGTCCTGAGAGATTATATTGCAAGACATTCTTAACGAATTTTCCCTTCAACGAAACCGACAAACAAACGAATGCGGAAAACACGGTGAAATATCGGATGTATTCTCCCATCAGGACAATAAATACCATTCAGGCCGATTTCGGACGACAGCGCGCCTAATAAAATAGTGAACTGAATAAAGCTGAATTCGGCGGAAGGAAGCGGACCTTCGGATCAGATTTCCCGACCGTTCATTTGCCGCTTCAGCCGGAGAAAAGATTCCAGAAATGATGGATGAGGAAATGCGTCCGAAAAATGCGGACGGAATAACATAAGCCGCTTTGTGAAATTCGCCGCTGGCCCGTCTTTTTGTGGCGCCTGCCGCATCTGAAACGTTGGGATTTTTGACGGCGACCTGTCATGGGACCGTCAGCTGCGATTAGTTTCTTTATTTTTTCGTTTTGCTAAGTTGGTGCTTCGTTTAGAGGTCCATTTGTTGATGTTTATGGATAGGTCTGATTTCGTGTTGCGGTGATTTGATTTTTTTTTTGTTGATTGGTACGAATATTTTTTGTCCGTTTCAACACGATAACATTCGATGATTCTTGATGTTTGGTATTCATCCGTTACGGAACAGTATCCAATATATTATTCTCGTTCTTCTGAACACGGCAGAACTTCTGCATAATGCTGCATAGTTAAAGATATAGTTTAAAAAGCGGTTACAGTTCACTGCGACCGCAAGGTCTATTATGTCCCCTTACAGAGCTGCTCTGACCACACCCTTAACAGCTCGCCTTCCAGTTCCAGATATCTGATGAAATCCAATATCTGTGAAGGCATCAACGAGGCTAGTTAATCACTCTTACAAGTTTCTCGCCGAAGGCATTCTTTCCTTAGGCTCGCAATGGCAAAGCATCCGTGGCTAGGTGAATGGGGTTTCTTCCTCCTCCCAACAGAACCTACACTCGTCAGTGTCCGATAATCCATTTTCAAAAGGTGCTTCCTGAGGCGACAGTGTCCTGTAAGAAAGCCAGTGAGGAGGTGTAATTGTTTCTTATCAAGATCAAAATATCTTTTCGATCTGGTGTCTCAAAGTTCCAAAGGAACTTAGTAGATGATTCATCCCTGGGAGATTCCACCAGAGTTTTTCGCTTTCGCCTTTCTCCTTCTCCGGAACTCCTTCTTATATACCTATACCACAGAAGGGTTGTAACGTGGTTTCTCGGTGAAACTTACCTCGAGCGCCAGCTTCTTTTTCTTATAAGGGAGAATAGCAAACCTACCAGGGCAGCTGCTAGTCTGAGACAGAGTTCTTCGTTATCTAAGATATTAGCGATAACAGAGAAAATCAGAAATAGAGAGTAATTTACACAATTTATTCAAATAGCGAAAATAGTTATACAAACATACAGTAAATAAGGCGCTATATGAAATAAATACAAAATAAAAGATGGTCAGTTTTGTCTGACCGCGAGCACTTTCATAAGAAACAAATCTTTTCCGGTATGAGTCAGCCAGAATAGAAGATGTGTTAAATTTAAACGGTGAATGCAAATATATGATAATACCAGGAAGACAGGGATAAAAGGGGTCAGTATAAGAGTGCACAACGGTTATATTTGGTCCGATATTCTTTCAGTCCTAGAATTCACCACGCGGTCTACCACTTGGCTTGTTTCTTGTCTAAACAGGTTGGGTTGGCCAGGTGAAATTAGAGGGTTGAACAGGATATGTCGAACGTGCTACAGCATTGGTTCGTTTATGCCTTCGGTCTGACCATGGGTATACACGCCATGAAGGACAGACTAACTACAGGCACTAAGGATCGGGATATAGCAGGACTGTTATTCGGTTGAACGTACTATAGCATTGGTTTGCATCAGCCTTCCGGTCTGACCATGGGTATACACGCCATGAAGGACAGACTGACTACAGGCACCGGTTGTACGGACAAACGTAATATAGCAGTGGTTCGTTTGGGCCCTCCGGTCTGACCATGGGTATACACACCATTAAGGACAGACTAACTACGGCACCTGGACAAACTAGGAAAGGTATTTTATGGAATCTGACGGAACAGCTATTTCAGGTAGACTCAACGAGGATAAAAATAGGACTGCAGTAAATCGGCTCGGTACTTACAATTCGATTGCACTAGCACTCACTAAAAAAAGGTAGCAAAAATCAGAAAATTTGGTAACTTAGAAAAAATTTAGAAAACTTAAGAACGTGCGTAAAAGCAGAACTAATTCGGAACTAATTACCGATGGAGGGAAACCCCGCCTTTTATAATCTTCCGGAGGGGGGTGGAAAAGGTAGGCGCAGAAACGTTAAAAATTTAAGGAGAGTACCTCGGTAAAAACATCTTCAAACTGGCTTATCGTACGTATATGCAAAAACGGCGTTATCGGCGATCGGCGTTGTTCTTGCGGACGGTTCTACGATGGTCTGTATGAAAAAAAAATCACTCGAAGAATGTTCGGTTTTTTTCGAGTTGTGAATTAATTCTGCACGGAATAAAAATTCACGAATTCAAAATGAAAACTCGGATAAGTTATTTTAAAATGAAGATCAATTTCCCGGTTACGAAATTGAACTCATTACAGGGTTCTGGGCCAATGAGTGACATTCGTGAGCCCTCTTTGACAAGTGTATTGGCTTCTCGTTTCCTTTGATTATCGAATGGCCGGAAATTCAGATTAAAAAGACCTTATTTTTCTTGCATATCAATTTAGTTTGTTCCGGCACTCCCAGATCATCTGAGTCGATGACTTAGTGCTTTAATAGCAGCTTGGCTACATGACTGTATGGCTATATCGAACTTCTTTCTAGATTTATATCTGGAGACTTTCAATAGCTAAGATTTCTGCTCGAAAGACGCTCATACAGGAGCCTAGCAATGTTCTGAAGTTTTTCGCAGTGTTACTTTCTTGATCATTACATCACTAGGGAGGATTAAAGCTGCATAACGGACGCCATTATTTTTATTATCATTATAAGAACAGAAGTCGTAATGGCTAGGTAAGACTTCCGGGAACTGCGGCCATGTAGATCTTTTGTTCTCTTCCCTACTCATTCATAGAAACTCAAGGAGGTATTCAATGACGTTGATAAAAACGGCAACCTCCTTAGGAGCGTGGTCGTTACCCCTTGGGTGTCCAGGACCGGTTTCCCCATATAAATTGTTCTTAGGCCAGCTGGACACTCGCATACCCCGTATGCAACTGTTTCCACTTTTGAACCACAGAGCCTGCGAATTTCTTGACTTTTCCATACGGTGCGAATGCTATTTGTGACGACCTGCCCCATAGGAATTCTATTATTATCCGAAGCTCAGCTCATGACAGCTTCAGGAAGAGAAATCATTACGAATTTATTGGCTTCAGTTAGTCCAAGAGTGTTTCTCTAGAGGTTTTTTTGTTATTCAACACTTATTGCTAGACTGTTGGCTCGTATTGGTTTTTCGAAGCCGACAGAAAGGCTAAGGTCCAGCAGGTGTTTACTGCGCTGCTTCTTTTGCAAGTTCATCGGCTGTCTCATTTTCCTCAACACCAAACGGACCTGACACCCTTAGTAAAGTTTAAAAATAGAAGCTCACAGAATCATGAAGTGTTCTAGAGCTAGATTCTTGAAAAAAAATAATTTTAATCATATCGATTGAAGAACAAACAATTATTTTGAAGGAAATGTGAGGACTTCCTTGAAGTTCTAAGCAAATTTCGTTCTAGTTCTAAAATAAACTCCACGACTGTCCCTCAGATGGATGGTAATCTCCCATTTCCCAAATGAAAATGGACAATTCAACCAAGTCAAAGACTTTCTCCCAAACTTAGTCACCATTAATCGGCTCTCAGCTATATCGAGAAGATCCCAGCCAGTCCTATTGGTCTAAACACAAACTTGGCGTTTCGCATTTCTCGAATCCCCCATATATCAAAAATAATTTACTGCACCCTCCCGTAATCTTCTCCAAATCGTAGCCCTGCTGGAGAAACATTTATGTAAATTCAACCCTGGAAATCTTGATAATGATTTAGTCGAATGAGGAAGCCTCCCTATAAAAACATTCCTTTCAAAACGCAATATATCTTTCTTAGGTTGGCGAAAGTTTTCTCCCGAGCGACGGTTCCACTGAGTTACACTTTTTGAATATCATCTTTTTGATATATTGCCGGAAAGTTACTTTCGAAGTGCCGACTCTTTTGGACCTTATGTGAATTCTGCTACGGCTCATATATATTTCGTTGATATACTTATGTTAATCCCGGTGAGACCCATAGGCGTTTACATAAATTTTTCACGATATATTCACTCTGTCTCCTTTTTGCTCGTTTCGAGTTTTTTCTCAGAAAGTGGGATTTATTATGGTTATACTGAGTTTTCTTCCGAATTATAAGATGAATTCTTTATGGTGGCAAATTCATTGGAATATTCCAAAGTACCATTTTAATGGCGACAACCAAATTATGCACCAAAATTAACGTTGTCATTGGTTTAGGAATTGTCGTTTTTGATACGTTGCATTGAAGACCAGGACCAGAGACAACGTTTGTGGATTCAACTATAACTACTGGAAATTTTTTATTGAAGTATAGAAGTAGTTGACTTAAAAACGTTGTCGCGTGTAGTCGTAGTCATTTCAGCAAAGCATGAGAAAATCAAATTGAACTATTTATTATATTTGTGTCGATAACTTTCTCAAAATCATTTATTCGCTAACCCAAATGAAACTGGAACGCAAACAAACGAAAACAAATAATTTTAAAGCAGCAATTTAAATTATTATCTTAACTTAACGTCGTATGTGGAATGAAACTTGTTCCCATAGATGACGCATGTGTAAATTAGTTTCATCAAAGTAAACTTCGCAACGTTCAGACAACGTAAATCTGATAACTGTAGTTGCAGCACGACCGTAATTTCTATGTATCTATGTTCCAGTAGAGTTTTGACATTTCTCGTAGTGCTTCTGAATACATGTGTACGGTTGCCATGAGGATTGCACATTAAAATATCATAAATGAAGCATTAAAATGGGTCAATAATGAACAATTTCTTACACATTAAAATCGCCTTTCATTTTAAGGTCGGCGGAAAAAAAGATTAAATGAATTGTTTGTAAACTGAATAAATCAAAAATCAGGGTCATTGAAGATGGTATTGCGTCTTATAGGCGAAAATAGTAGTTACTAGATTTAAACATGAAGACTGCCAGAAACACAAAGTTTCTACACAAGTAACTATTGTTTTATGTCAAGAGAATTAATGACAACCTTCAATAGCCAAATAAAAATAGAATGAATTTCAATACGTAGTAATATTATTACAATATATCGCTTCTAAACTAGCGACGTGAGTGATGACATTTTCCAGTTCGGTAAGAAAAATCGCCCTGATGAAGAACTAAAAAAAAAGAAACCAACGTTAGCATTAACATTGAAACTCTCACCTCAAAAAACGGTTACTTACACAGGGTGACTGGTGACGTAAGGGACAACGCTAACTGGAGATAGAGGACCTCAAACTGAATGAGGATTGGGGGTTTAAATGTCCTATAAGGCTATTAGTTTCAGAGATACAGGGTGTTTTTTGCAAAAGTGCTAAAAACTATAAACTCCCATATCTTCGTCGATATGGCAAATTTTTCGCTGATATTTGGCAAGCTTGTTACTAAACATATTCTCCATCAGATCGAGAAGAAAAATTCCCAAAAATTGCAGGTCCGTATTCAAAAATTTCAATTTCCGTGTCAGGTTAGAAATATCACTCGGTATATGAGATAAAAAAAATTTAATTGGGAAATTGGAATCTTCAAGAAACACTGAGTAAAAATCTGTTTTTAGTTTGAATGGCACAAATTTTTATAGTTTTTATGATATGTTGAAAGTCGAATATTACAATTTATTCATATTGAATTCAAGAAACATACTATTCCTGATAGAAAAAACACTGAATTTGAGATGCTTAAATAATCCTGACGCATTTTGAATATTCCTTCACATCTTGAACTCCTTTTTTATCAATATTATAAGAAAAATTAAAAAAAACAATAGAAATACAAAGAGAGGAACAGTAGCACATATGATTCATAAAAAAATCAAATGAACAAATGCTCGATATGCTAGAGCCATTCCCCTCACACACTTAATGACTCTTTTGAACAATTGAAGTACTTTTCATATCCACAAGATGAAAAATTATACTCTTGATAGAACAGAAACACTCGAGAAAAGTTTGACTTTCTTTTCAGAACCCCTGAACAATAATCAATCTGGTACTTATGTTTTCAACAAATTTATTCTTCAATGAAATAATGTATGAATTTTGAGGAATTACTTCCTCTAATATGTACTCAGGTGAAGCAACTTCATCTTTTTTTGAGAAGCATATGAATTTCTTTAATGCAAACAGAATATTAGGGAAACAAGTGATTTTTAGAATAAGAGGTTTATTATTCATTATAAATAAAATACATCCTACTACACAGAGTAGGCTTATTTCAAAGAATGACGTTTATATTCATACATTCATTGATTGTGTATTATTGGGAATTGTGTCGTTTGTTTATCTACTGAAAAATGCCTTCAATATTCACGAATGAAGAATATGTAGATGATACTTGTTTTTGAATTGCGCAAAATAAAGGATATAATATTTGGTCTCAGAATAATCCTCATCTCAAAAGAGAAAGAAATCATTAGAGTTCAAGAGAGCCAATAAATGCGTTGAAGCAAATTGCTCTGATTTCGAGCATTTGCTTAGTTGTTTTCTCATGAATCATTGCATTATTTAATAAAAGAATAAATTTTGTTGAAAGAATAAGTATCAGATGGATTATTGTTCAGGCGTTCTGAGAAGAAAGTCCAACTTTTCTCGAGCTGAAATCTAGTGTTACTGTTCTATCAAGAGTAATTTTTCATCTTGTGGATATGAAACGTACTTCAATTGTTCAAAAGAGCAAATAAGTGTGTGAGGGGAATGGCTCTCGCATATAAGCATTTGTTTATTTGATTTTTTTATGAACCATAGGTGCTACTGTTAATCTTTTTGTGTTTTTATTGTTTTTGAGTTTTTCTTATGATATTGATAGAAAATTTAATGAAAAAGTATTTCAAGATGTGAAGGAATATTCAAAATGCGTCAGGATTATTTAAGCATCTCAAATTCAGTGTTTTTTTCTTTCAGGAATAGTGTGTGCTTGAATTCAATATGAAAAAAATTGTAATATTCGACTTTCAACATATCATAAAAACTTTAAAAAATTTGTGCCATCAAAACTAAAAACAGATTTTTACTCAGTGTTTTTTGCAGATTCCAATTCCCAATTTAATTTTTTATTTCATATACCGAGTGATATTTCTCACCTGACACGGAAATTGAAATTTTTCAATACGGACCTGCAATTTTTGGGAATTTTTCTTGTCGATCTGATGGAGAATATGTATATTAACAAGCTTGCCAAATATCAGCGAAAAATTTGCCATATTGACGAAGATATGGGAGTTTATAGTTTAAGCACTTTTGCAAAAAACACCCTGTATCTCTGAAACTAATAGCCTTATAGGACATTTAAACCCCCAATCCTCATTCAGTTTGAGGTCCTCTATCTCCAGTTAGCCGTTGTCCCATACGTCACCAGTCACCCTGTATATTTCGACCATTGATAAACTTTCTGAAACTAAACAATCTCATAGTGCATAGTTTCAATTTGTGTGTAACAAGGGACAGTTCCCGTTTTGTCCAGGAGTGTTATCATTGCAAGTAACAAAATTATGGACAATCCAGGAAATGGCGAAATTCAATTCAGAAAGTCCTCCTGATAAAGAGCAAATGTGCCCGAAATCAACGTTGATATTAACGCTGAGGACTTCCACTCACAGCAAAATGGAAGTATTCCATTATTACTAGACTGTTACGCAGATTATTTGAGCCGAGAGCAATTGGATACTGGTCTGATCGCGTAACTTTGCACTTTGTCACTTCAGCAAGATTAAGTGCACCACTGTTTCGGAATTATAATGGTTAAACTTGAGATTAGAGGGTAGCTTTTCGGCTCTTGCCAGATATTTTATAATTACTCGTCTTCTAATATGAATGTTTCGCTAAAAGCCAAACAGCTCGCTGAATAGTCCATTATATTTCCTTCCTCGGATTACATTGTCCATTACTAGGCTAATTTGCCGAATTTTATGTTTCTCAACCGGGACGTTCAATCATTTCGAGCATTTGATATGCAAGGCATGATCCTTCGCTGTTGCCACTTCGTTACGTTTGTGGAAATTTATTTATACATTTGCGTCGGTTTTTTCCAATTTGGGGAAATTTGTTCAGACCCGTTTATTCAAGCAAACAAGCGCACCGAAAGAAGACGACAAGCCTTTTTATGTCCTTAATTAGTATCAAAAAATGGCAGATTAATAGAATATTATGCAAGGAGCGTATAATGAAAGCTATTATTCGCGAGTAGCATACCATACTTTATCCTCTACTTCTGAATATATTTCTTGTAGATTCAATATTTGACGACAGCGACAAGATCCTTCTATGACAAGCGTGGAAAAGGCCAAGTTCACACATGAAATTTTTTTAAACTGGTCATTGTATATTTGTAATAAAAAAACTTTAGTTGATATAATGGAAGTAGATTTTGCCCTCGATTGACAAGGTATTGCCTATATTTGTTAGATGGAGTACTTTAGAATACTGAAGAAATACCATATTTAAAGAATATTATATCAAAACTAAATCTATGAAGCATCTGACAGCAGGGAATTATAATCTCATTATTCCCTTGAGATTAATGGGTATTATTAAGACCGAGCACAAAGACGTACAATGGACGGATTTCACAATAGTCGTGGATAAATGATGACTATCTTTCTCCAATTATGTGGCCATAAAGTTGCACAGTTTTCATGGTTATTTTTCATTATTATTGGTCGGTACTAGAAACTGTCTTGTTACAGATTGATCTCTCATCTGTGAATTCAGTGTATTCATGTATGTTAAAAACCCAGAAATCGAGTTATGAACTAGGACATAACAAATAACAATAATTGCTCTACGTCTAGTTATTTCAATATATTGAAAATTATTAGGATTTCTCGGTCAAATGATTAGTGATACAATTATATATTACCCAAGCTTTTGGTAATGTTTAATTCCTTTCTCAAGGATCTACACAAAAATATTACTCTTATAAAAGACTAAGAGACAAAATTATTATACATACATATAGTGTGATTTTTATCCTAGTAGTAGTAAAAAAATCACACCATATTATGTATGTATAATAATTGTGTCTCTTTAGTCTTTTATGACAGTATATTTATTTGTAGATTCTTGAGAAAGGTAATAAACATTACCGAAAGCTTGGATAATATAAGTGTATCACTAATCCTTTGACCGAGAAATCCTAATAAACTTTCAACTTACTAACAATTACGGTAGATAACTTATTTTCATATTTATTTCAATATAAATGGAACTAGCCTAAAAAGGAATATATCCTGAATGAAATGTATGGTATGCAAATCCAAGGGCAACTGTCTAAAATTAGTCGACACCTTTTTCTACCTTTGTCAGAGTTTTCAATTAAGATATTGAAATATTTACCAACAACTGAGAATATTATGGTTAATTATATTAAATTTTTGAAAGTATTATGATTGTTACACAAAAATTCATACTCTTTCCATGTCTGTGAACTTTCTGTTCATCTTTTATATCTCTCATTCGAGAATTTGCTACTATCTCCTCTGAGATGATCTCCAAGAGGTGATGTTCCAAACGATAACTTTTCTTTATGACTTCATGAAAAATTGCATTTTTCAACTTCCAACTATTGGAAGTCAGTCTTCAAACATTACATGTATAGCTTTCCGGACATCTCAATAATTCCACATAAATTTGAGTCCTCAAGTTACAAGATGACCGGTCCACAAGGCAAAAAATATATATTTTAAGGAGAGCAATAATCATACACTCCTGTAGCTGTAATTTTATTGACGACGAAACGTTCTACTGAATAATTTCCCGACTACAGCTCGAGATATTGCCTTTTAACGCCTCCTGAGTATATTGCATCTGGAGTTATACGAGTTGTCTCTAGGGAGAACGAGAAGTCCATAAAAAATTCAACGAAAAACTAAAATATAGATGGCAGAGGAATTTCTGTAAAAGCTGATCTGCTTCCAGTTTTGTATCTCCGACGAAAAATCAAATGCTTTCGCTTTGATGAATAAGAGGAAACTAACAAAAAGGTTCGCAGGAATGTTCATTAGTGTTAGTTAAGCTGTGTACTGTTCAGAGTTCATTGTTATTGCTGATACTAATTCTTTAGTAGAGAGGAGTCTGTGTTTTACAGAGGATGAGGATGATGATAAATTCAATATAAACTAATGAATGAATATCCTGCTTATCAGTTTCATGAAATTTAGCAGACATGAGCACCTCATGAATTTGCATTTTAATTTCATATCGACAGGATAAGCATTGGGATGAGGAAAATATTCCAGTGACAATAAATTCGAAATTACAGAACTGGCGATCTGGCACGCTGACGAACTCAAATGAGATATATTCAGGCCCCACACCTATCCAGAAAATTTGAACTTTCAATCTCTTTCCTTCCGAAGGTTATGTGTATTTAATTCAATAATACAAGCAATACAAGCCACAATTTTTATATTTTTCAAAATCTTTTGATGTTTCGATTCTGATGAAAAGTTGAACGAATATGCTCGTTTCTGAGCTAGTTCATAATGAGTTCGTTGATCGGATTCCATTAACGGTTAAAATTACAGACATTTGGGTAAAACGACCGCACCGCTGTTCCCCTAGAAACAAGCGCGCACAAAATACTGCCCGATATTTTTAAACTTTTTTTGAAGAAGTCAAATTCATTTATAATTTTTGACATTTTTCTGGAATATGTAATAATAAGTTTTCTCACTCAAATATGAATTATTGAGACTTAGATGCGTTTCTCTAAAATGTAGAGGGATTTATTAACAATATCCAAACATACAATACAACGTACCTAAAATGTAGAGGGAAACAACATTTAAAGCCTCTAATTCAAGTTTTCAACAAGCACCATTAAATACAATTCTCTCTTTGACAATTTATAACTGTCTGTCCTGACTTCCAGGTAACAAATAAAATATTAAAGAAAAGAGCAATGCATACTTTTCTTTACATGTCTCAATAATTCATATTTGAGTGAGACAACTTATTATAAAACAACATTTAAATACAATTCTCTCTTTGACAATTTATAACTGTCTGTCCTGACATTTCAGGTAACTAAATAAAATATTTAAAGAAAAGAGCAACGCATACTTTTCTTTACATGTATTCCAATTTAATTGAAATTTCCACAACTGTTCTGAAATATTGCCACCTGTTTCCATAATTGTTTCCGACTGTTTCGAAATTTTGTCAACACCTTCGAAAGTTTGCCAGCTTCCGGAATTTACCAACTCTGATCAATATTTGGCACGCCCCTAGACCAACTACATTGACATTTGTTCAACTACTTCAAAATTTTACCAATTGTTTCAAAATTTTCCATAACTGTTCCGAAATTTTTTGAAACGATTCGAAAAACTACCAGTTGCTTCGTTAAATTGCCAACTTTAATCAATTATTAACCCCATTGAAATTTTTCGAATTGTTTTCAAGTTTTATCAACTATTTTGACAATGTTTCCACATGTTCCGAGAATATGCCAACTCTGATCAATATTTGGCACGCCCCTAGACCAACTCCATTGATATTAGCCCAACTGTTTCCATATTTTTTCTAACTGCTTCGAAGTTTTGTCAACTGCTTAGAAAAGCTACCAACTGCTTTGAGAAATTGCAACTCTGATCAACCTGAATAAACTACATTGAAAATTTTCCAACTCTTAAAATTTTTCCAACTGCTTCGACAATTTTTCCAACTCATTCGGAAATGTACCAATTGCCCTGAAATTTTGCAATCCATAATGAGTACTAGGTAATCATCCCCCATATATTTAAAAAATGATATTTCGCCCAAAAATATCAAATTCAGTTCCGAAAAAATATCTAAAAAAACTCCATCTAGTATATCCCAAACCAGGCATTCTCGTTCCAATATCACTAAGTATAATTGCCATTCTAAATCTCAGGCTACGTACCCAATAAAATAAAAATATTCTATAACAAAGCATTCGAATTCGTTCAAATCTCTCTCCATTTTATGGTATCGCCGATAACACAGAAATTGCATAATTTATTCAAGCAGCGTACAGAGGGCACGTATTACCTCTACATTATTTTCTTGGTATTCCATTTAAAATTTTCCAATAAGTTGGGGTGCAGTTATCAATTCCAAGCGTCGTTTCAGAAATTTCACGGGAATATATAATCTTGAAATATAATTCCGGATAGCGGTTTGAATAACAAGTGAGTTTCGTCAGAATCCGGTAAGCTGTGCTCTTTGAGTATTATTTTAAATTGTCAGCAAGGAACCATTGACTTGCAAATTATATGAAAAAAAGTAATGTTCAATCAATATTCCATCAGGTCTTGTCAGGGTCCCGCCTGTTGAATATTGTCGAAAACGATGGACGTGGTGGAAACGCGGCTTTATTTTGTATTCCCTTTATGAACCGTGTAACGTTCCGGAATAGAGAGGTCTGCGGAAATTATGGAAGAAAAACGTACGATAAATTTTACTGCCGCATGAAAGCGACGTGTTTTTACCTGCTCTCGTTTGAATGCTTGGGAGGGATTACTGGAAGAAATTCTGTGGATAAAGTCGTTCCATATTAATATTGAAATCTACACAGGTTGCTTCTTGAGGCAAGTCTTTTGATACGTTGGTAACCCTGATACACTCCATTTAATTTTCATCCATTTAAATTCCAAATAGACTATTGTGAATCACTGTCAAAAATATACCGATACTATTTGCCTGACTTTTAATTTTTTCCTTTTCAATTCTAAAGAGATTTAATATCATCATTGGGTATCTCAATATAAAATTTTGACCTGATCGTATTTCTAGTTCGGAAATTATTCGAAAAAACAATTTGATTATTTCAACTCGGGAACTTTTCGACCCACTCAGTGAGTTTGAATTAAGTAAAATGATAGGCATACTCACGGGACACTATCCCGTAAATTACGACTTGCGGAACATGGAAAAGGATTCTAATAATACGTATCGCTTCTGTCAAGAAGCCACTTATACAGCTGCTGTTCAATTGTTCAGCGGTGCAAAGGGAAAGGCTGCGAAACCTTGGTTCGCGTTTCCTGAAACCGGAGCAAATAATGGACTCAGGGAAGTAGTTTATTGGTTTACTGAAACTTTGCTGCGGCAATGGTAAAAAGTGCAGGGATGCATAATAATATCTTAAAGCCAAGGTGCTACGAGGTTTACATAGATTTACGGCCCTTCCTCTAATATAATAAAATCTGATCTAGGCAAGCTATTTCTAAGCTATACCCTCCCTGGAAATTTCAAGTACCTTGCTCCTCGCATTCAAGTCCAACCAAGTCGTTTGAGACTATTCCCGGTTCTGGAACAACATACAAAAAATTGAGAAAAGCCCTGAGCAGGTGTATTTGAGCGCTAGTTTATTAGTGCAGCAATAATGATATACAGGGTGTCCCATTACTCGACGTCAACCGGAACCGGGTGAAAAGGCAAGTAATGCTGGTTGTCAGAAAATATAAAAAAAAATCTAAGTTGCATGATTTTAAAATAATGCGCATTTAAAAAAACACGCAAAATTCAACACCCTGTGACAGTCTTTTCGCTCCTGTTGCTACAAATATCAACTTTTTCCAACTTTTTTTTTGCTGTGTAACCTTGAATAATGCTTGTCTAAACTGTAATCAAAATTTGGATACCAGCTGCTCTAGGTTTCATAAAAATTGGGCTTGCTTCTCGGAAAAAAAATTCGAAATAAACAATTGCCTAGTTTCAACTGATTGTATTGAAAAAAAATGTACTACGTAGGTTTGCATGTTTTTTCAAAGTTGGCGCATTTAGTGAGGATTCCAAAATGGTATAATACTTGTTTAATTGTAGCTGCCGTAGTTCAAATTTATTTTCGATTGCCGTGGTCAATTCAATTATGTCCGTGGGGCCGTCCGGCTGGCCGTCAACACGATAACTTTCGGAGGGTTTGTCCTCGAGATTTGAGATTTTCAGAGTGATTTCAGTTTCCAAATTCGCGGTTGAGTTCGTTAAGTAGCCAAATCGTACAGGATGTTCCATATAAATATGGCCATTCATGATTGTTGTTCCTCAATATCTCAGACAAAACACAAACCAATCTAATTGAAATTTTGCGGCCACATGCAAGATGCTCTTGATAAACCTTATGCAAAATTTGTGGCCATAGTGTTGACGAAACCATAGAAAATCAATTCGAATATTCAAAAGAAGAATCTTTGTATTTTCATAACAAAATATCCGATTCGAGTTGAATTATTTAGTGAATTAAGATTGATATACTGAATGTTCATACGAAATTTCAAGACGATCTCATCATCTCAACCGTAGAATTTAATTTTCCTTCAATTATTGATTTTTACATCTTTCATTTTTGAATAATTTCCAGATGTAATTTAATTCGATCTTACTGAGATTTGCTTTCCTATACTTAGCATGAATCTAAAGTACCTACCATACAAAAATGTTTTGTATACAGGGTGTTCCATTACTCGACGTCAACCCGGAACCCGGGTTGAAAAGCAAGTAATGCTGGTTATCAGAAAAATATAAAAAAAAATCTAAGTTGCATGATTTTAAAATAATGCGCATTTAAAAAAACACGCAAAATTCCACACCCTGTGACAGTTTTCGCTCCTGTTGCCACAAATATCAACTTTTTCCAACTTTTTTCTTTGCTGTGTAACCTTGAATAATGCTTGTCTAAACTGTAATCAAAATTTTGATACCAGCTGATCTAGGTTTCAAAAAAATAGGGCTTACTTCTCAGAAAAAAAAATTCGAAATAAACAATTGCCTAGTTTCAACTGACTGTATGGAAAAAAATTGTACTACGTAGGTTTGGCATGTTTTTTCAAAAGTGGCGCATTTAGTGAGGATTCCAAAATGGTATAATACTTGTTTAATTGTAGCTGCCGTAGTTCAAATTTATTTTCGATTGCCTTTGAATACACTTTTTCGTTAAATGCTTCCCAGTAATAGAGTCCAATGGATTCAAGTCCGGTGAAGGCCGGCCACGAGATTGGACCAGAAAGTCCGATACATCTTCCGGGAAAAAATGTTATCAGAAAAAAAAATTTCCAGAGAAAAATAATTTCTCCAGAAAAAAATTTTCCTGAGAAATTCTCTGAAATTTTTTTTTCTGATAACATTTTTCCCGGAAGATGTATCGGACTTTCTGGTCCAATCTCGTGGCCGGCCCGTTCACCGGACTTGAATCCATTGGACTCTATTACTGGGAAGCAGTTAACGAAAAAGTGTATTCAAGGCAATCGAAAATAAATTGAACTACGGCAGCTACAATTAACAAGTATAACTACTATAATATTTTGAGTATTCTTATATGTTTCATACATCCATTATCTCAGACGAGGTAGAAAGTTTTAACAAAAAATATTTTAAATGGTAGCAAAAACTCGACTCCCCCGTAGAATTGAAAATATGTTGAAACAATTTTTAGTCATTTTACGCAGATTAAATTCTTGAAATAATAATTATAAATTGTGAAATATTCACATTGTTTTTCTTTTGACCCCGTCAATCCAATTGTTTGATTATTTAGTCATTTTATTATGTTTCAAGATGTCTTTGGTGTTTTTTTTTGTATTGTCTGTTTTGATATCTCACCAAAAATATTCGCCATAAATCGCAAAATGGAGAATGCGCAACAATTTACACATCTATTATAATATTTTTATCGGTTGAATTTATGTAAAATTATAGAAAATGCTTTTGCTAATATCGAAGGAAAAGTTAAATACAATAGTGAATTATAGTAGAGAGGTGATATAAAAATTACTTATTATTTTCTGATTCTGTTGTTTCGGTTTTCCTGGTGCAATTTTGAGAGGGCAATTTCGTTCTATGGAAGGAAGTTTGATATGAAAATTTCGGCACAAATAGATTCAAACGTCCATCCAATCACTACATTTAAGTGATTATAATTTGAGAACATTCATGGAGATTTGGCCCAAACTCAACCGAGCTATTTTCGAGCGATCCAGATAATTTGTCTCACTTGTGTGGATTTAATTTCAATGAAACGATAAGATCTTATGTATGTTCTTTGATCAGCAGAGGCTAAACACAAAATGTAGGACTTGTCAAAACGAGTCAAGGTATAGATCATAGACTAACTAAACGGAGAATAGATGAGACACTAGTAGAACAAGCTTCAACGACATCTGTTTTTGTACAACATTACTAATTCGTGAAAAAAGTTCAATTGAAAAAGGAATCTGTATCGTAAAGCTGCCTCAAAAGAATTCTGTATTGCATCTTTTGAATAGGTAGGTACGCCCATATACAAAAGGCAAAAAGTTTTTTGAAATTCAATTTCCAAAGGAAATCAGAAATGGATTCGTGAAGTTATCGATGAGTGAGGAAATTTATTTTCATGAAAATAATACCTGCAACGAACTTTCATCTGATTTTCTTTTGGAATCGATAAATGAGGATCAATAATCAAATTCTGGATAGAATAAAAATTTATTAACTGAAATAGATATCACCAATTGAAAATACAGATTTATTTCATAAATATCTAATCAATAAACTAATAATTGCATTGAAAACATTCTCAAAAACTAACAATAAACTTATTCAATACATGAAAACTTTTTGAAAACTATCTTAATTCTTATAGTAACAGATATATATAATATATATTTTGAAATTACCTTTTTGCATCTCGATTTTCACATCCAATAACACAACACATCTTCACTCTTGCAGGCATATCGAAATTTATGATATTTCAAAAAAGAACGTGTCAAACCACTCCTTGTGTCAGTTGACAATTCAAAGGTTTTTTGATAATAATGATTTTACATACTTACTATTTTCTCGATAGGATTTCCGTGAATGCAACGACATCTAACTATCAAATTGAAAATAATTTTTTCGTGTATTAGTATCCTCCTCCGACAGATGTCGCGAAATATACGAGTGGCTCATCTATTATTTTAGTTTGTCTATGGTATAGATTACAACAGCATACAGAAACTAACTACTACAGCGATCTTACCCCAATATGAATTATACAGAGCAGGACAATACGGCATTGATATAACATTCACTTTGTTTGCAATTCATATTTCGGTACCGATTCATCCACTTCATTATGCATAGAGCCTCTTCGGTGTAAGCACGTCTCACTTCAGCAGATGACAGACAAACAGCAGAGGGACAGATCCTCTGAGTGGTAATTTCATTTGGCTAGTCTCAAGCAGCTTGGGGCGCTTCAATTGAGAGGAACGTGTCCAGATATGGACCCTTATAGTTCCAAAATTATCCCTATATCTAATTGACATAGCATCTTCTTGGGATGCGGATATACCGGACTACAGACCGCTTCTATTATCGGACCGGTCTTGCTATCGAATTAATCAGCACCCTTGTTGGGGTTGTAATTAGAGATGGACAAAAGGGTGGTATAACGATGTAACGATACTTTTTGTTTTGAAACGATTTATGAATTTTTTGATTGAATAGTATTGAATATTTGTTGACAAATTTATGGGTCAAGTTCTATCTTTTTGAGCGCTCGTTCTACTCATACTATTGCTATATCGTTTTGTCCAAATGTCTGTAATTTCCAAATTTTGAACCGACAATGGTCTCAAATGATAGGGTTTGACTCCCTGATGACGAATCCGTGGCCAAATTCAATCATATCCGCGGGGTCGTCCGGCCGGCCGGTCGTAAACACGATAACTTTCGGAGGGATTGTCCTAGAGCCTTTAGATTTTCAGAGTAATTTTGGTTCCCAAATTCGCGGTTGAGTTCGTTAACTAGCCAAATCGTACAGGATGTGGCCATTCATGATTGTTGTTCCTCAATATCTCAGACAAAACTAAACCAATCTAATTGAAATTTTGCGGCCGCATGCAAGATGCTCTTGATAAACCTTATGCGAAATTTGTGGCCATAGTGTTGACGAAACCATAGAAAATTCAATTCGAATATTCAAAAGAAGAATCTTTGTATTTTCATAACAAAATATCCGATTCGAGTTGAATTTATTTAGTGAATTAAGATTGATATACTGAATGTTCATACGAATTTCAAGACGATCTCATCATCTCAACCGTAGAATTTAATTTTCCTTCATTATTGATTTTTACATCTTTCATTTTTTGAATAATTTCCAGAATGTAATTTAATTCGATCTTACTGAGATTTTGCTTTCCTATACTTAGCATGAATCTAAAGTACCTACCATACAAAAATGTTTTGATACAGGGTGTTCCATTACTCGACGTCAACCCGGAACCGGGTGCAAAGGCAAGTAATGCTGGTTATCAGAAAAATATAAAAAAAATCTAAGTTGCATGATTTTAAAATAATGCGCATTTAAAAAAAACACGCAAAATTCCACACCCTGTGACAGTCTTTTCGCTCCTGTTGCCACAAATATCAACTTTTTCCAACTTTTTTCTTTGCTGTGTAACCTTGAATAATGCTTGTCTAAACTGTAATCAAAATTTTGATACCAGCTGATCTAGGTTTCAAAAAAATAGGGCTTACTTCTCAGAAAAAAAATTCGAAATAAACAATTGCCTAGTTTCAACTGACTGTATGGAAAAAAATGTACTACGTAGGTTTGGCATGTTTTTTCAAAAGTTGGCGCATTTAGTGAGGATTCCAAAATGGTATAATACTTGTTTAATTGTAGCTGCCGCCGTAGTTCAAATTTATTTTCGATTGCCTTTGAATACACTTTTTCGTTAACTGCTTCCCAGTAATAGAGTCCAATGGATTCAAGTCCGGTGAACGGGCCGGCCACGAGATTGGACCAGAAAGTCCGATCCATCTTCCGGGAAAAAATGTTATCAGAAAAAAAAATTTCAGAGAAATTTCTCAGAAAAATTTTTTCTGGAGAAATTATTTTCTCTGGAAATTTTTTTTTTCTGATAACATTTTTTCCCGGAAGATGGATCGGACTTTCTGGTCCAATCTCGTGGCCGGCCCGTTCACCGGACTTGAATCCATTGGACTCTATTACTGGGAAGCAGTTAACGAAAAAGTGTATTCAAAGGCAATCGAAAATAAATTTGAACTACGGCAGCTACAATTAAACAAGTATTATACCATTTTGGAATCCTCACTAAATGCGCCAACTTTTGAAAAAACATGCCAAACCTACGTAGTACAATTTTTTTTCATACAGTCAGTTGAAACTAGGCAATTGTTTATTTCGAATTTTTTTTCTGAGAAGTAAGCCCTATTTTTTGAAACCTAGATCAGCTGGTATCAAATTTTGATTACAGTTTAGACAAGCATTATTCAAGGTTACACAGCAAAGAAAAAAGTTGGAAAAAGTTGATATTTGTGGCAACAGGAGCGAAAAGACTGTCACAGGGTGTGAATTTTGCGTGTTTTTTAAATGCGCATTTTTAAAATCATGCAACTTAGATTTTTTTTTATATTTTTCTGATAACCAGCATTACTTGCCTTTTCACCCGGTTCCGGGTTGACGTCGAGTAATGGAACACCCTGTATACAAAACATTTTTGTATGGTAGGTACTTTAGATTCATGCTAAGTATAGGAAAGCAAAATCTCAGTAAGATCGAATTAAATTACATTCTGGAAATTATTCAAAAAATGAAAGATGTAAAAATCAATAATTGAAGGAAAATTAAATTCTACGGTTGAGATGATGAGATCGTCTTGAAATTTCGTATGAACATTCAGTATATCAATCTTAATTCACTAAATAAATTCAACTCGAATCGGATATTTTGTTATGAAAATACAAAGATTCTTCTTTTGAATATTCGAATTGAATTTTTTATGGTTTTGTCAACACTATGGCCACAAATTTCGCATAGGTTGATATAGAGCATCTTGCATGCGGCCGCAAAATTTCAATTAGATTGGTTTAGTTTTGTCTGAGATATTGAGGAACAACATCATGAATGGCCATATTTATATGGAACATCCTGTACGATTTGGCTACTTAACGAACTCAACCGCGAATTTGGAAACCGAAATCACTCTGAAAATCTCAAATCTCGAGGACAATCCCTCCGAAAGTTATCGTGTTGACGGCCAGCCGGACGGCCCCACGGACATAATTGAAATTGACCACGGATTCGTCATTAGGAAGTCGAACCCTATCGTTTGAGACCATTCCGGTTCAAAATTTGGAAATTACAGACATTTGGACAAAACGTTACAGCAATAGTATGAGTAGAACGAGCGCTCAAAAAGATAGAACTTGACCCATAAATTTATCAACAAATATTCAATTCTGGTCGATCAAAAAATTCATAAACGTTTCAAAACGAAAAGTTCCGTTACATCGTTACACCACCCTTTTGTCCATCTCTAATTACAACCCCCAACAAGGGGTGCTGATTAATTCGATAGCAAGACTGGTCCGATAATAGAAGCGGTCTGTAGTCCGGTATATCCGCATCCCCAAGAAGATGCTATGTCAATTAGATATAGGGATAATTTCGGAACTATAAGGGTCCATATCTGGACACGTTCCTCTCAATTGAAGCGCCCCAAGCTGCTTGAGACTAGCCAAATGAAATTACCACTCAGAGGATCTGTCCCTCTGCTGTTTGTCTGTCATCCGCTGAAGTGAGACGTGCTTAACACCGAAGAGGCTCTATGCATAATGAAGTGGATGAATCGGTACCGAAATATGAATTGCAAACAAAGTGAATGTTATATCAATGCCGAATTGTCCTGCTCTGTATAATTCATATTGGGGTAAGATCGCTGTAGTTAGTTTCTGTATGCTGTTGTAATCTATACCATAGACAAACTAAAATAATAGATGAGCCACTCGTATATTTCGCGACATCTGTCGGAGGAGGATACTAATACACGAAAAAATTATTTTCAATTTGATAGTTAGATGTCGTTGCATTCATGGAAATCCTATCGAGAAAATAGTAAGTATGTAAAATCATTATTATCAAAAAACCTTTGAATTGTCAACTGACACAAGGAGTGGTTTGACACGTTCTTTTTGAAATATCATAAATTTCGATATGCCTGCAAGAGTGAGATGTGTTGTGTTATTGGATGTGAAAATCGAGATGCAAAAAGGTAATTTCAAAATATATATTATATATATTCTGTTACCTATAAGAATTAAGATAGTTTTCAAAAAAGTTTTTCATGTATTGAATAAGTTTATTGTTAGTTTTTGAGAATGTTTTCAATGCAATTATTAGTTTATTGATTAGATATTTATGAAATAAATCTGTATTTTCAATTGGTGATATCTATTTCAGTTAATAAATTTTTATTCTATCCAGAATTTGATTATTGATCCTCATTTATCGATTCCAAAAGAAAATCAGATGAAAGTTCGTTGCAGGTATTATTTTCATGAAAATAAATTTCCTCACTCATCGATAACTTGCACGAATCCATTTCTGATTTCCTTTGGAAATTGAATTTCAAAAAACTTTTTGCCTTTTGTATATGGGCGTACCTACCTATTCAAAAGATGCACTACAGAATTCTTTTTGAGGCAGCTTTACGATACAGATTCCTTTTTTCAATTGAACTTTTTTCACGAATTAGTAATGTTGTACAAAAACAGATGTCGTTGAAGCTTGTTCTACTAGTGTCTCATCTATTCTCCGTTTAGTTAGTCTATGATCTATACCTTGACTCGTTTTGACAAGTCCTACATTTTGTGTTTAGCCTCTGCTGATCAAAGAACATACATAAGATCTTATCGTTTCATTGAAATTAAATACCACACAAGTGAGACAAATTATCTGGATCGCTCGAAAATAGCTCGGTTGAGTTCGGGCCAAATCTTCATGAATGTTCTCAAATTATAATCATTTAAATGTAGTGATTGGACGTTTGAATCTATTTGTGCCGAAATTTTCATATCAAACTTCCCTCCATAGAACGAAATTGCCATCTCAAAATTGCACCAGGAAAACCGAAACAACAGAATCAGAAAAACCACGAGAAAATAATATGTAATTTTTATATCACCTCTCTACCGTAATTCACTATTGTATTTAAACTTTTCCTTCGATATTAGCAAAAGCATTTTCTATAATTTTACATAAATTCAACCAATAAAAATAATAGATGTAAATTGTTGCGCATTCTCCATTTTGCAATTTATGGCGAAATATTTTTGGTGAGATATCCAAAACAGGCAATACAAAAAAACACCAAAGACACCTTGAAACATAATAAAATGACTAAATAATCAAAACAATTGGATTGACAGAGTCCAAAGAAAACAATGTGAATATTTCACAATTTATAATTATTATTTCAAGAATTTAATCTACGTAAAATGACTAAAAATTATTTCAACAAATTTTCAGTTCTACTGGGGAGTCGAGTTTTTGCTACCATTTAGAATATTTTTTGTTAAAATTTTCTACCTCGTCTGAGATAATGGATGTATAAAACATATAAGAATACTCAAAATATTATAGTAGAAATTGCAGTAAAATAAAACATACTCAGTATGTGACACATTTTCTGTTTTGAATTTCATTAGATATTACATTTCGCAAATGGAGAAATTGTTTGAAGAGAAATTTATTAAATAATTTCCACCCAAAACACTGTGTACTTTGAGGAAGTATTCCGACTAAAGGCCAAAAGGAAAGTCAGTTTCACAAACATGAAACGTATATACTTGTTTCTTTTATTATGCGAATAATGAACAGAGTGTGTTTGAAAACCCCTGTATTTTAATACAAACATTTTATCCCCAACATAATTATAGGGTTTTTGCGGTCAACATTAGGGTCCAGCTTCCGCATTACAACTTACCCCAAAAGTAAAAATCTCACTGAAACCCAAAGGGCAAACAAAGAGGAGTAATCTGAGAATAAAGGGAGACAGTCGACTATCTGTGCATGTTAATTTTTGGTCCTGATTTATATGTACAGTCCCCAGTAATTCATTCCTATAATTGCAAAAGTTGACGCCCTACTGAATCTTGGCCTTCCGTCTCATTTCATCTCAATTTCTTTGTCACGATCCTCATTTTTTAAGAGCCCCGTGGCGTAGTCAGGTCTGCCAACTCCGAAACTGCAGTAAAAACTTCGCCTTTTGGGAACAAGAAGCTGCCGAAGTGAGGAACGAGACCTCCTTTGTAGTACAAACAAAGATCGACACCCGTATAACTCGATCCGTCCTACTTTGTATGTCAATTCCCACTTTTTGAATTTTAAAAAAGTTTCAATTAGGCGGGAATCGACGGGACAGGAATACGACAGGAGGTGAAACTTTATTTCGGGATGATAAGGTAGGAGAAAGGGGAAACCTGGATATTTTCTTATTCTGCAGGTACGGGCCCAACGGGGGTAGGGGGCGGTTGAACATAGTTAGTTCCAGTCATCACTTGGAGAAACAGACCTGGTTTGATAAATTTTTTTCTCTTCAAGGTTGCAAGGAAAAACATAAATGTAAATTTTATTTTCCGCCGACCTCGAAATGAAAGGTAATTTTAACGTATGCGAAATTGAACATTAATGACCCATTTCAATTCTCAATTTATTATATATTTCAATGTAAAATCCTCATGGCAACCATACACAAAGTATTCAGAAGCACTACGAAAAATGTGAAAACTCTACTGAAACATAGAAATTCCATTGTGTCAAATGTATTGCTTGTGTAAAATGAGATTGTATTTCAATCAAGAATTCATACACAATTCATGTTGAGATCGTCGGAAAAATCAACTCGGTTATCAATCAGGTGACTAATGGTCTCGAACTATTAAAGGTTGACGCTCACTTGACGAGACGAGACGAGACTAAGCGACGCGTTAGTTCGCCTGGGACCGCGCACTTGGACGAAGCGATGCGACGATCAGCCATCGGAAGAAATTCCCCCTATTTTTGGGCCGCAATAAATTTTTATTACCCATGCTGCATGCTGACTACCCGAATGAACAAGGGTAGAGCTATTGTTCGAATCGTGTTTTGGTCATAATCTTGTTTTAATAACTTCGTCGTCCCACCTTCATATAGGAATGAAAAAAAAATATGTGACGTGGAAAAAATTCGACATTTTATCTCTGTTGGCAAGTTACAAAATATAACTTTTCCTCTCGAAATACTTTTTCTCGGGAAAAAAGTGAGTGTATATATGTATCCGGGAAAAAAGTACTCACTTTTCTGCGGATTAATTTCGTGAAAAGTTATATTTCTTTCCATCGTCATTTTTCTAGTCACAGAAAAAAAATTATGTATTATACAAGGGAAAAAAGTACTAGATTTTAGATCGAGGTTATGTTGTCTCCAACGAGAACGGAGGTTGACAAAAACCGACAGTTATTTTTTTTTACTATATATAACATCATTGATACGAAATGTTTATTTCTCTTTAACCGATTGAAAAAAATTAGTATTAATCTAATTCCTTCATTCTGGTGATTTCAGAAAAAAATACTTTTCCTACGACAATATAGAAAAATTTCCAGTAGTTCTGGAAGTTGCATTTTTTATTACCTTGCTGCATACCGCTTACCTGTATAAGCTTCAAATCAGACTAATTTATATTCAATTTATTCTGAATATACTTTTGCCGGGGCGGTAAAATCTCTGTCGCTGTCCCTGGATTATTTTTGGGTATGGTCAGCCACAAGGCCGTAGCTAGAAAAAAATTTCGGGGGGTCCACCGAATGACAATTTTTCTAGTCCTGTACTTTCAGAAAAATTTCGGGTCCAATGGAGTCCGGACCCCCCCCCCTCGCTACGGCCGTGGTCAGCCATGAAACATTTGTAAGAATCGTGTTTTGGTCATGATGGGAATTTTCCAATGAAATCCTCGTAGTTCTTCATCCAGGAATACAATTAAATATAAATAATTGATAAGAAATGCTTATTTTCTCTTTAACCGATTAAAAAAAACACAAGAAAGTAGTAATCGAAAGTTCAATGTTTGCATATCATATATCCCTCAAAGGAATTATTCCACAGTTTTCCAATTCTATCAGTTTTGATTTCTTCGGAAGAAGGGTTCCTCAATATTTTGTTGTATTTACATAATAAAATACCTATCTTCAGACGATTCGAATTCACATTCACAGTTGTACAAAATACATGAATGTTGTTCGTTTTGTATATAAATTTCGTTTTTCCAGATCTCAATCGAGAAAATTCTAACCAACATTCTCATGAGCTATTTAAAAAAAACTCATTTCACACAAATTCAAAAATAACTGTGTATTTCCCCATTGACAAAATTCGAGTACAAAATTGGAAATACAGCGCGCCGAACTTCCCGGCCGTCGGATACCTACATGCGCTCGCCTCGAGAAATTTCGCTCACATGCCCCAAAGATCTTCCTGGCGACCAACGACTCGCCGGCGCCGCCCGCGATCCTCGCTTCGCGTCTCCTAGTGGCGTGTCTACCCATTTATTTCAATGCAAAAGATCCCAGCGGGAAAACGACGCGTTCCTTCCGACCGCTTCGCTTCGTCCAAGTGCGCGTCTAATCTGCCTTGCGCCTAACGATTCTGATCTTTGCTTCGCGCCTCCCAAGTGAGCGTCTATGCATTTGATTCAGTGCAAATCGTGCCTGCGGAAAAAAACTCTACGCTTAGTCTCGTATCGTCTCCAAGTGAGCGTCAACCTTAACGCGTTGCTCCGCTCACGCATTCAAATATCTTGACCATTAGTCGCTGTCTTTGATAACCTAGTTGATTAAATAACTATTAAGGCACAGAGGCCATAATCATATTACTTATTACTTTCTCGTGATTTTTCAGCTTGTGTTTTTTTTAGATGCAATTTCTGACTGTCAAATCAAATGAAACGAAGAAAAAAAATTTGTTTCAATGGGTAAATGCCTTTGATTAGAATATTTATGTTTTTTCTTCAAAATAATCCAAATATATAAATATCAAACTCATATGAGAAGACAAATATTTCACTGAGTTTCTTCATTGGTGTTATTGAATTGAATGGTTTAAAATGACTGCAACCAATTTCTGACGACAATTATAACAGTGAGCAATTTACAGAATGAATATGTATGCACTTACCTCGAGTGTTAAAAGAGAAGGTTGTGGTGAAATCACCCCCAATCTGGTAGCAGAAGATAATTAACCTTTTCTGCACCGGCTTTTTGGTTATCACTTAGTTGTTAGAGTCTCACACATTTCACTCCAAATTGCCCAATTGGTTTTAACAGAAGAACAGATGAAATTAAAATAGGTGCTTATCAGAAGATAAAAGATGAATTTTAAATTATCAATGACTCAAGTTTGCTTACTTTTCGAATCAAAACGCAGAGTTCGATACTTTGGAAAAATCTTAATTATGGCGATGTTTACTGACCGGGATCATTCCGCTGCTGCAGGTGGCCGTGGCGCCAGCAATCGGGACAATTTACTCCAAGAGCTAGGGAACATTCACGACTGAACATGTATCATACGTAGAAATGTATGGAACCCCGTTTACATTTCCTCTGTTGATAATATGAAATAAACATGCTATATTTTTTGATATACGATAAATTTTGTGAAGAATTTAAATACAATTCTGCACCCAGATCCATTTGACCGGGACTCAAAGAATATTCTATTCGTTTTCAACTTTTATGTATTTCGCAGGTAGTCTGACATTATACGTACAGAAAGAGGATTAAATGCATTGTTACGAGGAAATTCCACTAATTCAATTGTTACCAGGATATTCCGTGATATTATTTCTGGGAAATTGAATAATCCTACGGAGATTTGAGATATGTTTTACAAATTTTCACTCATTCTTTCATCAATTTTTAAATTGGGAATTCTCATAACTCTATGTAAAGTCAGGACATAATTCCTAAGTTACCTATTTCATTTTTTGCTTTCGATGCAAATTTCGGATCAAAATCCATTAGCAAAAACTTTTGTATCCCTTGACCAATGTACCATTTCCGAATGAAAAAACTAGAATTTATTTCCAACGAATGAATCCAGTTGAATCCATGTAATTTAGCACAAGTCATTATTGGCCTGATCATATTTTCTATTTTTGAGGATAGGTATACAAATTATGAAGGGATTCCCAATAAGAGGTGTTCTTTTGAATAGCCCACTATTTCGGTAGATGTCACGTTTGAAGCTGTCATTTTTTCACATTTGACAAGCAAAAACTACGCCATTAATAAAAATGGAACGATACACACTTCAAGAACGCATTTAAATTATTAAAATTCACTATTAAAATGGTGAAAATTTGGCAGAGATGGTTCGTAAAACCCGTAAAACATTTTTGGGTCGTCGAGAAGCACCTTGTCGGACCGCAATAAAGAAATTGATGGATAAATTCGAGCTGTTGGGACGAGTTAGTAATGTGAAGAATAAAACCCGTGCACGTCGCCCAAGAACAGCCTAGAAAATTGCTGCTGTAGCCGAAAGTGGAGCAACAGTTGCAGTGAATGGATTGCGCTATCGAGAAATGAGTAATGATTTTTTATGGACGAAATTGGATAGTATTGATCTATACAACGTTAACTTTCAACAAGACGAGGCTACGTTTCACACAAGCAACGAAACCATTGATCTTTCCGAGAAATGTTTCCGGACCGTATTATCTCTCGAAGAGGTGATCACACTTGGCCACCGAGATCTTGTGATTTAACACCTTGTGACTTCTTCTTTTGGGGCCACGTGAAAGAAAAGGTCTGCGCCAATAGCCCAGCGTTGATTCAAGACCTCAAATATGGAATTCGTGAGGCTATCGAGGACCTAGGGCAACCACTTTGCGATTGGGTTATTTAAAATTTCATTAAAAGGATATGGTCCTGTAAGAGTGGTCGTGATGGTCATTTGATTGATACTATTTTCCACTATTAACGGCAAAGCTTCTCCTTAAACATACAATAGTTTATATTGAAAAATTGCATTTTTCTTTGAATATCAAAATAACACCTCTTCGTGGAAAACCCTTTAGCTAAGATATTCAGCCATCACATATAAAGGGTTTTTCAATAAGGGTGGGTAGATTTTGAAACGAAATTAAACAAGCTGCATATGAGGTATCAACAATTTTTTTATTTATTTAAAAGGCCCAGATATGCCATTAAGTATGGAAGATGACATCATTCAAATTTCAGCCTCGGCTTCTCACAGTGGCATGGATCCGAGTGGTCCAATTTTCAATGACTCTTCGCATAGATCCGCCTGAATTTGAGCAATGGCATGTGTTACACCAAACCATAACTTTTTGAGAATGCATTACCACCTGGTGAACCTCATGTGGGTTTGTGTCGTCCCATATACGGCAATTTTGTTTGTTGACAAAGCCATTCATCCAAAAATGCGCCTCGTCGCTAAAGATGATTTTTCGCCCGAAATTGGGATCCTCTTCCAAACGATTCGATGCCCAGGCAGCGAACAAACGACGTTGTCTATGGTCATGAACTTTGAGCCCCTGGGTTAGTTGAATCTTACACGGGTGTAACCCTAAGTCCCGTCGCAAAATTCGCCAAGTTGAAGTTTGCGAAAGGCCGAGTTCTTGTGCACGGCGAGGAATCGACTGCCTCGGGTTCTGCTGTACACTTCGACGGACCGCCGCGATGTTCTCGGCTGATCTTGCGTTTCTTGAACGTACAGGTGTGGGTTGATCGATTAACGAACCGGTTGTTTCAAATTTTGCCACCAAACGCTGAAGAGTCGACTGTGAAGGGCCACCACGTCTAACGAACACACATTTTGATAATAAAGTTTTATCATTTGTACGCGCTGTTCAATCGTGTAACCTGCCATGGTGATTTGGCATAAGCAACTGAACAATAAGCAAAAGATTTGACAATTGTCACCAAAACAGAATGGCCGCCACGGGCCGCCAAAATCTACCCGCGCCAATTGAAAAACCCTTTACCTTGAAAATGTCACGATTCAGCTTCAGATTATTAACGGTCGTTCATAATATCATTGTATAAAGAAGACACCCCCGCAAACACATTAGTTCCCTTTCCAGAATAAACAATATATTACCGAATATGTCTAAGTAGCAGTAGAGCATCTGCAGAATTGTTGTTTCTCATTCTTGAAATTGGGAAGTGGTGGAGTCCATGTCAAGCCCAGGTTGAAGTTGAAGACATTCTGTCGTATCAAGTTTAAAAGGAATATTTGAAATAAACACTGAAAACAACTCAGGGGTAAGAACCAAACAACCAAGTTGGTGGAATAAATACGCCTACAGAATATCTTTCAGATAACATATGCGAAAAGCTGAGAAAGCGTGGAAAGATTAGTCCAATCTGCATCAAATACACTGCTCAACCATTGATATAGGTCTCGTGTAAATTCCTTTGAATTCTTGGTTTTTATTCAGTTGTTTAAAACAATTGTAATGCGTATATTTTTTTCGAAAAACTTCGGAATTTTCTAGTTTTTTCTATGCTTCAGGAGCTCTTCTGAAATCGATTATTTGTAGCAGGCGTCAGAGCCTGTTAGTTTAGTTTAGTTTAAAAAAGGGGTTACAGTTCACGGTGACCTCAAGGTCTATTGTGCCCCCTTACAGAGCTCTTCGGATCATACCCTCACAGATCGCCTTCCAGTTCCAGAGATCTGATAGAATCCAATATCTGTGAAGGTTTCAATGAGGCTAGTTCCTCTCTCTTACAAGTTTCTCGCCCAAGGCATTCTCTCCTTAGGCTTGTAATGCCAAAAGCATTCCGTGACTAGGTGAATGGGGGTTTCTTCCTCCTTCCCACAGAACCTACACTCGTCAGTGTCCGACAATCCCATCCTCAACAGGTGCCTCCTGAAGCGACAGTGTCCTGTAAGAAAGCCAGTAAGGAGATGTAATTGTTTCTTACTAAGATCCAGACATCTTTTGGATCTTGCTATTTCAAAGTTCCGAAGGGACTTAGTGGAACGATCCATCCCTGGGAGATTCCGCCAGAGTTTTTCCCTCTCGACTTTCTTCTTCTTCGGAAACTCCTTCTTATAGGTACATTTACATATGCCACACAAAGGTTCTGACCTTATTTTTCTTGCCTACCTCATTGAGTTTGTTCCGGCACTCCCAGATCATTTTTGAGTAGATGACGTAGGAGCTCAGTGCTTTAATAGCAGCTTGAATATCTGAGTGTATGGCTATATAGAGCTTCTTTCTAGATTTATATCTAGATATCTTTCAATAGCTAAGATTTCCGCTTGAAAGACGCTCATACAGGAGCCTAGCGACAGTGCACACTTGGTAGTTGGCCCGTATATATATGTCCTGAAGTTTTTCTCATTGCTTACTTTCTTGATTATTCAGAGCCTGTTGCTAAACTTTTTTTAAACGAATATAATAAATAAATTTTTTATCGTCGTAGAGGTTTTTCCAAAAAGGAGAAGTGGCGCCTGTTACAAATATAATCTGTACCATTCGGTCTATTCACAACTTTCCAGACTGACGTTTGACCTTGGTTACGATATATATCCAAGTCAGTTTATGTAGACGGGAATAATATTCCAGAATATCTGAATAACTAACAAGGGCTCGAATAATCGATAGCTAAATCTGCATTCGCTGCAACACTGTTATTTATGCAGTTAATTTTTAGCTCACGAACAGCTCTGTTGAAATACGACTGGTATACTGGTTGCCTGCAGTGGTTTACCTGTTGATATTTTTATTAGATTTCTACCTATTGATTCGGGCCAACGTGAAATATGTCTGTTCTGATTTGGATTTATTCCTTGTTGGAGCAGGGATTTAATATTCATGTTGGAGAT
This sequence comes from Propylea japonica, assembly GCA_013421045.1. Classification (NCBI taxonomy): domain Eukaryota; kingdom Metazoa; phylum Arthropoda; class Insecta; order Coleoptera; family Coccinellidae; genus Propylea; species Propylea japonica. The sequence goes on from CM024241.1 coordinate 91,659,651, forward strand.
TTGCTCCAGATTAATTATTAATGGATAAAAATAGTCGTAAACCATGTAATGAAGTAATTATTTTTCTGATAAGTTGGTATTACTGGTCGTAAGTGGTAAATGAACGATATCTGATACATTTTTTAATTGGTTGATGTAACTTATGTCTTGAAGGTCAATTAAATGAGTCTTTATCAAAGCGTTGTATGATTGATTTCCAGGCAAAATGAGGTGACTTTTTCGCCTGAAATAGGGAAATCGAATTTGAAATTGAATAAATGTTGTCTCACCAGCGAAGTTTGTTACTCTCAACACAACTCTTTCACGAAAAAAGTTAGCCGTTGCGAAATGGCGAATGCGACGATACACGTTGTTAACCAAAGGAGACATGTACCTATTCAGCTAAAATTCCATTTATATTTATATGTCACATCCATTGAGACTTTTTGGGGTCACTATAAGAAGTATTAGTCATCATTTAAATAAATGATAAATAATATAATACAACGAGAACTCATCAAGAACCTAAGTCCTTACTTTTATGAAGCAGTTAACTTTGTTGCATCTATCAAGTGCCCATCTGAGAAGATCGTACAATAAACTCGATCATCTAGTGTCCGTTTTAGATCCCTCAATAATCCCTTCGCTAGCGGACACTTGAAATTTTCCCTTTTACGAACTTAAGAAATAGTAACATGTTGCAAAATGGTGAATGCGACTGCACACGTTATTAGCAAAATGAAATATGATTGAACCTTTTCAGCTTAAATTCCATTTGATATCCATTGTGAGTTTTTGAGGTTCATATAGGAAATAATATTTATTTTATAATATTTTATACTGGGTGTCAAGGAAAAAAGGACCATGCATAGTGCCACGTGATACAGGGCAATAAAATATGAAAGAAAGGTCCCTGCATATCTATGCAGGGTGTTGAAGTTTATTTTTTTTTTATCAGAGAGGTCACAATCGAACAAAATGTGATATGCGGGGGTTTTGTATGATGCAGAATCCAAATATCCTATTAGTTTTCAGATTACTAATAGAGGGCCACACACAGGTTGTTATTGTAAGTAGGTTACTTTGGCACTTCTGGACAATTTGAGTGCATTATAATTTATCGATGCGTTTTTACCGGAAACCATTGATCCTAGCGACTTCAACAAAGTATACCTTTTTGAAAAAAAAATTAGAGTTAATTTAAATGTGAAGGAGTCCTGTATGTGGCGCCCTCTGTTAGTAATCTAAAAACTATTAGGATATCTGGATTCTGCATCATACAATACCCCCGCATATCAATTTTTTTTCAATTCTTACCTCTTTGTCCAAAGTTATCAAAAAAACCAAATACAAAAATAAACTTTAACACCCTGTATTTCTTGAAAGAAGCAGTTTCGGACATATATTCGTGGACATTTTTTTCTATTTCATGCCCTCTATCGCGTGGCACTACACATGGTACTTTTTTCCTGACACCCTGTATAGTTCAGCGGAAACTCATTAATTTCCTTTTATAAATCAGTCAACTTTGTTGCTTCTATCAAGTGCCCATTTGAAACAATAAACTCGATCTTCTAGGGTCCATTTTAGATACCCCTTCGTTAGCTGACGGTTGAAAATTTTCCTTACGATCTTAAGAAATAGTTATATGTTGCAAAATGGTGAATGCGACTGTACACGTTGTTAACAAAATTAAATATGATTGAACCTATTCAGCTAAAATTCCATTTGATATCGATTGTGACTTTTTGAGGTTCATATAAGAAATATTATTCATATACAGGGTGTCAAGGAAACAAGAACCATGCATAGTGCCACGCGATAGAGGGCCATAAAATATGAAAAAAAAGGTCTCATGAATAATTATCGGAAACTGCCTCCTTCGAGAAATACAGGATGTTGAAGTTTTTTTATTTGTTTTTTTTTTAATACAAAGAGGTATAACAATTGAACAAAATGTGATATGCGGGGGTTTTGTATGATGCAGAATCTTAATATCCTATTAATTTTTAGATTACTAATAGAGAATGTCACATACAGGTTGTTATTGTAAGTAGGTTGTTATTGTAAGTAGGTTAATTTGGCGCTTCTGGACAATTTGCCTGCATAACTTTTCGATGCGTTCTGAACGGAAACCGTTGGTCTGAGCGACTTTAACACAGTATACCTTTTCGAAGAAAAAAATATGAATGAATCGCTTTTTTTGGCCCATAAGGACATATAGTGTAAAGCAAAAATATTAGTGTTGATTTAAATGTGAAGGAATCGTGTATTTGTCGCCCCCTATTCTGCATCATACAAAAACCCCGCATATCACATTTTGTTCTATTCTTAACTGTTTATCCAAAGTTATTAAAAAAAACAAATAAAAAAATGAACTTTAACTTCCTGTATTTCTTAAAGGAAGCAGTTTCTGGCAATTATACATGGGACTTTTTTTTCATATTTAATAGCCCTCTATCGCATGGCACTATTCCTGTTACTTTTTTCCTTGACACCCTGTATAATAAGGAAAGAACACATCAATTTCAACTTTTATGAAGCCGTTAACTTTGTTGCATCTATCAAGTGCCATTTGAAAAGATCCTACAATAAACTCGATCATCTAGGGTCCATTTTAGATCCCTCAATAATCCCTTCGCTAGCTGACGGTTGAAAGGCTGCCGTCTGAGGGATGGCGTAGGCATGCATCAAAACCAGGAGTTCTCCTAGCCGTAGAGAAAGCATTACTCATTTCACTCTGCAGATGACAAGACCCGTTTAGGTGACACGATATCGAGCTTCTTACGTAGACTTCGTATTTATAGCGCCCGTTATAAGGATCATTATATTTAAACCGGAACTTTATTGCCCACTTATACGTACATCATCTCCGACACCAATTCCTCCTGAAATACATCGTCCATTAGATGGATCCAAATGCGTGATGGTTTTTCCAGACGTCATGTGCAGAAATGCTTGGCGTGACACCACAATTGAGGCAGTCATCTGCAAATGCAGCCGAGAAATTGCCTGAGATATCGCGAGATTTTTTTATGAATATTTCAGTTAATTCAACAGCTGACAGTTTGATTGATTTACAGTATTATAAAATTAGATACACGTGAGTTGACAAGGCCAATTACTTCATAAGAAAGAACCAGTACAGTAAATAGGCGATTGTACTTGCTGAAAATGCAGCCGAAAAATTGCCTGAGATAGCACTGACGTGAATTAGAAGCTGCGATATGTATCGGGAAAATCATAATGCAAAGTTTACGTAAATACGTTCCCGAAGTAACACCTTCGAAATGTTCGAAGTACCTACATTTCGATTTCAAGAACAAAACTATTTTTTAAAGTGAATAGAATGATGATCGAAACTTCTCGGGATATTCAAATTGAAATGATCGTACCATTTTAATTAGGTACAGATTCATTGTTTCTGTTAACGACGTGTGCCGTCGCATCCGCCATTTTGCAACGCGTGACTATTTCTCAAGTTCGTAAAAGGGTACATTTGACGGTGTGACACGATATTGAGCTTCTTACGTAGACTTCGTATTCATAGCGCACGTTATAAGGATCATCATATTTAAACCGGAACTTTATTGTCCACTTATACGTACATCATCTCCGACACCAATTCCTCCTGAAATACATCGTCCATTAGATGGATTCAAATGCGTGATGGTTTTTCCAGATGTCATGTGCAGGAATGCTTGGCGTGACACCACAATTGAGGCATTCATCTGCAAATGCAGCCGAGAAATTGCCTGAGATAACGAGAGATTTTTTTTATGAATTTTTCAGTCATTCAACAGTTGACAGCTTGATTGATTTACAGTATAATAAAATTAGATACACGTGAATTGACAAGGCCAATTACTACAATAAGTAAGAACCAGTAGAGTATATCGGCGATTGTGGTAGAATAATAGAACAAGTGGAAAGACCGAAATTTTTTTTAAACGCAATCCTCACCCTGAATCTCATACTTCACTGGCGTGAAGTCAGAAGCTTTGATTTGTTTTGGGAAAACCATAATGCAAAGTTTACGTAAATACATTTCCGAAGGAATAACTTCGAAATGTTCGAAGTACATTTCAGATTTCAAGAAGAAAACTATTTTTTTAAGTGAATAGAATGATGATCAAAACTTGTCATGTGCAGGAATACTTGGCGAGACACCACAATTGAGGCAGTCATCTGCAAATGCAGCCGAGAAATTGCCTGAGATAACGCGAGATTTTTTATGGATTTTTTTGATTATTTTGACAGCTGCCAGCTTGATTGATCTACTGTATATTAAATTTAGATACGTGTGGGTTAAGGAAGTTAATTACTCCAATTAGTTTGAGATGGATTAGGTAGAGTGAAATGGCCGATTATAGCAAAGTTTTGACCAAAGAAAATTCACCCTCGATCATAATGATATCGTCTCTCAACACGATCTAGATAGGTCAGCCACAAGGACTCTCAAGGCGTTTTCGGAAACTTACTCTGGTCAACTCGATCGTTTACCTAACCCGAACATCCAACCCGTGTTCGGAAAGTACAGTGCTATTAACTCGATCACTAACTCAGGTAAGGCGTTTTCGGATACTTACTCGGGTTAACTCGATCCCCAACCTTCGCGTTGGTTTACCTAACCCGAACATCCAACCCGTGTTCGGAAAGTACGGTGCTATTAACTCGATCACTGACTGGTTGATCTATCGTAACCCTACACGAGAGCAGGGTCGTAGAGTCACCGCATGCGCACCTCGGTTCAATTTTGTATTTGAAAAAGGCGAGAATAAGTCTTCTACTCTTTTCTTAATAATGTCATATATTCTATTCCTAAAAATTATGGAAAGATAAGAGAATTAGGCTCAGTTGGTTCAATGAGCCGAGAAAGTAATGTTAAACAACTTCTTTATAACTTTGTATGCACTATGCAGATCTTTCTGTGTTAAAGCTAAAGCCTTCTTTACTTTTTCAATATAGGTACCTACTCAAAGATAACATTGAACATGCGAGGGCACACCAGAAATTATAAGAAAGATTTTACAGAAGCCAATAAATCCAAGCAAAGGTAGAGACAATCAGTATAATAAATAAACTGGAACTGAAAATTCGCTACTTCTTTAACATAGGTACTCAAAAATAACATTAAAAATGGAAGGGCACACAGAAATCATACGAAATATTTTACAAAATCCAATAAATGCAAGTAAAGCTAGAGACAATCCGAAAATAAACCGGGACTAAAAAAATAAATCCGTAAAATATTTGGTTATGTTATTGATACGACTGTCACTTCAAATCCTAAACCTGATGTGTTCGTAAACTTAAAACCCGGGTTCGTGATCCGAGTAGATCCGTCACGTGACCCAATGAACCGAGTTACTAACTGTGAGTAAGTTTCCGAAAACGCCTTTATTGATACTAATGACAATCCAATTGTGTTCTTCCGATCTTTCATAATTTTTTTCTTGCTGAAATTCTAAAACGACTCACATCACATCAAAATCAAACTGCTACCAATCGACTGGTCTGATTGACGCAAGGCAATATCCCGGTAGAACAGCGCAAGCATGATCATTTGTGGAAACAAGCGGAATAATTCACAAATCAGTCCTGGATGACAAGCTTACATATGAGGGGTAAATACTGGTGGCCGGTCATCAATCACCAGCTAGAGACGTCGGTTCACAAATAATAATTTTGAAGCCTATTATAATTAGCGGAATCAGCGTGATCAAATTGTTGCGTGACTGATACCTTCATGGTCCTCTGAACCAGTGACGGGTCCGGCATTTGTCCAAGGGGGTTTATTTTTGCGTGCTTTTTCTGTGGATTACCCTCAGATCGATAAAGAATAAATAGGCCTTGTCAGATGTAAATAAAGGCAAAAACATATCCATGCTTATACAGGGTGATTCATTGGGAAACGGAAAGAAGTGGAGGATGAATAAAGCACCTCTAGGTGGTTCCGTATAATGTTTGTACGAAAAATGATAAAAATATTCGGAATGGTTCTTAAGTTATGGCAACTCAAAGAAATCGGTCAAATTTATAAAACAGCCTATATCTCTGTAATGGAATTTGTAAGACCCATAATAAAGTCTTTATTTTATGAACTGACCTGATGCAGATAATGCACATTTTTTATTTCATGTTTCTAGTTGAAAACCTTCAATATTTAATTGACGAAATGCAATAAACCTGTAATTTAAAATTGGAGAGACAGAACACACGGGAAATGCGGAATGATGAAAATAATTAAATTCACTTGTATTTTTTGAGATGTTTTCAATCATCATATTTTAGAATTTCTGATATACATTCTTATGCAGTTACATTTTTTGTTAACCCGGACCTGGATTTTTTCAGTAACTGAAACTTGGGTCGCCGGTGTAGAAATAGATATTGTGTGCAATTTTCTAATTTTTTTGAGCCGATAATGGTCTCAAACGATAAGGTTCGTCCAATGGTGATGAACCCGTGATCAAGTTCAATTCTGCCCATTCGTCCAATTCGTCTCGAAGTGTTCGTCTCAGAGGCTTGTAATATTCAGAGAAGGATCGTTTCCTAAATACCGCAGTTAAGTTCGCAAAATCGTACCATAATCGTTCCATAATATACGGCCATTCAGAGTTTTGTGCTCGTAGGTCAATTGAACTGGTAGATCAGATGAATGGTAGGTCAGATGATAGGTAGATCAATTTAACCAGTAGGTCAGATGTGAGGTAGACAAGATGAATCTGTAGATCTATTGAACCGGTAGATTAGATGAACTTGTAGATCAGTTGAATCGTTAAAATGATTAGATTGCAACATAAAATAATTTATTGCTCTGATTGACCGGTGACTCAATAATTGTTATTGAAGAAATACATATATTTGAGGGAATGATGGGTATTATCATTAAGTATGATATTTCAATCAAATCAAGCTATTATTCGAATACTGAAAGTTAATTATAATATTACAGAAGAAGCAAATGTGACGAAAATAATATTTCAACGTCTGATTTTGATTTCACCGAAGGGGTGAACATTTTAAGCGCAATAATAAATTTAATTCATTATATCTACCGGTTCACTGGTCCTACTGACTCGATTTATTTACCCACAAATTTGCTTTTCTCTAATTTGAAAGTCTAAAGCGTTTTTCATGACGACGGCTGGCGAATAATGGCCTAAACATTGCACTCATTGCAGCGAAGAAGCAAATATAATAGAGATAGCCTGAATAATAATTCATCATCTCATTTCGATTTCACCGAAGTGGTGAAAATTCAAAGCCATTTCAATAACAAACTTTTCCGGGATTTTTCGTGGAATAAAATAGGAAATAGCCCGAACCAACTGCAGTGTTCTCAGTTCGGTTTGCAACCCTTTTTCCACAGTTCGGTCGAAACTTTTGATTCGACTGCGGGGCTAATGTACACAACAACAAATGGTGCGGAACGCCCCGACAAAGTAAAATTAGGTAAGTAAGTGTACGTTTAAGGAAAACCGCACATAGTTTAGCCCCCATCTCAGGCGCAAGAAACGGATACCATTCCGACCCTACCGCTTTATCCTCTTCTTACGAAGAATGTTAATTAATTCTCAACTTTAAATGTTTGGACTGCAGCAACTTTTCGGGCTGATTTTTGGAACTTCAATTGACTTTCACTGTTAACTCTACTGTGTGTTAATTCTGTTTCGCTTAGTGACAGCATGGATGAGGGTGGTAATATTTGAACTGTGAAATGTAGGTGAGTTAAGGTTATGGGCTGTATATGGCTTCGACTCGAGATAGTCCAAACCTTGAAGATTATTCAACAAATGATTTTAAATGAGGCCAATCAATGAGCATTTACAGTATGTTAAAATATAGGGTTTTTTCTTGTGACAGCATTAAGAGTATTGTTAAATATATCTTTCCAACTGTTTACTCAGAATTTGAAGTAATTAGTTTCAGTTCAATATTGAAAATGCGATTTCTATACTCGTAATAAGTTCAAATGTCGCTTCTTACCGCTTTATGCTCTGCTTACGAAGTATATTAATTAATTTTCAACTTTAAATGTTTGGACTGCAGCAACTTTTCGGGCTGATTTTTGGAACTTCAATTGACTTTCACTGTTAACTCTACTGTGTGTTAATTCTGTTTCGCTTAGTGACAGCATGGATGAGGGTGGTAAAATTTGAACTGTGAAATGTAGGTGAGTTAAGGTTATGGGCTGTATATGGCTTCGACTCGTTATAGTCCAAACCTTGAGGCTTATTCAACCAATGATTTTAATTGAGACCAATCAATGAGCATTTACAGTATGTTAAAATATGGGGTTTTTTCTTGTGATATCATTAAGAGTATTGTAAAATATATCTTTCCAACTGTTTACTCAGAATTTGAAGTAATTAGTTTCAGTTAAATATTGAAAATGCGATTTCTATACTCGTAATAAGTTCAAATGTCGCTTCTTACCGCTTTATGCTCTGCTTACGAAGTATATTAATTAATTTTCAACTTTAAATGTTTGAACTGCAGCAACTTTTCGGGCTGATTTTTGGAACTTCAATTGACTTTCACTGTTAACTCTACTGTGTGTTAATTTTGTTTCGCTTCGTTTCGCATGGATGAGGGTAGTAACATTTGAACTTGGAAATGTAGGTGAGTTAAGGTTATGGGCTGCATGGTTTCGACTTTCGAATAGCCCAAGTCGTTGAGGCTAATTCAACAAATGATTTTTTACCGCTTATCCTCTTCTTAAGAAGAATGTTATTTAATTTTCAACTTCAAATGTGTCCTCTGATATCAGTACTGCATTTAAACGTCTGGATCTATGTCATTATTAGTCTTTCACTCAATAATTTTGTTCAATATTTTTATCGCTAGAAAAATTATGGATGACAACGTCTGTTGTGTTCGCCAGTTCAATATGAAATGTAATTTTAATACATTTGGGGTGCACAACCATCACTTTACTATTTCAATACATTTACATCAAAATATGGCCCTACTGTATTTTTGGGAACGAAATCCTCGCAAAACTGAGTAAACCCACACATTTGGCAAGCCCAATTTGGACCAATTAGCAGTCAGCGTCGAAGTAGGCGGTGCCACCTTTTCCCTGCATGATTTCTCCATGACCACGAATTATTTTTAGCAGAAAAAACGATTGATACTGATTAAATTCCAGCATATTTTCCGCAGGAAAAAATTGCCATTCCCATTATCACAGTTCGTGCTCGTGTTTCAATGACATGAAAGGAATGGAAAAAGTACTGTTTAGAGTTGTTTTGTCAGGTTGGTAGCACGGTAGAACGAGTGGGACTCGATTAATATTTTCACGCAAAGCATGCCGCTGTTATGGGATAATTAGTTGCTGTCTTTGGAAAGTATGACTCATGTTGGATAACGCGACATGAAGCTCAAAACTGTGTAGGTAATTAACATATACAAGAAACATTTTCTGAAGTTTTTCAGATAAACGAGTTCATTTTAAGCTCGGTTTAGGTTAATATTTAATTGGATTAGGCTAGGTATCAACTTTGAACAAGGGTTCCGATAAGAACACAAAGTTGAAGTGAATGAGAAAAATCGAATTTTATATTGAACAAGCGGACTCGCCAGACGTTGACCTGCATCAGGCTACAAAATATTTTAAGCGATTAGGATATTAAAAAAAGTATTAAATAATGACAAATGATAAAATAATCAAGTCATTCCAGTCGATTAGTTGCAGTACACATCTCAGAAATTAACATAATATGTAAGAGTTATACCATAGTATGTTTAATACTCTGAAGATAAAATAATCTAGGTACTGACTGCAGCGCCATTAGCCGAGCTGATTCGTGAATCTGAACCATTTAGGGCGCCATCCGAACGCATACAAAAAATTCATTCAAACCGGTCCAGTCGTTACCTAACCTAACCTAACCTAACCAGATTGATGTAAATTTTTCTGTATGTAGAAAAACAACCCATTCGAAAACATTTCGTGCCAGTTTCAACACTTCCTTTTATCCCGAACTGGTGTACCTATATATTTATTCGACCAGTGACCAGTTGTACTATGAATCGACCATTTCTTAATACTTTGTTTGCATTCCATAAACTTAACAACCTACCCCATACTTAAAACATAAATTCCAGTAACAGTTTATTATTTTTCATTGATAAATGGATCGCAATCTACAGAAATGTATAAAATTAAATACGGAGCATGGCATGCAAAGCAGTAATAACAATACACCGATTTAGCGATACTTTCGCCTTGAAAAAAAGAGCATAACTTCAATTTTTCTAGGATTATTAAAAACGCATTCTCGTTGGAATTGAAGGGGTGGAGTGTACGGAACGTCACTATTAATCCAAGTGCATTCATGCAAGCCAGTGAATAGGGGTTTATGAGTTCAGTATTGAATTTGATTGTGGTAATACGTAAGGATTTAGGTAATCAAGGCTCCTTCACGTTATTGATTGCTGTTCCGGATATGGCATCTAGAAATGTTCATCAATTATTGAGCTTGCAAGATAATTGCTTCGTGATTCGCCGATACAAAAAGTTGAATAATTCAGTTGCTTCTGTTCGATATACGGTTCTCATGGGGTGAATTGATTGTTTTGGAATGACTCATAAGATTTACCTCTGAGTGTTATAGTTAGTTCCGATGCTTGAGCAGAATATACTTGAGATTTTAATCTGGAATTTGCTAAAAGCCAATTAAATGTAATGATATCCTTTATTTCTTCAGTTAGTGATAGATGCATTGAAATATATGCTCTGATCAATAAAGAACATACATAGATATTGCCCAAGGGCGATAGAATGGAATGATTTGAATTTGAGGATCGGATATAACAAATAAGCAAATGCTAGTTTTGTTTAGAAATTTGACAGTTCAATTTAAACGAAAGACTAAGCAGGCTTTCACAAAACTCCAATCAGCTTGATTATTGAAATGTCATCATTTCTGTGCAATTTTCAGTTCATCTTTGACATAAACCATCGACTTAATTTGAAATCAACGATTTGATTGCCCTTTTTAGGGGTATTTGAACGAAATAAATATAACTTCTTTTTTTCAGATTGAATGAATATTGAGCAATATCACCTTAGTTACCATATGTCATAACACACTCATATTTCCCAAAAGGGAAATATGAAGCGTCAAGTCATATTGTCCCAAGGGAAATATGAAACGTCAAGTCATATCTTACTAAAAATAGTATATTATGCAAATTTTCACCTAATACATCAGAAAAAAGTCATTTGGAGCTTCTATCAAGAATTTCTTGATCTGCTCCCGGGACAACACTGCTGATTTTTTGGGAACGTATCCTTTATTTTTGTTCTTAACAATTGCTTCCACGTCATCGAATAATTTCACATTCGTTTTTTCCTTCAAATGTAGCATGGACCTTAACATAGATAATTTTGGCCATAACGTGTTTGGTGAATATTTCTGCGACTGGAGATCGAATGAATTAATCCTACATTGAAAATAACAAAAATCAGAGCAACATACCAAATCTTCAAAATATGCTAACAAAATATTTTCGCTGAAACCGTCCACCACTGTTACACTTCTGAAAGCCTGCAAACTCATTACAATAGGCAGCTTTAGATTTGGCCGGAATCAAAAATTCAAGGGCTTTCGCCGCTTGAGGTTTGACGTAGTTCGACATTATTTCAATAATTTTATTTCTGACAAGAAGTCGAAATAAAACCAGTCAACCATGATTCTCACAAACACGGCCCATAGCAACGTTAAAAATCCAATTAATTCAAAAATTTACAAACTAATATTAATTTTTCCATATTAGGAACGATATTTTTTCAATCAGAAAAAAACTATTGGTTACAACACGAGAAATATGATTACATTTTCCACAGTTGCCTATACATCCCTCGGGCCAGGACAACCTCGGGAAATATACTATTCATATTTCTCTAGTTGTAATAGATAATAGCTATATTATAAGCTGAGATCAATAGGATTTTTTTTAATATTTAAGTTGCATTCACCTCAAGATTATTAGTGGCGGTACATTATTCAACCAATTCTAACTTCACAGAATGAAAAATACATAATTAAATGCATTCTTATTACTCATAACCACCCCACGCTTATGTAGTCAACTCTGGAATGTTGCTGTTTGTAACCAATCATGTTTTTCACTTGCTTTCGAATAATACAGTATTTCGGCATTTTTCTGAAGAAAGTAAATGAAATTCAATATCACAATAAAGCACATAAATATGTAAGATCATGTGAATTGGAGCTAATTAATATCTTGAGAATTATAAGAATAACTGAAGTTAGGTTAATGTTAATAAACAGCAGGAAGGAATAGCGGGTGGATTCATTGGGAAACGGAAAAAAGGTAAGGATGAATAAAGCATCTCTAGATGCTTTATTTTATTATTTATTTATTATTTTAAGGGTCCAACAAGTTTCATTACAGAAATATAGGCTGTTTTATCAATTTGTCCGATTTATTTGAGTGACCATAACTTACGAACCACTCTGAATATTTTTATAATTTTTGATACTACTTCCAAACAAGTGACCTGACTATTTGTCACTTTTGAAATCCAGGGCTGGATTAACGAAAATTATATATGCCTTTGCACCCCGAAAACAACACCCTGTATTTCCGAATTACGATTTGATGTTTTGAAACAGCACGAAAAACTGAATCTTTTAATCTTTGCATTTCACGTTCCTTCGTTTTGGAACGAAAAACGTTAATTCATATTGAGAATAACAGACATTTGGGCAAAACGATATAGCACGAGCAATCGAAAAGAATTCATACGAACATAAAAAAAGAACATACCACCTTAATTCTTCACTCAATTTTTTCCTGACACCTCACAAAATTCATCCAAAGGCAAAAACTGGCCACTAATATCCTACAAGATCCAATTGAACCCTCGCCAATCGAACACACCTCTTCCATTCTTCCATGAAATGAATCATAATGTAAAAACTGTCGGAAAAGTGAATAATTTCACCACGGAATTCTGGATAAAAGATCCGACTTCATTCCTTTCGAGATAGATGCGACCTGCAGTGAGCAGCAGAATTGGAAATTGTATGGAAACAATAAATTGAGTGTTTGTGCAAACGACACTCGTTGCATCCTCGCTCACTTCACAGACGGGCGACGGGAAATAAAAAAAATGGTAATTTAAGTGATCTTTTGTCTGAGATGAAAATTGCAGTCATGAAAATATTTCCGCGATGAGATTAGGCAATATCCTTCGTCTTGAGGCGTCGGTATTTCTCGTTTTCTGCTTGCTAATGAAATGTGCATCTTGTTTCGGTTTTATCGATTTAAGAGTAGTTTCCTTTAATGAATTTGGTGTGGGGTTCTTTGCAGTGGCGTATCTTTTGGCTGTGATACACCATATTCGATTTTCCGAGCAGAATGTCATAGTTTTGATCTATGGGGGATTTTTCATCATTATTAATTGCCAATAGGGATGTTGACTATTTTTTGGAATTTATTTTATTTTAAAGATGAACCCTATACAAACACGAAAAAATTACTTTTTCCTCAAAAATATAGTAGTTGCCAATAAAAATGAGTAAATGAAAAGACAATTCAAAATTCCCGCGGAAATGCTCAATTTTGTCACGTTCTGATGATTACGTCATAATACAGTGAACATACTTTGACTTCTGTCAAAGCGAACTGATTTTGCCCGATCCCTTGTGGAAAAGTTCAATCTAAGCCTTCAAAATGAATAGGTCGGTCTGTAAATGCTGAATGAGGTGCTTCTTTTATTTGTAATAATGAATACCTATGAGTTAAAAGTCTGCTACTTACAAAGACAATTTCACGTTTTTAAGCTCCGCTGCACAAAAATCCTTGTTTTCAGCAAAGAAATTTGCGACCATAAGGGAATTTATCTTCGGTAAAAGTTACTACTATTACCCTTGATGAATCCTATCTCCATTATAAAGAAAATTGTAGATTATCGTTCTTGTAACGAACTAGGTATTCTGTTCTCTTTCTGCTTTCAACTTCGTAAGTTCAAATCATAGATATGATATTAAATATTTACTATGGTTCAAGTCACAGAACCGTGGGTTTCACAAAGCTTGATTGGCAATCAAATCGTTTATATTGAAGTAAGTCGATGGTTTATGTCAAAAATGAACTGAAAATTGTAGAGAAATGATGACATTTCAATAATCAAGGTGATTGGAGTTTTGTGGAACCCGGCCTATGAATGTATTTTGTTGATCTGAGCACCGAACATTCGAATTTGCAATGACAATACGGATAGTTTGACGTCACTATACGGATTACCTCTGATTGGCGTTCGCAGTCACGTGATAGTTGATAATAAATAACATAATTTAAATCAGCTTTATTTAATTCAACGAGAATATTAAGATCACTAAAATGGTTTTTTAGGATTGCAAAAATTTCCTTCTATGAGGAAAACCTCAATTTATATGAATTCGTAACATGAGTCAACATCCCTATTATATCTCTGGACGTTTCAAAAAATTTTGGTAGCTCTATCAGCCGCGCCAAACACATCAACAATGAAAGCAGTTTTACGAACTCAAGCAATAAACTATACCTAGCACCACTGGTATTTATAGGCTTCTTAGTTTTGTACGACATTTTCGTGCGATTGCTAACCAATTGTTTCTGTTTGGGAAATAAATCGATATATCCCAACTTTTCTCTTCTAGAAAATTTTTTCGGATTTTCACCTCCAGTCTCTGAAACAGAAACAATTGAAAATTTTTAATTAGGATGAAATGCTCCTGCGTAAATCCTTGCACTAATTTGTCAGGAGCATTTCATCTTAATTAATAAAAAATTTTCAATTGTTTCTGTCTAAGAGAGTGAAAATCCAAAAAAAGTTTTCAAATAAAAGGTATTATTTTGAATAGTTCTCTATTTCGGTAGATCTCACGTTTGAAGCTGTCAGTTTTTGCCATTTGGCAAATAGCAAGTATGCCATTAATGAAAATGGAACTATACACGCTTCAAGAACGCATTGAAATTATTAAAATTCACTATAAAAATGGTGAACATTTGGCAGAGAGGGTTCGTTAAACTCGAACATTTTTGGGTCGTCTTGAAGCACCTTATTGTCGGACCGCAATAAAGAAATTGGTGGAAAAATTCGAGCTGTTGGGACAAGTTAGTGTTTTGCACCAACCTCAGTTAGGGATTTTCATTTTTGTTTTATGTATTGTATTATGTTAGGTCTTGATTTCAAAAGAATATATAGTGATATGAAGAATAAAACCCGTGCACGTCGCTCAAGAACAGCCGAGAATATTGCTGTTGTAGCCGAAAGTGTTGAAGAAAACCCAGGTTAATCCATTCCTCGTCGTTCTATGGAATAAGGCATTCCACACGTCATTACTTCGAATATTGCATAAATATTTGGGTCTTAAGGCTTATAAAGTTCAATTAATAAAATAACTCAAGCCAGCTGATTATCGACAACGTCGTGTCTTTGCTGATTGGGTCGTTGAAATGCATGAGAATGATCCTTAATTCCATCGAAAAATCATCTTGAGTGATGAGGACCATTTCCACCTCGGTGGCTTCGTCAACGAGCAAAATTCTCGCATCTGGGACTCGAAAAACCCAAGAGTTATTATTGAAAAGCCTCTCTATCCTCAACATATGTGACTGTTTGATGCGGTTTATGGTCCGGCGGAGTAATTGGACCTTACTTTTTGAAAATGAGGCAGGATCAACAGTTACGGCGAATGGATTGTACTATCGAGAGATGATTAATGATTTTTTATGGCCAAAATTGGATAGTATTGATCTGGATAACGTTCACTTTCAACAAGACGGTGCTACGTGCCACACAAGCAACGAAACTATTGATCTTTTGCGGAAAAAGGTTCCAGATCGTGTTATCTCTCGAAGAGGTGATCACAATTGGCCACCGAGATCTTGTGATTCAACACCTTGCGACTTCTTCCTTCGGGGCCACGTGAAAGAGAAGGTCTACGTCAATCGCCCAGCGTCGATTCAAGACTTTATAGATAGGATTCGTGAGGCTATTGAGGAAATAGGGCAGCACTTTGGTTTTGGAAAATGTCATTAAAAGGATATGGTCCTGTAAGCGTGGTCGTTGTGGTCATTTGCCTGATGTTATTCTCCACTATTAACGGCATAGCTTTTTCTTTATAATGAAATAAGTATCCGATCATTTGTATTGAAAAATGGCATTTTTCTTTGAATATCAAAATATCACCTCTCATTGGAAAACTCTTTATTTCAATCGACATATCCTAACTTTGTTTCAGCGTAGGCGAATCGATTCATTTCGTTCAGAGTTATAATTTTAACTGATAGTTGGTCCACCCCTTAATTTCCTTCAGAAAATTATACCTAATATCGAGTTGAAAGAAAATGGGTAACCTTCAAAAAAAAATTTCTACATTTTATCTTTTATTGTACAATTCCTGCAACCTTATAGTACTCGACCTAATAAACTTGATCAACTCTTCCACTGTCACTTCATCTTGACCAGCCTCATTCAGCATTTCCACCAACATCTCATCAGACACGTCTTCACCTAAAGCCTTGGCTACACGTTTCAACTTGATAAAATTGATCTTACCCCTACCATCCACATCAATAAGATTAAAGTACTTGATGATCTCTTCAGTTTCGTCCCTTTGCAACATCCTGGTCTCCATCAAATCCATAAAATTCTGAAAGGACAGTGAATCCACGCCTACGCAGATGTTAGCTGACTCTTTAAGCTTCTTGATGTCTTCAGGAGTGACCTCGAAGCCCAGAGCTCGAATGGCTACGCGTAGCTCGCTATTGGTGACCTTGCCATCACCGTCGAGGTCGAAGAGGTTGAAGGCTTCGAGGAGGTCGCATTTTTGTTCTTTGGTGATCCTTATTTTCATACGGAAAGGTTCGTTGATGTACCTGGAGAATTTGTCGAGATCTGGTGCCATGGATATACGCTTGCTCATTTCGGATGGCACCCTGAATGGTTTTGCGAGGTTGCCCACCTTGTGCTGAAAAAAATGGATATGTTTGGTCTTTTCTTGGTGGCAACTCAACAAAAACAAGTACACTGCGCAAAAAAACTAACGCACATTCTGAAAATCTTAATTTTAATGAAAGTTAACTCTACATTGACTTTATACTGGAATGCTGATAAGTGATTTAATACTTGGTATTTCCACCCTTGCGTTAATTACAGCTCGGTAACGACAGTTCATACTCAAAAGTCGAATTTGGCGAGCTGTGGTTACATGTAACTATCTAACTATCACGTGATCATTTGACAGAAAATACGTGTATAACTGTCAAATGATCACGTGATAGTTAGATAGTTACATGTAACCACAGCTCGCCAAAATTCGACTATAATGAGTGATGTTAAAATTTCTGATCCTAATCCTTCCCAGATTTTTCTGAGTTGGATTTCTAAGTCATTAAGAGTAGCTTTATGATTTTCTGAACTTCTCAGCCTTCTATTGAGGTTGTCCCAAACCTGCTCAATCGGATGGAGATCTGGACTTCTTGCTGGCCATTCCATTCGAGAGACTTCAACCTCTTCATGGTACTCCTGAACGATGCGCGCACGATGGGGTCTGGCATTATCGTCCATAAAAATGAAATTTTCACCAATGTATTGGGAAAATGGTACTACATGCTCTTCAAGAATGTTCCTTACATACCTATCAGCATTCATAGCTCCATTATCAACGACCACTAGGTCTGTGCGAGCAGTTAAAGATATTCCACCCCATACCATAATCGATCCTCCCCCGAAACCAGTAGTAGTCAGGAATTGCACTGATCATATTTGTCATGTGGACGTCTGCATACAAGGGAACGTCGATCACAATGGTAGACGCAGAAGCTAGACTCACCTATGAAGGGAACTCTTTCCCAATTAGCCTCTTCCCAATGGATATGCTTTCTTGTGAAATCCAAACGCGCCTTCGATGGGCTGGGTAAGAGCTAGGCCTCTTACCGCGACACGAGGCCTTAAATCATATTCTCTAAGGCGATTTCTTATTGTCTAAGTGCTAATTTGCACTCCATGAGTTTGCCCAAGCTGATTTTGAAGGAGGCGAGCAGTTGCAAACCGTTGTCTCAACGAAGAAACTCTCAAGTAACATTCTTGAATGGCAGTTGTTACCCGTGGTCTACCCTGTCCTGGTCTTCGGACATTCATACCTGTCTCATCTTTTTTATTCCTGCTGGGAAAAACTATATGTATTGAAGAAAAACGTTGAAAGTGGATACATATACATGCATATAATTCTGATAAAAATAATTATCATTAAGAACACCTTCAGTTGTAAAATAAATCTGAGATTTCCATAATGTGCGTTAATTTTTTTGGCGCAGTGTAGTTCTACGGTAGATCTGAATAAACAAGGTATATTTGGTATATCAATCGCCGTGTTCTTTACATTTTATGATATTCTTGGATCTTGTGGTTGATTCGTTCCCAAGATACAGAATGTCGAATATTTTTATAACTAACAACAAATTCCTGGATATTTTCGAAACGGCTTCAGATATTTGAACGACATATTCTGGGACAATTATTTTCCGGTTAGTACCTTTTCTTTCTAAATTGAAACGATTCTAGTAGTATCGATAATAAATCGAATCTATAAAACTGTCCAGATTGGTGCAAAATTTTGAAATTAACTTCTTTAGAATAACTGGCAGTTAGCTACTAACCACTTCAAGATTTTCGATCTATACCTTTTCAACTTCAAATTGAGACTAATCACATTCATATTGGGATTAAGCAAATTCAAAATGACATTAAGCAACTTCAAAATGGTAAACACAATCGAATTGAGACTAAACAAATTCAAAATGAGAATAACCAACTTCAAAATGGTAAACACAATCGAATTGAGAATTAGAACATTCAAAATGAGACTAATCAATCTCATATTGGGAATAGACATTTCCACTTGAATTTGATACTGATATACAGGATGCGTAAGATTTGAGGGGGTGATTCCTCATATCATTTTAGGAAAAAAGTTTCCATAAATAATGTAGGTCCTGAAATGCATTTTTTCCAAGATGAATGGTGTTGAAGTTTTACTTAAAAACTGAATAAAATATGTGTACACCGCTGAGATATTTCTTACAATTATTTTTGAATTCTTCGTTCAATTGTTAGTAAAACCTTCTACTTCTTGTTCGTGCGGGGCGCCGTTTTTATGTAAGAAAATTAAACATCTTTACACTTATTTGTCGTCACTTTAACACATAGTATGAGGGCTCAACGTTGAGATGTTTTATTTTTTCTCATGAAACGGTGCCCCACAGGAAAAAACGGCAGAAAACATTTTTGTCACAAATTAAATTCAAATATGTATATTTGTTAGTTTGAAATATCTTAGTGGCGTAGGTAGGTACCACTTATTTCGGCCAGTTTTTAAGTAAAATTTCAACACCCTGTATCTTGGAAACAATGCATTTCTGGACCTACATTTGTTGGAACTTTTTCTCATAAAATAATGTGAGAAATGACCCCTTAAATCTTTCGCATCTATTCAAAAACACCCTTCATATTGTCAAAATTATTTGTGTTCAGCATAAATCTGCTTTTAAACATTCGCTGCTTCCGATTCTTTAATGTAACGCGACATAGTTATATGCAGAACACACAAAATGATCTGATGAATACCTTTATTATTTGACAATATTTTTGGAATATCAAAGTCAAGTGGAAATGTCAGTTCCCAATATGATAATGATTACTCCCATTTTGAATGTGTTTATTCCCAATTAGATTGTGTTTACCATTTTGAAGTTGGTTAATGTCATTTTGAATTTGTTTAATCTCAATTTGAATGTGATTAGTCTCAATTTGAAGTTGAAAAGGTATAGATTCTAAAAGTTCTACGTCTAGTGTGGATAGTTTGAACAAGAATTATTTTATACACTTTAATAGCAGTAAAAATCAGTGTTAATCCCATTAATGGTTCCAACAGCTATGAAACTATTCACCCTAATAGGAAAAGTTGTAAATTTACACTTTCTGAGTTCGTTGGAGCAAATGCACAAAAATCAACGTCGGCAAAAATTTTCTTGATTGAACACTTTTAGATTCATTTTGTGTGGCTTTAGAATATCACTGACTTGTGTCCTCATAGTCAAAAACAAACCTTGAGTAATAACTTAACGGTATTGGACCTTTCATTCATAGTTGTACTCACCATATTGAAATCACTGCAAGATTTACTTTAAATGAGTAAAAAAAGAAGAAAAATAAGAGGAGAAAAGTGCATCAATCACAGTTAATTCACGAAAAAAAAAATTTTTTCGAGAAAAATATCTTGACAAAAACCCTATGACATGACTTATTTCATCGACTTTTTCAAATTTTATGGTTTTTGTGAGATATTCATCGAAGTGATCTATTTCTTTTGTCATACCTGACAAACACTTATTCTTCTTGCATTTTGTTGAATATTTTTTTCATTTTTGTCATGGTAAATGCATCTTTCTCTATAAAAACTGAATTTTAGTTTATTTCATTTCCATTTTGCAGAGCTTTGATAGCAGAAGATCCACTTCATCCTCAGTTCGTTCTGTTACTGTTCCAGTTCCATACGGACAACGTAAGGTGGACCGATTTTTCGAAATGAAATTGCACATCTCAGAAGAACAAAAAGCAGACATCAGAGAAGCTTTCCATATCTTCGACGATGATGGTGATGGTGTGGTCGATCTTGAGGGACTCAAAGTGGCATTTAGAGCTCTAGGTTTTGATGTGAACAAAGCGGATTTGAAGAAGTGGGTCAATGTTGTAAACCCTAAGGCAGATTGGAGAAGTAAGTATGTCAGTTTTTGGGAAAAAGTGCGTTGATTTATTTTTCCTTAATAAGAAGTAACGAAGGTAGGCATAATCCATCCTTCGAACTGAATATTTGAAGTCCTGTGAAGCGAACAGTCTATTTTACAGACGGAGATGATGGCTGTCCATAAATGTGCTTGGGGGTTTCGTGAAATGGACGTCAAGGGAGCGCTTGTATATATCACAATGAGCAGCCAGGCCACGGTAAAATGCCTGGAATCGCACTGCCATGGGTCTCTGCTGATCTGGGAGTGCTGTAACCCCATAAAGCAACTGACTAGAGGCGGTAAAGTAACTCTACTATGGCTGCCAGGCATTGTGGTTTTGGAGGAAATTAAAATGCCGCTGAACTTTCGAAAAGTGCATCGAGGTTAACATCTCCTAGACCTGAGGCTTTCTGTGGGGTTGAAAAGGACTAATATAGGCAGCGGTCCAGCAATGAAAATTGAATAACAGAATAATCCTCCGGAAAAGAAGTCCTGGACTCTGTCCGAAACTTCGTGATGATTTCATCTGCCTATAAAAAAGCTTCTGACACTGTCACGAGCTGAGTTTTGATTGATGGTGGGGCTTCTGACGGGGCATCTACGGTACAAACATCGTTTGTACCGTATTGGAAAGTGAACAACTAAGATCTGCGAACTTTGTGGATCAAAGACAGAAATAGCTGATCAAATAGTATCCAAGTGTCCAGAGCTGGCTGGTCTAAGGACAATTCATATGCGAAAACCGATCCTGGACACCCAGAGGTGACGGCAAATGATCCTAAGGAGGTTATCATTTTTATCAACGCCATTGCCGGCCTCGCTGGGTTTCCATTAATGAGTAGGGTAGATAACAGAAGACCTACATGGTCCCAGTTCTCAGAATACTAACCTAGCGACCGAACAATTATGACTCTTCTAAACTCTGTATGTGCATGGATAAATCCCCTAGATTGAAAGTCATATAACTATGAGTACTGATTCCTCATCAGCTTGTTAGCAATAAAAATGTCGGAGCTAAACGGTCAATCATGTATTATCTTCTCTAACTTCATTATATGCTGATCATCTTCAACTGCAACATACATACCTTTGCAACTACGAGTAATTTTTCAGGTGATAAAATTTCTTACCAAGATTTCATAGAGATAATGGAGAGGAAAATGTGCGAATATGACTCTAGAGAAGACGAAATGAAAATGTTCAAGATTTTGGATCATAAAAATCGTGGAAAAATCACATTCGTGGACCTCAAGAGAGTAGTCACCATTTTGAAAATGGACGTCAATGATGAGGAAATAATGGAAATGCTAGAAATAGGCAATTTAAATGTTGTGGGAAAGAACGAGGTGAACTTGGATGACTATTTTCTAGCCATGAGAAGACATACAACCGTGTGAAAAGAGGAATATTCCGAATATTCATCTAACTTTGTAGTTTTTTAGTGAATAAAGTATGAGATTTATTTTTACTGACACACACAGTCCACTCCATTCATTTGAACCAATTTGTAATAATGGAGATCTTCATAAAACGTCTCTCGGACAACTGTCAATTTAAATCAATTTGACATTCCACTCGGAACAAGTTTTCTTTAGAATTTCCATATACAGAAGCTATGTCTGATGACGAATCACTCAGCCTACCACCAGAAGAAGGTGAAGGAAAGGATACTTATCCGTATGGGGTGAGTTTTCCAACCACTTTTGTGAGATTCAGATACACACATGGCAAAAGGCCAGTATATATTTGGCATGAACAATAAAGGCCAAAAAACGACCTGAAAAGACACAGTTTTGTTGCAACTGTTCGTTCATCAGACGTGTATTTCAAGCTAGAATTTACTTTCAGGTTCTAGGGTTCTAATGAACCTTATATAATTTTTTGTGACCTACTGTAACTGATACAACTGAAATTTGTATTTATTCAGGAATACGAAGGAGGAAGAGATGATCACTTAGATAGACATGGTTTTGGGAGTGCCCTATTACCAAACAACGACATTTACGAAGGAAATTATGCCCATGGAAAGAGACATGGCATTGGCCTTTACTGCTTCAAGAATGGAGCCAGATATTATGGGGAATGGAAGAAAGGTTGGCCATGGTAAAAAGTTCAGATGGAATATAGAATGTAATAATGTAATTTTCTTCAGGACTAAAACATGGTCACGGTATTTTCTACTATCCAGATGGTTCTAAATATGTTGGAATGTGGAGAAAAGATTTGAAGCACGGTCATGGTTTCTATTATTACACTAATGGAGATATATATGAAGGCAATTACTACAAGAATCAACGTAGCGGCTTAGGAAGTTACAAATATGCTGATAACAACGTTGTAGCTTATGGTAAGGTTCTTCGAAGTGAGGAATTTCTGCTAGAGATCTATGAGAATTCGATTAAATGTAGGCCAAATGCTCTAATAGCATTTTCTATTGGTAGAACTGGTGCGCACCAGTATGACCTGAGTGCAATTTTTTATGTTCCATGGGGACAGAGAACAATGAAATGCCCACTCAAATGAGAACCAGGGCCGTATTCATAGTCATCCCTCAAGGTGAGGATGAGTTCCAGATCGCCCTTGATTATCTGTAGCCGTTTCATAAAGCATACTCAGTGAGTGAAGTGCGATTTTTGCCATCCTCAACTTGAGGGAAGGCGCTAGCACCCATGAAATGAGTAAGTATGCTTTATGAAACGGCTACAACTACTCAAGGGTGATCTGACACTCACACTCACCTTGAGGGATGACTATAAATACGGCCCCCAGTGTAGTGCAATTCTGGTGCTCACCATTTCTATTTATTATTATTATATGTTCTAAGCTCTTTCTGTTCGATGTCTGGAAGACCATAGATCTAGAGCCACCATATAAAAGATAAAAGATCTAAATTTCGGAGAATATTCTAGGAGTTTGGAGAGACGGACAAATGAACGGATCGGGCGTTATTCGATACGTACCATTTCGTTTTCATGGAAATTTCGTGAGGAACCTGCCCAAAGGACCTGGCTGTTTCACGTTCGACGGAAAATATATCCTGCATGGATTCTACGTCAACTTGAGAGATCCTGCATTTGATTACGTGAGCACCGACGTACTAGATTTGGCAGGCAACACCAATGCTGAAGGTATGCTTTTGGTCCATCATTGCTACAGTCAGCAATGGATAGGATTTATTCAGAAGGAACTGAATAATGATCAAAATCACTAGCTTCTCAAATCTCAACATATACTTTTTTTCTTTCTCGGAAAAAGCTTGCAAAAATGTAGTTATAATCAATTTTTTTCAGAGGGCAAAAGCACAGAACCGCCAAAAGGTATAGTACCAATTTGGCGATCGAGAAATATCACAGAATATAAAGAAGAGCTTCTTCCTCCAGAACCAACAGATTTCCCTCGTCCGGAGTCCTTGGATTCTGTAATGGATATCATAGAATATCTCCAGAAACAATATGGAGAGCAGCAAACAATGCAGGTAGAGGAAGAAATGGATGACCATAGACAAACGACAAGTCCTGTACCCACTGATTTGTTGATAGATGAGGAATCTGCACCTGTGCCATCAGGAAATATTGATGTTTGAAAATAGTGTTACATATCAATACCTATCTGTTAAAATTTGTTTTTGTTTATATTGAGTTTCAATGTGTTATCACTGAAAAGTCATTGTTCCATTTCTCTATAATGTGAATGGTAATAAAACTGATATATTCTCAAATGGATTTTTCAATTTGTTCTTCAAAGAGTGAAATGTTAGTTCACCCGACATATTACACGCATTCCAGATGATTAAATAATAAATTATTCAACTTGATACAGCATTTGAGGACAATGGAAAATTTTAACATCCAGCATAGCCCAGTTACATGTCATGAAATGATCCAAACAATAGAAAATTGATGTCAGTATATTTCCTGAAGATCTAATCATCCGACAGTTTTATTACTTATGCGTTATTGATTAAATAATCAAATAAACGTATGGCTTTCTAAATTGGAGTTTATTTTATTATGTATATTGACTGACCTCTCTAGATTTAACACATGTACCAAAGAATTAATGGCGCTTAGATACAATATACAAAGAAGTTTTGTTTGATATGATTGGAATTTTCAACAAACGTATATTACTAGCTACAATGAAATGAACTGAGTACTTAAGTATACTTATATTACAATGATAGAATTCAAACTATCAATTTCACTAAAATGAAAAATATGCATTTCAAATTGAACAATCCAAATCAACTAATTTTTTTTATAATATATACAATTTTAAATTCTTATCTATCGTCCTGAACCAGATGTGAGAAGGTTCATCAATGCTGCTCTTTCTTTTTCTTTCTTTTTGACTACGTCAACACATCTGTTTTTCCAGCTGCTTTTCCTCAGTTTGATTGGTCTGCTTCCGACGTATCTACCTGTAAAGAAATAATATTTCAATTTCAAGATTTCACAGTGCACAACGTCATGATCTAGAGAATATTCTTGAGTTCAAATGAATATATTTCATTAATTCTGTGGCATATCCTACAGAAACTAATAGATGAGAAGTGCTAACTCCCTACTAAACATGAGAAACACAGTGTCCGCCATTAGTAAGTGTAATGGCGGAAATAGTTTTAAATTGCAGCGGAATCGGTTTCGAATTGTTTAGCGCGCAACTAATTTTTTGAATTCAACTTATTTCATTTTCCTGGCTTGAATGAATAAGTTTATAGCCGAAATTAAAAACTATTTCGAAGCAAATGATGAATTTTCCAAAAAAAAGATATCAAATCAAAATGTTAAGCGTCTTTAAACTGATCGTATGATTCTAGAAGGAAACTGTGATGATGAAAAAAATTATTTTTCCCAAAAAGTTGGGTTTATTCAATCAGGAATTTTTCAGTCGATTTGTGGAATCCAAAATCAATGCAGTTTGATAATAAGCATCCTATTTGATTTGTAAAATAATCAAAACACTGGACCACGTGTAGATTAAAAATAAGGAATAAAGCACACAAAACTGTGATACTGTTGAGTTATTTTCAGTTGTTTGTTTAGAAAAGTCATCCTAATTCGACTTATTTGTTCCGCATCAAAGCATACACATTAATACGGGTTATCGGCAAATTTTAACACTAATAAGAGAAATGCGGCGATAAAAGAATTTGTATTCACCATAATATAAACAAAGACGATATCGATTAGATTAAAACACCTTGAAAGCGATAATAGGATCAATATAAAAACTCTATCTAATGTAATAAAACTGCAGCTATTTATAGAAAGCATATGTGTAGGGGCTGCTCAACTGCTCGAGGATGATGTTATGAAATACTTGTAAAAATGATGAGTCAATTAAAAGGCGCCAGAAAGTAATTAAGATAAGTAAATTTACGTCATATTAGGACGGTACATGTACGTGCAATGTCAGTTATTACAAGAATAGATGTACCGTGATAGCAACTAGCATGTACTGGATTTTGGTGAGACGGTGATCAGATTATTAGGCGGTTATAATTACAGTTGAGATGCACGAAAACCACTTTCTTATTAGGTGAAAATCAATATTTTTGATATAAAATCGCAAGGATAGAGTCATAACATACGGGAGCCTCCTTTTATACAGGGTGTCCAGAAAGGGTATCGGGTATTTGTAAGTTCAATAAAACAAAAAATATTTGTGAACAATGAAGAAATTTATTGTTTATTATTAACATATGAATTGGAGAATTATTTGAAAAAGATAATGTTATCCAAATGATGACCGTTGCGTTGCTGGCACTCTTCTAAACGGGAACGAAGATTGGCGTTGACACATAGCTGTATTGATATTGCTGCCATTTCTGACCTGATTTTTTGCTTCATCTGGTTTCGATTCGTCGGATTATTTTGATAAAACTTACTTTTAAGGTATCCCTATGCAAAATAGTCAAGCGGGCTAAGGTCGGGGCTTCTGGGAGGCCAGTTGATGTTACCCCTTCGCGAAATGACTTGTTGAATCGCTGCAGCATTTCGTTCGGAAAATCAGTCAATAAGCATAGTCCACATCCTTCAATTCTTGAATCAATTGAATTTAATAGGTTTTAGATGTCTTTCTCTACAATCGAAAGTAAAGACGATTTTTAGATGTTCAACGCTTGGCTTCGCTTTCGGATGGATAAAGACGGATTTTGACGAACCGACGCCTCAACTTCTTCAATTGTTTCTTCATCGCGAAGTAAACGAGGACGACCAGAGTTTTGAAGTTTAATTGTCGCACCTGTATTCTCGAACATCCTGATCCATTTCCTAATGCTATCGTCATTTGTCGCGTGGCGTGTAGATATTCCGCACGATAGAGACGTTGAGCAGTCACTATTGAACCACCATTACGATAATACGCTCATACGCAAAATGCGGGATGCGTTCCGAGT
The DNA here is from genome assembly GCA_013421045.1 of Propylea japonica. Classification (NCBI taxonomy): domain Eukaryota; kingdom Metazoa; phylum Arthropoda; class Insecta; order Coleoptera; family Coccinellidae; genus Propylea; species Propylea japonica. The sequence goes on from CM024241.1 coordinate 91,686,847, forward strand.
ATTGTTCCATCGTGACTAAAACTCCACAAAATGGCGGACGCCACGAACCCCTTCTCGCTGCTTTTAGACGTCCCGTTCTGAATATGGCGCGAAAACAAATACCCGATACCCTTTCTGGACACCCTGTATAATCTTCCAACCAATAGCTCTATCGTAAAGTTTGACACTTTTGAGGTAATGCGTACTAAGAATATTTTGACATATGAACGCGATTTGTGATTTTTACAGTACCTAACTTAAAAAATTCGTATCTGTAAACATATGGAATAGAATCGGGAATATTTTCGTGCGATTATTTTCTACAATTTACTGCAATGGTGCATCGATGAACTCAATTCAATATTTGGGGATGAAGCTCCATCATGGAATAGTGTTTATAGATGGTATGGTTAATTCAATCGAAATCGTAGTTTGCTCCAAGACAAATTCTGTGAAGGTTGTTCAGAATCTCCAACCTAGGACAGTAGAGGGATCAGAATACATTTCGTATGAGACTTGAGGATTCTGGAAATCTGTCCAATAAATTGCTGTCGATCAAGTTTCTTCGAGTGTAAAAAATGCTTGAAGAAATTATCGTAAATAATTGCACAAGTGCATCGAAATTACCGATAATTTTGCATGACAGCGTGTTGTCAAAAAATTGCATGTGTTCATTTTCGTTTTTTGAGCGCGACATCGAAGGTGGAGGGCTCTTTTTCTACCAATATAAAAATGACCGAATGCAGTTTTTCAATGACAAACACGCTGGAATGCGAAAATATCCGATTATATTGATGTACGAGTGTATAGACCGTTCAACTTTGAGCTGTCGGTTGGCCATGACAATTCGACATATTCCACTGTGTAAATCAAAATTTTAGGTTATGGTGTTTATTTTCTTGTCAGATTGATACGTAATGTTGTCAATATTGTATAGAGTTCTCTGATAACTCGCAAGCTCGTCGCTTCGGTATTCTCGGCAACGTTGACTTTGTTCATCCTTATGACAGCAAATACTGCCAATTTCAGATAAATGAACAAACGCCTACTTTGCGCTCAATAATATGTGAACGGGGTATAATTCGGGGGAATATTTCCAGAGTAACCTGTCAATTTTGACTCGCTTGGTTCTTTCGCTTTCTACAATGCAATTATTGCTGTAATTATGCGGTAATTCCACTCCATATGCATAGAATTTTTGACAGGAGGGAAATATTCGCTGTAATTATGAGGTAATTGCACTTCATTCACATGGGTTTTTTGACAAGTGGGAAATATTCGCTGTAAAATTGCGGTAACTGCGCTTCATTCACAAAGAATTTTCAAAAGGAGCGATATATTCAAATGAGATGTTTAAAAGTTAATTTTGAACATCTCATATTTAACCCAATACATTAGATTATATTGTACTGTATGTCAAATACAGTGAAACTTCCCTATAACGAACGTCTGCATAACGAATTTCTCTGTATAACGATTTTCGTACGAGACATTGCACCTTGAATCCAAATTTCATGTTAAAAACACCCTCTAAAACGAAGTGAATTCTCTCTATAACGAAATATTCAAAGAACATCATCACTTCTTGAATGGGTATTGGTAAGAAGGTATAAGGGTGGGGTTTTCCGAAATTATTCCGGACGTACGTGATAAATCCCGACCTTAAACTAAATCATTACGGCGGGCAGAGAGATCCTTCTGAAACAGTTTTAATTACACCCTTGGCTATTTGGTTTCAATCTAACCATTACGCTAGTGTGAAAGTTGAGCGAAAATGTCTGAAAGGAAGTGCCTAAGTTTGAATGATAAACTTAAATTTATCAGTGAAGTCGACTGCCACATTGCCGACTATAGAAACAAATTTTCTGTACGACGAAATTTCTTTATAACGATTTTTTTCGCGGATTTAGCGCTTTCATTATAGGGAAGTTCCACTGTCCTTTTTTGGATCAAGAAATAAAGCCTCGCCTAGACTTTAAGAGCCTAATTCGATGTAACTCATTATCCTTGAATGAACTAAACGTAAATTTAGGGGAAGTTTAATTCATATTTTGATCTCCAGGATTTCCATATTGAATATTATATCAACGTTAGAACCGTACATGTGGAACATTTCTTTGTGATATTATTGGAAAATTATCGAATTCAGGAAGCAGCGATGGCCATGAACTAGCGGCTAAGAATATCTTAATTGAAACAGTCTATATTCGGCCTTATGTTCAACATCACATGGCACCACTATAGCGAAAATACAAAAATAGCCATACGTTCGTAGTAAACATGTGATACGCAACTTATTTTAAGAGAGTTCCTGAACTTTGACCGCCATTTTCTCATTATGAGTCTACCCAGAAGTTCGGATGTCAACAACTTTATTTTTACAGCCGGTTGCAACATTAGAAACAAATCTGAAAAAAATATTTCGAAAGGAATGTAACCTCAAGTTTGGCGCCAGCGACATGCAGAAATATTTTCATAATACTATCGAAATATTAATATGTTATTTTGGCTATTTCCAACACTTTCAGAGCAGCAACTTTCAACAGTATTAGAAAATGTTTGTAATTTTTGACATTGACGTTGCAAATAATCTAAAGTGGCTTTCCTGACGACGGCTGACGAATGCAGGTCAAAAGGATGAACACAAGAAGCCAAAGTGATAATATTTCAATAAATGTCCTATCATTAAGAATTTTCACGTCAAAAGTCTAGACATAACTCCAGTGAAAATATTTACCAGGTTTATTCTCCCCTTTTTCTTAGCTACCAATAACAACATCAAAGAGGTTATTGGATCATATTTTGTATGCAAACATAGTTTCCAATAAACATTTATCACTTCGATATTTGGAATTCTAGAATGCTGAACTTTGAGTATGGATTACCAATACCTCGTGCATGGATAAACAACAAAATGAAAAAACTGCGTTTTTTCGAATATAATAACCTATAAGTCATAAGGTGTATAGAAAGAATATGAAATTTCCTTTCAAATACTTAAAAACAAATTGACATTGAACGCCAATTAAGACTGCAAACGAAAACATACACAATTCCAAAGATTTTACAAGTTTTCTGAAGAAGTAGTCTGATAAAGACACCGAAACATTACATAATCTTTTTCATTAATTTCCTTTTTTAGTTTTACTGTTAGGCAACAATTTTTTAAAAACCAATCTGCTCCTGACAAATTAGTGCAAAGATTTAAGCAGGACCATTTCATCTTAATTAAAAAATTTTTAATTACAGTGGAACTTCCCTATAACGAAAGCGCTAAATCCGCAAAAAAATTCGTTATAAAGAAATTTCGTTATACAGAAAATTTGTTCCTATAGTCGGCAATGTCGCGGTCGACTTCACTGATAAATTTAAGTTTATAATTCAAACTTAAGCACTACCTTTTAGACGGAAAAATTTCGGAAAAAAACACCTTTATACCTTCTCACAAATACCCATTCAGAGAGTGATGTTCTTTGAATATTTCGTTATAGAGGGAGTTTACTTCGTTTTAGAGGGTGTTTTTAACATGGAATTTGGATTCAAGATGCAATGTCTTGTACGAAATTCGTTATACGGAGGAATGCGTTATACAGAGAAATTCGTTATACCGACGTTCGTTATAGGGAAGTTCCACTGTATTTCTGTTTCAGATACTGGGAGTGAAAACCTAAAGTTTTCTAGAAATTTAAAAACAAGTTTTTTTACCAATGGAAATAGTAACATACATTTATTTGAGATATTCCTGACAGTTTATATAGATTATAAAACATGTAAATTATGATAATTTTACAATCATCATCTATGTTGAATCGCTTCATTGGAAATTGAATTTTGTTTCAACACAGCTTATGTTATGCAAGCTATTCTGTTTGAAAACACTTTTAATCGTTTTAATACGTATCCGTTAAGTGTTGTAGAGAGATGAAGAAGTTGATATAGAATTAATCAGGAGGTTTCGAAAGACCAAAAAAGGCTTAATATACAGGATATTCTAATTGAAATATCGAAGTTGGCAGCAATAATGTTTCTTTTTTGGTTTCATAGATATCCTGCCCAAAAACCTTTATTGTAAACAGAAAAGTTCTTCTGTTTATTAAAAGAATATTACATTTATTCTATCCATGTGGAATAAACCTTTTCGTAATCACCGTTGGGATTCACCAATGTTAAAAATATTGGTAAACCCTGAGTATTAAGCAAATGACTGTGATTTCCTAACTTTGGCTCTTAAATAGTCTTCAAATGTTGAGTTAACCTCAGTGATAAATATTTGTTGACACAAGAACTTCCAAAAAATACGTTTAAAAATAACTTTGATTTCTGGATTTGAGTTTTAAAATATTTTAACGACAGCATTGACAGGGTACTACCGATTTGTTTTCATATACAGAAGAGGATTCGTTATTAAAAATTATTCAAACTTCTTTGCAACTTTTCAAGAAATACTTGGCCGCGATCTGTGTTGCTCAAAATAATGTATTTTTCGGACGGAAGGTTTAAATATTTATCTTTTGAAAAATATTATTCTCACTCAAAATGATACTTTGTTGGGTTAACTTTGACATAACATTCTGTTTTAACAGGAATTCATTCAATATAATATATTGAATGAATTCCTGTTAAAACAGAATGTAAGCCCTTGACGTGAAACTCTTGATGATAGAGTATTTACCGTAATATTGTTTCTAAAATTTCCATGGGCGTCCCTAGGGGGAGCTTCACGAGTATTCCTTAAAACCTCATGAAAATAAATTGTATTTCATCCTACACTACTTCCAGTAAATTATTTTTATTTTGTTGTCCCCCCGAGTCCAAACTCTGAGGACGCCCTTGAATATTTCCATCATTTTGTTCTCTATTATTTAACGTTTCGGTAAGCATTTATCAGCCGTCGGCAGGAATTGCCATTTGCACAAGAAATTTTCAAAAATCAACTTTCGTAACTTTTTGAATTATTAATTTTTGCCAAACCTGAACTTTCAGTTAGAGCACAGACCGAAAGAAAAAAAACTAAAACGTAGAAAATCGTGCGGAGGCAGTTTTTATGTCAATCGCTGAAAACCACATTAGTCGATCTCAAAAATATCTGGGCTCTAAAAATATGATCAAATTTGAGAGATAAACCCAATTTCGACAATCCAATGTACAAAAATTGATCAAAATCATAGATAACTGTTATAAGTGGCCAATATTTTCAAAAGTAAGAAACTTCTTTTTCTTTAAATGCCGACCGAAACCTTGAATAAGGGAGAAGGAAATGAAAGAACAGCACAAAAACTTCAAAACATGGACATTTTACTGGTTTTTCATTGAGCGACGTTGACGGTTTTACCTCCGGTGTCAAAAGTTCACGAAATTATAAAACTACGCATTTCATCTGAACATTCGGTCTGAACCTATCGCTAACCTGTAACTAACAAAACGAATAAAGCAATCATTGAATGCACAATTAAGGGAGAAATATCCCTGATGTCATGGAAGACTCCTTCACGAGATAGAACAGCACACACGTATTTTTAAACCGTGATTTTACAATGCGTTATAGATGAATAGAATATAGTGACAGATAAGAGATCGAACACGTGATGTTTTCCATTAAATTCTGTTTAAATAAGAGGCTGAAGCCATGTACCCCCCATTTCAAAACGCGCTTTTACCGATTACATCGGATCAGAACTGAAGAAGAAGCAGAACTGTGAAGATTATCAGTGATCGGTGTATTAGAACACACGCAAAATAGAAGAAAAGTTTGAGTTTACAGGTAAAATAAAAATAACATTATATTTTTATATGAAAAGTTCATTATTTTTTACTTCTGAAAATTAACTTTCATACATCAAATAATAAACTGTGTTCTAAATTTTATTATTGGATTGAAGAATATGATTCAGAACGGAAAAATATATTTCTTTTATTTTATTAATGATTCCATATACTTTGTAATACAAGAAATTAAATACAAGTATGCGCGTCTCTTCCACAGATGAAATATTAATGTCTCTACCATTTAATTTTTCAATTTTTTCTTTCTGCTATATCGCTGAAAAGTTTTTGTTTCTCTCTTAATTTTCTATTTTATGTGAATATTAATGTTTATCTCTCCTCAATATTCGAGAATTTTGTATTTGGATTAACGTATTTTTTCAAATGTAACTCTGAGAGAAAAATTCAAAATATTGCGAAAGTTTGAATTCTTCCTAATACAGTGTTTGACCAGAAGAGTGTAAGAATTGGCCTGAAACAATAATTTTTTCCAAATTTTAGTTGAATTGAATTCTGATCGTTTTAATTCATATCAGTCAGTGACTTATATGAGAAATGTCTAGTATTATATGAAAGTTACCATGAATTCAAATCGAAATTGAAAATATTTTTGATTTTTTAAAAATTTTTTCAAGGCGTTTTTCAAGAGTTCTCAAATTTTTGATCAACTCTGGTGTCGTTATTTTATAACCTACAACTAATTTCAATCGAATAGATCTTCATATCACCTCGAAAAAATTGAACTTGCCCATAACTCCAATCTTGGTTCATCAAAAATTACCTATTGTGTTTTAGGCAGATCTTAATTTGTAAATAAATTCATCAGTAAATTTTAAATAATCATTTCACGGATTTCTTCATCAGCGAGTCAATCCTTATCATTCTAGAGTATGTTATTAAAATGTAAACTTTTGCAATCGCAAAAAATCTTGCAAAAACGTATTAGGTAATATTTTCAAAAATAGAAAAATATTTGAAAACAAAATAAAGAAAATACTTCATTTCAGGCTCCAAGATGACGAAACTATTCTTAATACTGGTATATCTAACTTTCATCTGCCTCACTTACTCATCACCGATTTATAACAACAAAAACGAGAAAAATACAGTAGGATACAACCAAAAAAACAACGGAATTGGACCAAAATCTACAAACAATTTAAAGAAAGATAAATCCGTATCCATTTCGAAAAACTGGGGAGGAAGTGGAATGCCATTCAGCGTCCTCTACATGAAACGAAGTCACAATTCACAGAAAAAAACTGTAGCACCATCTACAATGAAACCACCGAAACAAGAGAAGAAAAAATCAAACTCTAGACGAACCATGTGGGGTTTCAGAATACCCTACTCAGTTATTCCAAGGGTATTTTCTCACATTCGGAAGACAAAAGGAGTAAAATAAAAGCATCCTAGGTGTGTCCAAGACAAAGATGGATGTTCAGGAAAGACATGATCGCTTTTGTGATTTCGGAGATTGTGATTGTATGAGAGTTGTATCAGATTCGTGATTGGTGTAGAAGTTGTTCGAAGTTTATAGTTGTGAATGTGAATTATCACACAAGGATTTATTGCTGATGGCCAAAATTAATTTAGAAAATTAAAATGTCTTCCTCTTGAGTTCTATGGTTACTCAAATGTTCAGTTCGTTCCGATTTCCATTCTATCGAGATTGTTCACTAATTGAGTTTTAATTGTGTTCCTAGACATAATGATGTTAAGCTTTGAAACTAACTCTTTGGAATCGGAACTTATTTTGTAATGAAGTAGTTTTTTGTATTGGGAGCACATACATTTCTATGTGTATAGATGGTTAATTATATCTATTCCTGCCCCACAGATGAAAAATAATATTTTCTCTCACATGGCACCAACACAAAGACTTAAGTACAAAAAAAGTGTGACATGAAAGATTTTTACGAATACATGACTTTTTTAACAACTTGATTTTTATTATTTTCAACTATCCCATATTCAACAGATTCATTTATTCTAGAAGTTTTTTTTCGGAGTTATACAGAATGAAATGAACTCTCAGAAACTCCAATGAAGAATTTAAAAAAAAAACAATTATGTACTAGTTTAGCCATACTTATTGTTAGGTACAGGAGTTTTTCAATTTTCTGCTGGTGCCATCGACATAACTTGTTGCATAAGTCTTTGGGTTGTAGATTTACATCGAAATATACAATTTCAATTTGATCAGGCCAACAATTTGAGAAATATTTGGTAATTTGAGTTATTACTATTGATAACTATATACCACAAACTATTGAGACCATTAATAAAAGTTAAATGAACATCGATAAACTGAAAATCAAAAGTTAATAAAGCATTTCTTTAGAAAATTCGACTTTTAGAATGTGGCCCCAAATGTTCTAGCAATCAATATATTTGGAGTATCAAATAAAAATTACACTTTTCAATCTGGGCGATTTTTTCCGCATTAATTTTCTGAGGAACATGATTTATTCAAAAATTGATGCTACAACAAAAAATTCTGTTTGAAATCAAACTACTATGTTAGTTAGTGAAACTATAGCCCTAATTATCTGAATTTGCAAGCGAGTATTATGTTGTCTCCACTATGCACAATGTCAAATCATAAGCTAGAGTTATCCCATGTTACAACAGTTACCCAAAACATAACCAAAATTGAGTAAAAAAATAAAAAAAAATTTCTCTAATTTTTCCGATAACTACATTTGGACTATCCCCGCTACTTGCTTCAAGAACACTTTGTATACGAAATATTTTCACCAAATTTGGAATAAATATTTGCCGATTTAAAATCAAAGACCAAGTAACATTGACCAAAAATTCATGAAGCAGTTTTTTCAAATAGATATAAAATAAAAAAATCGTTACTTTAATTTGATAACCTGTCACTTACTCTTCCGTCTGATGCAGATGCTGGATCGATTCATGTATTCGTCTTTAAGAATCAATGTCAAAAATTTGATAATATACCTAGCACACTAGGATATTATTATCAATATCCTTATACATCATTCTACAAAAATACACAAAAAGTATAGTCATTAAATTCGAAAATTTTCAATAAAAACTTACCGTTCATCTCTTTCATTGCTTTGGTGAAATCTGCAGGATCCTTAAAACTAATAAAACCATATCCTTTGCTTTTATTAGTTCTCTTATCTCTGATCACCTTAGCTCTCAGAAACGAGGGGAATTTGTTGAATGTTCTTGTGAGTAGTTCATCTGTAACATCATTCCCTAAATCACCAGCAAACATACGGAAATCATCATCTGTCCAGTCTGCTAGGGTTGGATCTTCCCATGTCTGACCACCCGCTACTCTTAAAAGCTTTTTGTTTTTACTACCTTTCCTCTTATAGTCCTCTGGGCCAAAGGATTGAAGAGCACTACTTGCTTTCCCTGAAAAAACACATTATGATTCTTTGCCAAGTCCTGCATTAAATACTTTTCGAAGAAATATTTGATAAACATAACCGTAGTGGACCCCACAAGAAAGTATATAAATACAACTCGTATTGGACTCACCTTGGGATATAGCAACTTCAGCACTAATCTTTTCATTCTTCAGTTTCTTCAATTTTTTTTCGACCTCATTTTGCAAAGCCATGAAATCAACAGAAGATTGGGTATTAGCTGCTGGAGGTGCCACAGTAGGCTTAGCAGGGATAGAATATAGGGTAGGTTTGGCTGAAACTACAGCCGGCTGAGCAACAACTGGTGCTGAGTATGTCTCATAGCTGTGATTTGGCCTTCTAAAACTTTTGACTTGGTGTGGTATGAGTATTGGAGGAGTTGGAGGTGGAGGAATATTTCCAAAACCTGGTAATGCAAATCCACCTGGGAAAGGAGCATTATTCATCAGAGCTTGGCCAGAAATTTCCGCTTCAAACCTGAAACATAATGCACATTACACTTTGCCTAATGTTCATTCTAAAAGTAATTTACCTGCTCATTTCATCTTCCATTTTTCGGAATTTGTCCATTTTGATTTTCAATAGGGATGTTTATACGCTTGAAAATTGAAGTATCAAAACTGAAAATTGAATTGAGAATTGTATTTTACTCGATAACTATCACGTATTGTTTTATTGTTTATACTCAACACTCACTCATACACATTTGACACTGACACTGACATTTTAACAGACAACAGAGAGACAGAACGATTGCAGGTTAGAGCACAGAACTCAAAATTCTTTTTCATTTTTCTGTCCCCTGTGATACCAATGAACCAGAAAACCAATCCTCATGAATCATGATCGTACAAATATTTAATTAATAATATATTAATTTGTATAATCAATACAAAGGTAATTAATGAAACCTCTGTTATTTCCTAACTTCGTATTGATGTAGATGTAAATGTAGTACAAATATTTTTTCATTCGCAGTTTTGATCATTTTCTGTGTTCCACACCATAGATGAATCCATAAAATTTTGTCAACATATTTATATTTGTCAAATCTGAAAACCAAAAGAAAGTAAAGTAGTAAACACAAATTCAATTGAAAAGTGAATAAAGCAGGTGGTAATGAATTTTCTTAGATAGAATTTTTTTGTAATATTTCAAACCACTTGTTATTCAAATTGGCACAACACATTGTGTTCTTCTAGAACATATTGAACACATAATACGCATATATTTATATTTTTAGAATAACTCCTTAGAAAAATGGATGAAAATATGTCAGATAATGACACGGACAACAAAGATGATTGTGATAATACGCAGCCAAATAGAAATAGAAGTTCAAAACGTATCAAAATGCAGCTGAATCTGAATTCTGGAGAAGGAACATCAAGTAATACAGAGCAGGAAAATGCTGCAACTGCAAGTACCAGTGCCAGAGATAGTTCACCTCCTTACCGTAGACCTCGGAGAAGCTTTAGGAATAGAAACTATCGAAATTCTAATAGAGAAGATTCAGGTGCAAGTGCTAATGAAAGGTACATACCGAACCACCAATTGATAAAGTTTTGTTTATATATTCCATGAATGTATTCATCTTAATTCTTCTGCTTTAGTGGTGACGACGAAGTGGAATCAGGTGAAGAAAATAATACAGAATCCAATTTATCATTTAGTCCAGAAAGTAGTTCAACTCAAATTAGAGACACTGATACAGATTCGGATATAGAAGACCATCCAGTTTTAAAGAAAACTAAACCTAAACATACATGGTAAATGTACCTACTAAATTGAAAACAATTTCAACAATTTATCCTATATTTCTTAGGTATGTTGTTCCTGAAGTTCTCAAACGTCAACTGGGCTGCAGTTCCAAGTTACACAGTGCAGAATTGTTCAGAAATAGATGTTATGGTTCCTTACACAGTGTTCAAAGACTAGAATTAATGTATAAATTAGAGGAACATGCTGGTTGTGTAAATAGCTTGAATTTTTATCCAGATGGGTCTCTTTTAGCTAGCGGTTCTGATGATTTAAATGTAGTAGTTTGGGACTGGAAAGTAGGAAAATGTCTTTTGAAATATCTCACCAAACATCGATCGAATGTCTTCCAAAGCAAATTCTTGCATTTGCAGGGAGATTTACATATCGCTACTTGTTCCAGAGATGGACAGGTAAAGTATCTAGTTTTTGTGAAAAAGTGTGTTCAAAAATGTTTTGGTTGCAGGTTAGAATAGCTAGGCTGTCTAGAGAAGGAGGTGTAAGGGAAAATAGAAAAATAGGAAGCCATAAATCGGCTTGTCATAAACTTGCTCTGCTTCCTGATCAACCGCATATCATACTGAGTGCTGGGGAAGATGGTGTAGTGCTAAGCCATGACGTGAGAAAAACCAAATCCGATGTGTAAGAGATGTTAGCTTGTTCTTTGGGTGGAAGAGTGGTATAATTTAGATTGAATATTTGCAAAATCATGAGGACTTCTCAGTTTTCTTCAAGAATGTTTTGTTAAATTCTGTTGCATTTATTTCTGGGCATGTAGCACCGATAGATACATAAATGTTTGGAAATTCACATAAGAAAGATACAATACGCAATGCATCAGACAGAGAATTTTGCTGTGCCTTTGAGCAGATGTATATTCAAAGATTCACGTGCTGTAACTGACTGATATAGTGTTGTCTCTCTCTTATCATTGGGAGTTGCTCAATTCAGGCAGTATGGTAGGCAACCGCAAGTATAGTCCGTTCACGAAAGGTTGAGCCGTTGGTTGGCCATAAAAATTTGGCATATTTCACTGTGTATATTGAAATTTTATGTTATGTTGTTTATTTTCTTGTCAGATTGGTTCGCAATGTTGCAATAGGTCATAGAGTTCTCTGATAACTCGGAAGCTCTTCGGACGAGGCCGGGTATATTCGGCAACGTTGACTTTATTTTACGTTAAGACAGCAAATACTGCCAACTTCAGATAAATAAACAAACGCCTACTATGTGAACGGACTATATAGTCCGTACACGAAAGTTTGAGCACATGCCACATAGTAGGCGTTTGTTTGTTTATCTGAAGTTGGCAGTATTTGCTGTCATAACGTAAAATAAAGTCAACGTTGCCGAATTTACCCGTCCTCGTCCGACGAGCTTGCTAGTTATCAGAGAACTCTATGACCTATTGCAACATTGCGAACCAATCTGATAAGAAAATAAACAACATAATATAATATTTTAAAAAACACAGTGGTATATGCCAAATTTCCATGGCCAACCGACGGCTCAAACTTTCGTGAACGGACTATACTTGTATCAAGTGTCACTAGCAGCCTGACGCATCAAAAAATCCGATGCGTGTACTGCAGATTCCCTACCATATTGCCACTTCGAACTTTAAGAAAGAGACAACACTACATTATTACAATCAGACAACTGGATTCAGTCAGTTACAGCACGTGAATTTTTGGTATATACATCTGCTCAATTTGACAGCAAAATTCTCTCTCTGATGCATTGTAATCATTGTATATTGTATCTTTCCGATGTGAATTTCCAAACCTCTATCATAGACTTACAGAAGAATTGACAGGACGTGTGAGAGAGAATATTGACTTCAGACAAGGATAGAATAATATTAGTGCGAAGCACAGAACATATAATAAAAACATTGGATCGTAGATATATATATTCCGTTCACGAAAGGTTGAGCCGTCGGTTGGCCATGATAATTTGACATATTCCACTGTGTATATTGAAATTTTAGGTTATGATGTTTATTTTCTTGTCAGATTGAGAATCAATATTGCATAGAGTTGTCTGATAACTCGCAAGTTCGTCGGACGAGGCCGGGTACATTCGGCGACATTGAATTTATTTGATGTTATGACAGCAAATACTGCCAACTTCAGACAAATAAAGAAACGCCTACTATGTGCTCAACCTTTAGTGAACGGACTATAGATATCTACGCATTATATATTTTTATGTTCCAACATTAAGCATAGATTTATAATACTAACTAGATGGCGAACCTGTCAAAAATTTTGAGGCAAACGGCGGCCATTTACAGTTTGGGTTTTACTTGAGAGGTGTCAATTTTTGAACGAAAAAAATTTGAGCACAGATGGCATAGAACATCAAAATATTCTAGTTTCATCTCAAATTGCAAATGGCGGCCCTTGTCTCACTTTTTTCTACGTGACAGTTAGGAAGTTCGACGTCCAGTTAGTATTATTAGAGCCTTACGCCCGATTGCACCGTTCGTCTAAGCAACGTTTAAGCCCTGAAATGACGTTTCATCAATGGAATAAACGTCACTTAAGGGCCTAAACGTTGCTTAGACGAACGGTGCAATCGGGCATTAGTATTATAGGTCCATGATAAAGAGAGAGAGAGATTGTGAAGGATGGGGTGATATTAGTTAAGTTTAGTCTATGCTCTAAACTAATATTACTCCATCCTTCACAGTATCTCTCTCTCTTATGTTGGGGACACGAAACTCAGTGTGAAAGTCACGTGACGCCCTGTCCATCCAAAAGGTCATATGTCTATGACCTGTATGTTGACTAATATAACCTTTTTTAATTACAGTATAACCACAATCAACATGCAAGGTGAACCGGTACCACTATACAGTATTCATGGGCATCCTTTAAGAACTCATGAATTTTGTGTTGGAGGTCAAGATGTTTTAGTTAGGGCTTACGATCAAAGAAAAGCATCAACACCTCTCTTTATCTACAACCCCTTCAAAACCGTAAGTCAATGTATTCATTTATTTGGTCTACACAGTTTTCCACAGCCAAGTTTCAATTCATTCACTTCTTGGGTTACAGAAAACAAAAAACAGATAATCGCTATAATTTTCTGAGGGTTCATTATTTCAGAAATGATTTTTTCTGGAAGTACCCATTGTGCCTTCGATAATAATTTGAAAAACACGTTGACCAACTTTTTTTTCAAGGCTAATACAAATCCCAGAAGAAGTCTTCACGTCACGTCAGCCATGTATAATTACAATGGTGAAGAAATTCTAGCCTCTTACAATGACGAAAATATCTATCTATTCAACGCATCGACACCACTTGGACATTACGTCCACAAGTACGAAGGACACAAAAATGGTGCTACGATAAAGGGAGTAAACTACTTTGGCCCCAAATCTGAATTTATAGTGAGCGGTTCGGATTGTGGAAACATATTCTTTTGGGAGAAGAATACGGAAGCCATAGTTCAATTCATGCTTGGAGATGATAGTGGTGTTGTAAGTTTTTTTTATAAATTTCCTGACATCTCAAATGAAATTGAATTTTTTGTTGAATTACTTAAATTATCCATCAGCTGAATTATTCAACTCAAGTGCGGGACCCCTACATTCAAATGTTCATCCAAATGTTTATTATTTTCTCCAAGGAGATTTCCTCAGAGTAAAAAGTAAACCTATTTGTTGTGCAGCCAAGTAAAATCTGTTTATGCACGCGAACAACAATCCGGCGTTGCGAACTTGTGCCGTATCTTTATTCCGTATTGGGATTACTGGTCTACCGCTTCCATACTCTGATACTAACGGTTTGCGTCTGTTACAGACAATTATTTCAGTTTGGCAACATCGTCTGTTAATATTTAGATTCTCAATGCGTTGTGTTATATTTTCATTTCGATTTGACTTTTATAAACCGAATTATTTCACTGATTTGGTGGCAGTTTATTATTGCTTAAGGCTATTCCGGCAATTATAGCTAATGCAAAAGTACGAAAATGTTGTGAAGCTGTCATTTTTTGTCATTTGACAAGTAGAAACTACGCCATTAATAAAAATGGAACGATACGTGCTTCAAGTAGAATTATTAAAATTCCCTATAAAAATGGTGAAAATTTGGCAGAGGTCCGCAAAACTCGAACATTTTTGGATCGGCGTTAAGCACCTTGTCGAACCGCAATAAAGAAATTGGTGGAAAAATTCGAACTGTTGGGACAGGTTAGTGATGTGAAGAAAGCCGAAAGTGTTGAAGAAAACCCAGGTTTGTCCATTCCTCGTCGTTCTTTGCAATTAGGCATTCCACAAACGTCATTACACCGTATTTTGCGTAAAGATTTAGGTCTTAAGGCTTATAAAGTTCAGTTAACACAAGAACTCAAGCCCGCCGATCATCAACAACGTCGTGTCTTTGCTGATTGGGTCCTTGAAATGCATGAAAATGATCCGGAATGATAATTGGCCACTGAGATCTTGTGATTTAACAATTTGCGACTTCTTCCTTTGGTGCCACGTGAAAGAGCAGGTCTACGCCAATAGCCCAGCGTCGATTAAAGACCTCAAAGATGGAAATCGTGGGACCATCGAGGACATAGGGGAGTCACTTTGCGATTTGGTTATGGAAAATTTCATTAAAAGCATGCGTGGTCGTGGTGATCATTTGCCTGATGTTATTTTCCACTATTAACGGCATAGCTTCTTCTTTATAATGAAATGAACATCTGATCATTTATATTTATAAATATCAAAACAACACCTCTTATTGGAAAACCCTTTATTATATTCAGAAATTGTAGAAATGAAAATCTAACCTATTATTCACTTCACCCCAGTGGGGCAGTGAGATGCTTTTTATCTCACTTTAGAGCTTAGTTGATTACAATGCAATACTATCCACGTGTAGGGGCATCTCTATGTTTATTTCTTACTCCGAGGAGATTTCACATTTTACTCCAAATTTGAATAATAAAATGAAGATTTGCCTTTTATTCCATTTCTATTTGTAGGTTAACTGTTTAGAGCCCCATCCCACGCTTCCGTATATATGTACTAGTGGTATAGACTGGGATGTTAAAGTTTGGGTGCCTTCATGTGAGACTGAACCTACATTTGAGAAATTACCAGGAATATTGAGAACAAACAAGAAAAATAGATTTTGCAGCTTAGGTTTAGCCTCGGATGCTCCCGTTTTATGGATGTTATGGCAGCATCTCAGGAGAAGCAGTAGGACGCTCAGAGTGAGACAAAACCTCGAATTCTTCAGTTTTTCGTCACCTTTTAATTAAAATATTTCAGAGGGAATTGAGAGAAATGAGCTTTGGTCCGAATGATTTGAGCGGCATAAGTGACAGTGACATGAATGAAGATAGTGATGATGATTCGAATGATGAAGAAGAAGACGACGATGATGATGATGATAGATCACTTGATTTCGCTTCAGAGTGTACCACTTCATAATCATATATTATCAAAACAGCAGCGAAATATATTGTTCTTTTGTTCGAAGGTTTGAAATCATTCTTTCAGTTTTTAGTGTATTCATGTTATTTATAGTTTATGAAGGAATGCTGTTAATATTTTATCTAATAAATATTATTTAATAACAGATAAAAGTGATTTTAGTCTCCATATTATGAGATGTTCAACAAATTCCTATTTGGGAATTATACTAATAGCATTGAGTTTAAAAATACTCAATGCTAATAGTATCTAATGTATCTACAGTGGAACTTCCCTATAACGAAAGCGGTAAATCTGCAAAAAAAATTCGTTATAAAGAAATTTCGTAATACAGAATATTTGTTTCTATAGTCGGCAATGTTGCGGTCGACTTCACTGATAAATTTAAGTTTATCATTCCAACTTAAGCACTTCCTTTTAGACATTTTCGCAAAAGTTTCACACTAGCCTAATGGTTAGATTGAAACCAAACAGCCAGTGGTGTATTTAAAACTGCTTCAGAAGTATTTCTCAGCCCGCTGCAATGATTTAATTCGGAATTTTTCACGTACGACAGGAATATTTTCGGAAAAAACCCACCCTTATACCTTCTTCCAAATACCCATTCAAAGAGTGATGTTCCTTGAATATTTCGTTAAAGAGAGAATTTACTTCGGTGTTTTGAACATGGAATTTGGATTAAAGGTGCAATTTCTTGTACTGAATTCCTTATACAGAAGTTCGTTATAGGGAAGTTCCACTGTACTTCTTATTAACATCTTCGTCTTCAAAATTTATAGATGTTAGCCAACTAAATGAATAATCATTCAGAAATACAAAATGAATGATATTTTCGAAATATGTATACTGTATTATCAGGACAAAATGCCAATAAATCCAGTGCAACTCAGGAGAAATAAGCTATAAAATAAATGTGCTTAAAATTTATTATGAAAAAGTGAAATGAAAAATGTGACAAAATATATAAAATAACTCTTAATCTGAATAAACATATAAAATATGTGAAAACACTAATACTACTATTCAGGCACCACACATATCACAAGCCCCCGGATTCTGCAGGGAACAAACTAATTTTGCCAATTCTTCATCGGTCTGTGCATCTTTCTTCGCTTCTTCCTCACCAGTTTTTTTCTTCTCAACAATAATAGGGACCTTAGGTATATCTTTTGGGGGATCATTCTTAACTATCAATTTCTGTTTATCTACTGTAAACTGTATCGGCCTTGCAGCTGGTTTTGTTCGTAGGTAATACATTCCAGTTTTTAATCCCTTTCTCCAGCCGTAGAAATGAATGGAGCTCAAAACGCCATAGCTGGGCTTTTCTACGTGAATATTAAGAGACTGACTTTGATCGATAAAAGCTCCTCTGTCAGCAGCCATGTTCAAAACAACTTTTTGTGAGATTTCCCATACAGTCTTATAAATTTTTTTCAACTCGTCTGGTATGGTAGGGATATTTTGAATTGAACCACAGTTGGCAATAATTTGATTTTTCATTATATCGTCCCAAAGACCAAGATCAGTCAGATCTTTCAGTAAATGATGGTTCACAACTTGGAATTCTCCAGAAAGAACCCTACGAGTGTAAATATTCGAGGTGTAAGGTTCGAAAGATTCATTATTTCCTAGAATTTGAGCAGTTGAGGCTGTTGGCATAGGCGCCAGTAATAAAGAGTTTCTGACACCGTGTTTAGCTATTTTTTCTTTGATTATTGACCAGTCCCACAATTTTGTAGGTGTAACATTCCACATGTCATACTGAAGTATTCCTTTGCTTACTGGGCATCCTTCATAAGACGAGTAAGTTCCTTCAACTTCGGCTAGTTCGCAGCTGGCTTCCAATGCTCCATAATAAAGTGTTTCGAAAATTTGTTGGTTTAAAAGTAGTGCCTCTGGGCTATCAAAAGGAATTCTCAACAAAATAAAGGCATCTGCAAGGCCCTGTACTCCAATTCCTATTGGTCTGTGTTTGAGGTTAGAATTTTTGGCTTCTGGTACGGGATAGTAATTAATGTCAATTATTTTATTCAGGTTTTTAGTAACAACTTTGGTGACTTCTTTTAATCTTTGGAAATCATATTCCTTCTTCTCCTTGTTGACAAACATATTAACTGCAATGGATGCCAAGTTACAAACAGCAATTTCATCGGGAGATGTATATTCCACAATTTCTGTACACAAATTGCTGCTCTTAATGGTCCCTAAATTTTGTTGGTTACTCTTCATATTACAAGCATCCTTGTAAAGCATGTAGGGGGTGCCTGTCTCAACTTGTGAAGTGATTATAGCATGCCATAGTTTTTGAGCATCAACCTGGCGTACAAATTTTCCTTCAGCTTCATACGATTCGTACAGTTTGTCAAATTTTTCTCCATAACAATCTGATAAGCCAGGACATAAGTGGGGGCACATAAGAGACCACTTGGCATTACTTTCTACCCTTCGCATAAACAGATCTGGAATCCAAAGTGCGTAAAAGAGGTCTCTAGCTCGAACTTCATCTTTTCCTGTGTTTTTCTTGAGATTCAAAAATTCGAAGACATCGGCATGCCAAGGTTCTAAGTAAATAGCGAAAGCTCCTGGTCTTTTGTTGCCTCCTTGATCTACATAGTGGGCTGTGTTGTTGAAGACTCGTAACATGGGTACAAGACCGTTAGAGACTCCATTTGTTCCAGCAATGTAGGTTCCTTTGGCTCTTATGTTGTGGATGTTTACACCGATACCTCCAGCCGATTTTGAAATGTAGGCACATTTGGTGATGCAGTTGAAGATGCCTTCGATGCTGTCCTCAGGCATCATAAGAAGGAAACAAGACGACAGTTGAGGTTTGGGTGTAGCAGCTGCATACAAGGTGGGACTGGCATGTGTAAAGAACTTCTCTGACAATAAATTGTAAGTTTCAATGGCTTTATCTATGTCATTACCATGAATTCCTACACCCACTCTCATCAACATGTACTGGGGCCTCTCCACAATTTTTCTGTTGATTTTCAAAAGGTAAGACCTCTCTAAAGTTTTGAATCCAAAGTAATTGTAGTTAAAATCGCGATCATGTCTTATTGCTGCATTCAGGCGGTCCGCATTTTCTTTGATGATTTTATAATGAAAATCGGAAATCATTGGCGTTTTTCTTCCAGTTTTCTCATTGATCATGTTATAAAGATCCTCGATGACATCTGGAAATTTTAACGAGTTATTTTATGAATCTATTCCAGAAGGATAGATAGGAAATTCTTATGAAGAGTTTTATTAGAAACTTAAAATTGTGAATGATTTCATTGTTGAATCAAGTGTGCTCAATAAAGAGTGAAAATTGATTCTTCACATTCAGAATTACAGTTGAGTTTGATATGAAAATTCAAACTTATGCAATATGAAAATAATTTCTTATATTATTATTTAGCTTTTCAATATAGGTAATACTTTGAGCAAACACGAAAAAGTTTCATTTCCATTATCCAGCCCCCATTGAATATATAAAGGATGATAAATTAACCAGTTGAAACTATAAAATTATTGGAACAGAGGTTTAACGCGTACATCGCCATGAATATTGAAAAACAATAAAGTGAAAGCAGAGAATAATATTAATCGATATAAATCAACCAATATTAAACTCATACTTCGGAGCTAACTTCGTCCTTGTTGCATTTTGTCTCGAACAAGGACGAAGTTAGCTCCGAAGTATGAGTTTAATATGGTTGATTTATATCGATTAATATTATTCTCTGCTTTCACTTTATTATAAAATTATTATTCAATTGTACTAATAATAGAATAACAGCTATTCGATATCGTACCGCTAAATTTATCTTTAGTTTCTTTGTGCAGGTTGGAAACAGCAATTCTTGCAGCTAATATTCCATAGTCTGGGTGATCAGTGGTCATCATAGCCGCTGTCTCAGCAGCTAATGTATCCAATTCTACCGTAGTCACCCCATGGTAGAGTCCTCGGACTACTTTGAGTGTGATATTAACCTAAACAATAAAAAGTAAGAGAAAATTTTCGCAAGAAAATCGCCAACCTACTGGTTCAACATAATCCTTGTTCAAACCGTAACATAGTTTTTCAATCCTTGATGTAATCTTATCGAGATGGACTTCTTCCTGATTACCATCTAAAAAAAGAATAGCAATTTTTTAATTACTATCTTATGTATACCCACATTAGTCTAATGAAACTTACTTCTTTTGATTACGTAATGTTTCTTTGGGGTTTCGTTTACCATTTTGAATAACTATCGTAAAATAGCAAGCGAAACACTTCGGAAAATTTCACCACTTCACTTTTTCAACGTTGGTCGGTTCTTTTGTTGCGTTTCCCGCCAAATTGGATTTCTTCAACAGAAATTCCGCAGAAATTAAGGCCAGGACTACACTGGTAGAAAATTACTTCAGGAGGTAGGTTTATTTTCATTAGGCGTTTTCGGAAACTTACTCGATCACTAACCCGGGTTACAAATTGACAGCAATTGAACTGTTTATCCGTCAATTTGTAACCCGAGTTAGTGATCGAGTAAGTTTCCGAAAACGCCAATTGTAGGTCCAAACGGCGAACTGCCCAGAGCAAGGTTGCCAAAACGCTCGATTTCATCAATCGGATGCTGAAATTCCCAGTGTACAAGGGGTTTCCGAAAATTCATCATCAATTTTTGTTTAATTTTCAAAATATCTTTACGGACGTCGTAAAGTAAAGCTGCGCTTAAAGAAGTAGAGGTTTTAAGCTTTTATATCAGGTATCAATGGACGATCGAAAAATTAAGTGTAGTCGTTTTAATTTATTTAGTACACAATTCCGTTTCATCCCTGAGCTATAATTATGAACTTGCTATTTCGCCTATTTCTAGTATAAAAATATTTCGTGAATTATTGATATAATCACTGAGATGATAACGATAACTTTGGTTTGAGTTAAACTTCGAAAAAAGTTATATCCTCTACAGTGGCGCAGCCAGGATTTTGTTTTGGGGGGGGCTGAACTGAAATATTCTTGATGATACAACAAATACGAAAGTTGCAAAAAAAAGAACTCAGAAAAAATTGAAACTTTCAGAATCTTTGGGGGGGGCTGCAGCCCCAAAGCCCCCCCCCCTGGCTGCGCCAGTGATCTAAAATTTTATTATATTTATTTTATAATAGTTGGCGAACGTCTTATAGAATAATTCTATTGTTGCCGGATTTATAAAACAATAAGAAGCATTGCACTCTATTCATTTCGGCACTTGCGAAAGAGAACTTACTTATTTTCTCAAGTTAACAAATCTAAATTAAAAAAAAATTCAACAATAAAGTATGCCTCAAAAACAGGATACTACTGCTGCTTCAAAGATAAAATTTCACCTACTTTTTGGAGAAAATATAAGAATCTGGCAACTCTGCAGCAGAATGTCAACAATTGAACAAACTGACATATTGGAAATTATTCCTTCAAAGTTCAAATAAATATTTTCCCAAAATTGGAAAAACTAGATTGGAAGTTCCATCAGAAAAGCTGATTAGATAAAAACGCTCTCATTATTACAGATTTGATAATCAACAATCAAAATGGAAAATTCTTTGGTTTATGATGAAAATTCAGAAATAACTTTTTCCAATTTATAATGAATACAAATTGATATGAAAATTCATTTCTGGAACCTTATGTACTTCCTTTCTTAAAATATCCGGTATTGCCTAATATCCAATCCCTGCATTGATTGAAATCATGGATGAATCAAAAATTCAGTGTGACATCGTAAAGCTGAAAATTGAACCACAAGAACGAGATATAGAAGAGAACAATGTATGGTGTAATCTTCCAATTCCATTCAAAGAAGAACCAGAAATAGTAGACAATATTTCTACTGAAAGTTACCTAAACAAAGTATATGCAAGAGTAAATGCTAACATTGCTGAAATTAGTGAAGATTTACTAGATGCTAATGATAAACAAATAAAAGAAGCTAAAAAACGAATGGAAGCTTTGCAAAAAGCTTTATTCAGAAGATCAGAGCTCACTCCCAAGAGAAACAGAAAAGAAAAACCTACCTCCCGTAAACAAAAGACTGAAAAGATTAAAAGTGAACCTATTAAAACTGATATTGAATATGATGACAGTTCACCAAGATGTAAAGTATGCAATAGAGTGTTTGAAGATGAATATTTACTTGAAGAACATATTAGAGATCGATCTATAGTATTAAATCCGGCATGTTGTGCCTGCAGCAAAACCTTTCGTGACAATTCACAATTGAAAATTCACTTACGTAAACATACTGGTGAAAAACCCTACAAGTGCGAAGAATGTAACAAGCAATTTTCTATAAAGGGTAATTTACACAAGCATATTAGAACTCATACTGGAGAAAGGAGATTTGAGTGTAGAATTTGCCAAAAAAAATTTATGCAGTTGGTTCACTTAGATGATCATATAAAAACTCATACTGGTAAGCTTTAATTAATTAATTATCATATAATAATAGTATTATGTGTTTTACGAACATTTACAAAATAATACAGACATTAATGTACTTTATTTTGGAAAAATATATTTCATTTATTTATCTGGATCACCTTGCTTGCGATTTTCAATAAACTTTAAACTGCTCTTTTGATCATTTAATTCTGTTCCATCAAGTATATTTGGTTTGTTTTTAGGAGAGAGACCATTCAACTGTGACCAATGCAACGGTGCGTTCAAAACCAAATCTTTGCTGACCAAGCATAAGAAAAAACACGATGATAAATTGCTCAGAAAAAGAAATGCCAGATGTCGTATCTGCTTGAAAGTAATGAAAACAACGCATCAACTTTATGTCCACATGCAAACTCATTCTGAAGATGAGGTTCCCTTCAAATGCCAGATGTGCGGCAAGAATTACAAGAGTTTGTTTTACCTGCAAGCCCATCAAAAAATGCACAAAGGTATCAGGGCATATAAATGCGGTATTTGTGATAAATCCTTTGTTACATCTAGTCAATTGAAAAGACATGAAAATACCCACGCAGGTTAGTAGAACTCCGTTATAATCAAAAAGCATTTTTGTTTCTCTTGATATTATATGATTTGAATTTTTGTTACAGGTTTGAGACCATTTCAATGCCATATTTGTTCCCGAGCATTTGCAGTCTTGCAAAATCTTAACAGACATATATTGACACATACTGGCGCTAAACCTTATTCATGCAATTTCTGCGGAAAAGGCTTTTTGACATTTGAAAATATGAATCGTCATACCAGAATTCATACCGGTGAAAAACCGTTTTCTTGTGATATCTGTGGCAGGAGGTTTGCTCATAGTTCAACAGTTAAAGAGCACAAAAGAACCCACACAGGTGATAAGCCTTTCGGATGCAGTATTTGCAATAAAAGATTTGCAATGAGTAAGGTTCTTTTCAAGCATATGAGAATGAGACATCCAGAGTTCCATGAAACTTTCGAGAAGGTGAGTGGAAAAGAACCTGAGGTATAGTCCACTGAACATCTGGGCGCAGCTTTATTTCTGGTCACAAAAAGTAACTGAAATTTTATGTGGTTTTCATCATAGGTATAAAATATAACCTACAAATATATTGGGTTGCTAATTTCATAGATAACATGGCTAATTTCTTGGTGAATAGTGAATACTGGTTATTTGGGTGAATTCTTACCATGTAACTCTAACTAAAGAACTGCCAATATGGGTTTTTAACAGCTGCCCAAGATGTCAATTATTATTGGATGGACATTAATATTTGGATATTGGGCTCCAGCAGATATCGATAACGTTTTGGTGTAATTTTTTTCATTTAGGCTCCCTGAATAATATTAGTGAAACAAACTAACTATATTAATTGAACCAACAGGTGGCGGTCTGTCTCAGTTCAGAAGATATGTTCCCCAAAATTCTAAAAAATATTCCACCTTCAGGTCACTTTTTTTACTATCAAAACACTGAATTATTGCTCCTTTTCAGTTTATGTATCCTCTTTGAATATTAACATAAATATTCGATACGTCTTATCACAATAATTGATGCAAGAGTCACCATATAACCACATATTTAAGGAAAAGCGCATTGTTCTGCATGGTAAGTTTGGCACCACCGCACCCTTCTTTCGGAGAATCACTCACGAAAGGATGGCGTAATTACGGGTAGGCATCGTATCATACTTGCGCGAAAGAATCTGCGGTAGTGCCAAACTTACCATAAAGAAAAGGATGGGCTTTCCCTCGAATTTATGGTTATGTTTTTGTATTAATCATTGAATATACCTGGAATAAAATGCATCAAATTTTTATGTAAATGATCAATGATGGATTTATAAACTAAAAAAAGGCAGGGGTTCAATGTTATCAAAAAGTGTAAAATGTGACTTAAAGGTGGAACATTTGTGGAACCCATATCATTTAACTTGTTGGTTTCACTTATGTAGTTTATGGAGCTAATATGAATATAATGATCGATATCCGCTGGTCACCAAAATTCACATACTAATAATGAATTGCACATTTTGTAGGTAAAAGAAATTCCAATACAAGCTAGGGCCGAGGTTGCCCATGACTTTGGCCAAGATGAATATCAAGAACCTGAATATATAAAAACTGCAGATATTGTTTGTGATGTAAAAGTGGAACAGGAAGAAGAAGATGAAAAACCACTTATTCATTTAAGAGCTCATACAATTAAACTGCCAATGAAAGATATAACTGGTTCCTATCAAGATTCGAAAAACTTTGAGTATGAAGAAGATGTGAAACCTTGTGTCAGAGATTTTGATTCAGTTTTGTAGCATCTTCTCTAACAATTTGAATTCATTCTGTTATAAATTATGTATTTATTAATTTAAAAGAAAGTTGGTATTATTTCACAAAGAACAAGTTGTCATTATTTTGGGGGAGAGATTGTTGCTTTTTTGTATTTAATACATAGGTTTGAGATGTACTTAAATTATGTTACTAAAATTTCCCCTGTCAAGATGAATGTCTATATTGGATAATATCAACTTTAAAAATTTAATTTTATTATAGTTTAATTGTTGTTTATTTTTGATTGAATTTTTTCTGTTCTATATGTTGAGAGGGAAATTTTCGGGAATATCCTCCGGTAATGGATAAAATTCTTCCATGAATATTTTAATGTTTTTTGTTATTTGTTCTATATACTTATTGGTTATTTAAAATTTTATCACTTATTATGGCATGATTTACTTCAACATATACAAGATTATTCATGTTGAAATCCCCCACACTCCATAATATAATAATTCAACACGCAAATTTTCTCACTCTTCTAATTATTCAAACCCTTCAAAAATAGTAAAGATAATTGTTGAATTTTGATATTACTTACTTCCGGGAAAAAATGATGAATAACCTTGTAAACAATTTAATATATTCCTGTTACTGTTAGTTAATAAGACTGTTATTGTATTATGCGGTGCAATGGAAATAAATAGAACAGTTGGTGAAAAAACTATTTTTTCTACAAACGTCAAAAAATGACAAGGTTCGCGTATTGGCAAGAATATGCGAATTGACCCTTTTTTTCATTTCTTTCGTTACCATGACACCGTGCGCGAAGTAATGTGCGAAATACTTACTTCGCACACTGCATGTAAACGATATGGGATTTTTATATTTTAATTTGATAAATTTCTTGAAATCCACGTTTTCTTTAACATTGAGTGTTGCTTTCAACATAGAATATATTGCCCATAGTTATAATACCTAATTACTTGATTTGGAAAAACAGTTCAAACCAGTTCAATATTTTTTTTCATATTAAGCTAAGCGTTTGTAGAAAAAATTTTGTTTGCATCTCATGCGCGAAATACTTTGGTGATCGAGAACTGATTTTTTTAACGAGGCGCAGCCGAGTTAAAAAAAACAGTTCTCGATCACCAAAGTAGCATTTCGCGCACTAGATACAAAAATAACTATTTAATACAGAGTAAAGTTAGTCCACACTGTGGTACTTTACTGAACTTCCATCATAAAAAACATGTAAGGATAAGAGTATACATGACAGAAAGTTCTCACTGAAATAGAAAATGAGTAGAAGAGTTTTTAATCATATTATGCAATAAGAAGAAAAATTGCCAGCAATGGCATTCAAGCCATCAAGCTTTACGTCCGACGAACTTCCGAGTTATCAGAGAACTCTATGCAATATTGACAACATTGCGTATCAATCTGACAAGAAAATAAACGACATAACCTTTAATTTCAATATACACAGTGGAATATGCCAAATTGTCATGGCCAACCGACAGCTCAACATTTCGTCAACTTACTAAATAGAGCAAGAGCCCGTGAACCCCAGAAGGTCTGGGGTTCACGGGCTCTTAGACTAAAAGCTTATGGATTTCGTGGTCCCCCTCTTCTTTCATTAGAAGCATGAGTCTCTGTTCACCTATTATTGAGCGCAAAGTAGGCGTTTGTTTATTTATCTGAGATTGGCAGTATTCGCTGTCATAACGACGAACAAAGTCAACGTTGTCGCATGTACACAGTGATTCCACTGTGTATATTCATGCCGAATTGTCATGGCCAACCGACAGCTCAAAGTTTCGTGAACGAACTATACAATGTATATGTATTACTTTGTGATATAACAACCTCTATCTCAAACTGCTACCGAACTTTTGTAGTTGAATCTTTAAATTGAGTGCTGAACACATCCAATGCGTATCTATAATTGCAAGTAACGAAAAGAAAAGAATGCATGAATTCAAAAATATATAATATTATTTGCCATAAAGTCATCAGTTTAACCAGGAATATAATTACCAATTCTATTTGATATTATTCTAAGATGTTTATGTCGTTAAACATTAGTTAAATCAATTTCTGATCGGTTTTAACTTGTAAACGACATTAAACAATCATATATTGTTCATATTGGAAAAGGATCGTTCAAGTTTCAATACTTTATTGAGAGCTAAATATTTATACCATGAAAATTTTCTTCGGGAAGAAATCGTGTTTTTTTCTATCGGCCTATTTTTTTCAATTTTTTGATCGAATATTTTTTCCTTTTTTGTGGAGGGGCTGTTTTTATATACAAAAATGAAATATCTTGAAGTGGCTTCGATACTAAACATATTATTGTGTGTAAAAGTAAAGACAAAAACGTGTTGAGAAAATTTATTTTTCTGCATAAAAACGGCGCCCCATACAAAAAAGAAATGTTTGAAATATCCCATTGGCGTACAGTACATTTGACAAGAAGAAACTACGCAATTAATAAAAATGGAACGATATACGCTTCAAAAACGCATTGAAATTATTGAAATTCACTATAAAAATGGTGAAAATTTGGCAGAAACGGTTCGTAAAATTCTAACATTTTTGGGTCGTCGTGAAGCACCTTGTCGGATCACAATAAAGAAATTGGTAGAAAAATTCGAGCTGGTTGGACAAGTTGTTGATGTGAAGAATAAAACCTGTGCAAGGGGGTCAAGAACAGCCGAGAATATTGCTGCTGTAGCCGATGTGTTGATGAAAACCCAGGTTTGTCCATTCCTCGTCGTTCTTTGGAATTAGGCATTCCACAAACGTCATTACATCGTAGGTATTTTGCATAAAGGTTTGAGTCTTAAAGGCTTATAAAGTTCAGTTAACACAAGAACTCAAGCCGGGCGATCATCTTTGCTGATTGGGTCGTTGAAATGCATGAGAATGATCCGGAATTCCATCAAAAAAACATTGTGAGTGATGAAATCTTGTGATTTGACACCTTACGACTTCTTTCTTTGGGACCACGTGAAAGAGAAGGTCTACGCCAATATAACCCAGCGTCTATTCAAGACCTCAAATATGGAATTCGTGAGGCTATCGAGGACATAGGGCAGCCACTTTGCGATTTGGTGGTCATTTGCCTGATGTTATTTTCCACTATGAACGACATAGCTTCTTCTTTATAATGAAATAAACATCCGATCATTTATATTGAAAATGACATTTTTCTTTGAATATCAAAATAACACACCTCTTATTGGAAAAACCTTTATCATGAATTACGTTCTCTTACCAACTGAAAAAGCTGTAATCATTATTTTTCTGAAAATTGGAAAAACTTATGACATTAGTATTTTTATAAAAATTTCTCCTTTCACTCAAGCTAAACCACTAAATCGAGATAACATCTTCTCAACCAAACGATCCTTCTGAAAAATCATCAATTGATCACCCGTGAAGCATACCAGTTTCGCTAAAAACGCGACACGATTCGTTAATTTCGCAAACGATGAAAAATGATGGAAAAATCGTCAAAATAGAGATCTTTTGAATAATGCACTAAATTTAGCAAGGATATGTGGGAACAGGACAGGATGACGCGTTATATCGAACGTAGAAACGGCCAAGAAGAGGAATGTTACGAAAATTTTACATTCCTATATAAATAAGTCGGCTACAAGACGCTGTTCAGTTTTTAGTTCACGGCATCAAAGCTCAAAAGCTAGCTGAGTTACCTACTAGAACGCAACAACAGCCATGTCTCTTGAACGTCAAGTCAAAGCCAAAGTAAGTTTTCATATCGGAAGATCTTTTGGGCCGTTTTGAATGTTTTTCGGTACGTTTAATCTGTCACTATGAGATATTTTCGTGGATAGAGACGCCATTCATATGTTCTATCGTTAATTAGATTTGTACGGTCCAATTACTTTTGAAATGTGATTCCGTGTATATTTGATGGAAATTAATTGCAATTTCATACCTAGATACTATTTCGATCCCGAAATTTAATTTTAAAAAGGAAGTTTTCTTGAAATTTATTGAAAATATTCAATGCCTAGATATTTGAAATTCCAGTATCGTGATCATTTTTTGAATATTTTAAAATTATTATTGGGTTTTTCAAATCATTTGAAATGATTAAATATTAATATTAACAAATTTTTAATTTTTGATACAAGATTATTCCTGACAAAATTTAATTATTAGTATTTATTTTTTGTATGTTATATGTCTTCTTGTTTCACTTTCACTATTTTTATTTCTTCATCCTCAAGACTAAATATAAAATTTCGAAAATTCATGGTTCTTATAACAAAAATCTCAGATCATTGAGTTTTACTCACTGATTTAATAACTTAAATTCAGAATCGTAATTAATTCTGGAATACTCATGGAATTCCATTTGAAATTAAGTCGAAGTTGATATACACAAAATGTAAGTTACGATACAAATGTACAAACTTTATCAAATACGGAAAAAAAATTCTCTTATATTTTGTAGGTTTCATCTAATCATTCTCTCTAACAATTTTTTTTCAAAAACTTAAACAAACATTTTAAGAATAATGAACCTCAGAAAATTATAGCGATTATCCGTTTTTCGTTTCACAGACGAATTTTCCACGAAAAATTATCGAATTCACTGAAACAATTAAACAAATATTTTCAAAAGTTACGAAACTTGTTTTCTAGAAATTCCAAATTCAACAAAATGATTCCTGACGTGGCTGTCAAAAGCTGGGAAATTGTGAATGTTGTAGAGAAAAAAATTAGAGAAAAAGCCCAAATAACTCTTCAATGAATTCATCGTCATCAAGAATTTCAAGTCAGAAATTACCAAATAAGTTGTAACCAATTCATGAAATACTAAAATTTCCACATTGAATCGCAGATCGCAGCTAAGCGTAACCAACAACAAGACCAAGAAGCCCAAGAATGGATTGAGACAGTTCTTGGTGCCAAGTTTCCACCAGGTGAACTCTATGAAGATGTTATTAGAGACGGCACCGTCCTCTGCCAGCTCATTAACAAATTGGCACCAGGATCAGTTCCTAAGATCAACACAAGCGGTGGACAATTCAAAATGATGGAAAACATAAACAAGTAAGAGAAGTATTAGAAAGCCAGGCATTCAGTTTTCTCTGAAGTGATTACCAATTTCAATGGCTAAAGAAAGCTTTTATCATAAGAAAAGAAAATTTTCGCAAATCACTAGAAAATTTTGACATTCCTGATGGAATTTCTTGAAGAGAAAGTCCAGATTTCCTTACAGCAGTTAATGCTCTACCAAAAACTTTGTCTTGATTTCCTTGGCAATCAATTTGATGAAGCAGTAGTCCCTGCCTCAATCAACTCAGGAGAACTCTTAGAAAAAACTTCATAATCCTTTATCACTTTACTTCACGATTATTTCAAAATTTAAACCTGTCGAAATACTCAAATTTTAAAGGATCTACAGCAAAAATGTATAATTGCTAAGTCTCGACTTGCGCCTTGACTTAACAATCTTCAGTCGTCCAGAAATGTTAGGCTTTTCCTACCCAGTAAACAATATAAATATGCAATTTCGATAACTCTGAGCCTACGGGGTCTATTGAGGTACCAAAACCATTCCAAAAAATACCTCAAATGGTAATGTTTGGCTAGTATTGCCCTTACTGTAAATAACAATCGTTAAAAACGCACAGCAGCAAGTGAAATTCAAGATATGCGCGACTATTATGTTTCTCATGTTATTTCTTTTGTTTTCAAAAATTTTCCAGCTAAATATAGATATAGAACACCTTTTTGTTGTTAGATCATGTGAATTCCGAAATCTCAATCTCAAAAATGTATGTTAAACATATTTATTTTCCAGCTTCCAAGCGGCCATCAAGAAATACGGTGTTGCCGATGTTGACGTTTTCCAAACCGTAGATCTGTGGGAAAAGAAGGACATCGCCACAGTCACCAACACCATCTTCGCTCTTGGTAGGACAACCTACAAACACCCAGAATGGAGCGGCCCATACCTTGGACCTAAACCCGCCGACGAAAACAAACGCGAGTTCACTGAAGAACAATTGAGAGCTGGAGAGACCATCGTTGGACTCCAGGCTGGTACAAACAAAGGAGCATCACAAGCTGGTCAAAACATGGGTGCCGGACGCAAAATCATCCTTGGAAAGTAAATTTGGGAATTAAATCATGTATATACATCATACTATACCAAACACCATAATTGGTTACTTTTGACGTCCTTATCAATACTTAACAACTTTATATACACTCAAATAACTTGGAGTATATACATTTGAAAGTGTCCAATTATGTATATTTTTTATGTCTCTTACCCCAATATATATATTTCCATATTTTTTATTCATGTATACTTATTTAAATAAAAAGTTATTTATTATTGGTGACCCTTATTGCATCCAACAAGTTACCTGAGAATTTTTATCTTCTGCGCCAGGTAGGTGTTGACGATATGATAGGCACGTGCAAAATGTATGTACTTAATCTATTTTTAAAACTTACCAAATATCGTAAGAGTTGGGTGGAAATTTTGTTGCAATCCGACATATGTTATTTTAGAAGTATTTTTGGATACGCTCATTTCTGTTAGAATATTCGAGAGTCTACGTGATTTTATTGGATTTTATACGGGATGTCGAAATTTGTTTAGATTGAAATATTTCCACGGCATTATTGCAGAAATATAAATTATTTATATCAAGGTATATTTAACCAATCTCTTGGATACGTCGTAGTAACAAGTATCAAACTGTTTTATGACCTTGAACATTATTTCTTTCTACTGATTACACTGTAGCTCGGTTCAGTGAAATGGATCACTGATCGTGTATATTTTCTTTCCAGAAATAACTTTCACATCTATTGTTTGGTTTAACATGTATTCTGTTAATGATATGCGGAGGTGAATTAATATTATAATAGTAATTCTTCACACTCTCAAATCTTATTTTGTAATGATGGCAGGACAGAAAAAAATTTGCGTGATTGTTCTCAGGGGAACAAAATGCCATAAAAATTTCGTTTGAATTCTTAAAATATAAAATGAAAAAAATATTTCGATGTTTTACATGATATTTGACAAATATTGCCTGATTTTATGGCGTCGACAAAATCAGGTTCGACTTAGTTCAACTTCAATTTTTTGTGATGACATTGGAGATTATAACTTGGATTTGATCTTAATAATTCACATGATTATGATTCCCAATTATCTTCTCAAAATCACCCAATTTAAAAGTATGGCATGAAGTTTTATGTTCAAGCAAGATCTAAGTTATCTCCTATGAAATTAATTTTTACGAATACATACTTCGAAACTATATATTTTTCAGCAAGTCTATAAATCAAATATTCAAAGGTGCTTTTCGACATTAATTGGACTCGTTTATTTTCTAGTACACCTGTCCGAAATAATATGAGACATTGTCCACGGTAGAATGAAACATGCCTTTGATAATTGTCCAAATTCTCGACAATTTTCGAGATATTGATAAAATGCGAACAATATTTTTGACTATGCATAATATTCTAATATAAATATAACAATTTTGGCATATAATTTTAACCACATCATAGCCGGTAGTGCCGGTACACATTCGATAAGAATAAATGTTATAATGATAAATGTGAATGCATTTTATTTTATGCAATTCTGACATTTCAATTCAAAGAGACTTCAAATATTCAAAATGATGAAATTGACTGTTTAGTCCTATTGAGGTGATTGGGGTGCTGAAGTTCTTTGAGAAATTTGTTTATCTATTTTTGGTTGACTTGTTTTTGAAAAGGCTTTTCTTGTATCTTGAAACTTTACATGAAAACTCACATTTTTTTGGTATCGATTGAAATATAATTTGGGATATAATTTCATGTGACTACCGAACATTTGAATAATTTCAAATTAATAAACAAATAATACAGGGTGATTTTTTTAAGTGTTTCATTAGACGTTTTCGAGGAAGGAATTGTAATACAGATTCAAGATTTTGGATTTTCGTTTCAGAGTACATGAGCTTTAATTGTATAATATCTTCAAGGTGAATCTACTTCCGGTTTCACCGGAAACGAATGTAACTTCGTTATTTCAAATGCAACACCCTGTATATTTATACATATTCGAATTCTTCGTTCAATTCTACACTGATTTGATGTATGATATGTGCAACCACTCAAGCGGTTCTTGAATTATAGCCTGATTATCAAATTTTTTGAAAAAAAGGTTGTCACAAATTAGTGTCCATATCTTCAAAATCCCTCATTACAAGAATTTCTTTTTGCGGAAGTGTAACAAAAGAAAGTACGCTGATACTGTTTCTTGTATAACTTATGAGGAAATATTATACAGGATGTCTGAATAAGGGCCCTAAAGTGAGCCTCAATAAAACTATAAAATCTCACTTTTTTCAAATGGCAACCCTATAATTTTATAATTCCAATCGATTGCTCGTCAAAAACCAGTTAGGGTGTCCCGTACATTTCATGCATCTAAAATCAGTAGTTTTGCCGTTATTGAATAAAATTCGAATTTCAGGATTGAATCAAGGTTTCTTAGTCTAATCATAGATTTATTAGGATAGAAGTTTTCAAGAAGGCTATGTATATTGATTTATAATGCATTTTAGAGAACTGTCATTTAAACTTTTTTGATTAATCGGGCAACATGCAAAATATGAATTACATTAACAGTGATGTATTGAATATGTTCTTCATTTATGGTGAATGTAACAAAATATTAGAAAGGGCAGTCAGTACTTTTAACGAAAGAAATCCACATTTACCACCTTTAACAAAAAAAGTCAGTAAATGTGAATTTCGTTCGTTGAATTTCTAATGACCTTTTCTAGGAATTTGGTACATTTGTCGCAAATGAAGAACATACCCTTGATATATCATTCCAGTGAAATTATTATTGCATGTTTTGCTTAGTGCTTGATCTGTAAGAAAAAGTAAGAATGACAGTTCCTAACATAGCCTACTTCAAAAATGCAAGCTTACAAACTGTGCGAAACCTGTCTTGTCGTGAAATTCGAATTTTATTGAATAACGGCAAAAATACTAATTTTAGAGGGATGAAATGTTTGGGACACCATAACTGGTTTTTGACGAGCAATCGACTGGAATTATAAAATTATAGGGTTGCCATTTGAAAAAAGTGAGATTTCATAGTTTTATTGAGGCTCACTTTGGGGCCCTTTTTCAGACACCCTGTATAATATTTCCTCATAAGTTATACGAGAAACAGTATCAGCGTACTTTCTTTTGTTCCACTTTCGCAAAAAGAAATTCTTGTAATGAGGGATTTTGAAGATATGGACACTAATTTGTGACAACCTTTTTTTCAAAAAATTTGATAATCAGGCTATAATTCAAGAACCGTTTGAGTGGTTGCACATATCATACATCAAATCAGTGTAGAATTGAACGAAAAATTCGAATATGTATAAATATACAGGGTGTTGCATTTGAAATAACGAAGTTACATTCGTTTCCGGTGAAACCGGAAGTAGATTCCCCTTGAAGATATTTCACAATTAAAGTTCATGTACTCTGAAACGAAAATCCAAAATTTTGAATCTGTATTACAATGCCTTCCTCGAAAACGTCTAATGAAACACTTAAAAAAATCACCCGTATATCCACTCGTGTACAACAAATAGATACTCATTCAAATATGAAATTTTCATGATGTACTTTATGGGTGAAAGAGGAGTAAATTTGTGTTCTATGAAGTCATTAATATTCAGATTTTAATCAGATTTTAAAATGCCAATGCAGTGAAATTTGATTAAAATTGAATACTGAGCATTTCTATTGTTGTTAATGTTTTGGGCCGATCTACTGTCAGATAATTTTTCAGATCATGATAGATTGTCTTTGTAACCATTTTTCCTTTTTTTTCTGTTTTTGTTTCATCTAATCTCTGAACATATTGAATTCAAATTATTATGAGGATTTTGATATAATCCTCATCATATGAACAATTCCACGTTCTCAAGAATTAATGAAAACTATTAAAATTAACTTATTTATCGCCAGGAGATTACTATTTCTACTCAATATTGAATAACTCTGGATTATCGAAATGTCGATGAAACTACCTGGAAACAAAAAGGATTATTGGGAAGCCCATCAGTGAAAAAAATGGAGTAGATAATAATATAAGTGATAAAATCGACATCATTTTCCACCTTATCTTTATTTTGATTATTATGTTAGAAAGCAGAAGAAAAATACATGATGAAGATACCTTTCAAAATAAAAAAAATTATCCTCTGAAACTTCATGGAAATATTAGGTAATAATATCATTACATTCTCGATTAATTATTTGTGAGGACTCCAAGGAGACAATCTCTGTTTTCTATACATTTTTTATATTTTTTTACTTCTTCGAGTTATTTTATTCAGCTTCTTATATGATGTGAAGTTAATAGTTTTTGCTCTATTTTTCATATTTTCATATTGGGAAATAGATAAATAATATTCCAATTTCTTGGGAGGTATTGGTTTCATCCTATTCAATTATGATTTCCTATTCCTGAAAGAACTTGAAATTTTCATTGTGGGTTCAAGATTTGAAGAAAAAAGTTGAAATCATGGATGAAGAATATTCCAATTTTATTTATCGTTTCCCTTCGGTTTCCCCAATATGAACTAGCGCACAAAATCTTCTGACTTGACGTCAGAACTTTCTCAATTTTTTTTATATCTGTCTATAATCTGTCTATAGACCCTTTCTAGAACTTTTCGCCCACTTTTAGGACATTTTCTGATTCACACCGACCCATCATCCACCTGGCATCGTATTGCTGTCAAAACGCGACACTCAAAAATAATCATTTTTATATTTAGATCGTGAATAATGAAAAGTATGCCAAAAACCATATAGTATAGATTTTCACGGAGTTTGATGATTCATACAAGTAAGTACGAAATCCAAAATTAGACGGACCGCGTTTAGGTGGGCGTAAAAACAACGATTCCATTCTGTATACTCAAGAATTATCGGCTATAAGGTAGATAAAGTGCACATTTTTCATTATATTTGACTGTCCGGAGTAGAACAATGAGATGGAATCGAAAAACAAGACAGTTCTTCTATTTATTAGATGCAAGACGAGATTTATAATGAGCAGGGACGTATTTGGTAAACTATAAACTATATTTTTAAAATTTCAAGAAAACTCCTGTGAGGGTGCTTTTGAGCTCTCGTGAATTAGTGGAGCAACACAATCAAAATTTTGTATAGGGCTTAAAATTCATGTTAAGTATATGGTAGTAAAATCTCAGCACGATCAGAATTATTTTCTAGAAATTATTCAAAAAACGAAATCATGTAAAAATCAATAATTAGAAAAAATTTAATTCTATACTTCCAATGATGTGATTCACTTGAAATTTTGCATGAATGCTCAATACATTAATCTTCATTCACAAAACGAATTTCACTCGAATGGTAGGTATATCTCGTTATGGAAATATAAGAATTCTTCTTTTCGATATTCCAAATGAAATTTCTACGGGTTTCTTAACACTATGGCCACCAAATTTGCCATGGGGCTTATAATGAGCATCTTGCATAAGGCCAAAATTTCATTTTGATTGGTCCTACGGACAAAATTGAATTTGACTATGGATTCGTCAACAGGGGGTCGAACCCTACCGTTTAAGACCATTTTCAGCTCAAAATTAGAAAATTACAGAAATTTGGGCAGAACTATATAGCACTTGTTTAAGTGGAAGGAGCGCTTAAAAATAACGACAAAGTCTCGAGATCACATAAAAGTCTGAAGAGTGTTGATTAATCACATCGATTTTCTAATTCCAATATTCTGTTTAAATTTGAGAAATTAAATTTTCTGAATTATTTCTTTAAAAACCGATAAATAACACAACGAAGCTCATAAAGAACAACTGAAAAACTTGAAATATTCAGGGTAGGTTCAATACGTAACTTGAATTTGATTGTGATTACTATTTCTTGAAGCAATCATGGAGAACTTACAGCAGAATACATGCATATGTACATGCCAGGTTTTCCATGCGAAATAATTCCAATGTGATGATAGAGAGGACAAAATTATATTATATAGTTATACAGGGTGACTGGTGACGTAAGGGACAACAGCTAACTGGAGATAGAGGACCTCAAACTGAATGAGGATTGGGGGTTTAAATGTCCTATAAGGCTATTAGTTTCAGAGATACAGGGTGTTTTTTGCAAAAGTGCTAAAACTATAAACTCCCATATCTTCGTCGATATGGCAAATTTTTCGCTGATATTTGGCAAGCTTGTTACTAAACATATTCTCCATCAGATCGAGAAGAAAAATTCCCAAAAATTGCAGGTCCGTATTCAAAAATTTCAATTTCCGTGTCAGGTTAGAAATATCACTCGGTATATGAGATAAAAAAAATTTAATTGGGAAATTGGAATCTTCAAGAAACACTGAGTAAAAATCTGTTTTTAGTTTGAATGGCACAAATTTTTCATAGTTTTTATGATATGTTGAAAGTCGAATATTACAATTTATTCATATTGAATTCAAGAAACATACTATTCCTGATAGAAAAAACACTGAATTTGAGATGCTTAAATAATCCTGACGCATTTTGAATATTCCTTCACATCTTGAACCCCTTTTTATCAATATTATAAGAAAAATTAAAAAAACAATAGAAATACAAAGAGAGGAACAGTAGCACATATGATTCATAAAAAAATCAAATGAACAAATGCTCGATATGCTAGAGCCATTCCCCTCACACACTTAATGACTCTTTTGAACAATTGAAGTACTTTTCATATCCACAAGATGAAAAATTATACTCTTGATAGAACAGAAACACTCGAGAAAAGTTTGACTTTCTTTTCAGAACCCCTGAACAATAATCAATCTGGTACTTATGTTTTCAACAAAATTTATTCTTCAATGAAATAATGTACGAATTTTGAGGATTACTTTCCTCTAATATGTACTCAGGTGAAGCAACTTCATCTTTTTTTGAGAAGCATATGAATTTCTTTAATGCAAACAGAATATTAGGGAAACAAGTGATTTTTTAGAATAAGAGGTTTATTATTTATAAAATAAAATACATCCTACTACACAGAGTAGGCTTATTTCAAAGAATGACGTTTATATTCATACATTCATTGATTGTGTATTATTGGGGATTGTGTCGTTTGTTTATCTACTGAAAAATGCCTTCAATATTCACGAATGAAGAATATGTAGATGATACTTGTTTTTGAATTGCGCAAAATAAACGGATATAATATTTGGTCTCAGAATAATCCTCATCTCAAAAGAGAAAGAAATCATTAGAGTTCAAGAGAGCCAATAAATGCGTTGAAGCAAATTGCTCTGATTTCGAGCATTTGCTTAGTTGTTTTCTCATGAATCATTGCATTATTTAATAAAAGAATAAATTTTGTTGAAAGAATAAGTATCAGATGGATTATTGTTCAGGCGTTCTGAGAAGAAAGTCCAACTTTTCTCGAGCTGAAATCTAGTGTTACTGTTCTATCAAGAGTAATTTTTCATCTTGTGGATATGAAACGTACTTCAATTGTTCAAAAGAGCAAATAAGTGTGTGAAGAGAATGGCTCTCGCATATTAAGCATTTGTTTATTTGATTTTTTTATTAACCATAGGTGCTACTGTTAATCTTTTTGTGTTTTTATTGTTTTTTGAGTTTTTCTTATGATATTGATAGAAAATTTAATGAAAAAGTATTTCAAGATGTGAAGGAATATTCAAAATGCGTCAGGATTATTTAAGCATCTCAAATTCAGTGTTTTTTTCTTTCAGGAATAGTGTGTTGCTTGAATTCAATATGAAAAAATTGTAATATTCGACTTTCAACATATCATAAAAACTTTAAAAAATTTTTGCCATCAAAACTAAAAACAGAATTTTACTCAGTGTTTTTAGCAGATTCCAATTTCCCAATTAAATTTTTTTCTTTCATATACCGAGTGATATTTCTCACCTGACACGGAAATTGAAATTTTTCAATACGGACCTGCAATTTTTGGGAATTTTTTCTTGTCGATCTGATGGAGAATATGTATATTAACAAGCTTGCCAAATATCAGCGAAAAATTTGCCATATTGACGAAGATATGGGAGTTTATAGTTTAAGCACTTTTGCAAAAAACACCCTGTATCTCTGAAACTAATAGCCTTATAGGACATTTAAACCCCCAATCCTCATTCAGTTTGAGGTCCTCTATCTCCAGTTAGCCGTTGTCCCATACGTCACCAGTCACCCTGTATATACTTTATCCAATTTTCCATGACTACAGCATAGATCTGAGTTAATTTGAGCGATTGGCAGGTTAATGTTATGTTTGAGAACTTCTTTCGTTCGTGTTTTATTGGAATAGACCTCTGACTTTACGCATTTTTATGAAGAACTGTTAGGTCGAATAAGACAATTTCATATTTGTGTGGCACGTAGTGCCGTCCTGCTGAAACCATTTATATCAACTTCGTTCATTTTTTGGGTCTGAAGAAATCAGTCATCATCTTCTTTCGTGGATTCAAGGTCACCTAGTCAAACTTCGTTTAGGTTACTTACATTCCAAACCATTTTAGCCTACAAAAAATATTCATGAGAAGGATTGTGCAAAAATGAGGATGATAATAAAAATAACTGACTAAGGGCGGATATAGCTTTTTTTCATGGGGGGGGGGTAGTAATGATTCAATATCGATAAATGAGGTTCAAAACTTGAAAAAAAGTCAATCAAAATATTTAGGAGGAGTAATATAATAAGAAAAAATAGTAGTAAAGTAATATTAGTAAAAAAAAACAAACAAATGAAAATATGTGCACTACGTTGCGTAACTTTTTTTTAGGTTTTCGATATTCATGGGGGGGTAATTACCCCCATTATCCTTCCCTCCCCCCCCGTAAATCCGCCCTTGTAACTGACAGATTTCGAGAGAAGATTTGTAATTTTGTTTATTTCCTACTCAACACAAAGTACATTCCTAAATGAGTTATTATAATTACACATTCATTTTCAAATTATTAATTTTTTGTGTTCTCATAACATGGCAGAGGAATTTATTCTTATTGTTCTGGCAATCCTGACGATATAAAACTTGAGTGAAATGTGAGTGTGAATTTATGTTTTGAAATTTCACTCGTGATTCTTAGTTAGTTGTTCATGTGGGTTTTCGCCGTAATCTGAATTGTATGTTTACATATTTACCATCTGAACACCCACATGTAAAAACATTTCTCCTTAACCACTTTCATTTATAAATTTAATATAAACAATGCCCTTATGGAAAAGGTGAAATAATAAGATAATATTGTTTCAGTTGACAAGAGTTCCTTTTCCTTCAATACCTTCTGATGGTAAATACCTATCTGTAACATGTTTATTACCTTTACCTTTTTATACAAAATTGAAATTACCTATGTTGTATTTCTTCTTAGGACAGCGAAAATGTATTGTTACTTGTGAATCCTCTGCTAGATATGTAGTTAACCATATGTGACCGAAATTGTGAAATTACAGACATTAGGAAGGAAATATCGCGTTACCAGAGGTTTAATACCATATTGTAATTTTTCTTTTCTTATTATGCCTTACATTTACCTACATTGGCAACTGCTTTATTGCAATTTGTTTTAGTTCTCTTTGCGAGCAAAAATTTTTTTTGAGTGAGAAGATGCGGCATTGAAGATATTGACACAAAAATCTTTTGATAAAATTCAATAGCTGCAGAAAACACTAGATTATTACAGAAATATACTTCCTCAGGATTGAATAAGTAATATCCGTCATGAATTCTCTAATTTGTAGAAAACTTTTCAGGTTTTCACTCCAATTCTCTGAAACAGAAATGATTAAAAAAATTTTAATTAAGATGAAATGCTCCTGCTTAAATCTTTGCATGACAGCAGGAAATTTCAAACTTAAATAAATCAACATTTCTATGTGTTGACAACTTTCAATGTCAATTGGACTACAAACGAAAAAAAACACACAATTCCAAAGATTTTACAAGTTTGTCTGAAGAAGGAGTCTGATATAGACAGCGTAACGTTACATTATCCTTTTCATTTATTTCCTTTTTTAGTTTTACTGTTAGGCAACAATTTTTCAAAACTAATTTGCTCCTGACAAATTAGTGCAAAGATTTAAGCTGGATATTTTCATCTTAATTAAATTTTTTCTGTTTCAGAGCGTGGAAATGAAAACCTAAAAAGTTTTTTAGAAATGCAGAATCCTCCCAGATAATATTTCGATCCATTCTCTGATTGTTTAGAGTTTTTTCAACTGAAGGATTGGTCACACTTTGGAAATTTTACGTCTTACTTCAATTTCTAAACATTTGCATATAATTCAGTGTTTGCTTTTAACTTTTTGAGCAAATCAAACAAGCATAAGGTATCCTATGATCCTTTTGAAATCACAAATCTATGCAGTCGTGAATTTCCTTTAGTAATAATTAGTTGATTTCAGTACCTACTTTCCAATCACAACTTGTAAGTTCTTTCCGGTTTTATCAATAAAAAACGGCACAACCAATTGTTCTTTCAACCATATCGCTGTATAGGTAAGCAAATGACTTTTCATTTGATGTATCACAACCCATATATTCCCACTAAAAAAAAATGAAGTAGAAGGGGTGTGAGGAAAATATAAAAATCACTACCTGTAGAATTACATCAAGTGCAGATCCCATAGTATATACTTGGAACTGAAAGCAAAAATCATATTGAAGATCAGGGTAATATGCAGAGAATCGCGAGATCTCGATATTCTTGTTTCTAAGAGTAAATTTTCAATGCTGAAAAAGCTGTTCCACTCCATTTCACCACATCATCCATGAAATCACATAATGCCCCGTTTGTACCATGCCAAACGATGAGGTTATGATCTCTGCTTGCCAAAAAAGCATCTGAATCACAAAGTGACTAAACGTGTGCTAAACTAATAAAATAACGCTATCGGTAAAGAATTATCAGCGGGCAATAAATCATGGATGTAAGGTGTCATATTTCTGTAAAAGGTGTGGTTCTTCTCTTGAGTTGCATCTATCTCTGTTGCATCTCAACCGAAATAGCCTCATCTAAAATGGCTATTTCTGACTGCCGCGTTCAAAGCTGAGCAATCCCTCCACCCTACGGTCGTGTCGTGTGCAAACCCTTTCATAGACTAGGAACGGACGACCCGATTTAGGCGCATTCGATTTCTGTGGTTGTAGTGTCTAGAGACCTCACAGCTACCTTACGACTCGACCAGGTACGTCAGGATATACCGGTAGTGCAAGTGCAGTGGATTTAACACAGTGCCAATTTGCTCGATAGGTGTCAGCTCTGCTAAGTTTGTGCGCCATTGCTAACAGTGCTTGGGGATTTCTCGTGTTTTGCCTGACATACGATACCAGTTGCCACCGCGTTCGCCTTGTTTGGATACCAAGTATATTTTTCACCCACTTGGCATAGGGCCAGTGATATTTTTCGATCCTAATCAGATAAAGTATATTTAGAAAGTACTCGGGAAATGCTGGAAGTATGCCAGAGTGGCGAGTTTGTTGATTTTGGATTGCATTTGAGAATTTATTCAGGAATTCCGTCATAAGATTAATCGATTGGATAATATTTGTATAGGAACACTTGTGAATAAACATATTGTTTGGCTAAAATATAAATACATAACGGTTTGAATGAATTATTAATTCATATAGTGTCTAGTTTATTCCAACATTTTTTTCACAAGAAGAATTTAATTTTATGGACTTGTTATTTCAACGCGATATACCAAAAGTTGAGAAAATTTTTCCAAGAAATAAAATTGTTGAGATATCAAGGTTAGAAATATCAATTTGCTCTCAGTAAATTAGTTTCAATATGTTTCTATAATATTCAATATTATAGGTGCTTTCAATGCTCCTTCCGGCAAAGCAATTTGATCAAGGAATTCAGAAAGGATAAGACAATTTCGATAAACAAATTATACTTTATAGATTTCATAAGTTTGGTAGCAGATTTTGGATCAATATAATTTTGATGGAGAAATATTTGTTTCATAAAGTAATGCTTTGGAAGCACTTATAACTGAGAAATATTATTAAATTGTTCTCATTTGAACAGATAATTTGAAAATTTCGAGAAAAATATGAGTCAAATAAGCTTTTTGAATACATTAAAAAATAAATATCAGAAAAGAAAAAAAAACAAAAATTAGTCGAAAATGGCAACAAAAAACAATAATAAGATGCATATGGCTGGGTAGCTTCACAAATAAATAATGCCGCTTCTAAATGAAATATATGATAATAATAATCATCTAATAATAATTATTATTATTATAGGTCAACGACATCAAAATGCCTTTCAAGCCAGTTGAAAACCCAAAATGCCCCAAATGCGGCAAATCAGTATATGCCGCTGAAGAACGTGTAGCCGGTGGATATAAATACCACAAATCCTGCTTCAAATGCGGTAAGTACATGCCTAGAAAGTCTTCCGGTTGGATTCGAGTCGAACTAGGTCTTCTAAAAATAAGGGATCTTATTTCGAAGTGTTACGAAACGAAAGGTTTCGATGAAATACCTCCTTGTATCATGTCTACTTGTAGATACGTTGTATGAGGAGCAACAACTACAAACATGGAGGTTTTTTCTACTAATTCATGTCTATCATTTTGTCATATGAAATTCCTTCTTGAATTTTGTTTGAAAATGAGCAGTTGATATCACAAAGGTAAAATATATCAATTGAAAGGCAACTCCAGTGTTCTAACCCAATAAGACTTCATTAGTATTCTCTCACAAAAGTTAGATATTAATATTTGATGACAGAGACTTATGGAGTGTTACATATGGATCAACTGAATCTACTTTCTTCTAGAACTGATTTGAGTACTTTCTCATCCAACACCTCATCTAGTTTTGAAAGAAAAAAAACTAGACTGCTTTTGGCTGATAAAACTTCTGTATCTTCACTATATTTCACAGAATGTGCATTCATCGTTTCCTGTTAGAGTCCCACAAAAGCTTCTTTTGCAAAGTCACTGAGTTCTTTAGTGCTCTAGTGCTCCCTAAGTGAGACACTAACTTTGCATCTGCCCTTCAAAGTTCAAGTCTTCTTAGTTATTCCGTTCGAAAGTAGAAGAGTTTACGGATGGACGATCAGAAAGAATAATTTTTGACCCCTTATTCTTCCTCAGTCAGGCTTATCTTGACCTTTAAGACCAGTTCCGGTTCAAAAATAGAATATGAATAGAAACATTTGGACACGACTTGTTACCCTTTTCCCAGGTACTGGTAAGCCACTGGGATTGCAAAGCGCATAAACCAAGCCACCAGATCGCCAGATGTCGGA
The DNA here is from genome assembly GCA_013421045.1 of Propylea japonica. Taxonomy (NCBI): domain Eukaryota; kingdom Metazoa; phylum Arthropoda; class Insecta; order Coleoptera; family Coccinellidae; genus Propylea; species Propylea japonica. The sequence goes on from CM024241.1 coordinate 91,731,280, forward strand.
TGGAAGTCATCTGTAATCTGCCCAAAGTTTAGTCTACCTAGTATTGATTATAAATTGTTATCAATAATCATAAACGCATTCAATTTTAGCCATTGTATAAAAATAGGTAATATATTCAACTGAAACTTTTGGTTTTGTTAGTTTTTTTGTTTGTTTTGTTCTTCTGATCAACCATATATCCGACCAATGAAATATTAATTCACGAAAAATAGAATCGAACCCAAAGCGACCATTTAGGTCGTAACAGACTATGGCATGCAGTTCCCTTTAAACCAAAAGAGCCAAAAAAACTACTCTATAAAGTGGCTCTATATCCATTGGTAATTTTCCAATAACTTATATTCTCGTGCAAGCTGGGAATAGCTGTCAGTATTTCTCTGGGTCATTATCCTTAGTTTCTAAGCATAACCCTTATCTGCTTCACAATAAAAGTTCAACAAGACCCTTACTGCAAAAGATGATAGGTACACAAGATTCATATTGGAGGACTTCAATGAAGCAGACCGTATTGGTTTTCTAGTTATATTCACCGAGTTGAAATCATATCAACAAGTTTACTACGTGCGGCAATTTCTCCATGACGCCTTACCTTCCGATCTTATGATCATATAATCAATTGATCAATAAACACTGAATATTGGAAATAAACGTTGCCCATTTTTTTTGCAGGAATGTGCCAGAAATTCCTCGACTCCACCAACTGCGCAGAGCACGAATCCGAGCTCTACTGCAAGAACTGTCACGGCAGGAAATACGGACCTAAAGGTTACGGTTTTGGTGGTGGAGCAGGATGCTTGAGCATGGACACTGGCGCCCATCTCCAAGGGTAAGAATCTTTTTTACCACACATTATAATATGAACAAATTCGAAGGCCAAGATCAAGTGAATTTTTGAAAGAATTGCAAAATTTCAAAACGGGGGCTTTCCTTATCTTATTCATTAGGTTTACGGTGATTTTCTGTTTACAAGGACATGAGAAATGGTTGGTATTGAGAAGACGCCATATTGTTTTTGAATTTTTTTTGACATCCTAATATGAAAGTGACTGAGTTTAAATTTTTTTCACAAGCCTCTTGATACAGCTTGTATGGAAAGTTCATATCACTAGAGACAATTTGACACAAGTTTATATGATATTCAAATACTTTCGTGGTCAGTATTTCAATAGGAAACCTTCGCCATAAGGTCGTTTCGTAATTCAATGTATGAGATGCAACTACGGAAAAAAATAATATTTTCATTACCTCACAGTACCTAAAGCAGCAATAGAAGAGCTTGAATCCACAGTTGTAGGACAAAAGCTAGTCTGGGTTTGCAAAGTATCACTCAATGCACTCGGACTTGACAACTAGGTCAACTTTTTATGGGCACCTGGTCAGAGAGGGAGGTCCTTTCATTAGGCTAGAGTTATTTTGCGGTTGCTCAGCCAGTCATCAAAGGATGGGAACAGAAGAGGATGCCTGAATCCTGGCTGATGGACAAATACATTTTAAACCATTCCTTTCATACCAGAAGAGCAGGACCAAAGAAATCCTTTCTCTAATTGAAATGAAATGAAGGGCATACTTACGGGATCCGTAAATGATCTCTTGTGGAAGATGTTAAAAGGCTCCCCATCATTCCTGTGGTTTCTGCCAAGAAACCACCGAGACAGTTGAACACTTATTCTGCAATTATTCAGCTGTCCACAGGAAATTACTGTGACACCTTGGTTGTGTTGCCTGAAACCGGAGCGAAAAATAGACATAGCACCAAGGAAAGTAGCAGGTTTTATTAAGACCTTGCTGCTGGTCTTTCACAAAAGATCTTAAGGTCTACTTGAGCCTTATGACCCTTCTTCTAATCTTATCTAATGGTCAAACTTAGCAGCATTTGGACATTACTCAAGGGAGTAAATTTCAGAAATAGCTTAAGAAGGTTGAAGGAAATCAACAGTTTTCGTGGCTTTCGTCAAAATCGAGCCCAAAACTGCTTCACTTAATTTCGCAACCGATTTTAAATCTTCGAACTATTTTTCGAACGTTAGAATCCTAGTTGTCCAGTTATACAGGGTGTTTCTGAATTGATGCGAAAGATTTAAGGGGATGATTTCTCAGAATATTTTATAGAAGAAAGTTATCATAAATGTAGTTCCGGAAATGCATTGTTTCCAAGATACAGGTTGTTGAAGTTTTACTTAAAAACTGACTGAAAAAGTGATAACGATTTGAGCAAATGAAATTTTTCTTGCTCACCCACGACTCTCGATTCCCTGTAAACCGAAAATCGCCAATGTGATGTGATTGTCCTACAAAAGCATGACACTTCCTTTTTTGTCCCAACAGAAACTCTTAAGAAGTGCAACTGGATCACTATCTCGAGCTTCCACATGTACCTATTACCCTCAAAACCCAATACGTGTTAGGTATATTTAGATGGTTACTCTATAGGTTATTGTTATTTTACATAAAATTTTACACCGTGTCAAATACCATTCAATTATTATATCGATGTGATAATTGAATATCAATAAATTCTGAAAAAACAGACCAATTGGGCGCTCAAATAACACATATTTTCGTAGCTCATCACTCTAGAAAGACACACTCTTTCGTGGTGTAAAATATACGTGCATGTTTTTCAAAATGTTGAATAGTCCCTTGTGTATTGTATGTCGAAAAGAATTGTGTTGTTCAAATGTGAAGAAATCTGCGTTATTTGTGTGTAGCCCTTGTTGAGTTATTCGTTATCCTCTGTTTGACCCTTATCCCTTATTTCACACCCTCATGAGACGTCTATTGTGGAACTAAACAATCTGGGAAAACGGTGAGAATCGTCGTGATATGGCATGATGACTAAAAAAATCTGCTCCTGCCTAAATTAACAATTTTTATGTTCCATCCCTAACCCTGTGATGGGATAAGGAAGTGCCCTCAAGTTCGACTGTATGGATTAGGTAGACTACTAATGTCGGGAAAACACTACCTTCTCTCATTACAACTATTTTTCCAAGTCATAACACTTGCACCAGCAATTTTTATGTACACAGCACCGCTTCTTCTTATTTATTGCAATGCCTAATCTCTTGTTATTATTTATATTTATACAGGATGCCCATGAATGAAGAGATGCAATAAGAAATATTGTGTTTAGATTATTGAAGAAGGCCCCGACGTCAAAACTGTTCGCAGGATTGTTCATATTGGAAAAACCATAATTCGAATATAAAGATCCTTGGTCTCATTATATTCATTCATGAATTCTTTTTTCAAATCTTCAAACTACTTTGAAAATTTCAAGTTTTGTAGTAATTTTTTCCGGTTGTTATGGTATCGTTGTCGACCGACCGTAAGCACGATAACTTTCGAAAGGAATTACTTCTAAACATGAAATTTTCGAGAAATGTTCGAGATTTGAACAAAGAAGTTGAAATTATAAGGCGATTATTCACATTTTAATGATCGTTTTCATCAAAATGAACAAGGGTGTCAATGCTTCAGACTTATATTATGATTTGTTTACAAAGGAAATCGATTTCTTCAGTCAATTTATTTTAGATTACTTCCGATAGGTTGCGTGTTTTGTTATTGGGTTATCAGAAAAAAATTTCGCAATTGAAGTCAAACAGCTATATTCTAAATTATCCCGTTAACTATTTGCATTATTTTTGAACATGGAATTGTAACTCTTCAATCATGGGACAGCTTTGTTTATACACAATTTAGCTAGGCACCGCTATTATGCGCTTATTATTCATAAGTCGAAAGAAATAATGAAAATTACTTGATATTTAAAATCACGTTAGATCTGCAGCAAATGTAATTCTTAGCTTACCTTGTAAAGGGTGAAACATTCTAAACGAACGAAAATCTTCTAACATCATTATAAGTTGAATTACTACCTCTTTTTCTTGTTGAAAGCAGAATTGGAGACAAAATTCAGAATGATTCTAAACCTTGATAATAATTTCAAATTGAAAATATATAAAAGATGAGAATGGTGAATAACACACCAAATCGAATCATTTGACAAATTTGAAGACAACTCAAACTCTCGGCTGAAAATAGAGCCAATGCTGTCATTTTGTTCAGAAATTTATTCATTGCCAGATTTATCGTTCGCATCGTTTCCATATACAACTATACAAGAATATTAACTAACATTACAAGTTCAGTTTATTAGAACTGGTACCAAACTGCAATTTCGAATAAACGAATTTGAAATGATGTCACTTTTCTTGAGAATGTATCACCCTCCACTCAAATTTTTCGCATAGCTGAAGTTGAAGCATTTAGCATAACTATTGAATATTGTCTATCTTCAGTTTTATCACGTTATTCCTATATTTTAGCGAAGACGAAATGGTAACATCCCGTGCCCCCCTACTCCCAAAAGCTATCGCTAAAGCCCCTGAAGGCGAAGGTTGTCCAAGATGTGGAGGTTATGTCTACGCTGCTGAGCAAATGCTGGCCAGAGGAAGAGTAAGTATAGAAAATTCCTATTTTTTCGGAATTTTTCCTCCGAGCCGAGTAGGCAGAATTAAATTAGTTTTTGGCATTGAAACTTATGGAGACTCTGCCAAAAAATCGTTAAATGTTACTTAGTTGCGTTTTGCCAGAAAATTGGAAAATTAGCGAAACTGTGTGTCTAGCCAAAAGAATTTCAATCAAGGGGGACATCAATTTGCGTGTCCGGAGGCACAATTTAAAGCATTTCAGCAGACTTACAATTTTTGAGCACTCGTTCGTTTCAGAACGAAACCGATCGTAATGAAATTTTGCGGCCACATGCAAGATTCTCATAAGAAGCCTCACACTAAATTTTGTGGCCATAGTGTTAACAGTACCAATACAATTCAATCGGAATATTGATAAGAAAAATCCTCATATTTCCACAACAGCATATCGAATAAAATTTATTTTGAGGGTGAAGATTCTCATACTGAATGTTCATGCGAAATTTAAGAGGTTCGCATAATGAGAACTATGAAATTTAATTTTTTTCGAAATCATACATTTTCTCAAATAATTCAGAATTTTTCAATTCGATCGAGCTAAAATTTTGCAGTGAAATGTTCAGTATACCAATTCAAAGCAGTACAAAAAAATTGAGGAGTTGCGTAAATAGGTACAGCCGAAAAAAATTCTATGGTGACATCGAAAAAAAATTTTAATAATCCCATGAAAAAATTTTCGATTGAAATGAAATTGAGTTTGAGGATGTAAATAGGCGAAGTAAATTTTGATATTTTTAGTTTTCGATTTTTCACATATCTAATTTTTTGAATAGTTTTCATAATATAATTCCGATCGTGTTGAAATTTTGCATTTATATACAGTGGAACTTTCCTATAACGAACGTCTGTATAACGAATTTCTCTGTATAACGAATTTCGTACAAAAAATTGCATCTTGAATCCGAATTCCATGTTAAAAACACCCTCTAAAACAAAGTTAATTCTTTCTATAACAAAATATTCAAAGAACATCTTTGAATGGGTAATGGTAAGAAAGTATAAGGGTTGGTTTTTTCTGAAAATTTTCCGGACGTACGTAACAAATCCCGACCTCAAACTAAATAATTAAGACAGGCATCGAGAAGATTTTAATTTTTAAAATACACCCCTTTGTGTTTGGTTTCAATAACTTACGCTAGTGTGAAAAGTGTGCGAAAATGTTAAAATAACTGCTAGAAGTATGAGAATTAAACTTAAATTTATCAGTGAAGTCGACCGCTACATTGCCGACTGTAGAAACATATTTTCTGTATAACGAAATATCTTTACAACGAATTTTTTTGAGAATTTAGTGCTTTCGTTATAGAGAAGTTCCACTGTATTTAAAATCAATTTCGAGCCCTATACAAAGTTTTGAGGTTATAGCCTTATTGTTCCACCAATAAACGAGCGCGTAAAAGCACCTGCTCGTGGATTTTTTCAAAATTTTTATTATTTATAATTTTTTTGAGTTAAAATAAAGCATTAGGTAACGCCATCGCGAAAAAAAATAAATAGTAATTTGGGATTTTTTTATAAATTAAACTAAAAAAGAGGAATTAACTCCCGATACATTTTTGACATGAGATTTTCTGAGAATTTTAACTGTATAGGGATGGCACAGAATATGTTTCCGATGTGGAAACTGCGAAAGATGGCTGGACTCTACATCACACTGTGATGGTCCTGATGGTAACGTCTACTGCACTGGTACGACGGTTTTGATTTTTTTCGTGACGTCGATCTTTTCTTCTTCTTTTTTCGTGAACATGTCCGTCAATTTGACTGTGTACCGTTACTTTTATATGTTACTTTGTTTTAAAGGCTTTCCACAAGTCCTGTTTCAAGTGTGGTGACTGTAGCAAGGGTCTAGATTCAGTGAACGTCACTGAAGGTCCAGACAAAGAGATCTATTGTAAAGGTGTGTGTTTCATCAATTTTTCTTTGGAAGAAGGAATTTTAAGATCACCATCATTCTCATGTTCAGTTTCGAATGTAATTTCTGTTTTTGCTTTTAGAATCCTTCTTTCAAACATTCTGAAGACCCATGGTCTTGAGAGTTTGAAGAGAAAATAATTACGCTTCAATTTTCAATTAAAAAAAATACCAATCGGAAAAAGTCGGTATCATACTTATAGCTTTTTATTGAGTGAACTTACGAAAAGCGTAATTATTTTCCAGGCAAACAGGAAAAAAAAATGAACCTAAAATTTTCTGCTTCAACAGAACAATATCCACTTCTGGAAATCTCATTTTTTTTGCAGAATATTTCTCAGAATGAACAATGAAATTTTATGCACTTCACGGATAAAACTACTAGTTTATAATCCCTTTTAGCACTTTTAATTTATAGCGATTGAAAGTATTGTCCGTTCACGAAAGGTTGAGCCGTCGGTTGGCCATGGAAAGTTGGCATATTCCACTGTGTATATTGAAATTTTAGGTTAGGTTAAGTTGTTTATTTTCTTGTCAGATTGATACGCAATGTTGTCAATATTGCATAGAGTTCTCTGATAACTCGCAAGCTCGTCGGACGAGGCCGGGTACATTTGGCAACGTTTACTTTATTTTACGTTATGACAGTAAATACTGCCAACTTCAAATAAATAAAAAAAACGCCTACTACGCGCTCAAACTTTCGTGAACGGACTATAGGTACTTTCTTTCCACCTTAATCAATGATAATTTTTGAGAAATAAGTATATTTTTTTGATTTACAATCACTATTCTATCTTTTTGAAAACACAATTAGTTAATGGTATTTGCTAATACCAATATTTGCTTCTTTCGTCGTCATTACCTTCACAATGAAATGTTGACTCCTCAACAATGATGCCTTGAGTCTTTTCCATTTCTCTAAAGAAAAACAGAAATGCTTGTTTTTGGCAAAATCAGTTGCATTTCTTCAACGCAAATTGATTTTGATATAGATTTCTTGATTTTTATGGTAGAAGCTGACTTACAGCTTCCTCCTCAGTTTTTTAATATTTCATTCGATTTTTCCGAAGTGCATAAAATAGACAGTGTGCTTTTCAATCTCTCAGCAAAATGTAGTCCTTTTCTAAGCTTGGTCTACAAACCTTTTGCTTAGTGATTAAAAACTCTACTTTAGTCCATTGATATTCAATTTACTAAAACATTGCTGTTGAAATCGAAAATGCTCTCTCAGTAAGTTGTATGTTTGGTTTTTTATTTGAATGATTCTGTGTTGTGTAGTTTGTTACGGTAAGAGATTTGGACCCAAAGGATACGGATATGGTCAAGGAGGTGGCACTCTCCAAAGCGAATGCTATTCTATTAGGTTAGTGCAGTGTTTCATGTCGAATTAATAAAATAAATTCATGATTCCTCCACTTTGATTTATAATTTTAATTTTTTTTTCAAAATGTCTAAAAGAGATTCGTACCTGGAGTAGTCGTGAATGATTTAAATTGCTGAAACTAATAATTTTGTGTGCATAGCTTGCTATGCTCAACGCTATGGTCCAAGAGGAATTGGACACGCTGGAGGCTTATTTCTTGGACTTATGTCTGATGCTTTGGACTTAGAATGGCAGAGGTAGCGAAAATATTTTGTTATCAAGGTTGTGGTCTATGTTTTTGATTCTTTTAATTTCATGCATTGACCCATGCACGCTTGCTATGCTATTAATACCTCGCTATCATATTTACTAATACTATTTTTCCAAACCCGAGATGTTCTTCATTTCAGTCATAATACTGCTAGCTTGTAAAATATTATGGGATCCACTCACTAAGAAGGAAGCGCGAAGGCTTCAATGTGCGTAGTACGGGGTACAGTGAAAATAGTGCGTGTATGTTCCGCCATTTGAAATTTGGAATGCGCACTTCCCTTGGTCGGAATCAGGATAGTTTTGATTTTTAGCGTGTGCATTGCTCATCGTATCTGCGCGTTAGCTGTAAAGTAAACGTGTACTTTCATAATTCCCACACACAGACACTTTTGCTTGTTGAGTGAGGATGTGTGACAAGCGTGAGATGACGTCGAGAAAAGATCTGATGTTGATGGCAGTGGCGTGTGTTGTTATTAAGGAAAAAATGTCCAATGTACGAACCCGACACTGTATTGCTTAAAATATAAAACGTACACAGACTTGTTGCCCATACACGGTCGTTCTTGGTCATTCTTGCACACGATAAAAATCAAAACTATCCTGATTCCGACCAAGGGAATTGCGCATTCCAAATTTCGAACGGCGGAACACCATACACACACTATTTTCACTGCACCCCGTACCACGCGCATTGAAGCCTTCGCGATTCCTTCATAACAAGTGAGTCCCTTAAGACAAAGGTAACCTAATACGGCAGTATTATTTGGGAAATTTGACAATACGATATCCTTGACCCAATATTCAGGGAATCTTTACCTGGAAGCAGAGGTTGTGACCTCCATTCTTTTATGCCAAAAAAAACAATTCTTATAAAACTATCATTTTGGGAATCAGTATTGATGTGTTCAACTTCAGCTCCCTCTTCATCTCAAAGTGGTCATACCAAATTTCAATATTCTCAACAAAAAACATTCCGATAATAGAAATGAAAAAAATGATGAACATCTCAGAAGATATTCCGCACTTGATTTCAATTGCAAAAATAGTTCTTGTGTTACCCATTCATTCAAACCTCTTTCAATCGTACAGCGACGCTGCACCAAAGACCACCGTCATTGACACTACTTCCATCAAGGCTCCACCTGGTCAGGGTTGTCCTAGGTGCGGTGGTGTAGTCTTCGCAGCTGAAGAAGTACTCGCCAGAGGAAGACCATGGCATAGAAAATGCTTCAAGTGCAAGGACTGCACCAAAACCCTTGATTCCATCATCGCTTGTGACGGTCCTGACAGAGATGTCTACTGCAAAACTTGCTACGGCAAGAAGTGGGGACCTCATGGTTACGGATTTGCTTGTGGATCTGGTTTCCTTCAAACTGATGGTTTGACGTGAGTATTTCTTTCGAATTATCAGAAAAACACGTCTTGAGATATCATTTTTGATCGGTGATTTAATGTTTTCAAAAGACGATTTTTCTTATCTCCGGGTTTTGCATCCGTAACTCCTTGTCTTATGGCAATTCTTTCTCTAGTGAAGACCAAATATCGGCATCTCGTCCATTCTACAATCCAGATACTACTTCTATCAAAGCTCCTCCTGGCCAAGGTTGCCCCAGATGTGGAGGAATGGTATTTGCTGCTGAACAACAGTTAGCCAAAGGAACTGTAAGTGTCAGATTGTTTCAGATATCGATGGGAATATATTCTGGGAGGATTCTGTATTTCTAAAAAACTTTATAGGTTTTCACTCCCAGTCTCTGAGACAGAAATAATTAAAAAATTGCGAGAATTTTTGCACTTATTTGTCAGGGGAAAATTGGTCTTCAAAAAATTTTTGCCCAACAGTAAAACTGAAAAAGGACAATGTGACGTTTCGGTGTCTATATCAGACACCTTCTACGGACAAACTTGTAAAATATTCAGAATTGTGTGTTTTTCATTTGCAGTCAAATTGACATTGAAAGCTGTCAATACATATAGATGTTGATTTATTCAATTTGAAAATTTCCTGATGTCATTCTTTTTTCAATAAATCAATCCAAATATGATCTATTCCAACAGAACAATTGGCCAAATTATCTTCTTCATATAGCAAAATACATGTGGAGTCCTTAATTTTCCTTTTATAATTATCAGGTTTCGTCATTAGGATCTTTGTGTTGTTCCAGTTCATCATTATGATCTCCGTTATTTGAACATACATGATCAGCGATTTGTGGTCTTGTAATGTCTCTATTTTTGATGTTGTTCTCATGTTCCCGTTTTCTTATCTCTAAAGGTCTTGATGTTTCTCCTGTATAAGATTTTCCACATATACAGGGAATATTGTAAACACAATTTTTTGATATTTGTGTCTTATTCATTGGTTTCGTTCTGGTTAGAATTGACCGTTGACCGTTCTTATGTTGAATTTCGAACCAATTCTTCTTATTTTCTCTGAAAGGCCAGGAATATAAGGACTGACGTTCAACAAATTTGGTTGTTCTTGACGGTTTTCTGTTTGTACCTGATCATCATTAGAATTTTGATTAGGTATTTTTCGTTCTAAATTTGAGATTGTTCTTTCTATAAAATTTGGTGGGTATTGATTATCTAGTAGAAACTCTTTAATGATGGAAATTTCATTATTTCTGATCTCAGGTGTATATGAAATCAAAAAGGCCCTATCATAAAGTGTTTTTATAATACCTGTTTCATCATGCAATTGATGATTAGAATGAAAATTTGGATACTCGTATCTATAAGTGTGAGTTTGTTTCCTAAATACACTTGTTTCAAAATGATCTATAAGTTTTCTTATTAGATCATCTAGAAAAGAAATTTGATTATTCTGTTCTAATTCCATTGTGAATTTAATAGTTGGTTCTTTATTATTGATGTGAATGAAAAAACACACAACTCTGAAGATTTCACAAGTTTGTCTGAAGAAGGTGTCTGATATAGACACCGAAACGTTACATTGTCCTTTTCATTTAGTTCATTTTTCAGTTTTACTGTTAGGCAAAAATTAATTGGCTCATGACAAATAAGTGCAAAGATTCTTGCAGGAGCACTGCATCTTTATTAATTTTTTTTAAATTATTTCTGTTTCAGAGACTGGGAGTGAAAACCTATAGAGTTTTTTAGAAATGTCAAATTGTTACCATGTTACGTTCATTACAGTTACTAAATCTGAACCTTTTCCTTTCTAGATGTGGCACAAGAAGTGCTTCAACTGTGCTGAATGCCACCGTCCTCTCGACTCAGTTCTAGCTTGCGATGGACCAGACAAGGAAATCCATTGCAAAGCTTGCTACGGCAAACTCTTCGGCCCCAAAGGTTTCGGTTTCGGCCACACACCAACCCTGGTCTCAACTGACGGTGCCTCTCCAAGAATCCACAGTGATGCCAAGCCTAACAGTGGTCCAAAAGCCAGCGATCCTCGTCTAGGTTGTCGTAGATGTGGCTACTCCGTATACGCCGCAGAACAGATGATCAGTAAGAACGGCTTGTGGCACAGAAGGTGCTTCAGCTGCGCTGAATGTGCCAGGTCTTTAGATTCCACCAACATGAACGACGCTCCAGACGGCGAGATCTACTGCAAGGGTTGCTACGGCAGGAACTTTGGACCACGCGGTGTTGGATTTGGCATGGGCGCTGGAGCTTTAACAATGGCCTAAGCTGATGCAACGAATTCTTAATCAATACATTATCCTACTTTGCAACAGAGATCTCATCCAGAGGGTCCCCTCTCCCTCACTTGAGGTGCTCGACACCACGCCCCATATGTTGAAATCATCCCCTCTCATTTCAACAGATTGGGCCTGAAAGCAAATAAAGATTCTGGTACTATTAGGTACCTAGATACCAACCTAACCTCAGAGAATTCATCTTCCTTTGGAAATTAATTGGAACGCTGATATGGAAACAGGAGTACTTCGACCATGTTGCCATATCGTTCTTCAATTAATTCACCAATTCACGGTGGACTTTCTGATAGTGTGAATGAACTATGTATCTAAAAGTACATTTGATTGAGACTGTCCCAAGAGCTTCTATAGCAGTGTAATTAATGCTGTGTTACGCATGATTTTTGATAACAGATTTTTGTAAGGAAAACAAATAGATAATACTTATTCCATTATGAAGAAGGTTTGAAGAACAAGAAAGAAGTCGTGACCTGTTGAAACTAAGCTAAGACTTTCTCGAACGAACAAGATTGACCTGAGAATTTTTGTATATATCTACATCGGCCAATTTTTGTTGGTCTATCTTAGCTTTGCGCTTTGCTACATCATTTACAATAAACGATTGTTTCATTTTACAGTGGAGATTTTATAGATAAGGTATTTTTGTTTAGTTTTGAATCATCATATTATAAAACAAAATCGGAGCAATAAACAAAAAGGAAAAAGCTTTCGTCATTTCATTTAACCACCAAAGATAGGGATGTCTTGCATGAATTCATAAAATAGGTATTTGTTACACTTGGGATCATTTGACATAACATTTATGTGAGCGACATACGAACTATTGCTGCAACATATTGAAGTTTAGCCGATCGCATTTAAATCGGCCAATATCTGAGTTAGCTTTCTGCTGATTTTTTTTCCTGTGAGATCCTACAGTTTTCCACCTAGGTAAGTGATCTCAACCTCAACACAGAAAAAGTATCGATTGAAATATAATCTGGGAGGATTCTGCATTTCTAAAAAACTTTTTAGGTTTTCACTCCCAGTATCTGAAACAGAAATAATTGAAAAAAATTTTTTAATTAAGATGAAGTGCTCTTGCGAGAATTTTTGCACTTATTGTCAGGAGCAAATTGGTCTTGAAAAAATTGTTGCCCAACAGCAAAACTGTAAAAGAAAATAAATGAAAAGGATAATGTAACGTTTAGGCGTCTATATCAGACACCTTCTTCAGACAAACTTCAGAATCTTCAGAATTGTGTTTTTTTTCATTTGCAGTCTAATTGACATTGAAAGTTGTCCTGATGTCATTTCTTATTTCAATAAATAAATCCAAATACGATCTATTCCAACAGAACAATTGGCCAAATTATCTACTTCATCTAACAAAATACATGTGGATTCCTTAATTTTACTTTTATAATTATCAGGTTCCGTCATTAGGATCTTTGTGTTGTTCCAGTTCATCATATGATCTCCGCTATTTGAACATACATGATCAGCGATTTGTGATCTTGTAATGTCTCTATTTTTGATGTTGATCTTATGTTATCTTATCTCTAAAGGTCTTGATGTCTCTCCTGTATAAGATTTTTTACATATACAGGGAATATTGTAAACACAATTTTTTGATTATTGTGTCTCTTTCATGGGTTTAGTTCTGGTTAGAATGGATCTCAAATCATTTTGTGTTTTGAAAACATTATGTTGAATTTGGAACCAAGTCTTCTTATTTTCTCTGAAACTTGAAAGGCCAGGAATATAAGGAATGACGTTCAACAAGTTTGGTTGTTCTTGACGGTTTTCTGTTTGTACCTGATCATCATCAGAATTTGATTAAATATTTTTCGTTCTTTTGAAATTGTTCTTTCTATAAAATTTGGTGGGTATTGATTATCTCTTTAATGAAGGAAATTTCATTCTAATTTCAGGTGTAGATGAAATCAAAAAGGCCCTATCATAAAGTGTTTTTATAATACCTGTTTTTGCATTCAATTGATGATTAGAATGAAAATTCAGATATCTATGAGTGTGAGTTTTTTTAAGAAATGCAGAATCTTCCCAGAATATATTTCAATCGATATCTCAGTTATACCCTATATCCTAACTATCAAGGATCATGTTGCTGCACAATGATTCGTATAAACTGAAGATTATTCGATCTGACTGATTGGAGACTTTCATAGACAGCTTCTTATGAGTCCAACAATGAGACGTTGTTCGAAGTACAGGGTCTCTATAAATGATTGTAACAGCGCAGTTGGCTTTGGATTATGCAAACCCCAGAATTCTGTGATCATGCTGTTCTGATTGGTTAGAGATTGGTATTCTTCAATCCAAAGCCAACTGCGCTGTTACAATCATTTATAAAGACCCTGTAGTTCAGAAAACAAAGCATGAATCGAACTGTATACCTACCATTGTTATCGATAGATTCTCCATTTGTATTCCTCCAGAATACACAAAAGCTTAAATATAAATCCTGACCTGGTCTTCACTCGGCTAGAACAAACGTATAAATATTTCTAGTGAGGTCTCGTAGTACAGAATTTTAATAAATATTGCGGTAAAGGTAGTGGTATTATATTGTAATGGATATATGAAAGCGGAGATGTTGGTCATTACGTATCTATAGTATTGCGTTCCAGAGCCCCTGAGGTAACATATGTTAGTAGGGCCATTTCTTTTTATTGACTGCAGTACATCGTACACCCCATTTAGAATGTTTCCATTGTTTGTATCTTTTATATCTTGAGTTCTCTGAGGCTTTCAAATTAGATGAATTATTGAGCAGGTTTTGTGGCGAACTCTGGAAGCAGGAAAAATAAGGAGGCGACCTCTGAGTGTGACTTGTATGCATGGAGGGAACTGATATATGGTATGGTAAGATAAGAATATTTTGTTTATGTTTCTGGTAATAGAATGTCTAATTGGGTCGAAATGGGGATTCCTCAACTACAAGTTTTATTTTTAAAAGATTGGGGACAAAGGAGGAGTGCAAAACGGGGTACCATATCATTTTTTCGTAGGATACCCAAGATCAAGGAAAAACCTCAGTAGAAAAAACCCTGTCTCGCCGTTTTTACAAAAATAAAACTTAAAAACTATTTGATTATTGAAGGATTTCTTCTTTATCGAGTCCAACCGAAAATCCTCTTCACGATGCCTTCGAAATTCTGAATCTGAACGAAAAAATCGAAGCAGAAAAAAAAACAGAAAAATAAAATGATTGAAAACTCCAAATCGATTTAAAATCAACAACCCAATTCAAAAAACGACTCGGTAATTTCATGTATAGCTCTCAAGCCATCTTCAAATTTATAGATGGAACAATTTATTAAATCAGATGTTCAATTGTCTCCTCTGCTTCTCCGCATTCGCAACTAGGACTCTTAACTAAATTCCATTTGAAAAGCATACTACTGCAACGTCAATGATCTGTTCTTATACGATTGAGAACAGTCCATATTTTCCTTGGAAGATCAAATTCAGGAACTTTATTCCAGGGATCAGTTACTAAATCTTTGAGGACAAGACAAGAAAAGCGTGTTAGGATGCTTATTTATTCGAGAAATTGAAAATTCTGTCAACTAAAAACCATCTTCTTTTCTTCACGAGTTATAAGTCGAAATTGACTAATGGGGTGGAAATTTTGGACTTATGTATCATTTCTTTTCTTTTTGGTTCACAACTTGAAATGAAACCATTATAATAGTTATTTTCCTAACAAGTGCGGAAAGTGATATTTTCCCGCACGAAACTGCCGTTACCCAAACGACGCGAAGCGGAGTTTGGGTAAGCAGTTGAGTGCGGGAAAAACACTTTCCGCACGAGTTAGGAACAATATTTTTTCAACAAGCGCTTATACGAGATCGATTTCATCACACAGATCAAATGTGAATTGATCATTCTAAATATACATGAATGACAAAAGTCTCTGACAAGTCGTTATTCTTTAGAAAAAACGTGCGAGAAAAACCCTTGCTAATCCATTACCACACGCATTTGCGTGCGGTAATGGAATAGCAGTTGGGTTTTTCCCACACTGTTTGGCAATGTGACTCTTTACGAATTGAAATACGTGCGGGAAAGAGAATGAAAGTGCACGCTGTAGAAAAACTTTTTATCGATATCGAGTGGTATACTTGGATTCTTTAAAGGGCTTTCTTTCTGAACTTTTATTCATATTATTGTTTTTATTAATGAAAACAACAGCATTTCAAGATGTAAAATAGTATATTATGCAAGGAGCGTGTAATTATTGCTGTATAATGTCCATTATACACGAGTAGCATACTATATTTTATCCAGGACTACTGAATATATTTCTTGAAGATTTTATCATTTGGCGACCGTGAAAGGACCCTTCTGTTTCAAATGTGGAAAAAGTCAAGTTGAAAAATGAGACATTTTTGGAGAACTCGTCATTGTATATTTTGTAATGAAAGTTGATTTAATTGATGTATTAAAATTAGATTTGACCATCGATTGACAAGGTATACCCATATTTGTTAATTGGAGAACTTAAGAATACCGATAAATATCAATTTTTAGAATATAATATTGAACCTGAATACATGAAGCATCTGACATCAGTGAATAATAGTTCATTATTCAATAGTGATTAATGGATATTATTATGACCGAACAAACAGAAGTTTAAGGGCGGATAATATAAAAGTCCTGGAGAGATTTTTTTTCTGTTCCAAAATTAAAGAATATATTTACTTCTTTTTAGTTTGACGATCAACTTATATACTTCAAATATATTAAAGCTAGGGTTGCCAACTCTGAGCTATTGGAATAAAGGACATCTACAATTCGAGAACCAGGGATGAGGGAAGGATTAGCAGAAAAAGAGAAAATTTTATAGGCAAATAAAAAGCTTTGCAATATGAGTTATCTTTTAGGGTAGGTCAGGGTTTTTGTAAAAAATTGGTTACTTGGTTTCTCCAAGATAATCTAAGATAACTGAAAACTTTATTCAGAAAATATGGAAAACATAGTCATTGAAAACAAATATGAAATAGATTAAAATGTTTAACATTTCAACTCAAAATAAAGTAAACAATTTGCTTTTTTAATTTATTTATTAATGTTTTGGATGGTGTATGGGAATTTTTGAAATTTCGTTGTAGTATCGTGGTTACTTGAATGTTTTTATTCATATTTTCGGATTATAAAGGACATTTGCCAACTTTGACACCTTTCAAAAGGGCCAATTACATAGGTTCAAAATCAAGGACTGTCCTTTGAAATAAAGGACGGTTGGCAACCCTAATTATAGCCCTCCTAAAATTTTGCCAATTCAACGATTAAACGAATCCCTAAGAATTTCACGTCGCGAAATGAATATCTTCAATACCATTAATCTGTTAAATATCTAATAACAGCCACAATCATCAGCCAAAATTAATATTCCTCCTTTCATCTAATCCATCTTGCTTACATAAACGAGACGAACACCGAATTCGCATTATACGATAATTGCCAGCATTCAAACCACAGAAATATCAAGATCTTAGATGGCGCGGCCATTCGCTGAAACCTACCCTCTTAATGCCTTTGAGGGAAAGAACCCATAACAAAACACACTTTTTCACTTTTAATTAATCCAATGCCACTTTATCCCACGATGGTCCGAGCAATGTCATATAGTGAATCTTAATTTTGCCAGTTCTGCGCCAGCAAATTTATGATAGTTAATTAAATTTTAATTTCGCTTTGTTGTGCTGCCTGCAGGCTTCTCGGCTAGAGAGAGGCCATTACGGAAGCGCTTTATTATCAAGGTTGGTAACACTGGACCCGGCGTCTTAAATGTAAACGAAATTAATTAGAGCTACCTGAAAATAGAATCACTCTTCATCTTATAGCGTTTGGTTGTAGCGTAGGGAAAGACGCATACGTTGTACAGTGCTGCCAACAGAAAAGTGAACGAGTCTACAAATATAGTATTCGTTTTGAAGAGTTTCGAGCTCCTGAGCTGTTCCAGTGCTTGTGCTCAACCAATGGCAAGCCGTATTTCGAGCTTTTGAGTTACTCAAGAGCACGAAACTCTTCAAAACAAATAGGCTAAAAGCATATTTATTTTTAGTTGATTAGTTGATTGATCAGGCTTATACACGAAATAGCTCTATTCTGTGGATTCGGATTGCTAGTTCATGAAGGTGTCAAACCCAAGATCTTCGCATCAGGTTCATTATTGAAGGATCGCAAGTATTTAGAAATTGAGCCAAATTTTCTTTTAATTTTGAGGCATATTACAAGTACTTCAAAGTTCCATTCATTTTAAATTACCCCAATATATCCTGGCATTTTTGTTTTCGAAGATAGTAAAATAAAGCCATATACAGGGTGGCCTGGAAAATGTGGGAAATCTCTCGGATTCAGATAGAACATAAAAAATGAAGATGACAAGTTCCCATAATTTTTTTTCCTAGCGGCTCTCCCTACGAAGATACGACCTCCTAAATGACGCCACTGGAAATACAATTTAGTGGAATAAGTTTCAAACTATAGTCCATTCACGAAAGGTTGAGAAATCGGTGGGCCATGGAAATTTGGCATATTCCACTGTGTATATTAAAATTTTTGGTTACGTTCTTTATTTTCTTGTCAGATTGATACGCAATGTTGTCAATAATGCATAGAGTTGTCTGACAACTCAAAATCTCGTCGGACGAGGCCGGGTACATTCGGCAACGTTAACTTTATTTTACGTTATGACAGCAAATACTGCCAACTTCAGATAAATAAAGAAACGCCTACTATGTGCTCAACCTTTCGTGAACGGACTATACTCTATATAATTTGATGAAAATTTGATATGATTAATAGTATTAGGAACCTCTTAAATCACCGCACTCAAATTTCAATTAGCTTGTTCAGTTTATCAGAGGCGGACTGGATTGTACATTTTAATGCTTACATTTTCAACACCCTGTACCTATGATAAGGTGCTAGAAAAACTTATTTCAATACCTTGAACATTAAGCTAAAGAAAAGGTTTTTCTGTTCAGTGTCGATAAAATGACCGAAAAAA
Organism: Propylea japonica; assembly: GCA_013421045.1. Classification (NCBI taxonomy): domain Eukaryota; kingdom Metazoa; phylum Arthropoda; class Insecta; order Coleoptera; family Coccinellidae; genus Propylea; species Propylea japonica. The sequence goes on from CM024241.1 coordinate 91,750,039, forward strand.
AAAATAATGAAAGAAGTAAGTAATTGAAATTTATTCCACTAAAATGAATTTTCAGTGGCGTCATTTAGGCGGTCGTATCATCGTAGGGAGGGCCGCTAGGAAAAAGTCATGTCATGTTATGTTCTATCTGAATCCGAGAGATTTCCCACTTTCTGGGACACCCTGTATATAGATATAAAAATGAAGCCATATTCACAATATGAAAAAAATTGTTTATATTTCGCTTTTCGTGACTCCAACAATAAGAGGCATTTCTCTATGAATGTATGGAGAAATAGTTTTTGAATATTTTACCTATTCTCCCATAAAAGTATTTATCCACGACAATTGAATAATCTAACCATTACACGTCTGCTTGCTCGGCTATAGTAATAGCCATTATTCATAAGTGAATAATAAATTATTATTCACTGCTGTCAGATGCTTCATAGTTTCAGCTTCAATATAATATTCTTCAAATTGATTTCTTCAATATTCTAAAATAATCCAACTAACGAATATGGGTATATCTTGGCCATCAAGACCGAAATCTACATTTATTACATCAATTAAAGCAATGTTATCACAAAAATATACAATGACAAGTTCTCTAAATGTTTTTTATGTGTGAACCTGACTTTTCCCACACTTGTAATAGACAAGTCTCGTCACGGTCGCACTATATCTATTATGTTTCTGAATTGATGGGGAAGATTTAAGGGGATGATTCCGCAGAATAGGTTGTGAAGAAAAGTTACCATAAATGTAGTTCCGGAAATGCATTGTTTCCAAGATACAGGCTGTTGAAAATTTATAAAAACTGATTGAAAAAGTAGTACGCCACTGAGATTTTTTGAACTTACAATTATTTTTGAATTATTCTTTCAATTTATGATGAAAAATCTCTCAATCATTTTTTTCGTGTGGGCCTCCGTTTTTATGTAAAAAATAAAACATCTTGACGTAGTATCTCTACTACATAAAGTGTTGAAGGAACCACAAATACGAGTTAAGATGTTTAATTTTCTTGAATAAAGACTTCACCCCATACGAAAAGAAAGCAGAAGAGATTTTTTTATCACAAATTGAACGAGAATTCAAAAAAATTGTTAGTTTAAAATATTTCAGTGGCGTACCACTTTTTCAGTCAGTTTTTAAGTAAAATTTTAACACCCTGTATCTTGGAAACAATGCATTTCCGGAACTACATTTATGGGAACTTTCTTTCATAAAATATGCTGAGGAATCATCCCCTTAAATCTTTCGCATCAGTTCAGAAACACCCTGTATATCTTTTATGACAGGTAGCATACATACAAAAAAGAATATACAAAATATTCATTAGAAAAATAGGATGCTCACTTATAACTTCTACGAAGCCTAGAAGTAATCAGTCTAATAAGAATCACGAATATAAGTAGCTTCATTCAGAATGAAACTTTCAAGAAATTCTCTGAAAAAAAAATACCTACTTCTGAATTCAGTGTGTTTTTTCCACTAACCTCTATACATCCAGGGCTCGATTCAGCTGATGCAACTCATCGATTCAGAAGTGCTGCAAGAAAAAGCGAACAACCGCCAAATTTCTAAGTTCAACACTTCATCGACCATACCTTTGGATTCCAAAGTGAAAGCTGCGAATTTCTGAGAATTCTCATGGAAAATCAGATTAAAGCTGATGTACCTCTCTGCATAATGGGGAGAACGTAGGGTACAGACTTTGCTTCGACTGAAGTGGTTTTTAAAACACATTCTGTGAAAGTAAGATAAAGGGACAACGCACTCATGTTAAGCTTCAAACAATCCATTAAAGGTACAGACAACTCCTCGGCATTACAATAATACCGGGAGTTTTACATTGAAACGAAGCGATGTAATGTTGAGGTTGATTCAACACATCCAATCATTTTAAGATAAACATAGTTGAGTACAGGTTTCTGTTCGTTATATGCTAGATAAAATGCTCCATGTATTTCGAAAATGAACTATGCAATCTGCTTTTTCAGTGATTTCAAGAAAAATCGTTTCGGAAATAATGAACCCTCAGAAAATTAAACTGAAAATTTAATCCATTCGAATTGTGCCTTTAGCAGGAAAGTTTTGGGGTAGTTTTGATTGATGTTTTTAGGGGTGGGGAATCCGAATTTGAGGTTTGCTAACAAAATTTCGTGACGGAACATGGAAAAAAATACAAAAACAAAATGAAAACCTCATTCTTCGTCAGTTTTTTGCTTATTACTCGGAAACTATCAACTTTTCGTGAAAAATCTTTCATACAAAATGACAACCTTTTCTGGCTCAAATTATACCTAGTTGAAAATGGGGTATTTTCTATGACTCAATGAATGAATAAAAAATTAAATTCTATGATTCCAATGATGCGATTCTCTTGAAATTTGCGTGAACATTCAATATATCAGTTCTGATTCACAAAATAAATTTCACTCGAATCGGATATCTTGTTATGGAAATATAAAGATTCTTCTTTTCAATATTACAGTTGAATTTTCTACGGTTCTGTTCACACTATGGGCAACAAATTTTGCATGTACCTTCTTATGAGCATCTTGCATGTTGCCACAACATTTCATTTTGATTGGTTTTGTTTTGTCTGAGATATTGAGGACAAAAATTTTGAATGACCATGTTTTTAAAACATAAAATATATTAGACAAAACGAAACCCATCGAAATGACTATATGCAAAATGCTCATAAGAAGCTCATTCAAAATTTGGTTTATATGTCATTCGAAAGTGCACGAAATGTTGTATTTTTACTGAAAAGAAAGCGTTTGCATAATTATTAATATTCACAGAAAAAAACATTGGAAAAATAGGGACTGATTTTGTTAACTTCAGAATCGTGATATTCTTCTTCTTACAACGCCCGCATAACAGTGTTTTTTGCACATATACCCTCTCATCTTGTAGCAAATTTATTGCCCTTTTCGAATATGTGGTCAAATTTAATGAAACTACAAGGAAAACTGAAAAATGATATTTTAAGAGAAAACGTGAAATTAATTGAAAATATCTTTCAGGTGTTTGGATTTATTTCGACACTCCTTTTTACATCATTTCACCGACGTTTCGGTCACAAATCGGACCTTTATCAGGATAATGACTTCACAGAAATTGAGTTACATTTAAAATTGTCTTCAACATGTATAGAGTAGGCCTCTTTATATTTAAAAATTATATTAAATTCAATTATTTCCACAAGTTCTAACCTACTACCACGTCTTGAATTTAATATAATTTTTAAATATAAAGAGGCCTACTCTATACATGTTGAAGACAATTTTAAATGTAACTCAATTCCTGGAAGATTTTCAATTATGAACAACATGGATGAAATTATCAATACAAACGTGAAATTTTTCGTGAAATCAAGAAATTAAGCCGTCCACATTTCGACCATGTGTTATATGACATTTTTCGTTGCAAATCACTTGTATAATCACCACTCGAAGTTTGTCCACTTCAAAAGTAGACACCCTGTATATGAAATTACTGAAAGTTCAAACTACACAGCTTTTGAGTTTACGATAGACAAATATTGACTCCTCCTTATAGTTTGATAATCCTTCAATATCTAACCTAACTTTACATGATATACTCAGTTATAACTTACTGAATTGAAATCTTTCAAATGCTTTCACAAAATTTTTTGTTTGTTTCGGTTGTTGTATTGAATACATCCATTAAATAAAATTATATGGTTTCTGATGTGAATCAAAACAATAGTATGTGAACAAAATAACTCGAATTCAGCCGAGTGAATAATGGACTGCTTGTATCAGGCAATCTATCTGTTAAATGCTGTTTCATGTTTGACTTCAGCCATAAAATCTCAATTATTGGATATGGTGCGGCGTCTTAATAGCTAATGCGGATTATATTGCAACAGTGAATTTCAATTAGCTTATAAAGCCCTGAATTCAACTACCGTCTAATGCGGGTTAGATGTATGATGTATGGCCGTTGCACAAATCTTAATGCTCGTTGAAGAAGGAATTATTTGAAGGATTTTTCAGTTACTAGAAGATACTTGTAGATAGTGAATCTTGTAGGAGTAGTACAGGCCGGATTAAACTATTTTCCCCCTCCAGTTTAAAAATAATTTGCCGCCCCTCTGAGTAAAGAGATTTAAAAAAAAACAAATTTTTAAATACGTAATTTCCGCCGAAATTGATAAATTTTCTATCTGGAAATAATACAATCTAATGTTTCAGAGTGTACCTATGTTTCATAGTAAAAATTACAGTTTTCATCATCAAACTAAAAATGGTTTTCTTCTTGCCTTTTTTTTTCGATAATTGTTGCAACCATACTTCGAAGTCATAATATTCTTAACAACTCAGCTTGAATGCACAAAACGGCCTGAGAATTCAAACATAAGACATGCTAGACCGTAAATACGATCAAATTCGCTTCAATGCTGAAAACGTCCTCTCTGCTAAACAGTTCGTTGCAAAAGTGCTTGAAAACGTTCTAATTGTTATATCGATACAGGGAAACACTTGCACTAAGCTTTTATCACTTCTAATGAAGGTACTCATCTCGTGTATAGTTTTTGGAGCTTGTTCTAACTGAGCTAAGTAGGATTTGAAGTGCAAACATACATCGTTAAGTTTTTCATCTAAATCGTCAGAAAAACTAGAGATGAGATTAGTGACCGCTTGCAATTTTTATCAAAAAGGAGAACTTCGCAGCAAAACCCTTGTAGCAATTTTTACGTTCATTCAATTCTCTTGTTATATAGTCAATTATAACAAGATAAACCCCTACTCTGAAGTTTTCCCTCCCACTCAAAACAGTATGTATCACTCGAGTTTCATCAACAGGAACAGTTCTTGTTGTGGCTGCTGATGCCCCGAAGGAAGAAGTCACAAGGTGTTTAATCACAAAGTTACCAATTGTGATCAGCTCTTCGAGAGACAACACGGTCCGGAAACTTTTCCCGCAAAAGATCAATGGTTTCGTTGCTTGTGTGGTACGTAGCGTAGCACTGAACTTTATAAGCCTTAAGATCAGAATCTTTATGCAAAATACGGTGTAATGACGTTTGCGGAATGCCAAATTCCAAAGAATGACGAGGAATAGACAAACCTGGGTTTTCTTCAACACTTTGGGCTACAGCAGCAATATTCTCGGCTGTTCTTGAGCGACGTGCACGGGTTCTATTCTTCACATCACTAACTTGTCCCAACAGCTCGAATTTTTCCACAAATTTCTTTATTGCGTCTGACAAGGGTCTGACAAAAATGTTCGAGTTCCACGAACCGTCTCTGCCAATTTTTCACCATTTTTATAGCGAATTTTAATGATTTCAATGCGTTCTTAAAGCATGTACCGTTTCATTTTTAATAAAGGCATAGTTTCTACATGTCGAATTTCAAAAAATGACAGCTTCAAACGTGACATCTACCGAAATAGCGGGCTATTCAAAATAACAACTTTATTTTCGACCTGTCAAATTGCGAAATTGCATAACTTCAAACACACCTGCATTCTTCCGAACAAGAAACATTTTTGCTGATTTATTTCATCTTAGTGGTAAGAAATCGAAGATTCCACGCACAAAAAATTGTCCTGCTACTTTCAACAAGTTGATAGAGTGCAAGACTTTTGACGTTATGACAATCGATAACTCTCCAATAATTGGGAGAATAAACTAAATTAAAATTTAAAATACAAACATTTTCATTCGAAGTTTTTGATCGGATACAAAGCAGACCAATGACAATTCGTTCGGCTTGGTTCCCTGGAGTTGACACTCAATTGAAGAAAGTACATATCTTGTCCGGAAGTAGAATAGGGAGCAAGTACTTACCGAAATGAATTTCATCGTCTGAAAGCTTTTCCAAACCAGCGTACGTAAGTGGAAAATGATCCCTCGAAACTCGTTACATCCGAAGTAATTGAAATGCATCCTAATTAAAAATGAACGGATCTATTACGAGCATGTAATAATTTATATGTTCCTGCAGGATATCACGGGATAGAGCGCTTCTCGAGACAACCTACACGAATCTATATATCCTTTAAGATTTAATCTAGGTAATAGAATGCTCACTGCGTCTGCGGCAGAGCTGCATTACAAATTGATTCTTTGGAAAAGCACAATTTTGTTAATGGTCACGGAGGAAATAAGCATTCCCGGTTTCTGCTCTGGATTTACGGATGCTGTAGCCTGTAACGTTGCCTGTTTTCCATCTTGTGATGAGGTTCGGAGTCAGAGAAAAGTGTATTAAATAAATATTTTATTGGTAATGTAGTGATGATATAGATATAGAACAAACCACGATAATATAAACAATGAAAGCAGAGAATGAAATTAATTGATTTAAATCAACCAAAACCAAAAAAGGATAAACATCTCGCTATTTCGTTCTTTTTTTTTATACGCATCTCTCGGGAAAAGACTGAGCTTATAGCGCCCTTTCAAGCGCCCCGAGATGAATTTAGAAGAAATCGGTTTGTGTGTGTCTTAAACTGCTGTAAGTTGTAACCAAGGGGGAATACATCTTGAGGTAGGGTATTCCATAGCCTTGCAGTTCGGTAAAGAAAAGCCTTCTGATACACCGATGTCCTAGCTGTAGAAAGATGCACGGCATACTGGTGACTATTATCGGCTAGCCTTGTTTGTCGATCAAATTGAGCCCCTGGTGGAATTATGGAGGCAATGGCAGCAGAACACCTTCCGTGGTAGTATCTGTAAAAAAGGCATAAGTCTCCAACCTTCCTACGGTGATCGAGACTATGAAGATTGGCAGTTAACGTTGGATCATCTATTAGGCGCACTGCTCTTTTTTGAATGGAATCAAGTAGGAGTAACGAGTGCTTAGGAGCTGAACCCCAAGCATGAGAGTAATATTCCATAGCTGGACGTACTTGAGCCTTGTGAAGTAATAAAAGCTGCTTTGGAGTGAACAATTTCCTCGCACGAAATAGATAGCTAAGCTTCTGTGCAGCTGACTAGGCAAATGAGCTGATGTGATCATGCCAGGTTGCATTTGGACTGATATTGACCCCTAGAAGCTTAAGTCCATTAGTTGGTTTTATTGTTTTATTGTCCATTATTAGTTGGGGTGCGACTGTCGATGCTTTTCTTGTGAGCACAGAAGCCTGGGTCTTAGAGGCATTGAATTCAACCAGATTGTCAGAACCCCATTGTAGAATAACTTCTAGATCTTTGTTGATTGTCACAGCTTGAGCGATTCTTTGGGAACTGGATGTTGACGCTGATACAGGCTTCTTGTTTGTCGTGGACGCTATAAGAGTTCATGCGTCGGAGGTAGGTGTTCGTAAGGATCACAGGAGGTGGCGTTTTGTTTCTGTTTATACTCAGATATAGGCGACATTTCTCCAAATAAGGGAACTTAGAATGCCTTTTAGCTCCTCCTTACTGAAGAGCCCCGAATAGGGCGAAATAGCTATCTATGGATGCTCAGTATGATATTAACACCATGCATGTTCTTTGTGCGTTAACGGGATTAGTTTCCAAGTATGAGTTTAATATTGGTAGATTTTAATCAATTAATATTATTCTTTGCTTTTATTGTTCAAGTTTTTTTTAAACCACGATAATCTATGAGTAAAAATATTACAGTTTGACCGAGTGAAATGTTATGAGCATATAATAAAATGGACTGATACATAAAATAATAAACTTAACGATCGATTTCACCCAATTTTAACTGCATAGAAAACCATATATATTGAATCAATCCATATCACTCACACAGTATTGCTAATATTGAAACAGAGAAATTGTCCAGTTTAATTCGAAAGTTTGCATCTGATGTGTGAATTATAAATTATTTTACCTATAATCTCATTACTAATCCGCAAATGGTTAATTATTTGATTTAGTTCGTTTCAATATCATTAGCATATAATTATGTGAATGATTGATTGATATTTAATAGCTTTAATTTTCAGATTAATTTGAATCCAGAGAATTTCAGGATTCGCAGACTGTGTAAATATTCTTTGATACACTCATTGAATATATCGAATAATGCTTTGTTGAGAAAAGATGTGGTGAAAAGATATGATTGTTATAATTGAATAATAATAATAATATCGAACCACATCTGATCGCGAGCTTCACCTATGAAAATTACACTAGAGGTAAAGCGACAACTGACGCATTCGCCATTTTGCTACGAATATTTTTGGTTTTCTTAGCGAACGAAAAACTCCATGAATGTGTCTGGTAGATTATTATTAATAAGAAAAATAAGACACAGTTATCATATAAATTATATACTTTGTTTTTCTATTTCAGCGCTAGGCCATCATCAGGTCAGCTGAAATAAGACATAGATGACAAAATTAAATATAAACGATTTCACAGTATATACACTTCGAAACTTTTTCAACAATAATTATGTTTGATATTAATAAAATAAAAATAAATAAAGGTTAACAGAGTATCATAAAATCACCGTCAAAGAAATGTTTCTACATATTTCTTTGACGGTGAGTTTATGACACACTTGTCCACCCTTTATTAATTTTTCTTTTATTTATACCAAATATAATTATTGTTGAAAAAGTTCGTGAATTGTACATACTGTATTATCGTTTATATTTAATTTTGTCATCTATGTCTAATTTCAGCTAACCTGATGGTGGCCTAGCGCCGAAATCAAAAGTCAAAGTTTATAACTAATACGATAAGTGTGTCTTATTTTCCTAATTAATAGTCTACCAGGCACATTCATGGAGTATTGGGTTAAGAAAACTATACTAAAAATATTCGGAGCAAAATGGCGAATGCGCCATTTGATGCTTTACCTATAGTCTATAACTTTCATAGGTGAAGCTCGCGATCAGATGTGGTTCGATATTATTATTATTATTTAATTATAACAATGTTATCTTTTCAAAACATCTTCTCATAACAAAACATCATTCGATATCTTGTTTTCCTAATTAATAGAAATTTTAGAATAGATTCACTCTCCTCTGTGTATAAACTGGGATTTGTTCACAAACATGAGAAAAATATTATGTTGCAATCTAGATATCGTTTTCTCATTCTTTGTTAAATTCAACTTTTTTTTTGTTTGAATATTTTCTTAGTGCATTTACCATTTTGTAAGAACTCAACAATTTGGCAAGTTTTCTATATTTTCATCGATCCGTGATTATTTTCACATAATTATATTGATAATTTATGATAAATGAATCAACATTGTAGTATATACGGAATTCTTCAGTAAAATATCCCTTGTTCTCATTTCTCATTTGCTGTTCTATGGTTTTTTGAATGAATCAATCAGAAGAAGCTTATGGAGCAGATATGGAGTAGAAATTCTAGATGAATCTTCGAGTATCACGTATACGAATATGATGGAACAAAAGAATATAAAGTTTTGGATCGAAGAATATACAGAACTCCTCCATTATCAATTATTCATTATAATTTGACCCCGTTTCAATTTCGCCAAAAATAAAGATACAAAAAATGAAAATGATAAATTTATTCGCTATGATTTCAGAAAATTAAAATGATAGAGACTGGACAACATTTTTCGTGCCTCGTGACCTTACAGGAATAAAGTGTTCCGAAATAATGTGCTAATATTTAAGAGAGTGATTTTTTTCACCACCATAATGATTCTATTATAAATATTTTTTACGGCTTCTAGATACAATTTTGATGTACAAACAATTTTATTTTTCCATCAGTGGCGTCCGTATGGATTCAGCTTTTAGAGAATGTTATTAGGTACACTACTTTTCCTGTGTTAATGTCAATTTTTAACATTTTTTTCTGCTATGCTTGAAATTCATTGGAATTTAACTCAACAATAAAATTCAATGCAGTTAACGACAGATATAGGATGAAATTGAAAGTAAAAGAAGCTTCCAAGCAATAAAAAATCAGCCGATTTGATTCCATCCTGTTGAGATAGATGTAAAAAGGATAAGAGCGCGTCTAGAGTGTTCCCTGTTTCTTTCCTAAAACTTCTCAATCTCTCCCCGTATTTCCATTTTCGCCAGAAAAAGAATATCTCGTTTCAGATGTCAGACATTAGGTATACCATAAAATTTGAAGGAAGGCCCAAACGTCAGACAGCGTACGATCTGACAGAGAAAAGAGCAGTAAGTGGGCCCGTCCCTTGGGGTAGATGGACGCAGCCACCGCCTTCGAGTGCCCCAACACTAGGAAATGCAATATTAATCAGACTCGTGAGGGACTTGAACAGTGCATTAAGGTAATGGATGTTACTTTTCGCTTATGTTGCTTTCCCTTTGCCGTCCCATGGCAGACTCCTTCCATCGGATACGTTTTCGGCTCAACCGATTCTGGAGTTTTAACGAAATTACAGCATGCCGACCATGCATAGTGGATTAGTCCTGGATGGCAGGGATAGGGTGATATGATAATCGGTCACTCCAAGGAATTTTGGAAGGAAATTCGGTGATGAAGAGGGAAGTTTTGGCTCCAGGAATCCTATAATCTTGACGCTCAGTGAGATGCTTACGTTCTTCAGTTAAATATTCAAATAAAAAAAATATATGTCTAAGTGCCTGCCTCAGTTTTGTTGTCATATGTGTAAGTAACATTTTAAAAACGTTATTGTAATTGTAAATATCTGATGATATTTCATTGATAGATCTTCTAATGTCAACATTAAATGCTACAATGGTAGCAGTCGTATCGGCGTAAACCTGTTACTTCAGATAACCCCACACAGAAGTCTAAAGGCGTTAAATCAATAGATCGTGATGGCCAATTCTGGTCACCAAAACGGAAAATGACCTCACCAAAAACTTGTCCAAGATGTTCTTCTGGCTGGAGTTGTTAAGTCACTAGGAAATACAATATAAAACAGACTTGTGAAGGACTTGAACAGTGCATTAAGGTAATGGATGTTACTTTTCGCTTATGTTGCTTTCCCTTTGCCGTCCCATGGCAGACTCCTTCCATCGGCTACGTTTTCGGCTCAACCGATTCTGTAGTTTTAACGAAAGTACAGCATGCCGACCATGCATAGTGGATTAGTCCTGGATGGCAGGGATAGGGTGATATGATAATCGGTCACTCTAAGGAATTTTGGGAGGAAATTCGGTGATAGTGAGGGAAGTTTTGGCTCCAGGAATGTTATAATCTGGACGCTCAGTGAGATGCTAAGGGTGTTTCAATGAGAGGTCCAGATTTCAGTGTTCAGTATAACATGACTTTCTTTAACGAAGTATTCAAATAAAACGAAATATTTTTGTAATACTGTCTCAGTTTTGTTGGCATATGTGTAAGTAACGTAAAAACGTCCGTGAAAACATCTTATGATATTTCATTGATAGATCTTTTAATGTAGTCATTCAATGCTACAATGGTAGCAGGCTCATTTGCATAAACCTATTACTTCAGGTAACCCCACACAGAAGTTTATAGGCGTTAAATCAAAAGATCGTGAAGACCAATTCTGGTCACCAAATCGGGAAATGCCACGACCAAAAACTCGTCCGAGATATTCTACTGGCTGGAGTTGTCAAGCCACTAGGAAATGCAATATCAATATGAATCAGACTCGGGAGAGACTTGATCAGTGCATTAAGGTAAAGAATGTTACTTTTGGATTATGTTGCTTTCCCTTTGCCGTCCCATGGCAGACTTCTTCCATCGGATACGTTTTCGGCTCAACCGATTCTGGAGTTTTAATGAAATTACAGCATGCCGACCATGCATAGTGAATTAGTCCTGGATGGCAGGAATAGGGTGATATGATAATCGGTCACTCCAAGGAATTTTGTGATGGAGAGCGAAGTTTTGGCTTACGGAATCTCATAATATTGACGCTCAGTGAGATGCTGAGGGTGTTTCAATGAGAGCTCCAAATTTCAGTGTTCAATATAACATGACTTTCTTTAGCGAAGTAGTCAAATAGAACAGAATATATTCTAGGTGTCTGCCTCAGTTTTATTGGCATATGTGTATGTAACGTTTTTAAAACGTTCTTGAAAACATCTGATGATTTTTCATTGATAGATCTTCTAATGTCGACATTAAATGCTGCAATGGTAGCAGGCTTATCGGCATAAACCTGTTACTTCAGATAATCCCACACAGAAGTCTAAAGGCGTTAAATCAAAAGATCGTGAAGACCAATTCTGGTCACCAAATCAGGAAATGACACGACCAAAAACTCGTCCAAGATGTTCTACTGGCTGGAGTTGATAAGTCACTAGGAAATGCAATATTAATCAGACTCGTGAGGGACTTGAACAGTGCATTAAGGTAATGGATGTTACTTTTCGCTTATGTTGCTTTCCCTTTGCCGTCCCATGGCAGACTCCTTCCATCGGATACGGTTTCGGCTCAGCCGATTGTGGAGTTTTAACGAAATTACAGCATGCCGACCATGCATATTGGATTAGTCCTGGATGGCAGGGATAGGGTGATATGATAATCGGCCACTCCAAGGAATTTTCGGAGGAAATTCGGTGATGGAGAGGGAAGTTTTGGCTCCAGGAATCTTACAAAAACTTTTCAGTAGGGTTAAATAAGAGCTCAAAATTCTAGTGGTGGAGTAATGAAATATTTATCGATTAAGAAAATATCAAAATGTTCATTATGTATGGAAAAATCTTGTAGATGGCCACCAAGGCTCTGCTGACATAAGCGTACTCTTTTGAGGAAATGTTTAATGACGTAATTGAATACATGTGGTATTTCATTGATACAGCGTCTAATTTCGGCTTTCAGAGAGCCAATGGTTGCAGGCTGATCGGCATAAATCTGTGACTTCAGATAACCCCAAAGCCCGAAGCCTTCTCCAATTTTCAGAAGAACTGTGTCCTGTTTTTTCTGCCTTCTTCTAGTAATTGTTACGCCTATTGTTATATCGAGCTCCAGCTCCCTCACCATCTATTTGGAGTGCGTACCAATGGCCTTTATGTATTTTGGACCCACCATTGGAAATTGGAAAATGACAATTAAAAGTTGATTTACTGGCAGAAGTTGTTGAGTCAGTTGTATTTCGTTGGCATGCAGCAGTGAATCTTTGGTAACAATTCGCTGAAGAGTGCCGGTTGAAATATCCAATTCTTGTGCCCGATTGCGAATAGATGTCTCTAACCTTTCAGTCCACACTCTCGCGAACTACCCTGATGATTTCTTCTGAAAGAACTCTACCAGCTCGTGTGTTTTTATTGCAGGCTTTTGCATCTTTGTTCATATCAGAAAACGGTAATTCAAATTTAAGTATCTTGAGAACTTCTAATCTTATTCTATTTATTAATGAATTCAAGGCGACAAGATTCATGATGTGAATAGTAGACATGAATTCGTAAATGAGTAGAAACAGACCAAAAAATATCAGAATATTAAAATTTCAATGATCGTTCTCCCAATATAAATAAGGGCACTACAGCTTTCGACTTCTAGTCAGATGTTCTGCATTCTATTCAATAATAATAGTAATCCTTATTTTCCATATCAAAGGTAGAAACAACAGCAATTAGAAACATAACTGCACTGAGCTAAAACAAGAAGAAAATGATTCAGTACTGAAAACCTTTACTGCAAGTGGGAAAGAGACAGCCTGTACTTCGCATGTGAATAATGAGTTACCCTTAAGGGTCAGAACCCATCTCTCCGACGCCTTCAAATTCTACTGAAGCGACGTGACAGTTCTTTGCGGCCTTCCCAGTTCACTTCAAACGTCTTAAATTTTAAAACCTATCTGCAAATTGCCTCTTCGGTTCCAAAAGTGTACTTATAAATTTTTTAGCGAACCGTGTTTTATGCCATATGTAACTATGCGCTCTGAGGGCGTCTGATGCATCCTTAAAAGATTTAGGGAACTGTGTTCCTTTCCAATTCAATTCATTGACACGACAGACGTGCGAAATGAAGTTTACTGGAGGAGACAATGTGAATTCATTTCCTTTCGTGGCCGAAGATGAACAGTTTTATGCTGAGCTAAGGTAGATGAATATTGATGACGAAACTCAAATGGTAAACATGAAATCGTTATGTTTCGGTAGAATAAATGAATTTACGAGGGTGGGTTCTTAAGTTCACGAACGAGTTGAATATAATGGGAATTTTGAATTATTTAATCGATATTAGTGACAATAATGTGTTTCGGCTTCAGAGGAAGTTATGATGATTTCTTTCAATGGTTTGATAGTTGAGAATAATTATAATTTTAACTCTTTTTTTAGTGAAGACATTAGTTACACAAACAACTTTAAGAAAAAAAAGAATACAAGCAAGTTATTATTATCAGACTATCGATAATTTCAAACCAAAAAAATTGATGGTAAAAAAATAACCCATTGAAAAAGGCAGAGAATACCACTAAAATGAAAAGAAATATAATTTACGGGTTATCTGAGGTACGTAGGAGATAATTTTCTTAATGGTGAAAACTATTTATATATGCTTTTGGTTTCCTATTTTTATCTTTTATAAAAAAAATTTTCTGACAATTATTGGTGAAAAATTAACTTTTTATGTTCCAAACATACTGTTATTATCTTGATTTATAATATTATTTTATATCGATTATATCGAATATTTCCCTCCTGTCAAAAAAAAAGTAAATGAAGTGCAAGTACCTCATAATTACAGCGATTAATCTCGTGCATCAAAAAGACAGGATAATTTCGCATTCTAGCGTGTTATCAATGAAAAACTGCATTAGGTCATAATCATTTTGGGAAAGAGAGCTCTTTCCCAAAAATCAAAAATAAAAATGAACTCATGCAGTTTTTTGATAACACGCTGTCATGCAAAATTATCGGTTATTTTAATGCAGTAATTACTTACGATAATTTTCAATAAGAAATTACGATAATTGCATTGTAGAAAGCGAAAGATCCCAACGATAATCATTCCAAATTGACAGGTTAGTCGGGAAATATTCCTCCGAATTACACTTGTGCATGAAAATACCGGATAATTTTGCATTCCAGCGTGTTATCACTCAAAAACTGCATTCGGTCATTTTCATTTTAGGAAAAAGAGCAAAATTATCGGTAATTTTGATGCACTTGTACAATTACTTACGAAAATTTTATTCATCTGTCAAATTCGACAGACAACAATGTTACGACTGATTTTTTATTGTTGTTTTAGCCAATGAGCATACAATTAGGCGATAATTTTGCATTAGTGCAAATTATCGATAATTCGCACTTGTGCAAAATTATCAGGTCCTTTAAAATAAATGCAGACGTAATTATGAACGTTTATTACTTATTAAAGTAACATGAAAACTGACAGCAACTTACAGCGACACAATACGATTTGATGGATTCACAAAATTTTCTTATTAAATTTAACTCTTGCAATGAAAATGAATCGATAATTTTTGACAAATCTGTTCCCATGCAAGTTAAACTGTAAAAGGCACTCGGCGCTCCGCGCACTCGTGCTCTTTTTCAACTTAACTTGCATTCGAGCATATTTCCCAAAAATTTTCGATAATTTTCATTGCACTAGTTAAATTATAACTGATAATTTTCAATAAAACTTCTCACATCTAAATATCAGCATTTTAGAAAAAGTTTGTAGGGCTTCAGTACCTACGTTAAAATCTATACTTCTTCATAGTATGAAAAATTATAAATTACTATGGTATAATATAGTAAATGTTTTTGGAAAATGCCAAGAACTTTTCTGCAGCTGCAACTCTTCCCAAAAATTATTTAGCTCAATATCGAAGATATTTGGTTCAACAATATAGTGTACTTTAACATACGATCCTTAAATTAATGGTTTAATATTTCCTGAAGTGGTCACTGTTAACTGAGCTCCTCGTTAGTGGGACTTAACGCTAGTATATTACACCCCCATTACACTCAGCTCACTTCCACGACAGGGAGCAGGGAATTGAGCAGGGAAGTAGCACAGTATAGACATCAAAAGTGTCTATACTGTGGAAGTAGGTAGCGCGAGAATGTAATCACTACACTTCCTTGCTGCCACCCATTGTTACTTGTGCTGCTCTACGCTCTCTGAATTGGCGGTTTTTCGTACGGAACACCTATAAGTGAATATAAATTTAACTGGGTTGCAGTGGAATTTCTTTGTCCGTTGTTGTCGACATTTGGTTGCGAGGGAAATGTTTCAGCCGAGTGTGAATGCTCACTGCCTTCGATACTGTCGCAGAAGTATTTCGGATATTATTGCCAACAACGCGAGCGCCAGTAGGAAGGGCTGAATTTAGTTGAGTCTATTGGGCTGTGTTGAAGATTGTAGATCAGATTGCGGTCGACTGGTACCGTGACTACCTTTCGGCTACATTTGCCCAGGAGTGTAACCTTCTTCGCAAAGTTGAATATTTTGCTTGGAGACTGGTCTTATGTCATCTGGCATCAAGATAGAGTAGAGTAAGTCTGGTTTGCCCCAATATGTGCTCGGTGGTTTCTGTGACCGTTTCGCATAACTTAAAGACTTCTTAGTTTTCCTTATCGATCTTGTGTAGGTGATATTTGATATTTCACGAAACAGTAAAACCTTCAAGAAGTCAAGTAAGCAGCCTTCACTAGTATCTTGACAATAATAAAGCTTGTTGAGCCTTTTCTTCTGAAGGTGCAATCAGTTTTGGTTGTCTTTGATCTGGAGTGATAATTCAGTAAGAGTGTTCCTCACTATTTTAGTAATCATCGACTTCCGCCATTATTAGTGATATCCAACTAAGGGCTCTGGTCCAGCGAAAGGAGTGTAAGCTCCTCTTTTTGTTAGAGATTCAGCTTCCTCATTCACCTCAATATTCGGAACTTTTCATATGAAAACTTGTATATGTTTCTTCCTACGGGACTATTATTTTGACCAAACTTCTGGCTGAAACCTCATCAAGTAGCCACCGCATTTTCTGAGGCATTTCCTTCAAAGGACAGCAACAGCATGAAGACAAACCATGAGGAAGGATCCAAAAGATGACCAACTTGAAGACAAACGACTTCGAAACCATTCACCTGAGAAACTATAAAAATCAACAGAAGCGCATCCGCGTTCGAAGACCGAGCTCAAAAATAATTAGTAACGAGAGATTGGACTTCATTGAAGGTGGGATTGGATAGCGGAGTCCACTAATTGAATTATATCAGCTACCTGTATCGTCTGGAACTTAACAACAGCGCCGGGGTGCAAAGCGTCGCAAGAAATGCGCCGTGATGGCTCTGCATCCTTCTTCTTCTTCTCCTCGGTCCTGCTTTATGGTCCTGCGATCGCGCGCGAGGAGAGCCAGCCACGTTCCCAAACAAAACACGCTCAGTTGACGTTTGGCGTTGTGCAAAAGCGGTCTGTGGTTGCAACTCGTTCGTCTTTTCGCTTTTACGCGAAAACGTGACAACAGCTGATAGAAGGGGAGGTAGTTCCTGGAGATTTTTAGTGTGTGGACTTTGATGGTGACATTTTGTGGCGTTTCTAGTCAGATTGTAGAAGGTGAGTTATTTGGAGTCATTTTATTGATACTGATTTTTATGATTTTTTATGTAGGTACGGGAATAACAATGAAGCTCACTTCCATGGTATTCAACTCTTTTAATTCTATATCGATAACAGATGATGTTACCTCCACCTGAACGAGTCGATTTTTCAAAAGTTTCTCTTCCTTGATGTGATCTAAGATCTTAATTTTATAAGGACAATATATGAGAAAGTGAAAAAACAATTTTATACAGTCTACAAGTATGAAAATATCTGAAGAAATGTTAAGAGAATCACC
This sequence comes from Propylea japonica, assembly GCA_013421045.1. NCBI lineage: Eukaryota > Metazoa > Arthropoda > Insecta > Coleoptera > Coccinellidae > Propylea > Propylea japonica. The sequence goes on from CM024241.1 coordinate 91,767,720, forward strand.
ACTTGAATATGCTCTCAATATATACTCCATTTGCCTTTTAAAGCTCTTCATATCGCCTAACAGAGTGAGGATCAGATTTAACTGAACGTTATATAATAAAAACATTCACCTATTTTATGATGATTTCATAGAACTATAATAGTAATTATTATCTTGTGCTTGTAATAACCCAACTGAATACTTCGAAGAATACTTTTAAAACTTTGATGGAGTTCTGATTTGAAATACAAAGAAATTTCGTAGTTTCGAATAAAATTCGTTTATGTTTCGGGATATCGTTGGTTTTAATGTAGCCAGAAGAGAAGTCGAAATCTTCAGATGAAATAAATTACAAATATAAAAATTCGTTTCAATTCGCGAATTGAAAAAAATATTAATACCTATACCATTATATTTCACTTTTCAACAAAAACACCAGTGAAAAGATTAAGAACGCATAAGCACTTTCAACTTCACCGAAAAAATAGGAATTTTAACGACTTAACCTAAGAGCATAAGAGGAAGCATGTTAATTATTCAATCGACAACATTCTGACAGGCTGCTTATTGCGAGACCCAAGAATGAATTGGCTGAAACGCGAATTGCCATTGACTTGCCTTAGAGAGGACCTCGGCTCAACTAGAAAAATATTTAAAATGTGCTAGTTTAAGCTGAAGAAAATCCTCATCTCTTAGAAAATAGCTAGCCCCAAACCATAACTAGGACCATTCTTCATCAAACTTATAAGTTCAACTAATGCATGAATTAAAGGAGTCGTCTGCAGTTTTGTGAAGAACCACCTTTGAAGAAAGAGATTCACAATGTCAAACAACATCGCAAGTATATTCGTCAGTACAAGCCGAAAAAAGTTTAAATGCGTTTCAATACATTCTCAATGTGTACTACGAGAACACAGGTATAAAAACATCAACAAGAAACCCAGTCTATCCGTATAAGTGCAGTGATATTGGTTTTGTTGCTAGGCATTAATTCGGGTTGAAAAAATTACAATCATATGATTTGGTTGAATATCTTGCAATCACATAAAATACAGAACAAACAAAAAAACCGCGAGTAATACAAATATCATCCCTGGGCAACAAACAACAGGAAGTTTTGATGAATAATAACTCTTGTCCTCAGAAATTTCTTCGAGAATCGAAAGGAGTTGCTATCTAATCAGGAGTTTTTATCAGACCAGATCTACGGCAGGTTATTTAGAACCATATCATCGAGATTTGAGCCCCAGAAGCAAAATATTCTCGAATCTTAAGAAGAGTGGCCTGGATCCTAACTATATTTCCAGACTAGTTACAATCGACTAAACTCGGGAATCAGTATTCGATTATGTCGCACAATTTCATTCTACATATATCCGAAAGAAGTTAATAATATTTTGGAAATTTTACGACAAGAGATTCCACGATATCCCGACAACTTTCAAACCAAATTCTTTAGCATCCAATCAGGACATCCCGTCTAATCTGCGCATAAATAATACCTCATAATGGATCATCAGCATGGGCCTTCATTCTAAAAGAATATTCAGCTGTACGCCTCACTGATTTGAGAGAATTGAGACAAATATTCAACCTAATTACTGACTTATAAGTCATGGTAACCTCCCACCACAAAACCTTATAAGCATTCTTAGATTTGATTTTTTTTGCCTGAGAATAATGAATTTAAGGCTACTCAAGTCATTTGCAGTTTTTGAAAAGCTTATGTTTTAAGGCATTAGCCACAACACTAAGTTAATCTCGTACACATTGGCCTGGTTCTTTAGGTACTGTACCTGTTTCTAATTTCATCGAGTGAACTTAAGAACAGCTGGTAAATGTATTATATCAAGCTCTCCCCTACCACTACATCACTGTCGCGACCTATCCCAGTCAGCCAGCATCCAATCAGGCCATCCTGTCGAATCTTCACCCAAATAATACCCCATAATGGATCATCAGCAAGCGCCTTCATTCTAAACGAATATTCAGTTGTACGTCTCACTGATTTGACAGAATGGAGACAAATATTCGACTTAAGTACTGACTCATAAGTCATGGTTAGCTTCCACCACAAAACCTTATAAGAACTCTGAGATTAGATTTAATTTTCTGCCTGAGAATTGTGAATTCAGAGGCTACTCAAGTCATTTACAATTTTCGAAAAGCTTATGTTGGAAGCATAAGTAAGTTAATCTCGAAAACGGCGGCCTGGTTCTTAAGGTACTGTACCTGTTCCCAATCTCATCAAGATCGAGAGAACTTAGAAACTGCTGATTCACGTCTGATGTACCCAACTAGGGTAGGTTCGGCCAATCGTCTATAGAGTAGAGGGATTGTGGAATAATACACTTAGACTCATCAAAGGTATTTAATTAATATAAACAATGAAAGCAGAGAATAATACTAATTGATTAAAATCAACCAATATTAAACCCATACTTCGGAACTAATCCCGTCAACGCACAAAGAACATGCATGGCGGTAATATCAAACGGAGCATCCATAGATAGCTATTTCGCCCTATTTGGGGCTCATCAGTATGGAGGAGCTCAGTCTGAAAGGCATTCTAGGTTCCCTTACTTGAAGAAATGTCGCCCAGCTCTGAGTATTAACAGAGAGTTTGATATTACCACCATGCATGTTCTTTGTGCGTTGACGGGATTAGTTCCGAAGTATGGGTTTAATATTGGTTGATTTTAATCAATTAGTATTATTCTCTGCTTTCATTGTTTATATTATACCTGCGTTCCTATTAACGCACTAATTCTTATTTCGTACTATTATCCCCACGTCTGGTTTATGACGATTAATCGAGCGTTTCCACTTCATCGACTGAAGGTAGAATCCACAAAGTTGGACTGCCACCAGTTTGTATGAAAAACGGATAAACATCTCGCGACTTCGTTCAACGTTCATGCATTGGAGGTAGGTGTTCGTAAGGATCCCAAGAGATGGCGTCTTGTTTCTGTTAATACTCAGAGCTGGGCGACATTTCTTCAAGTAAGGGAACCTAGAATGCCTTTCAGACTGAGCTCCTCCATACTGATGAGCCCCAAATAGGGCGAAATAGCTATCTATGGATGCTCCGTTTGATATTACCACCATGCATGTTCTTTGTGCGTTGACGGGATTAGTTCTGAAGTATGGGTTTAATATTGGTTGATTTTAATCAATTAGTATTATTCTCTGCTTTCATTGTTTATATTATACCTGCGTTCCTATTAACGCACTAATTCTTATTTCGTATTTAATTAATTGGATATTCAACTTAAGGACCATGTTATAATGTAATCGGTTTCTCCTCTGAAGAATTGATACTTGTTTATTTATAAATATCCAATAATTAGTGTTCATACTTAATATTATGAATTGATAAACATAGTCGGCAATGGTTATAACCACACAGATTACGTTACGTGTTATCTCAATAACAGTTACATTTGAGACACGTTTTTAAGATGATGCGAGGTTGAACCGGCCTTGCCGTCTCACGTATGGTAACCAAGCTATCCCCTACAATTCCACCACTGTCGCGACCTATCCCAGTCAGCCAGCATCCAATCAGACCATCCTGTCGAATCTTCACCTAAATAATACCCCACAATGGATCATCAACATGTTCCGTCATCCTGAATGAAAAACCAGCTATACGCCTCACTGTTTTGAGAGAATTGAGACAAATATTCAACTTAATTACTGACTTTTAAGTCATGGTAACCTATCGCCACCAAACCTCATAAGCATCCTTAGATTATATTTTATTTTTTGCCTGAGAATTATGAATTTAGCGGCTACTCAAGTCATTTTCAGTTCATGAAAAGCTTATGTTGAAAGCGTTATCCACAATAGTAAGTTCTCGGAAACAGTGGCCTGGTTCTTTAGGTACTGTACCTGTTCCAAGTATCAAATCAAGCTCTCCCCTACAACTCCACCACTGTCGCGACCTATCCCAGTCAGTCAGCATCCAATCAGGCCATCCTGTCGAATCTGCATCAAAATAATACCCCATAATGGATCATCAGCATGTGCTGTCAACCTGAACGAAGAACCAGCTATACGCCTCTTCCGTTCTGAAACCCTCGGACAGCGTTAGGTCCGCCGCTCTGCAAACGTCGCTCGCGGCACAGACTATCTGTTAGGGGCGATAATTAACGGCGTCGAGGAACGGATGGACGGACAGATATCGCTAATGACCCTAACGAGTGTCAATTGTAGTTTTGTGGTCGGCGAGTAACTTTGGATGGCTGTGAATGAGACCCGGTCTTTGCTCCTGCTGCTGCAGGGCGGGCTTTGGCGTGTTGTTGATATCGATTGAAGTTGATTGGATATCGCAGGATGCTTTGGATTGATTAGATTTGGATTCTTGACGTGATTCGGAACTGTTAGATGTGTTGCAATTAGAAATGCTTTCATCGAAGTGACCCAACATTGCTCTGAATTGAAAAATGAAGTCATGGCGCATAAGCCGCTTCTCAAAACTGGTCAACCCCATTGCAGAAAGTCGCTGCTTATACATAGAGCTGTGCCCCATCTCTGCGTGGATTCTGGTATATCAGTGAATCGGTCACACATATTCTTTGTCAATTGTTCCGAAGGTATGATCGTCATAACCCCTGAAGTATCTAAAGAACACGTGGGTTTGCTGTCTGACTTTGGCAGAGATATGCTCAGTATATGCCTACCAACTGAGAACCACCAAAATGGTAACACCGAGGTCAACAATCTTCTTCATCTTCTTCTTTTTTGTTAAGACCTTTTGGTCTGTTTGTTTCGAAGGGTGGTCACTATTGTGGATTCTCCTGAGATACACATGTCCAGCTACCTCTCCATCTTTTTGGTGGTCTTCCGATTGGCCTTTTGCCTGCTGGATTTCCATTTAGAACAACCCTAGCTATTCTCCCGGGGTCCATTCTTTCCACATGGTCCCGCCAGTCAACAATCTGAGAAACGGAAATCAAAGATTCACCACCGATGTTGTAGCTTAACCAAGAATTGCTTTCGGCAATGAAGAGTACGTGAAGCTTGTTCATCTTGAGAGGAAGTAACCAAATATTGCATCAGTCTTTGTAACTCTCACAGTTCCCCTAGAGTGTGTAGTAAATAGACGTTGGGTTGTTGTAGAGATAAACATCGCCAGCGAGGAGTGATGTGGAAGATATGAAATAAAGCGGGATGTCGGAGGTATCAAGAAGAAGAAGAAGAAGTGGTCCCAGAACAGAACCCTGAGTGACACCGGACTTCTTGTACCCATAGTTTACATTATCAGACATTGACAGCACTATCGGGGAATCAACAGATTGTAGGCCTACTTTACTGTCAGATAATATAAATTCCTTTCTTCCGGTAGTTGCATCTATCACATTACGATATGCAAACCCTTATGTCGAAGATTTCTGCTTGAAAACTGATGAACAAATATCCATTGGTAGAGCTAGTTGAACTGAGGAACCATACACTCATCCTCGGACTCGTCTGTCCTCAGTTATGGAAGAATCAGTATAATATACCATTGACCCAGTAAAATAAACGATTTCGTCATTATTTTATTGATCGTGAATTGGGAATGTCATGTTGTACTATTTTTGAAATTTATGTCTCAATCCTAAATTATCTGTGACCACATATAGTAGCCCTATCCACTCATTCTGACTGTGAGGACTATCCATGTGGTCACCGGTTTTTAGTAGGTTCTTTATGTTGCCATCCAGAGAGTCCATTCCAAGAAAAGTCCCAGCGAAGGTAGGTCCAGAATGACTTTTATGGCGAAAGTAGAGCAGGAGCGAGATGCTCCTGTTATGGACAAACATGCTGATCTTTGCAATTTGTTGAAATCAATTAGCACCTGGATAATTATCTAATTTGTGAAGAGTTACAATGCTGAAAAAATGTGGCTATAGTATTGTTACGCAATAAGACCTCATTGGTGCAGTGCCTAAAGCCGTTAAACTGTGACAATCGACCAAAATCTAAAAATCAAAATGGATCACTCTATCTCCATCTCAGTGTACCCCGAACATCTCAATACCTGCAATCCTCAATAGACCATAAAATGTCTAATCGCCCACCTCCAGCCTCCGCCCCTGCAGGCCGGTCGTTCCCGGCTTGTTAGTACTAATGAAACGACGTCTGTCTGCGGGTAGGACGGCGCTAACGAGCGCCGCGATGCCCCGTCGTCTCTAATGAGTGCGCCCGGTTGAGGGCTCATTACCGACATCGCAAAACGTCCCGTGGATGTGTATATAGGCGTCGTCGGTCAGGTCGCGGTGACGACGCCTCCGTCTTGTTTTTGTTTCCTTCCTTAACGACATGGAAACGACGGCTGGATCGGACGGCTTCGAAACCGGACGCGATCAGGGTGCGGTTTTATATCTCTGATGGCGATTCGAGTCGTTAAGGGAGGTATTTATTGAGTCTGCTTGGAGGACTTAACGAGGATGCCCTCATCGAGTTGAGGAAGTTTTACTTCATGGGCTTGAGGAAATGAAGGAATCTGACCTAGCTGCCGAATCTGACTTAGCTTTCTGAATGTGTCTTAGTTGTTCCCGAATCTAATTCAGCTGTATGCATCTAACTTACTTAGCTATTTTCTGATATGACTTATCTGTCCGAATCTGACTTAGCTGTTCTCGAATCTCACTTAGCTATCTGAATGTGACTTCGCTGTTCCCGAATCTGACTTAGCCTTATGCATCTGATTTAGCTGTTCTCGAAATTCTATTGATATTTGTATGAACTTGCTTCATCAACCATAAGTAGAATGCCCGAATCTGACTTAGCTGTATGCATCTAACTTAGGTGTATGATTCTCACTCAGCTGTTCTCGAATATGATTTAGCTTTCCGAATATGACTTAGCTGCTCTCGAATATGAATTAGATGTCTGAATGTGTTTTAGCTCTTCCCGAATCAGATTTAGCTGTATGCATCTAACTTAGCTGTATGAATCTCACTTAGCTGTTCTCGAATATGACTCAGCTGTCCGAATCTGACTTAGCTGTATGCATCTGACTCAGCTGTTCTCGAAATTCTATTGATATTTGTATAAACTTGCTCTATTAACCATAAGTAGAATGTTATAGGTACGGTTCTTTTACTGATGATTTCAGAAAAGGATAATACTGGGTGTACATCACCCATCTATAGGCGTCGTTGGTCAGGTCATGGTGACTACGCCTCCGTCTTGTTTTTGTTTCCTTCCTTCCTGAACTTGAAGAAATGATGAAATTTGACTTAGCTTCCCGAATCTGACCTAGCTAAATTCTATTGATATTTGTATGAACTTGCCCCATTGTCCATAAGTAGGAAGGTGTAGGTATATATCGAGTTACGGTTTTCTCAGTGATGTCCAACTCTGACTTAGCTGTTCTCAAATCTGATTAAGCTTTCTTAATCTGACTTCGCTGTTCTAGAAATTCTATTGTTATTTGAATTAACTTGCTTCATTGACCATAATCGTAAAGGATTAGATGTATATCCAGGTATGGTTCTCTTAGTGGTGACTTTAAATTTGTAAACAATTATACAAACGAATGATACTCTTCAATAGATTCAATTAGTCATCAAACCTTCAATTGATCGGACGGCTTCCTAACCGGATACGGTACGGGTGCAATTTTTATATATTATGGCGATTCGAGTCATTAAGGGAGGTTTTGGAGGTATTTATTGATTCTTTAGAAACCATTGATTTGGGGGTTTCATCTTGAAAAAAATATGAAATCAAAGACCTCTGATCTCTCGTTCCTGAAATCAATTCAATAAAGAAATAAAGTTACTTTGTTAGTTGAGATTAGATTGAGATCGATTGGCATGGTAACTACCTTTCTGCACTGCCATCAATGAGGTATTTTGTGCGTATTTAGAGCTTTTATGCTAGGAATGCAACCTCCTTCGCAAAGTTGATTATTTTTCTAGGATACTGGTTCGTCGCTTTCTGCGGCAGATAGAGTTTTTGCTGAGGTGCAGTGTTAAATTTTCTTCTGCTAATATACCGAAACACACATGCCATATTGTCCGATATACGAGGAATTTTGTTCATCCATATCTCGCAAGAATATACCCACCATGAGCAAACCTTACCAGCAACAGCAACCAAACTCCACCGGGTATGGCAGCTTTAACGCAGCCAACGTGGCAACACCGGCCGCATTTAGGAACGCCACCAGCGGAATAATAACTAAAACTGGGGGTTAATCAGGCTCTTGTTAACATTAACGAACGCTCCATTGTCAGCGACAGAGCGGCTTACTAAAAATGTCATTCTATCTGATAATGAAGCCTTTCAGCCGAACGGAGTGGAGCTGGCTCGTCGCTTTCTGCGGCCTACCCTCGTCTGCGTCTTATTGTGGCGCGGGACGCCGCTCGTTACGTCGCTTTTATGCGTCGAGCACACGTTGCACATCCGAGAATCGGACTGATTTTTGGCTACCAGAAAAAAATTAGACGGGTTGTGCACTGGGAGGTTCTGGTGATCGGTTGCTGCGTATTGGATTGCAGGAAAATTAGGGGATGCAAGTTAGGCGTAGCTTCTTGATTGGAAAGGAATTTGGAATTTGTTTTTACAGAAAAAATGAGCGAGCGATGTGAAGTTATGCAGAGTCGTTGAACAGACTGCTTTGAAGGTATAATGAGAATCTCACTTTGTACCCAATCGAGTTTGGGATGTTTACATCGGAGGCCTGAAAAAGTGGAATCTGACTCAGTTGTCCGAATCTGACATAGCTGTTCTTGAATCTGACATAGCTGTTCTTGAATCTGACTCAGCTGTTATTGAATCTGACTTAACTGTTCATGAATATGACCTAGCTGTTCTTGAATCTGACTTAGCTATTCTCGAATACTTATCTGTTTGAATCTGACTTAGCTGTTCTCGAAATTCTATTGATTTTTAGATAAACTTGCTTCATTGGCCATGATAACAAAGGTATATATCCGGTGGGTACCGTTCTTAGTTTAATGGGAATCCCAATTTTGATCTCATCGAGTCTGGGGTCTGGGCTTGAAGATTGATGGAATCGGCTTCATAGAAGATCTTTGATCTCTTGGTCTTGAACTCCGCTTTCATCCAATCGTAGGTTTCGTAGAGCAGCTGACGCTTCCGCTACCAAGCAGTGTGTTGTAACATCATGTATTTCCAAGGGTTCAGTCTTAGGCCCAACCCTTCTTTTTTTTACATCTTCTATTAACCCCCCTTTTTCAAGAGTATCCTATCTTTGTATGCGTCTTATTGTGGCGCGGACACCGCTCGTTACTTCGCTTTTATGCGTCGAGCACACGTTGGACATCCGAGAATCGGACTGATTTTCGGCTACAAGAAAAAATTCAGACGGGTTGTACACTGGAAGGGTTTGGCGATCGTTTGCTGCGGATCGGATTGTAGGAAAATTAGGGGATGCAAGTTAGGTATAGGTTCTTGATTAGAAAGGAATTTAGAATTTGCTTTTACAGAAAAAATGAGCGAGTGAAGTGGAATATGTACAGAGTCGTTGGACAACTTTTGAACAGAGTCGAAGGGAAGTTCTTCGATGTTTCGTCGGATTTCTACCAACTCAGGCTAACTCACCGCTTCTAAATTATCAATCTGGGATCGCCTGATTTGACAGCCAAATGCGCAAGTAACAATGAGGAAACAAGAAACGTGCTCAAAAAGTAGCGAGAAGCTTTTGTGAATACTGTGGAGACTCATTAATTCACTGATATTTTTATATTTGGCCAACTGTCTTTAGTAAGACTAAACTAAACAACTTCAACTGACTCGACGTTTCGTCAATACAATACAGGAGCTGTTCCACAATGATATTCCCAATATTTAAGAGATGACTTAGGTATACTAGAAAGTATGTCATGAACGTGCTCACAAGTTTTCACAAAAATATATGAGATGTTTATATTTTCTTGGGTCATTTGATTTTTAAGCCTGAAGATGACTCTACTTTCGAAAGGGTTGAAAAATATGCAAACAATTTTTTTCTTTTTTACTAGTGGCTTAAAAATTAATTATAAATGATTTGTTTTGCTTCGTCGAGCGAATTATTCCGTTTGAAAAAATTAAAATTGTTTCCTTCTGGCATTTAACTGCTGAAAATATCACAGGTAAAATTAATATATCAGTTGAGATTATTTGCAGACAGCTGTTTCAAGCTTTTGGCTCTCATCAGTGCAGAATGACTCGAGGTATTATAGGATAGCATTATCCGGGATTTGAAACTAAACTAGCAAGAATCAAACCAGGCTTACGAGAGATTTTTACGAACACTATATGAAGCAGAAACCTTGGTCAATGAAAACGATATTTATCCATTTGTCGTTAGAGGATCGGTTACACTGCCTTATTTGAAGTAATTGATAAAATAAATCATGTGAAAATTCGAGCTAGAGTCTAATATTATTTTGTTTCGATAGATTTGTTTGTTTACAACGAGTTAAACTAATGTTCAAGAGATTTTTTGTATGTATTACTAATGATACACAAGTGCACAAAAATAGCCAACTTATATTTTCTTATCGTATCGTGTTGAAAAATTTCTCTAATAAATTCTGCTCATCCCAATTATCTACAGTTTCTACGTTATCTGCTGAAATTCCATAGGTTCGAAATATAGCGTCAAGACTGTGACAAGTTTCACATGACTCAGGATGACATACATGTATATTTCCGAGTTATTGCGCTTATATATAACAATGTTTGTTGACTAATTGGTATGATTTAAAGGCATATCCGTCTTCTTAATGAACGTCAGTTATACTTTTGGAATGTTTGATTGATTGCTGTATGCACCTCCATGGCAAATCCAACGATAGATATTAATAGCAGATCCACAGCTGCATGTTAGAAGACACTTGTTCAAGCGGGGGCGATAGAAGTTATATTCAGATACCTATTTAGTACTGGAACAATCTAAATCGAAAATTGAATATCATCAGAAACATTCCTTTTTCCTGATTGGTCTAGATAGAGTGATTTTGAAAGAATGACCCAAGAACAATATATAGTTATTGTATGCAAAATAGTGAAAGCAGAGAATAATATTAATCTATTGAAATCAACCAACCTCGTTCAAGACGCTGTAAGTTCCTAGAAATACCTTGTTTCATTCAAAGCTATGCTGTGCTGATGAGTCCTAATAAGGAAGAAATGGCTATCTATATGTGCTCTGTTTGATACCACATTCTAGCATTTTTTCTTGAACGAGGATGAGATTAGCTCCGAAGTACGAGTTTAATATTGGATGATTTCAATCGATTAATATTATTCTATGGTTTCTCTATTTTTTATTCATGGTGATGTTACGCGTTAAACCACTTATTATTTACTACGGTGTCAACTGACGTTACCCTGAGCGCACCGCGTCGTGGACTGAAATCGTAAAATTTGCGAAATGCAAGTACGCTTCAGTTAATGCGACAAATGGTTAACATCTCTCTACTTCGTTCAAGGTTTATGCTATGGAAGTAGGTTTTCGTATGGAATTAGAGATGGCGTCTTCGGTATATTTATACCTAAAAGAAGGTGCCATTTCGCTGTAAGTTCCAAGAAATATATTGTTTCATTCAGAGCTATCCTGTGCTGATGAGTCCTAATAAGGACGAAATGGCCATCCATAGCTGTTCTGTTTGATACCACTTCCTAGCATTTTGTCTTGAACGAAGATGAGATTAGCTCCGCAAGTATGAGTTCAATATTGGTTGATTCCAATCGATTGATATTATTCTCTACTTTCACTATTTTATATTTATGGCGATGTAACGCGTTAAACCACTTCTTGTTAAAGTTTGCATTTTGTTTCATCTTAATGCGTTGGAAATTAACTAAAACCGTGACTGAACACAAAATAAGAGTTAACAAAGACGGAAAACTTTGAAATTTTTTTATATGAATATTACCTGTGCGCCTCAAACTGCGGTCAAATTTCATCTCCTGCTCTTGAAATATATTCGATATTAGAATAAAGCTGTTAAACAAACAGGTTAGTTCATGGAACCAGGTCTGCTTCACCTAGTGACTTCCATAAATTTGAAAAATGACTCTTGAAAAATAAAGAAAAACCTTTGAAGCACATAAATTATGGTATTCTTCCACTAAACGCGTATGAAAGATAGTAGGACAGTGTCAATCAAACATTTCAGTGATCCACTCTGACAAATTTGAATAAAAAATTTGGACTTGAAGACTCATCTTTTCAAGCTGAATTATTCACTTGAATGTTTATTTCTCTTCGAAAATTGAATAGAATCATCTTCATCAAGGTTATCCTGATGGTAGAGTAAACGTTATCGATTTCTTGTTATCCTAAAAGTTTGAACATAAGTAATTTAAATCGCACCATGTCCACCAGTTTTAAATATTCATGAAGCATCGGAAATCTCTCTTTTTCTACTCAGATTATTCCTTTCATCATCAAATAATGTTCATCGATCTGACAATGCTACCCTGAACTCAAAGTTAAAGGTATCACAAAACGTAACAATAAATTCACTCGCACAATTTATCTTTTTCTGAAACATATTTGATCACGAATCACTCCATTCTGCTCTTTCACTGCTCAGATTTTCCCTTTCACCACCAATCAAAAAACATTTCGTCAAGCCGAAGTAATCTCAGCTTACTCGACTTTTCCACACGGATGTAAACCGTATTCTCGATAAAAACCGAGGACAGGCGATTTTTTCACCAATTTTGTTTAATACATTGGGGCGCTGCGGAAGTTAGGCAATCAACAAGGGCGTCCGAATTCTGATTAAAACATTCCCCTACGGGACCCTGGGATTTGTGCCAATCAAGGCAACACGAACTCGCCTGACCGCTGCCAGCCTGCGTTGGTTGCCAGCAGGAAGCATCTTGCCTCGATACTTGTGATGATACGTGAAATGAAGCTTTAATATTTGGATAGAATATTGAATTTTTATTGTTTTATGCCGACTACTTCATGTCATAATTTTGAGCGTCGGTTCTACTTAAACGAGTACTATATCGTTTTGCCCAAATGTCTGTAAATTTCGAATTTGATCCGAAAATGATCAAATTCCATTCGTCCGTGGAGTCGCCCGTTAGCACATACTTTCGAAGGGTTGTCCTAGAGACTTAAAATTTTCAGGATGAGTTCGGGTCCCAGAAGGCTCGGTTACCAGTCAAACCGTATAGGGTGTTCCATAAAATATGGCCTTTCAAAATTTTGTTCCTCGAAATTTCAGAAAAAACGGAACTAATCAAAGTGAAAAGTTACGGCCAAATGCAAGATGGTGATAGCAAGCCTCATTGAAAAATTTGGTTAGCCATAGTGTTTACAGAACCATAGAAAATTCAATTGGAATATTGAAAGAAGAAACTTCACATTGCCATAAGAATATAGTTGATTCTAGTGAAATTTATTATGTGAATGGAGATCGATATACGGAATGTTCATTCAGAATTTCGTGTCCATAATTTTAACAGAACCATAGAAAATTCAATTGAAATATTGAAAAAAAGAATTTCTATTTATTTTTTATTTATTAAAACCGATTCAAGTTAAATTTATTTTGTGAATCAAAACTGCAATACTGAAAGTTCAAGAGGATCGCATCATCAGAACCATAGATTTTTTATTTATTTCATTTTTGAAAAATTTCCAGAATATAATTTCGATTGTGCTGAGATTCTGCATTTATATATTTGGTATAATCTCAGACCCATATAAAATTCTGAGGTAATAGTATTTTGCTCCGCCAAAGAACAAGCGCTCAAAAGCTCCTGTTAAGGGCTTTTATTTGAATTTTTATCATTATTCCGGAATTGATTTCGATATATTAGGGCGACATTACTGCTGTTAAAGTCTATGGAAGATGATTACTCAATATTGTGGTTTTGTAGACAGTTTCTTGAACATCTCAGGTTCAGAAGATCATTACTTGAAGAGCCAGATCTGGTTTGATAAATCCTTCTGGCTTAAGGCCCCTTTTTCGAATGTGACTGTGAATGTGATTTGTAGTGAAATTTATTCATAAAACTTAATAATTTCTAGCGATTTTTCTGTTTCTCTGTTTCATTTTTACAGATGCAGTTGTCAGTTCAAGATTACGAATCGAATGAAAAGAGGAAAGAAAATTTGGTTCAATTAAAAGAAGTCTTCCATTTGAGTTTTCAGCTTATTCTTTCAACAAATTGAAATATAGCCCCTATACGGTGAAACAGAGCTTTTTACTAAGGTTTGAAGAATGTGATTATTTATTCCAAAATTAAACATCGAACAATGGTGAAGAACAAACAACACTCAAAAATCGGGGTTGATCTCTACGATAACACACACTATACAATTACGAACAATGAATACAGCGAGACAGACCTTACCTATTCAGTGGGGTTTCTTTTTTCCTTTTTCATTATTTATTTCTTTTGTTCTTTACTCCACCGATTGAGTTCATGAAAATACGAAAACCTTCTTCCACAGCATGAACTTTGAACGAAGTAGCGAGATGTTTACCATTTGTCTTCTGAATAAAGTTACCAACGTTTGCTCGATTCAATCTCACTCAATGTAAATTGATTCAAGAGAGTAGGGAATTATTGTTGAGAAAATGTTTTTAGTTAGTGAAAAAATTCACTGAGAAACTTTTTTATATTTTAAATTCTTCTTTTCTGACTATTCCAATGCATATGATTTGTTTTTTCCTAAATGAATAATACTATTACTATCATGATTATTTCATGATGCAGCTGTTTCATTACTATTCGATATGTTCTGAGTTCTGACTTCATAACATAGGTTCCTTCGATTCGATTTAACTAGGTAAAGATTAGGTATGGTTATTTGTTATAGACATAATATCTGAACATAAATGATGAAGAACGCCGAATTGACATATAAGAGAGAGCTGACACATACGTCCTCTCTTTATGTTATAGCACGTTTCTGCTAAACAAGATTTTACATAATGAATGGATTCACCAAATCATGGTGAAAAATATTCCTATTATCTTTACCCACCAGATGGGTCAAATTTCCATTCACGGATTTCATATAAATCCTCATTTCTTCCAATATTCCACATGACATGAAGAGCGAGAAAATTTCTGGAAACCGGACCTGTCGGGTTAAAATATTGGATTGTTCGAGACGATAACTCGAGGATCGTATTCGGATAAGGCGGAAAACAAACACAATCGAATAGGTGAGACTAAACGTCAGTTTTGATGAAATACGTGATCCGAATCGACAAATTTCCCTTGCTTGAGGCTGCCATCTTCGCTCTCTGTCTAGCTAGAGACGGACAGGACTGGCTGCAAGATTCCTCCATGTCTGGCTTGAACCGTTCAGAAAGTTGAAACTGATAGGGCATAATGAGTTTCTGCTTTGTCAGATGGAAATATAATGGGGTGAATGCGGATAATGCAACTGATCATATGAAATTGGAGATTAATATTAATCGATAAAATTCAACAAATTTCATACACTCATACTTCCAAGTTCAACTTTATTAAGTTTTCACCAGCATATCGTTTGACGTAAACTTGGTGACTCCATGTCTTTGACTATAGTTATACTTATATAACTGCAGACTATAATTTGATCGAACGACAATAGGAAAAACCTGCTGGCACTCTCCGAGTCGAACCCCCAAATTTAAATAAACACGTCACAAAGTTTCTGGACCGATGACTTGAATTTCATAGCAGATATTTTCTTTCAACGCAATTACAGTGCAGGGATTGTTGCGGTAGACTACACTCTAAGTCCGGGCTTCCGAGGAGCCATGGAAGGTCTCCACGCCGAGACATCAATTTTTCAGGAAAAATCGCCCGAATAACAGGTAAAAACCGATTTGAAGTGTGATAGGTGGCTCCGTCTTGCTGAAACCAAGTGTCCTGATCGTGTCCATAGAAGTCTTAAAGGGCTGGTTCAAAAAAATTGTTCAACATGTCCACATTACGATCAGAATCCAATGTTACTGCTCGGCCGCGTCCATCTTCAGAAAAAGTACGGGCCAATAATGCCTTGTGCGTGTATTACACACCAAACTGTGACCTTCAAACTATGCAATTGAGTTTCATGTTTCTCTTTGGGGTCTCTGAAGACCAATACCGGCAATTTTGTTGGTTTACACAGCCGTGGAGATGAAAATGGGCTTCATCATAGAAAAAAATGTTGATATTGTTAATAAGCGCGCACACCTTCTCACCTGTCCAGCGAACCATGGCGACTGAATTTCCACGAACCCCTCCTTCGTTTAAGACCAACCCCACTTCTCTATTTCTATTCAAAATCATTTCAGAGCGCTTTCAAATCGGCATTCCTTAGTTGACCACCCAGTACCATTTAACGGTACTTACTTTGAGATTTGGGTAATGTATCCCTTTTCCCATTCATCTTTCTCCCATAGCATCGAGTACTTCTTAATGCTCACTCTTTTGATCATAACATCACTAGCTATACAGTGAAAGCAGAGAAGAGTTCAAGACAAAATGCAAGGAAGTGGTATCAAACAGAGCACCTATGGATGACCATTTCGTCCTTATTAGGAAGACGTAAAATTTGTGATATGCAAGAACGCATCAGTCGATGCGTCAAATGGTAAACATCTCGTTCAAGATTCATGGCTATGGAGGAAGGTTTTCGTATGGAACTGGAGATGGCGTCTTCGGTATATATAATACTTTAAAGAAGATACCATTTCGCTGTAAGTTCCAAGAAATACCTTGCATCATTCAGAGCTATCCTGTGCTGATGAGTCCTAATAAGGACGAAATGGCCATACATAGGTGGTCTGTTTGATACCAGACGAGATTAGCTTCGAAATATGAGTTTAATATTGGTTGATTTCAATGGATTAATATTATTCTCTGCTTTCACTATATTGACAGTCATGGCAATATCGCGAGTTAATCCTCTTCTTATCACTAGCTATGTTCGCTGATGAGATGATGCCTACCTTATCTGGAGGCGAAACTTTTGATGGGAATCCTATTATATCTCAGCTAATAATCCCACCAAACCCTGCTCACCCCGTATACAGGAGGGAAGGACGATGTGCCTGGGAGGAAAAGAGAAGTTTCCGGTTCAGAATCTCTTGCTGCTTAATTATCTTTCTCGAGTTTGGACGTGTCCCGTCCGTGACCGTGGAATGCAGCAACTCACGTTGTCTGCCAACAAGCTAGCTAATTAAACTTATGTGGCATTAAATTGAAATTAGAAGGAGTATACGCGGTATAACAAAGGATCAGGCTTGGGGGAGGAGGGCCTGTGAATGAGTTTGGAGTAAACTTTGAACGCTTCCATTCCGTCTTTATCAAATTAACATCGCAGGTTGTGACGAATATTTGACGATGGTTTGCGTTAAATCGGCTGAGCTTTATTTTCAGGAGATTTGGTTGGAACGGCAACTTTGTGGCAGAGTCGTTATTCATTTATAGCGAGTTAATCTTGTCTTGTCTGAATGTATGTGTGATCTGAATTTGAAGCAGGATGTTGTCTGATTGACTTGATTTTCATGAGCAAGTTTTAAGTAGTAGAGAATAATGTCGATCGATTAAGGTAAAGCAATATCAAATTCATATGTACTTCGGAGGTAGTCTTATCAATGTACAAGGAACATACTGGGAGGTGTGGTGTTGAAGGAAAAGAAAAAGTCGAAAAACTCGCGAAAAGTACACAGAACAACCCTTTGGATAAACAAGCTCGGACCTACTCAGGCCAAAAAATTTGTAATGATACACTTACTTAAAACAGAAAGCTCCTGAATTTGTCACGAGCTGAGCTTCGGGTGATGGTGGGACTGCTGATGGGGCACTGTCGGTACAAATAGAGAATTTTCCAATAAGAGATGTTTTTTTGATATTCAAAGAAAAATGCCATTTTTCAATATAAATGATCGGATGTTTATTTCATTATAAAGAAGAAGTTATGCCGTTAATAGTGGTAAATAACATCAGGCAAATGAACACCACGACCACGCTTACAGGATTATATCCTTTTAATGAAATTTTCCATGACCAACTCGCAAAGACGCTGGGCTATTGGCGTAGACCTTCTCTTTCACGTGGCCCCAAAGGAAGAAGTCGCAAGGTGTTAAATCACAAGATCTCGGTGGCCAATTCCTTTTCGAGAGATAACACGGTCCGGAAACTTTTCCCGCAAATGATCAAAAGTTTCGTTGCTTGTTTGGCACATAGCGCCGTCTTGTTGCAAGTAGAAGTTGTCCAGATCATTACTTTCCAATTTTGGCCATAAAAAATCATAAATCATCTCTCGATAGCGCAATCAATTCATCGTAACTGTTGCTCCAGCCTTATTTTCGAAAAAGTGAGGTCCAATGACTCCACCTGACCATAAACCGCACCAAACAGTCTCACGTGGAGGATACAGAGCCCTAGATGCGACAATTTTGTTTGTTGACGAAGCCCTCGAGGTGGAAATGGGCCTCATCACTCAAGATGATTTTTCGATGGAATTCCGGATCATTTTCATGCATTTCAACGACCAAATCAGCAAAGACAACCATTGACGATATCCTCTGGTTTCCATGAATGAGTTGGGTAGAGAACAGACAAGTTACATGATTGCTGTTGACATAGCCATAAGTTCAAATAATGATCATAGTAATCTATAGATAGCTTTTTGCTCTATTCATATAAAGAATAGCTCTCAATATAAAAGGAACTCAGAACCTTTACATAGAGTTCTCGTTTCATTGTGTAGAGAAATCATAAAACTCGTAGTAATTATAATGAAAATGATGGCTTCTCAAAAAATATCTTCAACAATTTTCAGATGACAATCTTCAGAAAAATCAGTATTTTAGATGACGTATTGTATGTTTAATTGAGGAGAATATCTCAACCATAAAATACGATCCAAACTCTACGAAAATTCTGCTGCTTCGGACAAATTGATTCCTCCAAGTTCTGAAGTATCCCCATATTAATGGACTCTCCGAAGATTACCGAATGTGGGTTTTAGCCGCTTTGATCTCGATTTCTTTGCACACAAAGGAACAATCAGGTCATTACGTCGATAATTCATGAATATTTCGAAACCTCTTGACGATGCCCCAGTTGACTACGAGGGTTGTTGAAGTATGAAAAATCGGGTTGATTGCCTTGATCGGGGATATCCTGCTTGTCCTGAAAATTGTAAATTCGGCGAAAATGTCTATAGATTTTCACGATAAATCATCTGGAATCGAAATGCGTAGAATATACATGGTATTGATAACCTTTGACATGTTCGCGAAGAAATGCGTTAAAAGAGCCGCCCAACAGAGATGACCACTGTTCATTCCATTTCATCGTATGCTTCATAAAATGAATATTTTAAGATATTGTTTATGCTCAAAATGGTTTTGTCAATTATGCTCATTAATCGAGAGAAAGTTCTATTCGTGAAATTGAAATATTACGGATATAATTTTCTTCCGGAATTTGGTAATTAAACCTAAAGATTTATAGAACATCTTTATCTTGTCATAGACATACGACATACTCGTACAATAACTTAGAATATTCATTCTATAGAACACTCAAACGATGAAATGGAAGGAACAGTGATCATAACTGCATGTGAGTTTATTTTTTTTCGAGAAAAGTGTCGACTGTATCGAAATTTTGCTGGAGACTTTTTTGTCCAGAATTGAATGGAAAACCATAAGAGAATTTTATTTTTCGAAAATCTATCCCACGAAAACAATTTTTAAATGAATATCGTAGGGGGTTGCTATTTTCAAACCCTACACTGTAAAAATTATTTACAGTAAGAATCATTGGTTATTTTAGGCCAGTAGGAATCATAGTGAATTTACAATTGCACTGTAAAATTACACTCGAATTTGTAAATTTACAAAACAGAATGTAATCCGTTTACCCACAAATGTTTGTATTTATGTTGCAATAGGTTATGTAATATTACATCAAATTCCGTACATTCACAAACAACAGGAGTAATAAAGTGGAATTTCACAATATGATTCTTGTGAATTTCCATTTATACATGTATTTCACTAAAATTTCCCCTGTAGATAACTATTGAGTAGGTGTTATTTCAGTTATTTACCCAGGTTTTTGTAATCTCTTGTGAATTCATAGTTTTGTTTTGTGAAATTTTGACCAAATGTTTATGTTAAAATACAACCATATTATATCAATAGGAATGGGAAATTTTTTAAATCAAATGAAATCAGTTCATCATCTGAAAGCTTTTTGATACAAACATTATTATACAATTCATTCATCTCCTTTTTGTCAACTTCTTTTTGTGGCACTTCGCGCTCTTCCATCAAGGTGGAGTTCTGCAAAACCTTTGAGGACCTTAGGTTGAAGCATTGTTTAAGGAGAAGATAGTTAGTTACTCGCCCTGCTAAGGGCATTGGATGTGCGTATGTGGCGGTACCTATTAGAATTATGTGGCAAACTATGAATTTTTAGGGTCCATCCTAATACGCCCTCTTGGCGGATACTTGAATAATTACTTATCGGTAAAGAGGTTTCTATTTCTGCTATGAAACTTTATTTTTATGACGTGAAGTTTGAAGAATCGAAACATTCGAAACTGAGTAAATTCCAACACATGTTCGTCGATGAATAGAGTAAGCCAGGGTTCCAGTTGGGAATTTTATTACTTTGATAATTACAGGGTCTGTTTGTGTTATGCGATTCTAGTTTTCTATTTAAGGTAGTGAAGGGAATAAGTTTGAAATTTGAATCGTAGTTGAAGGCAAAATATGAAATAGAAAAAATTGAATATAAGAATAATTTTTGGTTTTCGCTAAATTAAACGTGTTTTAAATTGAATCGCAAAACGTGAATTTATTTGGTTAGACTTTATTTTGAAGTTTTTTTTGATAGCCATGAATTCTTCTTCAAACAAATGCGACGAATAATTAGTACCAACGTGAGGTCTTTGCACTCACGAAAACTATGATAAAAACATTACCTATTTAAAAGTTATCGCAGCGAAATTGAGGCGTTTTCCTTATTATTAAATTATTTCGGTCAGAAATACGACTGAAGTTTCGAAATACTGACAATACTGAAATGTATTATATTGGCAATATATTTCTAATCATAGATTATAATATAATATATAATCTTTGTTTCTAATCAATGTCATTGGAAAAAAGAAAAAATACCTATGCTTTGTTTCTCTTGTGTTGAATTCTTGAGTCAATATCGACTTTGGCGGCAATAAATCGTATCCCTGATGACGATACGTGGTTCAAATTCAATATATCCGATTGAAGTGAATTTCATTTCGTGAAGGAAGATTGGTATATTATACTTAATATTCATGCAAAATTTCAAAAATCGCATTGTGTAAACCATAGAAAATTCGATTGAAATTCGAAAAAAAAATTGCTATATTTCCAAAACAAGATATCCGTTTCAAGTGAAATTTATTTTGTGTATGAACATTGACATACTGAATATTCATTCAAAATTTCAAGAGGTTCGCATCATCCGAACCATAGATTGGTTTTTTTAATTGTCAATTTTTTACATTGTCAATTTTTTACATATTCCAGTTTTTTAATAATTTCCAGAATATTATTCCGATCGTGGTGAGATTCAGCATTATATAGTAGTATCAAGTCCTATACAAATTTTTGCGGTTAAAGCCTCATTGTTCCGCCAAAGAACGAGCGTTCGAAAGGGCTTTCTTAATTTTTTTATACTCATATTGCAATGGAAATTTCAATAAAACGAGTAGTGATCAGGGTACGAATGTGTCTTTTGAAAATGGCGTTAAAAAATGCAAGAAAAAGCCCCGAACAGGTACTTTTGAGCGCTCGTCTATTAGTAGAGCAATAATTCTATCACATCAAAATTGTATGGGACTTGAGATTCATGCTTAGTATATGAATGCAAAATCTAGGCACGTCCGGAATTATTTTCTGGAAATGATAAAAAAATGAAATATGTAAAAATCCAGTAATAACATTAAATTAAAATTTCCGCTGACCTCGAAATAAAAGGTGATTTTAATGTGTACGAAATTGAGCATTAATGACTCATTTTAATGCTCAATTTTTTAGCCATTTTAATGTGCAGTCCTCATGGCAACCGTACACAAAGTATTCAGAAGCACTACCAGAAATGTCAAAATCTACTGGATCATAGAAAATAAAAATTTATATTTGTCAAATGAATGTCTTGTGCAAAATATGAATGTTTGTCAATCAAGTATTTATACACAATTCATATTGAAATCGGCGGAAAAATCTTGTAATCAACTCGGTTATTAATCTAGCGACTAATGGTCTCTTACTATTAAAGCGTTCGCTCCGCTCACGCTTTAAAATATCTTGACCATTAGTCGCTGTCTTTAATAACCTAGTTGATTAAATAACTATATATGGTTAACATTATGGCCACAAAATTTTGCAAAAGGCTTATTATGGGCATCTGCATGTGGCCGCAAAATTTCATATCGATTGGTTTTGTTTTGTCTGAGATATGGCGGGACGGAAATTTGAATGACCATATTTTATGGAACACCCTGTACGATTTGGCTGGTAACGAACTTCTCAAGTCTCTAGAACAAACAGAACAGAATTGTATTTGACTCGGATTCGTCACCACGGAGTAGAACCCTATCGTTTGAGGCCGTTGAGAGATGATTAACCATTTTTTTATGACCGGAATCTGATTGTATGGATCTGGACAACGTTTACTTCACAAGACAGCACTACGTGCCATACAACCAACTAAACCGTTGATCGAGCTTTTACGGAAAAAGCTTGGTGAAAGAGAAGGACTCCGCCCATAGCCCATTGTCGATTCAATACCTCAAAGACGGAATTCGTGAGGCTATCGAGTACATAGAGTAGCCACACTTTTCGATTTTGTTATGGAAAATTTCATTAAAAAGATATTGTTCTGTGAGCGTGGTCGTGGTGGTCATTTGCATGAAGCTATTTTCCACTATATAATTAACGGCATGAGATAAACATGCAATCATTTATTTCAAAAACTATAATTCTTCTTTGAATATCAGAATGACACCTCTAACCGGAAAACCCTGTATATGCACAGCGAAGTGATTTGAAGCTTATAAGCGCTTGTTCATACTGGGAAAATTCATTCATGAATATCATTGGAGCTGTTGGTTTCATTCTATTTCTTTATGCATTCAACTTTCACCTTCAAATCCTGAACGTTTTGTGAAAAATACAAGTTTTGAAATGTTCCTTTTGAAAACACTTTCATTACGTGGCTTTGATTATTGATACAATAATTATATCATTCATTTATTTAAATTCAAGAGACTGCATAGGTACCTACAAACAGGATGCCCAAAATTTCTTTAGCATAAACATATCAGAGAATATAAAAATTTCTCAAATCATTCACTTCTTTATTTCTTTGCTACTGAGTTAAAAAAATTCCTTCTAGCGATCTCACGACGAACGGACGAAATCGAAAATATTTCTCAAATCTCAACCCTAAGGGCCTCAGAGTAATAAAAATTTTATTACTCTGGACCCTCGGATATTTCATACTACAGGCATACAAGAGAGAAGTTGTGGAGCAAGATGCAAGACACGTTGACGTGAAGAAAAATAGCTCGTCACTAGAGACATCTGTTGTTCACCATACCCAAAAATTAATACTCGTCTGAATTTTCAACATTGCACATAGGCAACCCATCATGTTGGTCCTCTTCCGGAGTGGCCCTCTAACGATATTGTCCAATATCCTCCAATGATATTTGAACCGAAGTAACTAACTATCTTCTCCTTAAACAATGGTTGAAGTCGTAACATATATCGAAGACTTCAATAAATGTACCAAATTGTATTAGTCCTGGAATAAGGATATCCTCCATGAATACTCGTTGAATGAATATTTGTTGTCTGAAATAAAGATTTCTCACAAGAACTATTTCAATCCTCTAGAGTTTTCCGCAAAATATTTCGAACTTGGCAAAGTATTACTTGTTTCTCAAGTTTATGAAATGAAATCAAGTTACACTCAGAGTGTGGAACAAAAAGCCTGATTCGCTGCAATGAAGTTCTCATACGCAAACGCAAAGCGCAGACGCTCTTATACTCAACCGTATTGGCGAATTTACCAACCCTCTGTGAATGTGATTTTCTGTGAAGACATGGAAAAGTTTTGTGAATTCTTGTAATATTCTGGACAGTCTTGTGAATCTCAGTAAACTCTTGTAAATTTCTGCAATATTCCGGAAAATTACAAGAAATCACATAAGAAGCCAAC
This sequence comes from Propylea japonica, assembly GCA_013421045.1. Classification (NCBI taxonomy): domain Eukaryota; kingdom Metazoa; phylum Arthropoda; class Insecta; order Coleoptera; family Coccinellidae; genus Propylea; species Propylea japonica. The sequence continues at coordinate 91,791,888 of CM024241.1, forward strand.
TCGTCATCGCCTTCCAAAGGCTGTATCTTGGAAGGGGGGTCGATTTCGAAAAAAAATTATATGAACTATCCCTGCTTATTTTCATCGAGGAATCGTTCTCCAAAGTCCCTCGCATTTGTTTACAGACCCCTATATAATCATATTTTCTTTAGTCTAATTCGCAACTTGGACTTGTTTGTTCAGCTGGTTGAGTAAGAAATAAACGATAGCATGTTTTTGACCTTTCCATTGCTTAACTGCCATTCTTTGATAACTGGTTGAGAACCCGTGAAATGAATTCAGCCCAATGAATGGGATTATACCACCTGGTCTTCAGTATTCTCCATGAGACTTGCTTAGACCGTACTACAGGAAAGATTGAGCCTTAACCAGGAAGGCTCATCAAACCAGGTATTTTTCTCCAAGTTATGATTTCTCAGAACCAGAGATTAGGATGTTAATATTTACAAAACTTTATATTGGGTAATCATCAAATCAAAATGAAAAAAAACTATTCCTGAGAATTGAATCGAAGTTTCCTATCGCGGTAACCCGTCTATTCTCTCTTCTGATGGTAGAAAGCACCTGTATAGATAGAAATTATCAACCTCATTAGAAAAATCAATTCTCCCATGCCATCCACCTGTGACTCGTTTTCAGCTCGCTTTTTATTCATAAATAATTCATCTTAAGTTATTCGAGCACACATTCAAAGCATAATCAAGAAACAATTTTGACAATACGGACTATACAAGTCGACCGTTTGAGCGTACAGGCAATTCAACATTTCTGCAGACATCCAAAAGAATGCGCTTTAATATCCTGCTTCGGCGAAGTGCGAGCCGATACTTCATATAGTCCAATCACGCGTTGATCGATTTGCGAGAAAAAAACGGACAGCAATTGCATTATTAAAGGTCGAAATAGGAATATCTCGGAAAAAACTGGGAATCCAGCAGTGAATATGGCTGATCTCGATATAGGGAATTAAATGCTCCTATATTAGGATTATATCGGTTCGACTAACTGCAATTAATACGAGAGATCGATCATTCAAATGATCTGGGATCGTTTCGGGTTATGGGAAGAAATTGAATCGTTTCACGGAAGAGTTAATGTTGGGAAAGCGCTTGGTTTCGCAGCCAGCAAGTTGGAAAAAACGTCGCTGTAATTTGTACATATTATTTTTTCTTTCATAATGTGGAAAATCTGTATAAACCATCTAGATATAATAGAGAAGAGACGCTATGACATACAATTGAGTAAGGAAAAATAGTACCACTGTGCGGGGCTAATTCGGAGACCAATATGGCGGAAAGTTCAGGGTTGAATTAAGTTTTTTCTGGTTACAAATTCCACCCAAAAAATACGACGTGTTGTGTCTTCAGAAATCCTGTTCAAGTAAGTTCAATTGAGTATCAAATAAACAATTTTTTTTCAGGCGATAATATACACATATAAAAAGATATCAGAATACCAAGACCGACTAGTAAAAATTTCGAATGTGGATCTGTTCAGTACTCATCCATACCTTTATATGTTTTTCCCCTAATTTTTTTCTTATATGTATACCTTCTCAATCGAGGCCAACTCTACATTCATTGCATCAGTCAAAGCAATTTTTTCACAGAATATACAATGACAAGTTCTTCAAAAAATTTTCATGTACTTGTAATAGAAAGGTCTTGTCACGACCGCCAATGTTGAAATATTCAAGAAATATATTCAGTAGCTGTGGACAAAGTATAGTATGCTACTCGATCGTTAGCGCCAACTGGGCACTAAATATTGGTATTATAATTTGATAGAATTTGATGATGTAAAATGTTGGTGCTGAGCGTGAAATCAGCACCAAACACATGAATTATCATTTACAAAAATTACAATGGTGAAATGAAAATATGATGAGCACTAGTTATTTAAAAGTGTGAATTGACAGATTGAAACTGTAAATCAACAAATTTCCATTTTATCGCAGGGGTATCAATACGCCTTAGTATGAAAGACTGTCAACATCAATATCTTTCAAAATTCAACATTATTAGTCCATGAGCCAGCTCCTGTTTTTCATAATGATTACTAACAATCTGAATATTCGTGACTAGCTTCATTTTGACGAGACGCCCAACTTTTTCCTCTACGAAGATTCTCGATAGTGAGGGCGTCAAAAGTGTTAAATGGGTGAATGTTCAAATTTTATTACTAACAGCTACTTTATAAATTAAATCTTGAAACAATTTTATTACAAATTGAAAACAATAATTGTCCTACAGAAATGATGATCTTACCAAAGTGTCCCCCACTCCCAACATAGATCAGCAACTAGGTCTAGAAAAATTATTATTAACCGGCTGATTTTTTCACTGTTGCTTAGCAAATAATTCCTTCATGAACTGGTCGAATTGTCCTACAAATTGAGTGGTACGTTTTTCCAGTCCTACGCTCGGAAATTGTCAATTGTTAGTAATCATTTTTAGTTGTGGGTTCTGTAGTACAATTTCTGAGGTAGGACTGGAAAAACGTATCACTCAATTTGTAGGACAATTCGACCAGTTCATAAAGAAAATATTTGCTAAGCAACAGTGAAAAAATCAGCCGGTTAGTAATATTTTTTTTGACCTAGTTGTTGATATAAGTTGGGTGTGGGGGACACTTTGATAGAATCATCATTTTTGTAGGACGATTATCGTTTTCAATTTATAATAAAATTGTTTCAAGATTTAATTCATAGAGTAGCTGTTAGTAATAAAATTGTAACATTCACCCATTTAACACTTTTGTCGCCTCTATACTGTATTAGCCCTCATTATCGAGAATTTTTGTAGAGGAAAATGTTGGGCGTCCCGTCAAAATTAAGCTACTCACAAGTATTCAGATTGTTAGTTAATAGTAATCATTATGAAAAACTGATGGCTCATGGACTATATCTCCTTTTCAAACCTCGAGACATTTCATCGGAAACTCATAACGTGTACACCTTCTCGACAGTCAACCACAAGAGACAACCAGAAGCAGATATTATGCCACGAAAACGTGGTTTCAAACTTCCAAACTCCGCACAATTAAACAGCACGCGTATGAGGAAAGCAGACCGATGGAACGTAATTGTAATTAGAGCAACAACAGAGGGTGATATCTCGGCGTGCGCGTCCCCTGGTGGTTGCCGCAAACACCCCCTACTTACATCATTCATTATGCAATTCGCGGACTTCGCACCGAGCAAATACCGCCAAGTATTCGGAGTACGCAGTAATTAATGCAGTACATACATTGGTGTCGTTAACATTCTTAGGTCAGGACGGAGAAGCGTTTGGGAATGTGTGGGGTCTTCGTTTCACTGCTGATGACGCCACGTACCCGTATGTTGAGCCTCGTAATAATGTTTGCGCAAATTGCGATTGTTAGGGAAGTTGGTTTATTGCGGCGGTTATTGTTTTCAAGGTTATTTTTTCAATTTTGTTGTGTAATCCAAATAAGAATGATTGACAACGATGTAAGCCGTGGAAATCCAGGCACAGCTCAAGTTGGCAGGTGTTTTACTGATCTTTAAAAAGGTTAAATCAATGGTGACATGAATTTTGTCTCCATGTTTCAAACTGATAAACAAGTTTGGAAAGGGTCATATATGATGGCATATACATGAAACTATATGAGGACAAATCCTATTTTATGTAACCAACGGGCTTGGTAGGTGAAGACATCCTGTTGTGAGTTTTTCTATGCCAGTTGCCTATGCTGACTTGGGAGTACCGTTAAACCACTATGAAACTGACAAGAGACAATAAAGAGACTTTACTCTGCGTTTTAGGTCATTTTGCTGTGAAAGAAAATGAAGAAGCCGATGATCTTGCGAAAAGTACATCAAGATTAACCCCTGCTCTAGCAGGTCTACCATTCTAAGATATTCAAAGAAAAATGCCATTTTTCAATATAAAAGGTCGGATGTTTATTTCATTATAAAGGAGAAGCTATGCCGTTAAAGAAAAAAATAACATCAGGCAAATGGCCACCACGACCACGTTTACTGGACCATATCGTTTTAATGAAATTTTCCATAAGCAAATCGCACAGTGGTTGTCCTTTTTCCTCGATAGACTCACGAATTCCATCTTTGAGGTCTTGGCGTAAACCTTCTCTTTCACGTGGCCCCAAAGGAAGAAGTCGGAAGGTAGATCACAAGATCTCGGTGGCCAATTGTGATCACCTCTTCTAGAGATGACACTGTCCGGAAACTTTTCCCGTAAAAGATCAATGGTTTCGTTGTTGATTATCGGCTGGCTTGACGAGGACTGGACAAATCTCGGTTTTCTTCAACACTTTCAGCAACAGCAACAATATTCTCGGCTGTTCTTGACCGAGGTGCACAGGTTTTATTCTTCACATCACTAACTTGTCCCAACAGCTCGAATTTTTCCACCAATTTCTTTATTGCTTCACGAAGACCCAAAAATGTTCGAGTTTTACGAACCGTCTCTGCCAAATTTTCACAATTTTTATAGTGAATTTCAATAATTTCAATGCGTTCTTGAAGCGTGTATCGTTCCATTTTTATCAATGGCATGGTTTCTACTTGTCAATTGTCAAAAAAATACAGCTTCAAACGTGACATCTACCGAAATAGCGGGCTATTCAAAATAACACCTCTTATTGGAAAACTCATAAGGAAATGATCAAAGACCAAATAACCAAACAACAACCCTCAGAATGTCTATATTACACCAGGCCCCAGCACCAAATATGTAAAACTTTTAATTTGACGTTGCCAAGTTATTAAATTCATGCCGTTTAGGTGTGTGGGCGGAAAAAGGGGGAAAAGGACAAACAACATCTGTGAAATTGCATCGGGATGCGGAGGAATTTTTCAATATTTTACGTCTTGTCCGAGCAATATTTCTCGTATTTGCCATGACGGGCCCTCCTTCTCCTTCGGCTTATTTATTTTCCCAGTTCCAATTCGAAAACTGTGGAATGGACGGTCCAAGACGGCCATGCCGGAAATTGTGGGATGGAAATTGCTCGCCTGCCCGCCGTCTGACCATAAAACTAAATCTCATAACGCTGGATATCCAAAATAAGTGAGTTTTTCTATGCCCGTACATGGTTGCTATCGATATATAATGCGGGAAAATCGAGTTTCGGTAATTTGCGAAATTGAAAGAAAATGATTTTGTTCGGGTACGGTGTGTTTTCCATTCGGAATCTTTAATTTAGTGCTTGAAGCCAGGCTGAATTCACGTTAAATTTATTTTGTAAAGGGCGTTTCAATAAAAGCTAAAGATTTGAATTGCGCGCATGTTTGTCAGTTATAATGTTATATGATTATGACGTGACATTATTCTTCAATTTAACATTTCTTGATTTCACAAAATATTTCGAGTTTTTCCACTAAAAAAATCATTATTCAGCTTTCCTTGTAGGTTCAAAGAAATTTGACTACATATTCGGAAAGGGCAATAAATTTGCTATAAGATGAGTCAGACTGTGTACCTAAAGAACTCTTATTGTGGACGTGGTAAGGAGATGACTATTACAATTAATAAAATTTGTCCCATTTTCCAATGGTTTTTTCGATGATATTTCAATAATTATGCACATGTTTTCTTTTTAGTAAAAATACCTCATTTAGTGTATTTTCGAACGACTTATCAATTGTGCTAGCTGCTCATACTCCGACATAATATCATGGCTAACATGATAACAACGAAAAAGTCTGAGAATTCCTAACCAAATTTTGTTATAAATATGTATTTTGATGCTCTTCGTGATTGCTTTTGAGTGTGATTTATGGAAATCATCAATTCATTTGTTACCTGTTGATGCTGAACCAGACTCACATTTTGTAGGTGGTACCAGAATAGTTTAGGAGAGTAGGGGGCTATATAGGATATTATGGACTGATGGAGCCACTTTCATGAAATCAACAAATCAGGTGTGATTAATTTACGAAATAACCATGTATGGCAGATAGTACATCTTCATGCGACTAATGTTTCTCATTTCCAATATGAGTTAAGTATCAACGTAAGGTTGGCAGTCATGAGAGGAGAACTTTTCGGACCAGTTATACTTACCGATCACTTTAATGCTGAAGAATTCATTAGATTGATCCAAAACAACTGGATAGACATATTGGATGAAATGCACGTGTTTAACGAATAAAATGTCTGGTTTCAAATGAATTGCTGCCCACCCCATAATAGTCGTAAGGTCAAGATCTATTGAATGAATATAATATGATACAATGGATTAAAATATACGGTCAGATGTCCACCGGGAAGACCCGACCTTACGCCTTTGGATTGGAGCTATCTCAAAAGTTGATTTGTCAAATGTTAAATTGAAAAAAACCATCTACATTTCGACCATGTGATATATGACATTATTTGTTGCAAACACTTGTAGAATCCCCCCTTGAAGTTTGGCCACTTTGAAAGTAGACACCCTGTATACATAAGTACTTCTCTGAACTAAATCGGATGGGCTGATTCTACTCGATTAAATAATTTTAGTTAGGCTAATTTTGTATGAATTTGAGACTTAGATTCCGAGTTCCATGTAAACTGAGTAAAACCGCGATATTATCGTAAGATTTTGCTCTACAAGGTATTGCAAAATGGACGAATGAATTGAAAGAGGGATTAAAAAACTCTATTTTCCACGCTTCTAGGCTGGACTGACTGATCGGCAAACAGACTAGAACAAAAGAACTATAGCCTAATGAATCCATCGAAAACTTCCGGCCCTTAATGAATTTGGAACCTGCCTCTATCAGTATGAACGAAAGTAACTAAATGAATCAGGAAAAGAAGAAGGAAATGAAGTATGGACCAATTGAACTACAAGACCAGTTCAATTCAATGACATCTCCGAAAAGTTTGTGCATAATTTTTCTTGATTATGCGGAATCCTATCTTGAAATTGGATTTCTTTAGTTTTCTGAATTTCAGGTATGCATCGAGCACTACTTGGTGCAAAAGTTCGAACAATTTTTTTTCTCACTGCAGGATAGCCTAGATGAATATTTATTTAAATCATAATTGAAAACCTACAGACTATCTCTATGCTTTTGTGTTGGTAGTATAGCGAAAGTTCCGTTTTTGTGATTCAAAACTATTCTTATATGTAAAGGGTTTTCCAATAAGAGGTGTAATTTAGAATAACGCGCTATTTCGGTAGATGTCACGTTTGAAGCTCTAATTTCTTACATTTAACAAGTAGAACCTACGTTTTAAAAAAATGGAACTGAACACACTTCCAGAATGAATTGAAACTATTAAAATTCACCATAAAAATAGTCAAAATTTGGCAGTAAAACTCGAACATTTTTGGGTCGTCGTAAAGCACCTTGTCGGACCGCTATAAAGAAATTGGTGGAAAAATTCTAGCTGTTGGACAAGTTAGTGATGTGAAGAATAAAACCCGTGCACGTCGCTCAAGAACAGCCAAGAATATTGCTGCTGTAGCCGAAAGTGTTGAAGAAAACCCAGGTTTGTCCATTCCTCGTCGTTCTTGGAATTAGGCATTGCAAAAACGAAATTGGATAGTATTGATCTGGACAACGTTTACCTTCAACAAGACGGCGCCAACCATATTAATATCTTCATTGTTTTTCAACCTATTTTTGTGTGATTGTTGCTCAGGGTATAGCTTGATAATTTTGCTGAAATGTCTGGAACTTTAGACCTGAAAGTGGTCTTGAACTATTGGGTCAGACTCAGAAGCTTTGGCACGATTGTTCATATAGAATTTTTCATTTGGGCTGATATCTATCATTTTTTCAGAACGAAGTGAAGTTTTTCTCTACCATTACCCGCATTAGTGGTGACGTCACACGTCAAAGACAGGGTTCCAAACAAACCTCATTTACACTGGAATTTGAACTAGCTATTGTTCTATGTACGATTTCGTCGTGTTGAAGACGTTTTCAACATGAAAATAAGCTTATTTTGTGAATCATCACATCATTTAGATGAATATTGCAATTAAAAAGAGGGAAATCAAGTCAAGTTGAGGTTATGTGCTTATGTCTATATTTTTACGTTGATTTTGTAGTTTTAATGAACCGATAATCCATATAATAAGCCTTTTTTCATCTTAAGAACGTTTTCAACACGACAAAATCGTACATAGTTCAATCGGTAGTTCAAATTCCAATGTTTGATTGGAACCCAGAGACAGCTTGTGACGACACACACACTAATCCGGCGTATTGGAAAATATTCAATTTGCTGACCTAACCTATCCTAACCTAACCTGTTTCAACGAGAATCGCAAAAGACTGCACTGGAGTTTCGCAGACAGTACATTGCCAAATCGGTACCTAAATAAGAATAGTAAAAACACTCTATCATTCATCCCGTCAGCTGGCTCCAAATCTATTTTTTCTCCCTGCCTCCAAAACTTTTCATTTCGGCTGATATTTATTAATTTTTTCAGTTCGCAGTGAAGTTTTTCTCCACCAAATTGGAAAATATTCAATTTGCTGACCTAACCTATCCTAACCTAACCTGTTTCAACAAGAATCGAAGAGACTGGACTGGAGTTTTGTAGACAGTACATTGCCAAATCGGTACCTAAATAAGAAAAGTAAAAACACTCCATCATTCATCCTGTCAGCTTGCTCCAAATCTATTATTTCTCCCTGCGTCAAGAACTTTTCATTTGGGCTGATATTTATTAATTTTTTCATTTCGGAGTGAACTTTTTCTCCACCAAATTGCAAAAGATTCAATTTGCTGATCGAACACGGAAACTAACTGCCATAATCGACTCGAATAGACAAAGGTCCTCAGGCGTACCAGAGCGAGCAAGTTGCAATTTTCAATTTAGGGATGTAAATTAGTTCAAATTAAATTGAAAATATGGATTCTTTTCATTCCCGCGCCGATCTAATTAAGATAAGTAAAAAGTCGCTGTGTAGTAAAGGCATCACGAGATCTCGTCCTGTGTCAGTTCTCTCTCTTTCTCCTTCTAACACGCTACATCCTGCTCTTTCTACCGCACGACCCAGGCTTTCGGTAAATGATGTCGATATATAATATACGAACAGGATTGGAAAACTTGTTACACGTCGGATGGAAAACTGAATTGGCCGTGCTTCCCATTTTCTTATCATATGTGACTTGGATAATACTGGGAAATTGATTTTTTAGTGCGGGGCTATACTGGGAAAATCCAGACTAGCTGGGAATTTGCAGGGGAAGATTCCGATGCGGGGTAACCTGAAGAGGATGAAATCATTTTATTCGATGAATAAGGAATTTATGGATGGAACCAATTTTCTTGAGTCCTGATTAGATCTATTGAAGGAGCGGCGAGTTGTGATGGACCACTTGAGGGAAAGTTTGGTGAGAAACTTCATCTGTATAACCAAAATTGGGTTATATGAAACAATATTTTGAATTGGTCCTTCAAGCTTGATGAAGAAGCACAATGATTTACTACTCATAGAACCTCTTTCAGTAGATTGTTTAGAGGGTTACATTCTACTGCGACTTCAAGGTCTATTGCGTGAGCTGTGTTCGCAACTGATACAGTTCTCCATTCAGTTCTGGAGCTTCAACGAAATCCAGTATCTAAATGGGCTTCAAAGAGGCTTTATCCGCGTTTCTCCTATAATTCTTCTGTCCAAGATATTCTTTGCGCAGGCTCGCAATGGCGAGACATTCTGCAGCAAAGTAACCAGCTGTTTCTTCTTCTTTCCGCAGAATCCACACTCGTCAGTTTCTTTCAAGTCGATTCTCAAAATAACAATCCACTCAAAAAATCGATGAAGTTAGTTAATTCATAAATATGATATTTCAAGTCTGATTCGAATGAGTGTTTTCTCAATTGTAGGAATGTTCATCCTTAATCAATCACCAGTGTTGAATCGTACGTCATTTTATACAGAATGAAATAATATCTGTTTTTTTACCCTAACTTTAAAAACTACCCCTGGTGTGTTCCAGTTGTTTCACCGTGTGATTTCTTATTCCATCATCTAGACACATCTTCTCTTGACAATTTAATCCTTCATTTATAACAATAGCTTAATTTTTGTTAAAGATACAGGGTTTTCAGTAAAACATTAAATTTCTCTAGGGCTACAACCGAACTTCAACAAATTCAACCTAAAGTTCTGACCTTATGAAAAGAAACTGAAAAATAAGTCAAAAACGTAACGTGTTTTCCGTCCAGATGCAGATAACAGGTGCAATTCGTCTCGGCATGTCCTCATTGAGGTTTTGAATCAATTAGAGCATCACTGAGCTGCTTCAAATAGGGTTCAAATCTAGGTTTAGGGCAGGCCAGTTGAATTCTTGGATATCAGCCTCTGCTAAATACTTCCTGACAGTCCTAGCCACATGCAGTTGATGCATTATGAAGCATTAGCACGAAATCGTCTCCAATAAACGGTGCATACCGAACAACATGTCGCGTTAAAACTTCTCTTGTGTTATGTTTTCATTCAGTTTTCAGTTTATTTTCACAATATTCGGATTTAAGGTTGAATCTGTGAAAAAACTTTCTTAGCTATAGCGAAATTGTGCAGTTTAATGTTGCTCTGAAAACCCTGTATCCTTAAAAAAAATGAACCATTGTTATGAATGAAGAAATAAATTGTCAAGAGAAGATGTTTCTTGATGGCGAAATAAGAAATAAATCCAAAAACTATTTCTTGAAGGTGCATTTGCCTACACCACAGAAGGGTTGTAGAAAAGTAAATGGATTTTGTGCTCCCTTTGTAACCAGTGCGTTATCCTTTTCGTACTAGCAGTTATTATTGCAAAAGTCTCAACATACAACCTTCTTACTGAACATTTTCCATTCTTCACACTAACACAGTCACCTAGTTGTGATTTCAAAAAGTCAATTTTCATCTCTCATTCACATCAATTGTGTTTCCTTATGAAAATTATAATTATATTGAATGAATAACACAGGTACATTGAATTTTCGATCAATATATCTGAATAGGTTTCGAAATAATTATAAAGGTAACAAAAAGCGTCATCCGGTTCAAAACAACTGGATGAAATGAAATTTTGCACACATAATATTCGTTAATATGAAATTTGTAAATTAATATTTCATTACTGAATATCAACTCGAACAACGGTTATGAAAATTAGTATCGATAAATCATGTCCCAATGAATTGGTGTTTATTAAATAATGCATTACATGGTAGAGTTACAACAGGTATTCTGTAAATAGATTTGGGATATAAAAAGTATATAATGAAGAGCTTCGGCAAATACCTCAATAATATGTAATTATGTAGAATTAGTTTATGAAATAAATAATTTCCTTCTTGAGTTTAAAGTTTATTATATTGTATGAAAATTACAATTACATTGAGATCTTCAAGAATGTTGTAACATCGAAATCATAATCCAATAAAACTTTTGCTTTAGATCTATATATATATTATGTATATTAGAACTGAATTAATCTGAATTTTATTTGGTGAAGATTTCACGTAATAGTCGGTGAATCTGTGCCTACTTTACTAGATGCTATCATTGGCATTCCACAGGGATCCGTACTGGGTCCGTAGCAGTTTATGGTCTTTATGATTGATCTTCCATCGGTTCGATTATACTTTTTATTTTGTCTCTCTGTATAACTAAGTGTAATGATTGGAGATTTGGTTGAAGCATAAGCAGAAATATTCACCTCGAAAAGCTTCTTTTCTTCTTTCATTTAATTTGGCTAAATATCTTGAGAGCGCTATGTCTGTCACTCCAGAGAAGTATTTTCAGAATCTCATATGTCCCTCCAATTCTTTAAACCACTCTGTGTAATAATCTAAGTGCCAATTATATCAAGTAGCATGAAAGTCCAAATTGAATTTGTAGTTGATGATGTAAACAAACATGAAGCTCGAGTAGAATTCGCTACATGGCAGATCAATCAATTTTTGAAATAACCAACGTTGTTTGCTGCACAGTGGCTTTTCCCCATCTCTCATTTGGTTTGGCTGAATATCTTTGGTCTGGCTCTTCGACTGATGCATTTTCAGAACATCAGATACTCAAGAAACTGTTTGCAGACCCATGATACCAAGTAATCATCTCCTATGGAGTTAAATAATATTGTTTGGCCCCAATATCAACTTGATTTTCGGAAAAAAACTTGTAAAACTTATGCCGAAAGGACTATAACATAATTACGAAAGTACTCTGAAGATTGACGCCATATTCTAGGCTTGAAAAATATGATTATCTTCAAAATATTTTCTCAATAATTCTTCGAGTTTCTTGATTAACTCTGTATAGTAATCTAACAGACCAAGAGCCAATTATATAAAGTAGCATGAAAGTGCAAATTAAACGTGTCATTGAAATTAAACCTACCAGTTCAATGTGCTACCCTCATGCAGGATGCAGGTTTAATCAAGGAACATGTGCTGAACCCGGTCCATACCTAGACAGAAAAGTTCTCCTTTGTCCCATTGAGTAGTTGATGATGTAACAAACATGCAGTTCGCGTAGAGGTCGCTACAAGGCAGATCATATAATTTTTGGAAATAACTAATGTGGTTTCCTACACAGTGGCTTTTTTCCATCTCTCATTTTATTTGGATAGATATCTTGAAAGTGCTAGGTCTGGCTCTCCTAGTGATGAATTCTCAGAACCTCAGATACTCAAGGAACTGTTTGCAGACCCATGATACCAAGGAAGCATCCCCTAGGGAGTTAAATAATAGTTTTTGACCCCCAATATCGACTTGAATTTCGGAAAAAAAACTTGTGAAACTTATGTCAAAAGGACTATAAAATAATTATGAAAGTATTATGAAGATTGACGCCATATTGAGGAATGAAAAATATGATTATCTTCAAAATATTTTTTCAATAATTCTTCGTGTTTCTTGAACAACTCTGTGTAGTAATCTAACAAACCAAGAGCCAATTATATAAAGTACCAAGAAAGTGCAAATTAAACGTGTCACTGAAATTAAACCTACCAGTTCAAAGTGCTACCCTCATGCAGGTTTAATCAAGGAACACATGCTGAACCCGGTCCATACCTAGACAGAAAAGTTCTCCTTTGTCCCATTGAGTAGTTGATGATGTAACAAACATGCAGCTCGCGTAGAGGTCGCTACATGGCAGATCAATTAATTTTTGAAATAACCAACGTTGTTTGCTGCACAGTGGCGCGACCTGGTAAATAAACAAATCAACTCTTTCGTTGTTAATTTAATTAAAAACATAACTGCCACTCTTTTAATTGCTTTCATTCTGACTGGATCGTTTTTACTCAGTTTGTTTTAGCTGGGTTATTCTGCGAGGCACAGGCAGTTATCAATAAAATTTAATTATTGATGCTGTATTTTTGTGTCCAACTGATAGAAATCCTCGGAAATGAATAAATGAATTTCCCCACTTTCAGTGATATTTTGTAGTATTGGAATTGTATTCTGCTTGTTAATTAAAATGAACGTATGTTTGAAATGCGGTGGAAAATTTTTTTGTTGCTCTAATTATTTGACGGAATCGATGATGTTAATTAAATTGCATTGATGACGTGTTCTTTTTTGTTCTATTCGATGAGAGTGATAATTTGTTCATAACGAATGTAATTATATTTTGTAATGAGGCTACGGGATATATTGGCTGACATTTTTAGAGATGCGAGGGACTTTGGGAGATCATTCCTCGATGAAAATAAGCAGGGGTAGTTTTTATAATTTTTTTTTCAAAATCGATCCTCCTTCCAAGATACAGCCGTTGGAAGGCGATGATAAGTTGACAGTCCTTAATTTTTCTTACGGCTTCTTAAAAACACTGAGTCATAAAACTATACATGATATAAAGCACATTTTTTAGATCTCATAACTTTATACTTAGGGGTTGAAAATAACAGTCTCTTATGATTTTCGTTCAAAAATTATTTTCGTGGGATAGATTTTTGAAAAATACAATTTTCTTATGGTTTCCCATTCAATTCTGGAGAAAAAAAGTTTCCTACGAAATTTCGATACAGTTGATACTTTTCCCGGAAAAATAAAACTCAGAAGTAGTTATGATCACTGTTCATTCCATTCAATCGTATAAGTGTTCCATAGAAAGAATATTCTGAGATATTGTATGTCTATGACAGGAGATAAAAGCAAAAGTGCATATCTGCCAAATGCAAATTCGAAGAAACTACCTGCAAAATATTTATTAAAAAAATCAATCGTTGCTGAAACTGAAAATTGTAGAAAGAATCATAGAAAATCTTTTCTCTTCTGTCAAAACCAATTTTGAGCATGAACAATATCTTAAAATATTCATTCTATGGAACACAGGATGAAATGGAATGAACAGTGATCATAACTGCTTGTAAGTTTTTATTTTTTCTGAGAAAAGTATCGACTGCATCCAAATTTTGCAGGAGATTTTTTCTTCCAGAATAGAATGGAAAACCATAAGAGATTTTTATTTTCAGAAAATCTATCCCACGAAAACAATTTTCGAAGGTTGTTATTTGCCGCCCCTATAATCAAGTTATGGGATAAAAAAAATTGTGTGAGTAACATCTACTAAATGAATCATATTACGTATAGTTTTATGACTCAGTGTTTTTTAGGACTTAAAAAAATTAAGAACTGTCAACTCGTCATCGCCTCACAAAGACTGTATCTTGGAGCGGGGTGGATGTCGAAAAAAAAGTTATATGAAGAACCTCTGCTTATTTTCATCGAGGAATCATCTCTCTAAGCCCCTCGCATTCCTTTACAGACACTCTGTATAATGCAAAATGAATTTCGCAGAAAAAAGAATAATAAGATATGCAGGCAATAATGAAAAATGTAAAGATTAAGTCCAACCAAGGCTAAAAATAAACACAAATCTATCAATAACTATCGCAACACAACTCTAAATCGAATCGAATTTATCGTTGCAAAAATGTCTGTACCCACGCACAAAGGAAGAAGAACCGGATCAAAAATATAAGCTTAATATCCGATACCGTGCAATAATGAGCAATTCTTCAGCATATCATGGCTTCATTGAAGAATCGCCAGATTAGTTTCGCATAATAGACCTTATAATGAAGTGGCCGTAACAAAAGCTGCAGAGTCTGATAATTGCGTCCATAATGGAGGACCTCCTCGACGAGGTTTGTTATAATGACTCCAAAGAGAACATAGTCGAATCAAGCTGGCGGCGACAGCAGCTTTTTAATTGGCAGGCGAGCGTTACAAAAATGTCACAAAGGAAAAGTCGATGGGCGCAGGGTGGGCTTGTAGATGAAACCGCCAACTATGCATGCCGCGACAATAAACAATTTTTTATATGGTCGGTGCGGATAATTCTTCTGCAGATTAGAATTTTCTCGTTCTATGATGAGCGGGAGATTTCAGTCTTGAGTATGTCACGGTGTGAATTTATCCATCTGAAATAGTTATTTAATCAAGTAGGTTTTTAAAAACGCGGCTTATGACCATCGCTAGATTAATAACCGAGTTGATTACGAGATTTTCCCGAAGACCTAAAAATGAATTGTGTATAAATTCGTGATTGAAATACATTCTTATTTTGCACAAGACATACATTTGACATAATATAAATTTCTATCATTCTATGTTCCAGTAGAGTTTTGTCATTACCCTCTTGCTTCTAAGTGCTTTGTGTTCGGTTGCTCATGAAAATTGCTTCTTAAAATTACATAAATTGAGCATTGAAATAGTTATTTAATAAACTGAGTTATTAAAGACAGCGACTAATGGTCAAGATATTTTAATACGTGAGCGGAGCGAACGCGTTAATAGTTCGAGACCATAAGTCGCTCGATTAATAACCGAGTTTATTACATGATTTTTCCGACGATCTCAACATGAATAGTGTATAAATTCTTGATTAAAATACATTTTCAATTCGCACATGACATACATTTGACGTAATGGAATTTCTATGTTTCTATGTTCCAGTAGAGTTTTGACATTTCTCGTAGTGCTTCTGAATACTTTGTGTACGGTTGCCATGAGGATTGCACATTGAAATGGCTAAAAAATTGAGCATTAAAATGGGTCATTAATGCTCAATTTCGTACACATTAAAAGCACCTTTTATTTCGAGGTCGGCGGAAATGGAACATTAATGTTCAATTTAGTACACATTAGAATCTTTTATTTTCAGGTCGACGGATAAGGAAATTACTTATAACTACAAGGTAATTTATACAGTTATGCATTAATTCATATCGCTTTCATCAATCAAAACACTTATTTCCTGAACTAGTTTCCTAACGTCGTCCGAGGTATAAAAAAATACAGGTTGAAAGTACTGAACAAATTCAGCTCTCGTTTTCTTTGCTTTGAATAGTTTATTCAGAATTGTTCAAATATGGCATGTAATTTAAGACAACAATTCTTTCTGACTGTTTTTCTCCAAATTTGAAACGGAATGAGCTAGAGTCGGAAATCGGTCTAGTTGCATCGGTTGATTTACGGAATATACCGTCTGTTCTTCTTCTTTTCTTCGACACTCCCATATTAGCTTTGAGCCGATGACATATCTAGGAGTTTAGCGCTTTAAAATCATCTTGACTTTCAGAATGGATTACTTTAGTTTCTTTCCAGATTTCTATATATGCAACTTTGGGCCTGAAAACTATCGAAGAGGGTCTAACGACAGTGTAGGTGCCGGGTTTTTCACTATAATTTGACCCCCCCTTTAACTTTGTTACTGAAGGAGATACAAAAAAATGTTTCGTATAAAAGTTTGACGAAATAAACTGAGGTTTTTTGATATGAGTCCAGAAACTGAAATATATACAGGGTGACCAACATATTGATAGCAACTTCATTTTTTCAAATGGAACACCCTGTATATTTTTCCATATTTGGTTAGCTCTTTTTCCCCTGATTTCGAATATGTAACATATGTTGGTCTATCTATCTTATTCTGAGCACCAAACAGTTTCAAATTTCAATAACCATCCGGCATAGCGTTTTGGAAGTTCGTGAATATTTAAGTGGCCAATTTGATGTTTGGATTGGTAATGGCGCACTCATTTTATGGCCACCAAATAGTCCCGATTTGACACCGTTGGACAAGTTTTTATAGCCGTTCCTGAAGGAAAAAATTTACTTCAGCAATAATAACAATCAATGAAAGTGGAGAATAATATTAATGAAATAAAATCAACCAATATTAAACCCATAATTCTGAACTAATCGCGTCAACGCACGAAGAATAATGATAATATTGCAATGATTTACTTTACTTTACTTTAGTTGATGTTATTCTTACCATACTAACTAAAATAATACTTGTTTGGATATAAAGAATTTCATAGGTATTTCACATATTTTTTATTCGGTGTCATCATTTCAAAACTTTGAAACTCTAGAAATTGAAGAGACACATCCACATACGCATTTATTTTCGAGATCAGGAGGAAATAGCCTATCAAAAAAGGAAAAATATACAGGACAGGGTGTCCCATTTGAAGAAATATAGTTGTATTCAATGTTGTTCACCCTGTATATCTTCCCATAGACGTTGTTATAACTCCAAAAATGAACATTTTCAGTAAACGCACTCTGCCACTTGTAAAATGATTACAGATCTTGGCAGGTGTTTCTTAAAATTTGAAACTCTGTGGTTCTCAGAATAAAGAGATAGACCAACATTTGTTACATATTTGAAATCAGGAGAAAAAGAGCTAGCCAAACATGGACAAATATACAGGGGTTCCATTTGAAAAAATGAAGTTGCCATCAAATGTTGGCCACCCTGTATATATTCAGTTTCTGGACTAATATCAAACAACCTCAGTTGATTTCGTGAAACTTTTATACGAAACATTTTTTTGTATCTTCAGTAACAAAGTTAAAGGGGGGGTCAAATTATAGTGAAAAACCCGGTACACTTGCACTCTAACGCTGGCCCCTATCCTGGTTTTAGAATCATCTGTACACCATTTGACGGTATATAGGTACTTTAAAGGTTTGGGTTGTTTATTCCTTTTTCCATAACTTCAAGTACTAGTTCTGTATCACTAGGTAGGTTCGCTGATGAGATATATTCATTTATAAATGTAAAATGCCTGTTCAAATCGCTAATTCCACTTGTTTTTTGACGACCCCAGAATGAAAGGTGGATTTGAGGTATACGAATAATGACCTATTTTATTGATCCATTTATACAATATTTATCTCCTTTGATAGGGCAACCAAACTAGGTATTCAGAAGCAATACTAGTCATGTTGCAACTCTACTGAAATATTTATGAATATATCCACGATTATAGTAAAATCCGTCCATTGTACGTCCCTGTGATCGGCCTTAATATTACCCATTTATCACAAGGGAATAATGAGATTATAATTCACTGCTGTCAGATGCTTCATAGACTTAGCTTTGATATAATATTCTTCAAATTGGTATTTCTTCAGTATTCTTAAGTACTCCAACTAACAAATATGGGCATACCTTGTCAATCGAGAGCCAAATCTATTTTCAGTATATCAATTAAAGCTTTTTTATTACAAAATATACAATGAGCAGTACTCCAAAAATTTCTCATGTGTCAACTTGACTTTTTCCACGCTTGTCATAGAAGGGTCTTGTCGCGGTTGCCAACTGTTAAAATCTTCAAGAAATATATTCAGTAGTCGTGGATGAAGTATAGTATGCTACCCGCGTATAATGGCTGTTATTTACTCGGTGATTTTGGCCACTCGCCTACGGCTCATTGCCTAAACTTCACCTAACGAATAATAGCTATCATTATACGCTCGTTGCATAATATACTATTATACTCAATTCATAATGCTGTTGACAGCAAGAAAAATCTTGTGATCAACTCAATCATGAATTAATGGTATCGAACTATTAAACGCTGTCATTAAGTAACCTGTTGATTAAATAACAAATTGTTTACAAAAGTTTAGATGTGTGGTTTTCCTTCAACGACAGACAATACGCTTCAAGTATAACCCAACCTAACACCGATTTTCTGGTCACATTTTACACCGGAAACGTTTCGTTGGAAGTCCGGTGGACGCAATATCGAAATCCGAATGTACGAAAGAGTAAATGAATAGAGGAAGCCGACAATTAAAAACGAAAGAGGAAATGCGGTGGGACGAATGCGTAATAATAAATCACAATCAGAATGAACCGACTACCTCGATGGGGAAGGACAAAAAACACAAATGTAAATATAAATTAGGACCTGATAGAATGTAATTAAAAACGGCAGACGGACAGGGAGGAAAGTGTGGTTTCATTGAAACGCAGTGGCGTTCGTGCTCGAATACGGGCGTACGAGTCGAATTAGTGTTCTTTTTTTATTGTTAATTTTAATTAACATTCGGGTTTGAGGATTAGTGCTTCACTCTAAATCGTCTCGAAAGTTGATTGTCCGAAAATGGAATAGGAGCAAAGCATTGGCTTAGATTATGAAAAAGAAAACATGTTATATGAAGAGGTATTAAGACTGCCTTCCTTTTCGATTGGAACGAGTACGTATCAAAAACAAATTCAAATCAGAAAAATTTTATTTGAACTTTCTTTTAATTAAAAGCTGTATATATAAATTTGTCACAAGTAATTTCAACGTTCTTAATAATAGCTAAATATGAAACGATCGAGTTGTTGAAGGAAATGAAGAAGCTGATGAGCTTGCTAAAAGTGCATCAAGGTTAACATCTGCTGGACCTGAACCTTTCTGTGTGCTTGGAACAGACCAATATGAGGCAACTGTCCAGCAGAGCTGTACCGAAGCCTTGTGCTTAGTGCTCGTGAAAGCACTCGAAGCACTTATGTGCTCGTACGCATTGTGCTCGTGAGCACTTGATTGAACTAGTGCTTAGTGCTTCGCGAATTTTTCGAAAGGAAAGGAATTGAACAAGTGTTCCTTGATGATTGAGATATTGGTCCAACCATTTCTGAAAAAAATCAACCTAACAGTTCAGATATATTCACAATACTTGTGAAAAGAACATATACAAGGGGGCCAAAAAAGATCCAAAACTTCGTCGACAAACATTATTGCACGTTTTTTCATACTTTTATAATTCGAGAATGTTTTATGTTTTCTAATCCATCTATTTATATGTATATGAAAGAGAAAATAATAGTATATTATATTATAAGGATTAAAAGTGCATATTTTTTTTGCGAGCAATATTTGCAGTTGCGAGGCGCAGCCGAGCGAATGCAAAATTGCGAGTTAAAATAGGCACTTTTAGTCCGAATAATATACACTATTTTTTCTCCAACCAAGTCAAAATTACAATAAAATTGGTTTTAGTCAAAAATCGTTAATAATTTGGTTATAAATTTGAACACATACTAATGACAATGATTGTCAACTAGACGTCAAATGCAATTACTTTTAATCCAAGGATTAAAAGTAGCGTTTTTAATCCTGGGATTGAAAGTGTTGCTAAGTAACGAGTGAATTTTTGTACGGTAAGGGAATTTATGACTTTTGCACCTGAAAATAGTACAAAAATGTCAACATTTTTTGATGGTTGGAGAAAAAACACTTTTTCAAAAAAATCGGCATACGCCTTTGAATTTCGGAATTCATATTTCAAGGTTCGTTCAGAAAGTTATTTTTGAATTTGAGGTCTACAACAATATGATTTATCATAAATACTTGAAAATACTCTCGGAGCTTTCAGGAATAATGTCAAAAATAATAATTTTAAAGAAAACCCCTATTCAATTGTTTTATTTTTCTTTGAAAGCCTTGGGTCCGATTTGACCCGAAGATGCCATATCAGGGTTATCAGTTAAATATCTTGACCATTAGTCGCTCTCTTCTATAACCTAGTTGAATGAATAACTTTACTATTGAACGATAATGTTGAACTCGCTGAAAAAAGGATATTGTCAATTTCAATTATGCCTAGTTCAAAACACGATAACACTCGAAAGAAAAAATCCAGACATCAAAAATCAAAATTCCAAACTAATAGATATTTGGATGAAAAACACTAAGTTTCATTTTGAAAAGTGCTTAGTGCTCGGTGCTCGTGACAACGAATTACTTTTCAAAAGTGCTTAGTATTATAATCGCCAGCATTCCTCAAAAAATAAGGGCTTAGTGCTCGAGATTCCGGAGCACTTTTCAATTGGCTTAGTGCTTTGTGCTCGAAGCACTTTTTCGTGATGATTTCATTTTCCTATACTAGAAAGCTCCTGAAAATGTTACAAGGTGAGTTTTGGGTGATGGTGAGTCTGATGATATTTGTACCATATGGGAAAGCCAGCAAATGCGATTGGAAAACTCTGCGGACCAGATGCAGAAACAACTGAAAACATGTCATGCAAGTGTCCAAGGCTGCCTGGCATAAGAACAATTCACATGGAAAAACCGTATACCCGTAAGGTAAAAAAGCTCCTGAGGAGGTGATAAAGCTCCCTCTTTCAAAGAATAATAATAATATAATCCCGAGAGCAGCACGTGAAAAATCTAGCTTCAGATGTAAAAACACAAACGAACCGCGAGACTACTTCATTTGAGAACTATTTCGAAGACAGGTGAAAAAAATATAGAATTTCATGTTATAGAGCTCGACGAAAACATCGAACCATCCTTAAAAGTATATCATTTGGGAAATACCCTAAAGACAACAGCTGAAAATATCTGGGATCAGATGTTGAAACAGACAAAAACATCAAATTAACCGCAGAAGCACCTTATTTGAGAACTATCCCGAAAACAACAGGTGAAAATATCTAGCATCACATGTTAAAACTCGACGATGGGTCATAAGATCAACAGACAAATGCGATGGGAGGAAGCGAAAACATCCCGAACAAGGATAATGGTAGATTGAATGAGATCCAGGATACCGAGAGAAGTTACGAGATCAGGACTGGTGATGTAACTACGTCCCACCAAAGGACGGGATAAGGATAACGAAATCCCGAAGGGTATCGGTGTGACATCCAGTTTTCAATATAACTTTCAGCCTGGGCTCTCTCTAAATCCTTGATGACGTCACTTGCTATGTCACCATCGGGCTTACAGCCGCAATACTGATGCAGTTCAGCGTGAAAAAAATGGCAGATTGAATTTCGCTACAACTGAGATCTTTGCGTCAATCCGGAAGCTGGTTTCGTCGTTTTGGGGATGAGGAAATTGAGGACGCGCGGGGAAAGAAACGATTCTTTTGTTTCATCAAGGGGGTGTGCGTGACTCTTGAAAATGATCGATCATATCTGGTTTTGTTAATTATTTATTTATTCATTAATCAATTCCTGAATTTGATATTATTTTTAGAATTATATCACAGTTAACACCTTTGGAATCATGGAGATAGGATAGTATAGAGTTGCTATCATTAAAATAAACGTAGTATCAGATGCGCCATATTACTACCACCTAATGTCAAATTTGACAATCGTTTGTTTTGTGTTTTTTTTCTGGAGGAATTGTGATTCTTGCGCCTGTTTCTATTTGAATTGTGATTTTTTCTGGTAAAGAATATACAATAAAATGGTATCGTGCACTGAAAGACTTTCTTCAAGCAGAGAAGAGATAGATAAGAAGAAAATTAAAGGAAAAACAAATCACAGGTAGGGATGAGTACTGAACAGATACGCATTCGAAAATTTTGCTAGTTTGTCTTGGTAATCTGATATCTTTTTATATGTGTATATTATCGCCTGAAGAAAAATTGCTTATTGATATTCAATGGACCACATTTGAACAGGATTCCTTAAGACAAAACACGTCAAATTTTTTGGGTGAAATTTGTACAGAAAAAACTGGCAACTTAATTCAACCCTGAACTTTCCGCCATATTGGTCCCCGACTTAGCCCCTCCCAGTGGTACTATTTTTCCTTACTCTATTGTATGTCAAAGCGTCTCTTCTCTATTATATCTCGATGTTTGGAATCATGTTTTTTATTCTTCTATGCTTTCTTTCCAGTTTTCCTTAGTTATCTTTTTGTAAGAAATGAGCATCTTTAGTACTCTGTTATTGTTTCTGAATTCGTTCATATCTTGAAATAATATAACAACTGATATTTTATGTAGTTTTCCATGAAGTGTTGCTATAATAGGCATCTGAAAATAAGGATGCAGCGCCACGGCGGGCATTCGTAGAACTATTAATATTGACATGGAAGGATTTGGTTGTATTGTTTATGTGTATATCTCCTTCATTAAAATTTGGATTTTTCATCAATAAATCAAAATTTCAGAAATCTGTAGTGAATGAGTGTATTACTGTGTATACCTATATTATATTTATAAGAATGGAAATCAATTCAGTTTCTCAGTTCAAGAAATAGATGATTTGATGTCTTCAATCTGGAAGGTTTATTTTCTTTAGTTGAAAATATAACAAATAAACTCTGATAACTCTTAAAAATAACTTACTAACCTGGAAGGAATCAAAAACAATGCTATTCCTTTAGGTTTTCAATGAACAATATTTGAAATATGAATTGACATAAATTAATCAATTGACAAATCAAGGCATTCTCGAAGTTGAAATTAAATAAAACATAGAAAGGAAAATATAAAGTTGTCTTTTAAAGAAAATGACACTGTTCATTTTTACATATTTTTATTTTCTGTGAAGATCTGGATGAATATTATGAAGTCTCCTACGGAAATCTAATGACGAATATTCTTCAATTCCTTTTCCAATATCCAACAGAAGACAACACGGCTGAGAAATAATTTTCTGTAGTTAACAATAAGTGGCACGCAGTGGCTTGAACCCCTCTATTGACTCGATTGGAGTAATAAAACGAATATAAGCATATTGAAAATACCGGAGGGGTTCAAATGCTTTCGATATAGAAAAGGGGATGACTTAATGAGGATTACAGAGGATAAAGAGGTTATGAGAAAAAATGGAGAAAACCTGAAAGTAGTGGCTTCAAGAGTTTGAGGGCGATCGTTATTTGATAATTTGATCGTATTTTACAAATTTTTCGTTTTGTAATAGTTAATTTGAAATTGTCGTCTTTCATTCCATCTTTTCACAAAGAGCAATTCTATGTTTATGTTCATATGGATAAAATCGGTAAAAAACTTAGGTTGAAATTGGAGAAAAAAATGTTGACTTCAAGGTTGAGGTAAGTTTCATAGTTGAAGATTTTGAAAGTACCAGGATTTTTAAAGATTCAAAAGTCAATTCAAGGGTTTCTGTGCATTGTTATTTTGATTCCCATATCTTGAGTTGTCTATGGTACTATATACAGTGTAGCAGAGACTTAACGTTAATTAATTCACTCTGCTGCCATTTGTGTAGTTTTCATTTTCTGTAGTAGTTCTGTAGTCAATTTCTTGAAGGATTGTAGTTTGGTTAGTTGTTTATATGTGGCCAAAGGAGAATCAATATCGTAATGGAATTCAAATGTAACAATCAATTTTACATGAAGCTCATTATGAGCATCTTGCATATGGCCGCAAAGTTTCATTTCGATGAGTTTCGTTTTGTCTGAGAAATTGAGGAACATACATTTTGTATGGCTATATTTTATGTTTCATAAAACATGGCCAAATGCAAGATGCTCATAATAAGCCTTATGCAAAATTGTGTGACCATAGTGTGAACAGAACCATAGAAAATTCAATTGGAATATCGTAAAGAAGAATCTTTATATTTCCATAACAATATATCCGGTTCGAGTCAAATTCTTTTGTAAATCGAGACTGATACACTGAATGTTCATGCAAATTTTCAAGAGGATCGCATAACCATGGAATTCATTTATTGAGTCATAGGAAATACCTCATTTTCAACTTTAATTTGAGCCACAACGGCTTGTCGCAGAACAAGCTGTGATATTACAATTTGTAGGAAATTATAGGTACATACTTTCATTTTGTATGGAAAGGTGTTTCACGAAAAATTCATAGTCTCCGAGTATTAAGCAAAAAACTGACCAAGAATGAGACTATTATTCTTTTTTTGTATTTTTTTCTATGTTTCGTCACGAAATTTTGTTAGCAAACCTCCAATTTGGATTCAGCACCCCAAAAAACATAAAAAATGAAAGAAATCAAAACTACCCCGAAACTTTCCTGCTAATAGCACAATTCGACAGGATTATAATATGAGATCAAACTTTGACATAGGAAATGCATTAGTTTTTCAACCCCTAAGTTACAATAAATTACTGATTCAGCTAACGTTTCTCAAATTCTTTGAGTTTTATTTCTTTACTTGAACTATATACACAACGAATAAAAAATCAATTTCATTGTGAAGAAATGGCATTCCTACATTTATTTGTTGATTATCATTCGAACAAACAATTTGAGCCGTTATCATCAGTCATTTTGAGCCCATATTTTTCCACGCAACCTAATCACTGTCGAATCAATCACCAAACACAGAAATCTTAACCGTGTCATTTTACTGCATCAACAAAAGATTGGTATCGATCAGGTTCCTTCAAAGCCGAGCAACAGAACGGATATCCCATATTAAATTTGTATGTTTCGAACGTAGTAATCAATTTTCCCGAATCCGTATCTCATATCGGAGTTGAATTCACGCCAAATTGAAAACTCATATTTATTCCCCGAATGTCTTTCGGTATAATAATCATCCAAGCTAACCCAATCCAATTACACGCGTGAACCTCCTTGGGCAATTTCCAAACGCCTATAAATTTCCTCCATTTCATATCTGAAATGCTTCTCTCTGTATGTATATACGTATGACGAACGTGCAGGGCGTAGGGGTTGTTCCACCCCGAGGCAGGGTAGACCCTTATGAGCTACTGAAAGCAGATAGCTTTTTCTTATACTATAATTTCGAGAGGAAATCGAGCAAGTTCCTTATAGGGGTGTTTTTCGTTCTTTATTCGATTGGTTTTATGATTAGGTGTTTATTTGTTTCTCATTTGTAAACGTCAGTTTCCAAAAACACAATATTAATCAAGGAAGTTTATTTTTTCAAGTCACTAACTTGTAAAATTGACAGTTAACTTGTAAAACTTTTACAAGTTAGTAGTATTATTTACATTGAAAGTTGTCAAGTACTTGCTTCTAATTTAATTTATTCTTCTAATCTCAGAGTTCCTGGAACAAATGTATTTCTCAATAAACGTTCTCAAACTATTCAAAAACGATATTCGTACCTTGTTATATTCGTATCTATTCGCTTTCCTTTTCACGTACTTGCTTCTAATTTCATTTATTCTTCTAATTTCATCGTTCCTGGAACGAATATTTTTAGTAATAAATGTTATAAAAGTATTAAAAAACGATATGCATACCTTGTTTCATTTGGATCTGGCCTTTTTCGTCAGAAATTTGCCAATATTCTCGAAGGACTTCCCTCTCGTAAAGCCACTGACAGTTGTCATAATTTTCCGATGTCATAAATAATCATTATAGCTTACGACATTTGCGACAAATTATTGAGATTTTTTGGAATTTATCTCACCTTTTTACAAACGAAAAACAAATAAAATATAAAACAATACACGCAAGGTAACGGGTTTTACTGGCTCAAGGAGGTAACTGACTCGCCTGCGGCTCGTCAATTATATCCTCCATTCGCCAGTAAAAACCCTCTTACCTTGCTAGTGATGTTATATACTATTGTTTGTCGTCTCATGTGTTATTTGGGGCACTATTTTCTTTACTAATTATAATCTTGATCCGATCCTGAATTCTAGTTATACAGTTTTGGAAATTCACATCGGAAACATACGATATATAATGCATCAGATAGAGAAATCTTCCGTCTAGTTTCACAGTTTTCAACAATAACTCTTGGGATTTCCAAGCCCCAGATGCTACAATTTTGCTTGTTGACGGAGCCACCGCGGTGGAAATGGGTCTCATCACTCAAGATAATTTTTGGATGAAATTCCGGATCATTTTCATGCACTTCAACGACCCAATCAGCAAAGACACGACGTTGTTGATGATCGGCCGGCTTGAGTTCTTGTGATGACTGAACTTTATAAGCCTTAAGACCCAAATCTTTATGCAAAATACTGTGTAATGACGTTTGTGGAATGCCTAATTCCAAAGAACGAAGAGGAATGCACAAACCTCAACACTTTCGGCTACAGCAGCTATATTCTCGGCTGTTGTAGAATTTTATATGGACTCGAATATTTCGTTCTACTTAAATGTAAACAAATATTCAGTATATATCTATATTCAGAAAATATCCCTGAATTCCCAGGGAAATATGTAGTTAAACTCTGCCTAGCAACAGCACCAAATCCTCAAGTGGGGCTTGAAATGGTCTGATCAACCTAACGTAACAGGTCAGGCAGTGCATTGGTAAAAGTCGAAACGTGAATATATTCTAAAACAGAGAATCATCTTTCAAATCAGTGTATTCAAAAGTATAGGTATCACTAACTCAAAGCTGCGAGTTCTAGTGACCATTGTATTAGGTGTGAATTAAATATCTTTTAAGTGGAAAGTGTTTAATTTCAATCACACACCTAGTCATCATTATATTTTGTCTACAGCAGAATATAAGCAAGTGTATTTTTGTGGTCCTACAACATAGAACAATTTCATATCTTCTATTTAAAGGGTCCCTCAAGACAGATCGAAATAGTCAGGATATTTTTCATACTCCTCGAGCTAGAATAATTTTCATGGTCCTTCGAGCCACATAGTCGATATTTTTCAGCTGTTCTTGAGCGACGTGCACGGGTTTTATTCTTCACATCACTAACTTGTCCCAACAGCTCGAATTTTTCCACCAATTTTTTTTATTGCGGTCCGACAAGATTCTTCACGACTACCCAAAAATGTTCGAGTTTTACGAACTCTGCCAAATTTTCACAATTTTTATAGTGAATTTGAATAATTTCAATACGTTCTTGAAGCGTGTATCGTTCAATTTTCATTAATGGCGTAGTTTCTACTTGTCAAATGTCTAAAAATGACAGCTTCAATGACATCTAGCGAAATAGTGGGCTATTCAAAATAATAACTCTTATTGGAAAAAACTTTTACTACTACTACTAATGTGATACTATATATCAAATGATATCATAGGAGGTCAAAGAAGACGATTTCGCATGAAAAGGAAGATGAAAGGTGCCCTAAACGAAGCGGGACATACTATTTTAAACGAGATATCCTCAAGATCCGCTTGTTTATGTATATACAAGTCCTATATTGTGCCAGCAGGCCAGGCAGGGTTTAAGGTTATCCGCATCAGGAAGGACGTACTGCGGTGACTTGCCGGCGTCGTATTTTCGCAGTCGGAAAGCCCGGTGGTCCTGCGGGACGGCAACCATCTTAATTGAACTGGACCGACGGCGAGCGTCCTTATTTGCGACGGCCTAGATGGACCGCGCGCTCGAGGAAGGACATGAAAAATGATCGGCCTAAGGAGAATGAAAAAGGGAAATATAAGAGATTTTCCCAATTTCCTTCTTGAAATTATAGTCAAAGAAAAAGCTATTGCCGTTCAGTCGGTTTATAAGGGGTTGGTATACCCGGGGGGTAGAATCTCTTATCCTGTTCTGTTCGACCGGACTACGTATAGAGTATAAATTGATTCAGATTTCCTGGATCTGATCATGTGTAAACACACACCATTAATTTTTAGATAGAGTTAATCTCCTGCCATATAAAGGGTTTTCCAGTACGAGGTGTTATTTTGATATTCAAAGAAAAATGCCATTTTTCAATATAAATGATCGGATGTTTATTTTATTATAAAGAACAATGTTGGTAGTGGAAAATAACATCAGGCAAATGACCACCACGATCACGCTTACAGGACCATATCCTTTTAATAAAATTTTCCAGAACCAAATCGCAAGGTGGCAGCCTTTGTCCTCGATAGCCTCACGAATTCCATCTTCGAGAGATAACACGGTCCGGAAACTTTTCCCGCAAAAAATCAATGGTTTCGTTGCTTCTGTGTTAACTGAACTTCATAAGCTTTAAGACCCAAATCTTTATGCAAAATACGTTTGTGGAATGACTTATTCCAAAGAACGACGAGGAATGGGCAAACCTGGGTTTTCTTCAACACTTTCGGCAACAGCAGCAATATTCTCGGCTGTTCTCGAGAAACGTGCACGGGTTTATTCTTCACATCACTAACTTGTCCCAACAGCTCGAATTTTTCCACCAATTTCTTTATTGCGATCCGACAAGGTGCTTCACGACGACCCAAAAATGTTAGAGTTGTACGAACCGTCTCTGCCAAATTTTCACCATTTTATAGTGGATTTTAATGATTTCAATGGGTTCTTGAAGCGTGTATCATTCTATTTTTATTATTGGCGTAGTTTCTACTTGTAAAATGTCAAAAAATGACAGCTTCAAACGTGATATCGACCGAAATAGCGGGCTATTCACCTCTTATTGGAAAACCCTTTATCAGATGTTACTTTGACAAAAGTTGTCGTGAGTTATTTCCATTTTTGAAGTGGAATCCCCCAATTGGAATCTATTGGAGATGATTGCCAATCATAGACTTATAAAAGAATGGACAGGACGTGTGAGATGGAATATTGACTTCAGACAAGGAGAGAATAATATTAGTGCGAAGCACAGAACATATAATAAAAACATTGGATCGCATTGGATATTTTTATGTTCTGTCAGTTTTCCAACATTATGAGAGAGAGATACTGTGAAGGATGGAGTAATATTAGTTTAGTTTAGTCTATGCACCACACTAATATTACTCCATCCTTCACAGTATCTCTCTCTCTTATGTTGGGAGCACGAAACTTGGTGCGAAAGTCACGTGACGCCCTGTCCATCCTTTTATATGTCTTATGTTGCCAATCAAAGGGATCTGCATAGGGCTCATTGCCTATCTCTGGTTCTGAAAAACCATCGCTTGAAGATCAGACCTACCAGGTAGAGATCAAATTTTTGTAATATCTAGAGGAACCAAGAAGCTGACAATCATTCTATCAGAAATCTTATGTGTGAAGGTAGTAACATTTATAAAAATCTTTAGGAATGACGAATAAGAAAGATCTCCAATGCATATCTATCTTCTTATTTCAAATGAAACTACCTTTAATTTTATTTATGTATCGATTCAATACCAAATTCGCAGTATAACCTACTCAAAAAAATCTCTTCGATGCACTGTTGACAAATTATGCACAAATTCTGAAATTTTTGACATCTGCAATGCCAGTTTGGAAATGCAATATCTCGATTATTTTCTATGCGAACGGAACCAAACTCAGCAGTCGCATAGTAGATAATCCATGCATTCATATGGTACATTCAGTATTCTCATACATCGTAAGGTTCTTCGAAGACTTTGTTCCGAGAATGTGGAACTCAAAATTGAAATAAAAGATGATTTCGATTGTTCTGATTTGGTATAGTTGATTCTTTATTAAAGTCCATTATGTTTCCGAACAGTTGCTTGCTAGGATTTTATTTCAGAACGAACATCGCTTGAAACTCTCAAGAATATGTGACTTGATTGATGAATATTGTATTCTTTGGAAACCATTTTCGGTATCTTTGCTTTCATTCAAATAGAGGTCGGTGAAATTCTAGAACTATACCCAGTTCTCTGTGTCCACTTTTATTCATTATTTTTTGATTGAATTAGTAAATGTATTAGGTTATTGCTAATGTTGCCTTAATTTGATAATGATTGGTTTTTTTATTTTTCAAGTTAATATTCCTTAACTTGCTTGAAAAATACATAAAATGAGTCAATAACAGTACTAAAAAACTCTCAATCTCCAGCACAGCTATATACATTTTTTTCTCCTGTTGATCACAGTAACAAACGTTCGACCAGGTCATCAATTTCGAGAAAAAACTCTCCAATCCAATATTACCCGACGGTGTACCTTCTAACGGCCATTTACCGTCCATATTACAAGTCCTTCGACATGGCTAAGTCACTTTTTCGATCCCGGTGAAAATTTCAACGTCACCCATGGGACAATGCCAGCATGCGCTACCGCCTTTTTATACAGCGCGTGCCAAACGGCCCTGTCCATGTTTGGGCCTTCCTTTGTCGGTCCTAAAGCCGTAAGTAGTCGCGGAATCAACGTTTCGCAGAAAGACTGTCGGTATGGTCATCGAATAATTGGCAATAATTATCTTCTTATTTATGGACTTGAGGAGAAGCCAGGGAAGGAGAGTAACGTTGGAAGCTTCTGGGATTATGTTTGAGCAAAAACAACGTCCATATCGGAGGCAATGCACGCGAGAATAACACGCTTTTACTCTTGACCGAGTAGTGCCTTAATTGAGATAATGTCATTCCTTTCCATATTCAGGATACCTTTCCTTGGTTTCGTTTAGGATGATGAGAAAAACGCAGTTCTGCAGAGGATACACCGTAAAGTACCTATTGCATCCTTTTGAATTAGCAGTTTTTGTTTTTCCTCTTGTCTGTGTGTATGTAACACTTTCTTCTAGTGTTTAACGAATGAACATTGATGAAAGACTTCGTAGCGAATAGAGTTCGTACCAATTCTTCAAGATGTCGCTTGTGAATGGTTTACACCAAAAGTCGCCACCAACTCAAAGGGAGCAAGGAAAGATCTGATCTGGTGCATTTTGTTTTGACGCCATGCTCTCCTATGTCTGTTTCGATATTAACAGAGGATTTAGAACCATATGTCGCTTCTCTTTCCAGCCTGAAATGCCTGAAATAAAGAGATTTCTTCCGTTCAACATTTCGACCAGCATTCGCCTAGCGTCGGCCGGAGAAGACGTATTCATAGTTCGCCCTTGAGGGTGAGTAAGAGTTGGGGTCACCTTTAAGACAAGTGTTCATAAGGGCGATACAAACTCTCAATCGCCCTCAAGGGCAAACTATAAATACGAGCCTTATGCTCAGTTGCAGGAACGTCCATTAAAATTTAAAGGTCCATTAAACCGTTAATCCTCCATTAGTTCCTTGTAATAATGGAGGATTAAGAGTTTAATGGACCTTTAAATTTTAATGGACGTTCCTGCAACTGACACTTAGACTCTCAACTCCCAGACAAGCAACTCTCGTCACTCTCTGTTTGTTTGACAGTTCCCAAAAAGCAATCCATGATTTCGAACCAGTGTGAATACAGCCGAACGACCCAGCCGAAGATGACCTTGAAATCATCGCACGCTAGCGGACGATAGGGCGGATAACTATGCAAACAAAAACGAACGCTCGCGTTGAAGCAATAGTAAAAAATTAATATCTACAGAACTGTACGAAGGATCGGTTTCAAATTTGGTGTGAATGTTGAAGAGAAACTACTGTTAAAAATTGCATCCACACCTTGCACTCATACCTCAAGGGAACAGGGGGTGGGACGTACCAATCTGAAAAATTCGATTTCTCGAAAACTGTACATAGAATCGATACGAAATTTGGTATGCAGATTTTAGAACAACAGCAGAAAAAAACTACATACACGTCATCCACTTGCACCCCCAGGGGGTGAAGGGTGGACATATGAAAAATCAAAAAATTCGATTTCTCGAAAACTGTCCATAGAATCGATACGAAATTTGGTGTGCAGGTTAAAGAACAACAACAGA
The DNA here is from genome assembly GCA_013421045.1 of Propylea japonica. Classification (NCBI taxonomy): domain Eukaryota; kingdom Metazoa; phylum Arthropoda; class Insecta; order Coleoptera; family Coccinellidae; genus Propylea; species Propylea japonica. The sequence goes on from CM024241.1 coordinate 91,824,297, forward strand.
AAAAAACTACTTACACGTCATCCACTTGCACCCCCTGGGGGTGGGGGTGGACATATGAAAAACCAAAAAATTCGATTTCTCGAAAACTGTACATAGAATCGAAATGAAATTTGGTATGCATATTTGGGAACAACTACAGAAAAAAACTACATACACGTGAACCACTTGCATCCCCAGGGGGTGGGGGGTGGACATATGAAAAACCAAAAAATTCGATTTCTCGAAAACTGTACATAGAATCGATACGAAATTTGGTGTTCAGGTTAAGGAACAACAGCAGAAAAAAACTACATACACGTCATCCACTTGCACCCCCTGGGGGGGGGGTGGACATATGAAAAATCAAAAAATTCGATTTTTCGAAAACTGTACATAGAATCGATACGAAATTTCGTGTTAAGGTTGAGGAACAACAGCAGAAAAAAACTACATACACGTCATCCACTTGCACCCCCAGGGGGTGGGCGGTGGACATATGAAAAATAAAAAAATTCGATTTCTCGAAAACTGTACATAGAATCGATACGAAATTTGGTGTGCAGGTTAAGGAACAACAACAGAAAAAAACAACATACACGACATCCACTTGCACCCCCTGGGGGTGAGGGGTGGACATATGAAAAACCAAAAAATTCGATTTCTCGAAAACTGTACATAGAATCGATACGAAATTTGGTGTGCAGGTTGAGGAACAACAACAGAAAAAAACTACATACACGTCATCCACTTGCACCCCCTGGGGGTGGGGGGTGGACATATGAAAAACCAAAAAATTCGATTTCTCGAAAACTGTACATAGAATCGAGACGAAATTTGGTGTGCAGGTTTCGGAACAACAACAGAAAAAAACTACATACACGTCATCCACTTGCACCCGTGGGGGTGGGGGGTGGATATACGAAAAATCAAAAAATTCGATTTCTCGAAAACTGTACATAGAATCGATACGAAATTTGGCATGCATATTTGGGAACAACAACAGAAAAAAAACTACATACAGGTCATCCACTTGCACCCCCTGGGGGTGGGGGGTGGACATATGAAAAACCTAAAAATTGAATTTCTCGAAAACTGTACATAGAATCGATACGAAATTTGGTGTTAAGGTTGAGGAATAACAGCAGAAAAAAACTACATACACGTCATCTACTTGCACCCGCAGGGGGTGGGGGGTGGACATATGAAAAATAAAAAAATTCGATTTCTCGAAAACTGTACATAGAATCGATACGAAATTTGGTGTGCAGGTTAAGGAACAACAACAGAAAAAAACTACATACACGTCATCCACTTGCACCCCCAGGGGGTGGGGGGTGGACATATGAAAAATCAAAAAATTCGATTTCTCGAAAACTGTACATGGAATCGATACGAAATTTGGTATGCATAGTTGGGAACAACAACAGAAAAAAACTACATACACGTGATCCACTTGCACCCCAAGGGGGTGGGGGGTGGACATATGAAAAATCAAAGAATTCGATTTCTCGAAAACTGTACATAGAATCGATACGAAATCTGGTGTGCAGGTTAAGGAACGAAAGCAGAAAAAAACAACATACACGTCATCCACTTGCACCCCTAGGGGGTGGGGGGAGGACATATGAAAAACCAAAAGATTCGATTTCTCGAAAACTGTACATAGAATTGATACGAAATTTGGTGTGCAGTTTAACCCAATACTAGCCAGAACTCAAATATAATTGAAACGAGTATTTTTTTTTTGATAAACTGATTTTTGAGTGTTCTCTTATGAAATATTTACTAAAATTTTGAAAAAAAAATTTCCCAATCCGCAGAAAATTAGCGTCCCATTTTTGGGACGATGGCTGAAAGGGAATGAATTATAATAAAGATCTATTTGGACAAAAACAAAAAAATGGAGCGTCCCAAAAAAGGGACGTTGGCTGGTGTTGGGTTAAGGAACAGTAGCAGAAAAAAACTACATACACGTCATCCACTTGCACCCCCAGAGGGTGTCCACCCCCCACCCTCTGGGGGGTGCAAGTGTGCAAGTAGTTTTTTTCTGCTGTTGTTTCTCAATCTGCACACCAAATTTCGTATCGATTCTATGTACAGTTTTCGAGAAATCGAATTTTTTGGTTTCTCATATGTCCCCCCCCACCCCCTGGAGGTGCAAGTAGATGACGTGTACGTAGTTTTTTTCTGTTGTTGTTCCCAAATATGCATACCAAATTTCGTATCGATTCTATGTACAGTTTTCGAGAAATCGAATTTTTTGATTTTTCGTATATCCACCTCCCAACCCCTGGGGGTGCAAGTGGATCACGTGTATGTAGTTTTTTCTGTTGTTGTTCCCAAATATGCATACCAAATTTCGTATCGATTTCATGTACAGTTTTCGAGAAATCGAATTTTTGGATTTTTTCGTATATCCACCTCCCACCCCCTGGGGGTGCAAGTGGATCACGTGTATGTAGTTTTTTTCTGTTGTTGTTTCCAAATATGCATACCAAATTTCGTATCGATTCTTTGTACAGTTTTCAAGAAATCGAATTTTTTGGTTTTTCATATGTCCACCCCCCACCCCTAGGGGGTGCAAGTGGATGACGTGTATGTAGTTTTTTCTGTTGTTGTTCCGAAACCTGCACACCAAATTTCGTATCGATTCTATGTACAATTTTCGAGAAATAGAATTTTTTGATTTTTAATATGTCCACCCCCACCCCCTGGGGGTGCAAGTGGTTCACGTGTATGTAGTTTTTTTCTGTTGTTGTTCCCAAATATGCATACCAAATATCGTTTCGAATCTATGTACAGTTTTCGAGAAATCGAATTTTTTGGTTTTTCATATGTCCACCCCACACCCCCAGGGGGTGGAAGTAGATGACGTGTATGTTGTTTTTTTCTGTTGTTGTTCCTTAACCTGCACACCAAATTTCGTATCGATTCTATGTACAGTTTTCGAGAAATCGTATTTTTTGATTTTTCATATGTCCACCCCCCACCCCCAGGGGGTGCAAGTGGATGACGTGTATGTAGTTTTTTTCTGCTGTTGTTCCCAAATATGCATACCAAATTTCGTATCGATTCTATGTACAGTTCTCGAGAAATCGAATTTTTGGATTTTTCGTATATCCACCTCCCACCCCCTGGGGGTGCAAGTGGATCACGTGTATGTAGTTTTTTCTGTTGTTGTTTCCAAATATGCATACCAAATTTCGTATCGATTCTATGTACAGTTTTCAAGAAATCGAATTTTTTGGTTTTTCGTATGTCCACCCCCCACCCCTAAGGGGTGCAAGTGGATGACGTGTATGTAGTTTTTTCTGTTGTTGTTCCGAAACCTGCACATCAAATTTCGTATCGATTCTATGTACAATTTTCGAGAAATAGAATTTTTTGATTGTTAATATGTCCACCCCCCACCCCCTGGGGGTGCAAGTGGTTCACGTGTATGTAGTTTTTTTCTGTTGTTGTTCCGAAACCTGCACACCAAATTCGTTTCGATTCTATGTACAGTTTTCGAGAATCGAATTTTTTGGTTTTTCATATGTCCACCCCACACCCCCAGGGGGTGCAAGTGGATGACGTGTATGTAGTTTTTTCTGTTGTTGTTCTTTAACCTGCACACCAAATTTCGTATCGATTCTATGTACAGTTTTCGAGGAATCGGATTTTTTGATTTTTCATATGTCCACCCCCCCCCTGGGGGTGCAAGTGGATGACGTGTATGTAGTTTTTTTCTGCTGTTGTTCCTCAACCTTAACACCAAATTTCGTATCGATTCTATGTACAGTTTTCGAGAAATCGAATTGTTTGATTTTTCATATGCCCACCCCCCACCCCCAGGGTGTGCAAGTGGATGACGTGTATGTAGTTTTTTTCTGCTGTTGTTCCTTAACCTGCACACCAAATTTCGTATCGATTCTATGTACAGTTTTCGAGAAATCCAATTTTTTGGTTTTTTATATGTCCACCCCCCACCCCCAGGGGGTGCAAGTGGATGACGTGTATGTAGTTTTTTTCTGTTGTTGTTCTTAAATATGCATGCCAAATTTCGTATCGATTCTATGTACAGTTTTCGAGAAATAGAATTTTTTGATTTTTCGTATATCCACCCCCCACCCCCAGAGGTGCAAGTGGATGACGTGTATGTAGTTTTTTTCTGTTGTTGTTCCGAAACCTGCACACCAAATTTCGTTTCGATTCTATGTACAGTTTTCGAGAAATCGAATTTTTTGGTTTTTCATATGTCCACCCCTCACCCCCAGGGGGTGCAAGTGGATGACGTGTATGTAGTTTTTTTCTGTTGTTGTTCCGAAACCTGCACACCAAATTTCGTATCGATTTTATGTACAATTTTCGAGAAATAGAATTTTTTGATTTTTCATATGTCCACCCCCCCCCCTGGGGGTGCAAGTGGATGACGTGTATGTAGTTTTTTTCTCTGCTGTTGTTCTTTAATCTGCATACCAAATTTCGTATCGATTCTATGTGCAGTTTTCGAGAAATCGAATTTTTCAGATTGGTACGTCCCACCCCCTGTTCCCTAGAGGTATGAGTGCAAGGTGTGGATGCAATTTTTAACAGTAGTTTCTCTTCAACATTCACACCAAATTTGAAACCGATCCTTCGTACAGTTCTGTAGTGTAGTGTGTGTAGTTCTGTGTGTGTTTCCAAATATGCATACCAAATTTCGTTTCGATTTTATGTACAGTTTTCGAGAAATCGAATTTTTTGGTTTTCTATATGTCCACCCCCCACCCCCGAGGGGTGCAAGTGGATGACGTGTATGTAGTTTTTTTCGGCTGTTGTTCCTCAACCTGCACACCAAATTTCGTATCGATTCTATGTACAGTTTTCGAGAAATCGTATTTTTTGATTTTTCATATATCCACCCCCTAGCCCCTGGGGGTGCAAGTAGATGACGTGTATGTAGTTCTTTTCTGCTGTTGTTCCTCAACCTTAACACCAAATTTCGTATCGATTCTATGTACAGTTTTCGAGAAATCGAATTTTTTGGTTTTTCATATGTCCACCTCCCACCCCCAGGGGGTGCAAGTGGATGACGTATATGTAGTTTTTTTCTGTTGTTGTTCCGAAACCTGCACACCAAATTTTGTATCGATTATATGTACAGTTTTCGAGAAATCGAATTTTTTGGTTTTTCATATGTCCACCCCCACCCCTTGGGGGTGCAAGTAGATGACGTGTATGTAGTTTTTTTCTGTTGTTGTTCCCAAATATGCATACCAAATTTCGTATCGATTCTATGTACAGTTTTCGAGAAATCGAATTTTTCGATTTTTCGTATATCCACCTTCCACCCCCTGGGGGTGCAAGTGGATGACGTGTATGTAGTTTTTTTCTGTTGTTGTTCCCAAATATGCATACCAAATTTCGTATCGATTCTATGTACAGTTCTCGAGAAATCGAATTTTTGGATTTTTCGTATATCCACCTCCCACCCCCTGGGGGTGCAAGTGGATCACGTGTATGTAGTTTTTTCTGTTGTTGTTTCCAAATATGCATACCAAATTTCGTATCGATTCTATGTACAGTTTTCAAGAAATCGAATTTTTTGGTTTTTCGTATGTCCACCCCCCACCCCTAAGGGGTGCAAGTGGATGACGTGTATGTAGTTTTTTTCTGTTGTTGTTCCGAAACCTGCACATCAAATTTCGTATCGATTCTATGTACAATTTTCGAGAAATAGAATTTTTTGATTGTTAATATGTCCACCCCCCACCCCCTGGGGGTGCAAGTGGTTCACGTGTATGTAGTTTTTTTCTGTTGTTGTTCCCAAATATGCATACCAAATTTCGTTTCGATTCTATGTACAGTTTTCGAGAAATCGAATTTTTTGGTTTTTCATATGTCCACCCCACACCCCCAGGGGGTGCAAGTGGATGACGTGTATGTAGTTTTTTTCTGTTGTTGTTCTTTAACCTGCACACCAAATTTCGTATCGATTCTATGTACAGTTTTCGAGGAATCGGATTTTTTGATTTTTCATATGTCCACCCCCCCCCCTGGGGGTGCAAGTGGATGACGTGTATGTAGTTTTTTTCTGCTGTTGTTCCTCAACCTTAACACCAAATTTCGTATCGATTCTATGTACAGTTTTCGAGAAATCGAATTGTTTGATTTTTCATATGCCCACCCCCCACCCCCAGGGTGTGCAAGTGGATGACGTGTATGTAGTTTTTTTCTGCTGTTGTTCCTTAACCTGCACACCAAATTTCGTATCGATTCTATGTACAGTTTTCGAGAAATCCAATTTTTTGGTTTTTTATATGTCCACCCCCCCCCCACCCCCAGGGGGTGCAAGTGGATGACGTGTATGTAGTTTTTTTCTGTTGTTGTTCTTAAATATGCATGCCAAATTTCGTATCGATTCTATGTACAGTTTTCGAGAAATCGAATTTTTTGATTTTTCGTATACTCCCCCCCCCACCCCCAGAGGTGCAAGTGGATGACGTGTATGTAGTTTTTTTCTTGTTTTGTTCCGAAACCTGCACACCAAATTTCGTTTCGATTCTATGTACAGTTTTCGAGAAATCGAATTTTTTGGTTTTTCATATGTCCACCCCTCACCCCCAGGGGGTGCAAGTGGATGACGTGTATGTAGTTTTTTTCTGTTGTTGTTCCGAAACCTGCACACCAAATTTCGTATCGATTTTATGTACAATTTTCGAGAAATAGAATTTTTTGATTTTTCATATGTCCACCCCCCACCCCCTGGGGGTGCAAGTGGATGACGTGTATGTAGTTTTTTTCTGCTGTTGTTCTTTAATCTGCATACCAAATTTCGTATCGATTCTATGTGCAGTTTTCGAGAAATCGAATTTTTCAGATTGGTACGTCCCACCCCCTGTTCCCTAGAGGTATGAGTGCAAGGTGTGGATGCAATTTTTAACAGTAGTTTCTCTTCAACATTCACACCAAATTTGAAACCGATCCTTCGTACAGTTCTGTAGATATTAATTTTTTACTATTGCTTCAACGCGAGCGTTCGTTTCTGTTTGCATAGTTATCCGCCCTATCGTCCGCTAGCTTGCGATGATTTCAAGGTCATCTTCGGCTGGGTCGTTCGGCTGTTTTCACACTGGTTGATTTCGATCTAGTTTTGATCCATTCAGTTGTGAAAAATTGATTTGATCTTTTTCAGGCTGGATTTCATCATTGGAACCCAGATGTTTTTGATTTCAAGTGACGGTTGACCGATGGGGTTTTCGGTTGTCAACCTGAAAGTTGCTTCCTTTAATTTTCTTCTTAGGAAAATAGGGAAGCTTCCATAGACATAGAGAAATGGACTCAGCAATCCCTATTCAGCTTTATAGAAAATATGACTTAAAAATGGGAAAGAGATCAAACGAATTCGCGGCCAATAGTTGTCTTTTTCTATGTCACCACAGATCCACAAAAAAGAGACAGGTAGGTAATGGCCGCGATATCGCATCCTCTCTTTCTCTGATTAGTGACTCTTTCAGGCGGTTATTGCTCAGTCCATTCTCTATGTCTATGGAAGCTTCACCCCATATAATGCTATGGTCTTCATTCAAAGCATGTTGGACAAGCTCTGACTTATCAGAATCTCCAAGTCGAGCTAGTTTTTTATGTTCTTCTATTCGAACATTCAGAGAACGTCAGTTACTCTAATATACGCTCTACCGTACTTCATATAAGAAGTACCTTGTGAATACTTGTATGATACGAGAGAAGAGAGCAAAAATTTTGATGTGAAATTCAATTTGTTTTAAGAATCACCTGATGATAATTATTCAATAATTCTTTCTGTAGGTACTGCACGAGGCTTATAATATAATCAAAATACAGCTCCTCGTTGGCTCCTTTAGAAATTCTAGATTTCAGAATCATTTCGCTTGAGATCATAGACCTAGGCCATATAATGGGTAGACATTAATCCTAAAAATTCTTGATGCCAAGTTCAGGATTCGAGAATGATACCTAGGTTCTGCTCGCCTTTTTGTTGACTTCTTCAAAATGAATATTGTTAGCTCACAAAAAGCCGTAACATTTTAAATACGGTTAATTTGTTGTCATGGTAATTATAGTTAAATTCGTTACTTCATTAATCAAGTCTTGAAACCTTTCTCTAACAAATTCAATATGTCAGAAAGCATACTAAATCTCCTGAAAACAATATGGGCCACTTCAATGTGCGTTTCCTTCATTGTCTAGACTTCAGGTCAACCGGAAGAACCCGAAGACGTACTCAGAATATCATCGTGTTTGGGCAAAAAGCGTCCGGCCGACGGCGGGCCATTACAGTTTTCAATTTGGATTGCCGACTCTTATATGAGCGCTTATGCTGATGCCAAATGGGCTCCGGATTATTGCTGTTTAGTTCTCAGAATCCGGCAATATTGCCATTATGCTCGCCCGTTCCCGGCTCTTAATGGGCCGAAATCGAGACGGCAGATTTCAATTGCAGTTCAGTCGCCATTTCTCCCGCCCCGCCAGACGGAAGGAAAGTTCGGGTTCGTGGACTTGTTTGAATGATGGAATCGGCATTTATTTCTTCTTTTGTTGACTACTGAGCGGACCTCTACAACCCGAAAACACTAGTTAAGTAGGTATACCATAATTTTCCGTTAGAAATTGTTGAGGGAAAAGTTAATTCGGAATTCTTGTGGTTTTCGATGGAATATATTATGCTAATGAATTAAAAAGGGGAATAAGTATTTAATATTCGAACTGAATATTTACGATTCGATCTTAGATCAGAATTGTGGCTCAACCTCCTCTAGGATTTATCACTGATTGAATCTACATACATAACATTTTTCTTTCAAAGTTCCACAACAATTATTGAGACTCTTTGGAAAGAAGTGAAAGAACTATTTGCAACGATACTATTAACTAACATTAACGGATTGTCTGGGTATTAAGTTATGCGGAGAGACCTCTCGTGACGTGATATCGAAGTTCCTCCCTTCTATCCAGAATATAGTAAAATATTTCGTATATCCGTTGAAGCCAAGTCCATAATTACAACGTTGTATGGATTCTGTAGCAATTTTAAAGTTTTCCTCTTAATCGAAGTCGATAAAGCCTAGAAGACGCCTTGTCAGTGGATCCAATAAAAAATCCATTCTAGCAACGGCGGATATCAACATCCTCTAGGATAGATAATACGAAATGCAGTCATCTGAGAGAGCAAATAGATTGATCACACCTTAGAATGCTCAATAGGCTCTATCGCTGTCAAAAAACTAAAATAGGGCTGCTTACTGGGCTTTCTATCTATCTCTCTTTTACTAGTTTGATCGCGCGCGGAGAAAAGTAGTCGCAGTAGCAGTACCAATCGGCCCCAACCTGATACAATACAATACAACGATGATATAAACTTGCGTGAACCGAATGATTGAGTATTAAGTTATATAGAGCGCCATCTCGTGACGAGATATCAAAGTTTTTCCCTTCTCTCCAGAATATAGTCGAATATTTTGTTCTAGTCTTGAAGCCAAGTTCACAATTACAACGTTGTATGAATTCTGTAGCAATTTCCTCATAATCAAAGGCCATAAATCCTCGAGGACGCGGGAACGCCTTGTCGGCGGATCCAATCAAAAAATCCAATTCTAGCAACGGCTTCAGAGATATCAACATCCTCTAGGAAGGTCCTGGTGTCGAACGTAAAAATGCAATTTAAATAATACGAAATGTATTTATCACGGAAGTCATCTGAAAGTGAAGGGAGTTAATCCGACCGGACCGACGGGTTGGGGGCGACTGCGAGGGGGTTGGGGCTGGAGGGACCGTTGCGAGGATATCGCCTGCGAGGAAATTGGGTAGCACGTTTATTGGAAATCTTTCGGCTGTCCGATCGTCCTTTTGCGGAGGTGAGAAAGTCAGGGGCGTGTGGGATGAATCTTCGGCGCTCGGTCAATATTTTGTTAAATATCGTGGTGTAGAAAACTTAATTGATGAAAAACAGTGTATTGAAACAATGAAATCTTTGTAAAATTGAACTTTCACAGCCTGGTTTGGCTATACAATGTATGAAAAAATGAAATATATATTATATATTCTTTAAGAACTAACATGATACAATACATAAAACAAAACAAAAATTCCTAGCTGAGGTTAGTGCAAAACAGGGTACCATACTATTTTACGTAAGATACCAGAGCTCAGGGAAAAATCTCAATAGTAAAAACCCTGTCGCGCCATTTTAACAGAAATAAAAATTATAAACCATTTGGATAATGGAGGATTTCGTCTTTATTGAATCCAACCGATAACCATCTCGAAGATGCCTTCGGAATTCTGAATCTAAAACAAAAAAAATCGATGCTGCAAATGGAACCGGAAAAATGAAATGATAAAAACTCTATTGAATCCATTCAAAATAACCAATGAATGGGGTACATGCAACTAAATTGAGGATTTCTAAAGCTGTTGAATCTGAGACCTCTATTTTACATGCAGAGATACTGGCTCTTTACATATGCTTTCAGGTGTGTCTTGAGTTGAACCTCAAGAGCGCATGTCTGCATCACTACGGACAGCTAGTCCACGCTGAGATCCCTGGAATCACACTGTCCTCTGCTGACCTGGGATTTCCGTAACACCATAAAGCAACTATCAAAAGGCAATGAAGTTACACTACTCTGCGTGTCAGGGTATTATGGTGTTGAAGTATATGAAAAACCTGAGGAACTTCCAAAAAACTGCATCTAGGTTATCACCTGCTGGACCTGAGCCTTTCTGTGGGCTTGAAAAAGACCATTATGAGGCAATGGGAGTTGAATAACAGAAAAACCCTCTGGATAAACACTCCCTTCTCAGTCCAAAAATTCGTGATGATTTCACCTACCTATACCATTAAGCTGCTGAAGATATCATCGGGTGATGGTGGGACTGCTGACGGAGCACTCGGTACAAACATCATTTGTTCCGAGTACATTTGAACTGAGCAGATGAAATTTGCAGGCCTTGTGGATCAGAAGCAGGAATAGCTGAACATATAGGGTATGTAGGTATCCAGAGCTGACTGACCTAAGAATAATTCATATGAGAAAACTGGTTCTGGACACTCAAGAAATAACGCCAGAGGTTCCTGAGGAAGTTGTCGGTATTATCAACGCCATCAACGTCCTTCTTGAGTTTCCATGAACGAGTACAGTAGAAAAAAAACCTAACTATAACGATCCCAGTTCAAATAATGAAGTAATAAAAAAGTGCCTCTGTTACTCCACTGCCTCGAAAATTTCAGATCATTTGGAACGCTATCTAACTCAGCGACCAGTAATCGTCAAGGTATTCAACGATTCCGAAAAATGTGATATCTTGGAAATTATTCAGCGTACGCCACTGTTCCGAAAAAGTTCGAACCATTCGAATTGCATTCTCACCGGCCGCCTAGTCGCGGCGAATGGACATTGGATCTGAATGAAAAAGGAGATATACTCGTCAGATATGTCGACTTGGCAGTATCAATAAAGCCAATTTTGGGACGTTTCAAGTCATTTGTTCGATATCAAGGAGTTTTCCAATTTCCCAGGCTTACCGCCGTTTCGATCGTGACGTTTGCCAAGGTTATTGGTGATATTCCCATTCGATATCTACAGGACATTGTGAAATATTCTGAACTACCATGATAAACCGATTATTGTATTTTCCATATTAATTTAGCTACACAGTAAAAAATCTACGGGATTTTTAACACCAAAATAACACCCGGCGGTGCTTACATCCATATACACCATTTGTATGTCAATTAAACACCATAGGTGCAGTGGTCAATTGACACTATGATGGTGTACATATTTTACACCGGCAAGTATTGATATTTGTCTACCTATGGTATCAATGTGACTTCCACACATACTGATGTTTTCACAGCAATCAGGGAAAGAACTGTTGACGAGTGGCGCGTAAATTCTATCAATTCGGTAAAAAAGGTCATTTCTACAAGTCCATACAGCCTATACTTCCGAAAATACCCTGGTTTAAAGACCCCGAAGCCATAGATAGTAGGTTTGTCGCACTATTTGTAGGCTCAGAAGTGGTCTGCCCTCAGTCCTCAATATTTAAATAGAATAGGGTGACCAGACGTCGTCATTGCGACGGACAGTCCGTCATTCGTACGAGGAGTCCGTCATTGATAAGCGTCCGTCAAAGTGTCCGTCAAAACTCAAAATCTTGAATTTAACTGTTAAAATCAGAGGAAATTTCTTTTTCCGTCGATCTCAGAATGAGAAGTGATATGTGTTTACAAAGTATTCAGAGGCACTACTTATTTCAAACAAGAATTTATACACAATTCATGAGATCGTCGAAAAAATCTTGTAATAATAATCTTTGGTGGACCAAAAAAAAAAGGTCATCAATACCGACGAATTTTTTTTTTCGGGTTGTCTGTCATCGAACAACGATAGATCTGGTCAGCCTAAAATAGAATCGGTCTCAAGGAAAACCCTTATTGTCATTGTGGCGAGATAGGATCTCTTGACCACATATTATTCTACTGTAGCGGACTCCATCAACAACTTGGAACGTTCACGAGGGAACTCGCTGAAAAAACTAGTAGCAATCAGCCCTTCAATTTGAACTTTCTACTTTCCCTAAGAAGCATGGAAGTGAATAAGGTCATCTATAAACACGATGTCTTTAGACCTGAAGTTGAAACACAATCAGCGTTGTAAACCTACTCCTCTGTTCTCATTTGTTCACCCTTTCCGAGGCTCAGTGTTGTATGTGTATGAAGAGCAAAAGTCGCCATGACGGTCCCCTTGGCGCGTAGTGTCCCAGTCTTATGTTTCCTCTTCTGATTTCTACCGCAGAGTTTTTTTCCATGAAATATATCTGCTGGTCAATGACTAACGTCAAGACCATTCAAGGGAAAAAAAATGTGACTTCCGGAAGGTCTAAAATATTCCTTTTTGCTTCGTATAAAAAGCACCCTATGGTGTGATTTCTTCACCAGCTAATGTTCAGTTTCACCAAACACGGAATCAATTTGACACCAGATAGAGTTAAACTCTTCTTCAATGGTGGATTTAACACCAATAACTATTGAAGATTTCTACACCAAATGGAGTGTTGAAATTTTGTAAAATAGATCGAATTTAATAGATATTTTGACACTGAAATAAAAGAAACATATGAATAAAAAAAAAATATTTTTCAAGAACAGATGTACAAAAAAAACATTTCACTCTGACAGGTTATGAAGAAATATTGAAGAAAAATGACATGGAAATAGGTGAAATAATTTGTATTCAATAACATCAAACACATAAATAATAATCATTTATGAATATACATTCATAAGATGATTTTCGTCAAAAATTTGTGTATGAATGAACTAAATTACATCACAGTATGATCGCATTATAACCTGTATAATATCCAACTATTCGGGGCCTCCTGCTCCCTTGTGCTTTCAAACCTCATATAAATCGACTTCATTGAAAAAATACACAGTTTTTCGGTCCTACGACCGTGTTTTGAGGACTACCTACAAGAAGTAAATGGTTACTCCTCATTCGGTTGTTTGAAAATCCTTCATTTTATTCATAACTAGGAACCGATTCATTTGAAAATCACTGTTTTCTCTACTTCTCTCATTTAATTCGGATTTGAAAAAGTAATCAGCCCTTTAGGACTTCAATCACCGATTGCACCGTTCGTCTAAGCAACGTTTTAGCCCTGAAATGACGTTTCATCAATGAAATAAACGTCACTTAAGGGCTTAAACGTTGCTTAGCATAAGAGTTCAATGTGGAATAAATCATCTTCTGTTATTGATAACTTTTCTAGTGCTAATAAAATAGAAGCCAAACTTTTTGTTGAACAAAATTTGTGAACAAGAAAAATTAAATTTCGATACGGTGAAAGAGTTAAATTCCTCTTTCCAGTCCTCGTATACACGACAAGGAGTTTCCTAGACAACCTAGCTACGATGTTGCACCATCATCAATGCAGAAATATCTTCACAGGTATCCAGATCAGAAGCGGAACAATCCGAACGTGGGCGCTACAAGTCCAAGCCGGGCAATATCTCTAATTGCTTCGCGGTCTCTCTACTTTCAAGTGAGCGTCATTATGCCCATAACCTGTATAATATCCAGCTATTCGGGGGCCTGCTGCTCCCGTGTGCTTTCAGACACCCGGTTTTGATTTTATTACGGTTGTATTCCATGCGATGTCCTGCCATTTTGCTCTTATTTATAGCTAATTAATAGCGAATTTACCTTCGAATAATTAAAATGAGGATTAAAGAGTACGGGGGTCTTCAGACATGGGATGTACGATGCTGATCTGATATGAAGATTCTTTCTCACTGAAAGGAATTCCACCAAATTGTGCACATTTCTCTCATCGACTCATGTTTGTTATTTCATAGTAGATGCTAATGATCGTTTCATTCATACAACTTGTCCATTTCATGCGTCTTCTGGGTATCCCTGCTTGAGTGAACGCTGGTTGAAGATCTGCGTAGCAATTTCTGTAGGGGGCGACACTGCTATGTTTGTTTCCTTAGTTCTTCTGTTGAGCTGTAGTGTTTGTATGACAGGGGCCCGCTGCAGACATGCCCCGACGATCCTCAGGCATCGACTCAATATTCCTATTTCTTAATTGCACCATCATTATGGGTTGCATTTTATACCTACTGCCAGGTTTAGCTCGGGTACCTCGGGTTTGCTAAGCCAGTACTCTAGAACTTACCATTCCAGAGCCACTCATTCATGGAAACCCAAAAGATCGTCAATGGCATTAAGAAAACCGACAACCTTCTTAGGAGGCTGGCCGTTACCTCTTGGTTACCCAAGACCGGCTTCCCCATATGCATTGTTCTTAGGCCAGCTAGCTCTGGACACTTTCATTTTCTGTGTTCAGCTGTTTCTACTTTCGATCCCCAGAGCCTGCAAAATCTCATCTGCTAATTTTCCCATACAGTACAAATATCATTTACCTCTCAGCCTTTTGGATGATTTCTGGATACGGTCTCGTAGCGTTCACACCATTCTTAAGGCTCTTGTTTTGTTTCAGGAGCATGGTCCATGTGATGAATCAATGTTCAAAATCCTCTTCATTCTCCCAAAAACGCTCTAAATATTGATGAGAAAATCATATTCGAATTTGTCTTTGTTCCGTTGTTAGTACTGCGGCACCAATTGTTCACATAACTGAATCTCAATACTTCAGCCAAAATTCGTGGGCACTACCCAAAGAAATGCTTAGGGTTTTCAACCGAACCTCTTTCAGTGACGAAATTTCCAATTCAATATTAGGTTTTTTCTACTATTTCTGGTGTTTTTGCTTCTTATGAATGACCTTCACGTGGATTGTGTTCAAAACTTGTATACGCACGTTTTAATTCAGCAACTTTTGTACTACATGAAGGCGAATTGTTTCTATAGACATCGACCATGGTCAATAAATTTTCTTAACCAAACTCAGAAATTAAAATTTTCGATTTTTCCAATGTAAAATATCTATATGCTTCTGAATTAAGAGCTAACAAAATACAATACATGTAACAAAAAAGTTCCTAGCTGAGGTTGGTGCAAAACGGGGTACCATACTATTTTGGCGTATGATACCAGAGCACAGGGAAAAACCTCAGTAGAAAAAACCCTGTCTCGCCGTTTTTACAAAATTGGAACTCAAAAACTATTCGAATAAATACCTTCAATATTCAGATACAAAATACTGAATTCATGTTCTTGGGCCAGGAGGGTGTTTTAAACCAGGTCTGGCCTTGCAAGTGATGATTTTTCGAATCTCTTGTTCTTCTAAGGCCGCTATAGGACCCTACTGAAGGGTAATCATCTCCCATAGATTTAAATAGTAGTATTTCATCCTGAATATCGAATTTAATTTCGGAATAATGATAAAAAACGTGTGACAAACTTATGTCGAAATTATACGCCGATACTAAATGGCTTCTTTACAAAGAATGAATCGACAGATTAAAATGCAACTTCACATACGTTCATGTAAAGTGTACCAAAATAACAAGAAATATTAGGCAATAAGCAATCGAACCGCAAAACTTATTGAACAACCTGATACGTAATCTGACTTCTACACTTCATAAAACTCCAAGCATAAGAAAAAAGCGATCAAACTTATTTCAGCAAAAACCATTATCATCAACTACATATCAGTTTCTACGACTCTATCAATCAAAAGAAATGATACTATCCAGTTCGCAACGACTCCAGAAAAATTCTGAAGTAAAAGTCAATTAATCATCGTCACTGATTAATGAAGCCTCCCCCGTACATCTTCTCCGTTGTTTGTTTTTTGGTACCCACTGTTTAATTGGCCCAACGTTAATGGTTCGTGTATAGCGATCGAAATCGAATTATGTGTTATAATCGCTTGGGTTTAGATAGGGAGAAGCGGTGGTAACTGGTAGTGTAGGATAGGTATCGAAGTTGTGTTGCTCGTAGGCGATTATACCGGGTACTTCTTTTATTTGGTTGTTCCGCAATCTTTCGGACGTTCGCGAATGTGAATTTATGTATGAATTTAAAGTTTTTTTTTGTTCTGCAAATTTCACTTGGAAGTTTGATGGTTTTAGTGAAACTACACTTGTGTTGGTGTTGTGGAGGAAGGTAATCAAAATATTTTATATGATTAATAGCTATTTCACTCGAAAATTTCCAACCAATCATCTCTTATGACACGAACCAATTTTTTGATCGTGTAGTTATTTTAGGTGAATATTTTTATGACGTTTTAAACCATCAAAACTTCAAGGAATGACAGGCCTATGCATCAATAGTATATTATGCAACGAGCGTATAATGATAGCTATTATTCGCGAGATGAAGTTTAGCCCAAATCAGCGAGTGAATTACAGCCATTATACGCGAGTAGCATACTACACTTTATCCACGACTACTGAATATATTTCTTGAAGATTTTAACATTTGGCGACCGCGAAAGGACCCCTCTATGACAAGCGTGGAAAAAGTCAAGTTGGCACATAAGAAATTTTTGGAGAACTGGTCATTGTATGTTTTGTAATAAAAAAATGCTTTAATTGATATAATGAAAGTAGATTCGGCCCTCGCTTGTCAAGGTATGACAATATTTGTTAGTAGGAGTACTTTAGAATACTGAAGAAATACCAATTTAAAGAATATTATATCAAAGCTAAATCTATTAAGCATCTGACAGCAATGATTTATAATCTCATTATATTCTTGTGATTATTGGGTAGGTATTATTAAGGCCGAGCACAAAAACTTACAATGGACGGATTTTACGATATTCGTGGATAAAATTAATAATTTCATGTTTTTTTCATGAAACTTTTCGGAGAATAACTGAATATTATCCTTCCAGCACTTTGTGCAGTCGGTACAATATTTGAGTATCTGGAAATACTCGGGATATAACTATACTGATTGTCATTTGTATTAATACCGGATTAAAGTAGGAGCGTTCCCAGGTCCTTCAATTAGAAAGATATAAACAGAATATAACGAAATTATGAGCGAAGTTTCCGCAAACTGAATATAACTTGAAAATTAAGAAAGCTCTGTCGTTTAGTTAGCAGCTAAGACATAGAAATAAGTCCACAATAGCTTCTTACAAACAGTCAAACAGAATAATCTCAATGGAAAGACTATAACTCAAACTCAACAATCCTAAGACCTTTTTGTCTCTTTCTACTTCTGACGAAAATAATAAAAACAATAGGGAGATATTAAAATATAAATGATCGTTTTCTCAATAGGAACAAGCATGCAGGAGCTAGTGACTTGAATAATGTCATAAAATATAGAAAATGTATTGTATCTGAGAGCTTGAATTAATCGAACTGTCTGATAGTTACCACTTTTTAGCCAATTTGTTTATATATCTCAAGCCCAACTTATAATTTCATGAAAATTAAGAATATGTTCTTGAAAAGGAACAGAAATAATGTCGAAACGTCGGAGATTACGAAGGATTTTTATTGCTAGTTACAATAAACTGCATGCTCACGCCTTTTTGGTCTATTTCTGGATAATATTTTGTGTCAGAACCGAAGAACTAGGTTCAAACCTCCCCCATAGTGATGAATCAACGCACAAAATCATCATGATACTGTATGTATTTTCTTTCCATTGTAAACGTATGCGGCACCCGTTGTACACGTAGCTTTCTGAAACTCAATACAGTGGATCTTCCCTATAACGAACGTCTGTATAACAAATTTCTCTCTATAACAAATTTCGTACAAGATATTGCACCTTGAATCCAAATTCCATGTTGAAAACATCCTCTTAAACGAAGTAAATTCTCTCTATAACGAAATATACTCTTTGAATGGGTATTGATAAGAAGGTGTAAGGGTAATCTTATCCGGACGTAAGTAATAAATCCCGACTTTAAACTAAATCATTACGGCGGGCAGAAAGATCCTTCTGAAACAGTTTTTTAAATACACCCCTGAGTGTTTGGTTTCAATCTAACCATTACGCTAGTGTGAAAAGTTGAGCAAAAATGTATGAAAGGAAGTGCTAAAGTTTGAATGATAAATTTAAATTTATCAGTGAAATCGACCGGGCCATTGCTGACTATAGAAACAAATTTTCTGTTTACCTAACGTAATTTCTTTATAACGATTTTTTTGATTTAGCGCTTTCGTTACAGGGAAGTTCCACTGTATTTCGATCTATATCAATTTTGGGCAAAATGTCGAACCTTGGAATTATCCGGAGGATTTTCATTCCAGTCCTCTCAGCTACCAAAAAACACAATATTAAATGGACAGTAGGTACACGAAACCCAAGATGAACCCAAATAATAAGTACCTCAGTTTTTCGATCATCAAGCATTCCACATCATCAACCGAATTGATTGGTATAATAAGAATAACAAACGAAGCATGAATGGAATAAATCGAATAAAAGTAACAATAAAACGTAACAATATCATCAATCGCTTTCCAATTTTCCGTCCAACGGACGTCACACGCGGCAGTATAATTTGAAAATTCTTAATCTCGCAATTCATTGCAGTGATTGATTGAATCCATTTATCTATAGTCGATAACGCTGCAGGATCGGGCCCAATGAAAGTAATTTAATTAAAAGTTGGGTAAACATAATTCGAAATTAAACAAAACACCCGCCACATATTGGCGGCGGCCTGCGCCGCGGCGCTGTGCCCCGTTCCAGGGGCGGCAGCACGGAGTTATTAGCGTGCAGATTGTTGATTGAAGGTAATTACAATCAATCAATTAAGCGTCCGGCTTTGGGAAATTTATTCGTTGGGCGAGGTCGCAGAGGGGCGACGTTTCAGATGGTATGCTTTTGCCTGGAAATGCGAATGAAACTTTTTTCAATTGGAAAAAACAGGAATTTGAGAACGTGCGTTAATAATCGTAAATAGTCCGTTCATGAAAGGTTGAGCCGTCGGTTGGCCATGGAAATTTGGCATATTCCACTGTGTATATTAAAATTTTAGGTTATGTTAATTATTTTATTGTCAGATTGATACCCAATATTGCATAGAGTTCTCTGATAACTCGCAAGCTCGTCGTACGAGGCCGGGTACATTCGGCAACGTTGACTTTATTTTACGTTATGACAGCAAATTCTGCCAACTTCAGATAAATAAACAAACGCCTACTATGCGCTCAAACTTTCGTGAACGGACTATACAGTGGAACTTCCCCTAAGCGAACATCTGTATAACGAATTCCTCTGTATAATGCATTTCGTACAAGATATTGCACCTTGAATAAAGATTCCATGTTAAAAAGACCCTCTACAATGAAGTTGGTAAGGAGGTATACGGGTGGTTTTTTTCCGAAATTTTTCCGGACATACGTATAAATCCCGAACTTAAACTAAATCATTAAGGCAGGATGAAAGATCCTTCTGAAACAGTTTTAAATACATCCTTGGCTGTTTGGTTACAATCTAACCATTACGCTAGTATATAAGTTGTGCGGAAATGTCTAAAAGTAAGTGCTTAAGTTTGAAAGATAAACTTAAATTTATCAGTGAAGTCGACCTCGACATTGCCGACTAAAAAAACAAATTTTTCAGCGGATTTAGCGCTTTCGTTATAGGGAAATTCCACTGTATTTTATCGTAAGGATTTATAATGTAAGAGTTCGTTGGGTTATTAATAAAGCAGCAACATACTATGAAAATGATTATCAATATATCTAATTTAAAAGAACGGCACTGAAGAGGTGCAATTTATTCTTACTGAGATCCATATACTTTTTTGAACTTGCAGTTTTGAAGTTTTAGGGACTTCCATTCCTGGAACTCGGAAGATTCCTCCCCCTCCAAAAACTCTTTCTTATGGCTGCGTTTGCTCGTACCGCAGACGCCAGTAAATGGCTAGTATATAATAGCCTCTTTCTGGCTAGAATATAATAGCCTCTTTAATTCCTTTGCTTCTGGATTGACCAAGAGCCCAGACTCAAGAGATCTTGTTGCTCTTTCCTACTTCATTGAGTTTTCTTCTGCACACCCATATTAGCTTTGAATCGATGACATAGAAGTCCAGCGCTTCAATAGCAACTTGACTATGAGAATAGATCTCTATGTCACATCCTTGATGGTTATTTTCCAGGTTCCTATCTATTGGTCCTTCGATTGCAAGTATTTCTGTCTGAAAAACATTCGAATAGAAGTCCAACGAAAGAGTAGGCACCGAGTGTCCTAAATACGTTGTCTAGTGAGGGGATCTCAGAAACCCGATGAGCTAGAACAAAATGAGTGGCACATTTTAGGGCTCGATATTTGAGAGAATTTATTTGCTGAAAACCGCAACCTTCTAAGTCAAACCGTTTTAGAGCTATTAGAGAAAATTGAAAAATGGCGTCAAATGAAAAGTTCTCGTAACTTCTTCATTACTGCAGTTATAAACATGAAACTAAAACATTATACGGGAATTTTTTTAGTAGAATTCATTGAAGTAATCAATTTTTCTTCATTACATTTTGTTCTAGCTCATCGAGTTTCTGAGATACCCTCACTAGACAACGAATGTAGGACACCCGGTACACTTTATTCTTGGCTTGTATATCGCAGCGTCGGACCTATCCTGGTTTTAGAACTATCTGTATACTATTTGACTTTGAAGCTTTGGGTGGTGTATTCCTTTTCTCATTCTTCCTTTTCCTATAGTATCGAGGTTCTTCTTGATGCTCAGAATCAGCCTGAATCATACCAAAATTACAATAATCAATTATTTCATGTCAGAAACCAGAATAATGTATTGGTTCTTTGAATTTTGTTATTCATGATCTTGAAAAGGGAGCATTTCCGAAAGAAACTTTCTCTGCTTAAAACAATTCGGTTATTGATATCCTGAATTTAATCGCAAAGTTTATGAAACTCCATGTGTCTATGTAAACCGATTATTCGGAATAAATTCGTCTTAGTTCCTCAAAAAAACTCACATTAAAAAACACCCTGTAAACTCAACCGCTGTATATCAAACCAACTCCGTCCAACGAATTAATTCGGACATGAACGGGCTTATCAATTTCAAGCAATTCCAGACTTAATAATTCAGCTCGGCCAATCCAATAGCGACTTCCGATAGTGAGTAATGTTTTCGAGTGGACGGTCGTTCAGAAAATGGCTTTGACATTCGCTAAATATTTCATGTGGACAGCCATTGCCATCAGCTACAGAAGTCGTCGTATCTCCTCTCTTTGAAGTGTCGATCATTGGCGCACGCACTCGCTGCGGACAGTCTGAAGCAGGATGAGAAATCCTGCGTCGAATGGAAGGCGTTTCATGGAATTAATCAAACTGGAATGGTACGATTGAAATGTGCAATATTGGCTTCATAGCATTGTAGGAATGATTAGTAACTTTCTGCTCTTTTTGAGTTGTTGTGTTAACGAAGTGGAAATAAAGGGTTTTCCAATAAGAAGTGTTATTTTAATATGAAAAAAATGCCATTTTTCGATATGAATGATTGGATGTTTATTCCATTATAATGAAGAAGCTATGCCGTTAATAGTGGAAAATAACATCAGGAAAATGACCATCACGACCACGCCTACAGAACCATTTCATTTTATTGAAATTTTCCATAACCAAATCGCAAAGTGGCTGCCCTATGTCCTCGATGGCCTCACGAATTCCATCTTTGACGTCTTGAATCGACGCTGGGCTATTGGCGTAGACCTTCTCTTTCACGTGGCTTCGAAAAAAGAAGTCGCAAGGTGTTAAATCACAAGATTTCGGTGGCCAAATGTGATCAACTCTTCGACAGCTAACACTGTCCGGAAACTTTTACCGCAAAAAATCAATGGTTGTTGATGATCGGCCGGCTTGAGTTCTTGTGTTAACTGAACTTAATAAGCAGTAAGACCCAAATCTTGACGTTTGTGAAATGCCTAAGTCCAAAAAACGACGAGGAATGGACAAACCTGGGCTTTCTTCAACACTTTCAGCTACAGCAACAATATTCTTGGCTGTTCTTGAGTGACGTGCACGGATTTTATTCTTCACATCACTAACTTGTCCCAACAGCTCCAACTTTTCCACCAATTTCTTTATTGCGGTCCGACAAGGTGCTTCACGACGACCCGAAAATGTTCGAATTTTACGAACCGTCTCTTCCAAATGTTCACCATTTTATATTGAATTTTAATTATTTCAATGCGTTCTTGAAGTATGTATCGTTCCATTTTTATTGATGTCGTAATTTCTACTTGTCAAATGTCAAAAAATGACAGCTTCAAACGTGACATCACCTCTTATTGGAAAACCCTTTAATTCTCATCGGTTTTAACTGCAGGTAGTTAATGTTTATTTTACCATGAGTCTTATTCATGGAAGTAATTTAGTGTCCAAGAAATTATAAGAGTACCATAAAGAGATTATTGCATTACTCAAATTTAAAAACAAGAATACCTTCAAGAAGATCTCGGCTATCACCAGAATACCACCAAGACTGACTTTTACCACAAACGAACTTTTTTGGGAAAAGTCACGATTCAGTTTACTAAGTGATTGGTAGTCGACCAGAAAGGGTTTGGAAAGTCTAGGCACACTAGGGCGACTCAATTTCGCTCGAGAAGTTTTGCCCTTTCATGGTGAAACTATAATGTGCTAGGGGGTATAATATTCGTTCGCCGCACTACTCTTATTCTCTTTAAACGAACAATGACTGGTGCCATTTACGTGAAAAACATAATTGAACCGATTATCGTTTCTCAGAACAACAAATTCGGGGATAATTTCATTTATCAGAATTTTAACGTTTCACCACACCTCACAAGAAGAGCTTAAATCATTCTTTAAGAGATAAATATCCATGAATGAAATGTCCAGCGAACTCACCAGACTTAAATTCAATTGAGCTCGTGTAGGATGACTTAGGGAGAGCAATATTTAATCGTCAAAACCCATCTCCAACTTTTCAGGAAGTGAGTATAGCCATTGAAAAAGAATGGGATGATATGCCTGAAAATGTCATTTATGACTTG
Organism: Propylea japonica; assembly: GCA_013421045.1. Taxonomy (NCBI): domain Eukaryota; kingdom Metazoa; phylum Arthropoda; class Insecta; order Coleoptera; family Coccinellidae; genus Propylea; species Propylea japonica. Next base: position 91,847,713 of record CM024241.1, read on the forward strand.
ATTCTTGGAATTCCTAGGCATATTGGGCAGTTGATTTAGAGATGAGGTGAACATATGGACTATTGAATTCGGGATCAGTTGTGGAATAGCTATAGTAAATTGAAAAAAACTAATTGATAAATAAAACTGGATAAAATTGGTGAAGATTGATTACAACAAAAGATATTAGTCACCCTAGATACTCCTAATCCATAGTCAATGCTCCAATTATCACCACCTCAATAGTCCATTTCCTGATATACTGAAGAACCCTGGACAAACAACAATAGACCAAATCGAAAATTCCTCTAATCCAACAACCTTTAATCCTGAACGCGTTTATTAGTTCGTGTCCAGGACCATATGAAACTTTCAATTAATCACAGATGAATCGGATATCGAAGGTTCCATTAAACTCAATCAATTCGAATTCATTTGGTGGCGGACTGAGGGTCGCGGGGGTCAGGGAGGATCGAAAGGGGTCAGTTTGACGGGGGTGGGCAGTCGAAATGGACGGACGTATAAGAGAATTACATGAAACAATGGTACTAATGGCAACAAAGTAAAAAGCATACTCGGTTCCATCGATGGCATTCCTTCCATTAAATTATAATGGACTTCTTTGCAACCAGCAAAAATTCAAGTTATTTTTTGAAAGTTAAAAGTTCTTCAAACATGAAACTGGTGAAGATTGATTACAGCAAATGATATAAGTTTTCTAGATACCCAACATTCATGGTCTAGCTCCAATTATGACCATCTCAACAGTCAATTTCCTGCCATACTGAAGAATCCCTTCCAACACAGACAACAATAGACCAAATCGAAAATTCCTCTAATCCAAAAACCCTGAACGCGTTTATTAGTTCGTGTCCAGGACCAAATGAGACTTTCAATTAATTACAGATGAACCGGATATTGAAGGTTCCATTAAACTCAATCAATTCGAATTCATTTGGTGGCAGACTCAGGGTCGCGGGGGTCAGGGAGGAGCGAAAGGGGTCAGTTTGACGGGGGTGGGCAGTCGAAATGGACGGACGTATAAGAGAATTACACGAAACAATGGTCCGAGTGGCAATAAAGTAAAAAGCATACTCGGTTCCATCAATGGCATTCCTTCCATTATTATGTACTTCTTTGCAATCAGCAAAAATTCAAGTTATTTTTTGAAAGTTAAAAGTTCTTCAAACATGAAACTGGTGAAGATTGATTACAGCAAATGATATAAGTTTTCTAGATACCCAACATTCATGGTCTAGCTCCAATTATGACCATCTCAACAGTCAATTTCCTGCCATACTGAAGAATCCCTTCCAACACAGACAACAATAGACCAAATCGAAAATCCTCTAATCCAAAAACCCTGAACGCGTTTATTAGTTCGTGTCCAGGACCAAATGAGACTTTCAATTAATTACAGATGAACCGGATATTGAAGGTTCCATTAAACTCAATCAATTCGAATTCATTTGGTGGCAGACTCAGGGTCGCGGGGGTCAGGGAGGAGCGAAAGGGGTCAGTTTGACGGGGGTGGGCAGTCGAAATGGACGGACGTATAAGAGAATTACACGAAACAATGGTCCGAGTGGCAATAAAGTAAAAAGCATACTCGGTTCCATCAATGGCATTCCTTCCATTATTATGTACTTCTTTGCAATCAGCAAAAATTCAAGTTATTTTTTGAAAGTTAAAAGTTCTTCAAACATGAAACTGGTGAAGATTGATTACAGCAAATGATATAAGTTTTCTAGATACCCAACATTCATGGTCTAGCTCCAATTATGACCATCTCAACAGTCAATTTCCTGCCATACTGAAGAATCCCTTCCAACACAGACAACAATAGACCAAATCGAAAATTCCTCTAATCCAAAAACCCTGAACGCGTTTATTAGTTCGTGTCCAGGACCAAATGAAACTTTCAATTAATCACAGATGAACCGGATATCGAAGGTTCCATTAAACTCAATCAATTCGAATTCATTTGGTGGCGGACTGAGGGTCGCGGGGGTCAGGGAGGATCGAAAGGGATCAGTTTGACGGGGGTGGGCAGTCGAAATGGACGGACGTATAAGAGAATTACATGAAACAATAGTACTAATGGCAACAAAGTAAAAAGCATACTCGGTTCCATCGATGGCAGTCCTTCCATTAAATTATGAAGGACTTTTTTGCGACCAGCAAAAATTCAAGATATTTTTTGAAAGTTAAAAGTTCATCAAACGTGAAGCTGGTGAAAATTGATTACAACAAATGATATAAGTTCCCTAGATACCCAACATTCATGGTCTACGCTCCAATTATGACCATCTCAACAGTCAACTTCCTGCCATACTGAAAAACCCTTCTTACACAGACAACAATAGACTAAATCGAAAATTCCTCTAATCCAACAACCTCCAATTCTGAACGCGTTTATTAGTTCGTGTCCAGGACCAAATAAGACTTTCAATTAATTACAGATGAACCGGATATTGAAGGTTCCATTAAACTCAATCAATTCGAATTCATTTGGTGGCAGACTCAGGGTCGCGGGGGTCAGGGAGGAGCGAAAGGGGTCAGTTTGACGGGGGTGGGCAGTCGAAATGGACGGACGTATGAGAGAATTACACGAAACAATGGTCCGAGTGGCAATAAAGTAAAAAGCATACTCGGTTCCATCGATGGCATTCCTTCCATTGAATTATAATGGACTTCTTTGCAACCAGCAAAAATTCAAGTTATTTTTTGAAAGTTAAAAGTTCTTCAAACATTAAACTCGTGAAGATTGATTACAACAAATGATATAAGTTTCCTAGATACCCAACATTCATGGTCTAGCTCCAATTATGACCATCTCAACAGTCAATTTCCTGCCATACTGAAGAATCCCTTCCAACACAGACAACAATAGACCAAATCGAAAATTCCTCTAATCCAAAAACCCTGAACGCGTTTATTAGTTCGTGTCCAGGACCAAATGAGACTTTCAATTAATTACAGATGAACCGGATATTGAAGGTTCCATTAAACTCAATCAATTCGAATTCATTTGGTGGCAGACTCAGGGTCGCGGGGGTCAGGGAGGAGCGAAAGGGGTCAGTTTGACGGGGGTGGGCAGTCGAAATGGACGGACGTATAAGAGAATTACACGAAGCAATGGTCCGAGTGGCAATAAAGTAAAAAGCATACTCGATTCCATCGATGGCATTGCTTCCATTAAATTATACTGGACTTCTTTGCAACCAGCAAAAATTCTAGTTATTTTTTGAAAGTTAAAAGTTCTTCAAACATGAAACTGGTGAAGATTGATTACAGCAAATGATATAAGTTTTCTAGATACCCAACATTCATGGTCTAGCTCCAATTATGACCATCTCAACAGTCAATTTCCTGCCATACTGAAGAATCCTTTCCACACAGAAAACAATAGACCAAATCGAAAATTCCTCTAATCCAACAACCTTCAATCCAGAACGCGTTTATTAGTTCGTGTCCAGGACCAAATGAGACTTTCAATTAATTACAGATGAACCGGATATTGAAGGTTCCATTAAACTCAATCAATTCGAATTCATTTGGTGGCAGACTCAGGGTCGCGGGGGTCAGGGAGGAGCGAAAGGGGTCAGTTTGACGGGGGTGGGCAGTCGAAATGGACGGACGTATAAGAGAATTACACGAAACAATGGTCCGAGTGGCAATAAAGTAAAAAGCATACTCGTTTCCATCGGGGGGGAACTGGAGGTGGAGAAAGGGAGAAGAGGGGCTAAGAGTTATTCGTTTTCTTGGAGGAAAATTAAATAAAGTCCGGTCCGACTGCCACCGCACGGCTGTCGTTATATGTGGTGTATCTGATCAGCGAGGACTTGGCTCTATCTAATTTGATGGAATCGATCAGTAGTCCTGCCCGAGGAGTCAGCGGCGGGACAGGAAATTATGCTGGGGTTGGGTTGATAAGAGCGTTGCTGTCTGTGTCGAGAAAATTGGCAATACTTTTTTTGATAGAAAAACTACTTGGGTTACAAGCAAAGGTCTAGCATTGTATTGATATTATAAACAATTTGTTTGTACCAGTCGTATGCTGTTAAGGAAGGCTATAATATAGTGAAAGGAGAGAATAATATTAATCGATTGAAATCAACCAATATTCAATTCATACTTCGGAGCTAATCTCGTCTTCGTTCAAGACAAAATGCAAGGAAGTAATATCAAACAGAGCACCTATGAATGGTCATTTCGTTCTTATCACGACTCATCAGCACATGATAGCTCTGAATGATACAATGTATTTCTTAGAACATACAACGAAATGACATCTTCTTTAAGGTATTATACATACCGAAGACGCCATCTCCATACGAAAACCTTCTTTCATAGCATGAACCTTGAACGAAGTAGCGGGATGTTTACCATTTGTCACATTGACTGAAGCGTTATTTCTCTGTGAGTTCTAAGAAATACCTTGTATCATTCAGAGCAATCCTGTGCTGATGAGTCCTAATAAGGACGAAATGGCCATCCATGGGTGCTCTGTTTAATATTACTTCCTTGCATTTTGTCTTGAATGAGGACGAGATTAGCTCCGAAGTATGAGTTTAATATGTGTTGATTTCAATCGATTAATATTATTTTCTGCTTTCACTATATTGATATTCATGGCGATGTTACGCGTTAAAACTCTTCTTATTATGAAGGCTATAATATTATTATATCACATTTGTTCACAAAGATGTCTTCCAAAGTCCCTGTTAGAAGTTGTTTTTTCTTCGCGGTTAGATGAACACTCACATAAATAGTGCGGCAAAATAATGAGTGCAGATTTGAGGGCGATTAAAGAAACTGGAACAACATTGGTTCACTTAAGTTTTGAAAATCACGATGATGCTGACAATTTCTGAAGTTTTTTTTCTCTCTGCTCTCTGCCACATTTCGATCGGAATGGCTCCGATTTCCTTTTCAATGCGGATCTTCAGTTCTTCTAAACTACGAGGATGGTGCCTTAAAGTCTTATCTCGAGGTAACGCTACAGTAAAAAATCGCAAGTGGCTCAATTCGATGATCTTGCAGGTACCATAAGTGGATCTTCGGAGAGAAATGCAGAAAACATTTGCCGCAGTTTTGTTACTGAAATTTGAGCCATGCGGGGCTTCGGCCCTCTTGTTGGAACCAGATTTTTGTTCAGGTTCCCACGAAAGGAGATATCCTGTAATGTTCAGAGAACATCGTGAGAACCAAGGGAAAGAAGGTAGGACCTTCTTCTTCCTACTTCTTTTTTAATTTCTGGAGGTTATATGCCTCAAGGAACACCTCCCTAGGTAATATGTTCCAGAGCTTCGATGTTCGTTGGATGAAGATCGAACTTGACGTGTCAACCTCGAAGAGACTGTCAAAGGAGGAACAATTGATGATATTTCAGAAGAGAATCGCTCATGAAAATATCGATAGAATAGAAACAGATCGCCAACCCTTCTACGGTGTTCCAGAGAAGGAAGCGAGTTAGTGAGCGATGCATCACCGACGAGACGAATTGCCCTTTTTTGGACAGAATCCAAAAGCTTCAGAACATGCTTAGGTGCCGCACCACAAACATGGGAACAGTACTCCAAGACAGGTCGGATCTGTGTCTTATAGATCATAAGCAGCTGACTGGAAGTGAAATAGATCCTGGCACAAAACAGAACACCTTTTTTTGTTTTTGGGATGCACTTTTAGCGATTGATCTCACGTGATTTTCCCAAGAAGTAATTGCTGATAGTAATACCAAGCATCGAGATGAATGACTTCAAAGGTATGGTTATTCCTGACAAACTTATGTTGAGCATAGAAAGATCGGCCCTACTAGAGAAAAGACATGCTTGTGTTTTGTTAGCATTGAAATCTACTAAGTTATTGGATTCGAGAGTTGTTGCCAAGTCCATTTTTATGTTGTTAAGATTTCTTCCTCATTCGTTTCTGATATGGCGGGTATGGGGGGTATTGGAGCCCTGGAAGAGAAGGCTATCACCAGTATCTCGTTCTTGAGTCGACTGCTCCAATTATGTCTATAAAAATACTCAATATGGCGATAGCTGGCAAATGCTGGCCGACATGTGATGGAAATAGCCCAATTTATATCCTCGAAATGCATGCACGCTCCACCTCAAAACAAATCCTCAAAATAAACCAACATAAGAAATTAAATCCATTACCAATCAACGATTTCAGTTAACAACAGGGCAACTTGATCCTAACGTAGTTTCGCCGGTGACATCACCCCTCCCACCTTTTCCGCATATGTCTATCTCGGATATTTGCAGCACAGAGCCCCTCCACCCCTAACGGTTCGATTCTACAGCTGGGTAATCTCGTGTGGAATTTAATTAGCAAATTAACGTAATTAGTTAACTTCTCATACAGGTTCAAGTTACTCTCTTCCAGTTACCCGGGATGCTGCGGGGATCAGGACCACCGGCAGAGGGCGCTAGTGGCGGGCGGTAATTCCTGATACTTCCTGGATCGTGTTCGGAATTTGCCTATATCTGATCCCGGCGATTGGGAAAATTGAGTTATCTACGGATTCCTGAATAGGTGGTAAAGGAATTTTGGGTATTTTTGATGAGGTTGTGGAACGGGCGAATGTTGATAGTGATAGGGATTAGGGAATTTCATTTTACTGTGAACAGGATGTCGGTAATGAAACTTTGTTGTTTCAATGCGACTGTGTTTCCAATCCAATTCTACCAATTTTGAGATATCACTTCACGAAACGGTTCATACAGATTTGGAGATTCACATCTGAAACATACGATATACAATGCATCAGACAGATAATTCTTCCGTCTAGTCGAGGTAATCACGTGGTGTAACTGAATGAATTCCGTTGACTTATTGCAATAACCTAGTCTTGTCTCTCTTTTATCGCAGTATGGTAGGGAACCTGCAGTACACGTATAGAATTATTCAATTTGTCAGGCTCGATTCGAGTATTTACTGTTGCCTACCATTCCAAATGAATTATGCTCCTCCCAACGATAAGATAGAGACAAGACTAGAATATTGCAATGAGACAACGGAATTCAGTGTGTTACAGCACGTGATTGTCTCGACTATTCATCTGTGCAACTGGACCGAAAAATTCTCTGTCTGATGCATTGTACCTATATCGTATGTTTCAGATGTGAATTTCCAAACCTGTATAAGAAACAATATACCATTTGTATTTTACAGTATACAGGGTGTTTCTTCATCTAATGTCAATATTTATGAAAGTGATTTTTTGGGCCCATTTAAAAAAAAACTAAATAGTGATTCTTGGAGTAACATTTTTTTATGAACAATCACATCTAAAAGAGGAAAGCTTGTTATTTTATTAGACATTCATGACAAGCATATAAATTTTTTCTCAATTCTCAAAATTTTCTTTGAAATCATGGAAATAAGTATTGATGTTTGGACGTTGTCTATATCATCGAAATAAAATCACTGATAATAGATATATAATCATGAAATCTGTGTGAAACTGCGATATTCTATCAGATATCGATTGAAATATAATCTGGGAGGATTCTGCATTTCTAAAAAACTTTTAAGGTTTTCACTCCAAGTCTCTGAAACAGAAATAGCTTGATTTTAATTAAGACGAACTGCTCCTGCGAAAATCTCTGCACTTGTTCGTCAGGAGCAAAATGGTTTTGAAAAAAATGTTTCCTAACTGTGTAACTAAAAAAGGAAATGAATGAAAAGGATAATGTAACGTTTCGATGTCTATATCAGACAGCTTCTTCAGAAAAACTTGTAAAATCTTCGGAATTGTGTGTTTTTTCATTTGCAGTCACATTATCCTTTTCATTTATTTTTCTTTTCAGTTTTACTGTTAGGCAACAATTTTTTCAAAACCAATTTGCTCCTGACAAATGAACAATATCGAAATTGACTTGTATAGACAAAAGTTCCGTTGTTTTTCCGAAATGATTGAGGATGCGAAATTCAAGAATATACCTACATTGGGGGGAAAAAGTAACAGTTATAATAGAATTTCGATAGGCGTACTTTTTTCAAACAATTTCAATCTTTCAGGGTTGAAACTAGCTGAAAACAAATTTTTAGACCAATTAAAATCTCCCCCAAACAACCTAGCAAAAAAAAGTCCCTTGATAAACGAAGATTACCGCATACTCGTATAATTCACGTGAAGTATGCATATCAGGCGTTCCACTTTATAATTCGCAAAAACGCGACATATTAAACTATGCATTTTCAGCTGCAGAATCAAAGGAACCTGCCACAAGAACACAACATTTTTCAGAAACAGTGCCTCGAGCACGGTATTCACGCAAAGTTATACCTCTGTATATGTGCTTGTATCTAATTAGTCAAGCTCGGGTTAGTAAAGCTTTGTTTCTCTTGTTATATGCTGCATTTCCATCCATCAAAATGTTGACTAAATAAGGATTTTATGGTAACTGTATGAAAAAAGTGCCTGGATGAGGGGATGATGTTTCGGAGATAGCTCGAAACGTTATAGTCTGAATGCAGAAATTATATTCATATGAAAATTTGGTTTTTTAAACGTTTTTCGTACCTGTGAAGGGACTCCACTCAATATCTCGTTATCGAAATTTTGCCAATTTGTAAACATTAATGAAAGGTATTCTGCTCTTCCCCTCTGTCGTGAAGTGTTCATTCTGAAATCCAGCTTGAAATATCATTAATCCAAATTGGTGAGTTTTCAGGATTTGTTTCAATGTGGATCTTTTTTGTTATAACTTGTAATTTCTTTATGTGTCATACCGACTCGTTTTAACTCGTTTTATGTTTCATGATCATCTAGAATTTCATTTCTACACACGACTAACACATCATTGAAATTGAACGAGTGTTTTTTAGATTAGGACAAAAAACCTAGGTATCTTAACTGGATTGCACCTAGAATAACCAGTTTTTAACGAAAACAATTAAAAATATTAGAAGTGTTCTGGCTTTGATGATGAAATCAGTTTTCTTCTAGCTATTATAGTTCCCGAGACCCCTACAGTAGACAACGAATTCAGCCAACCTGTACTTGCATCAAACTCGAAATAGTTATTTTATTCTGTAGTTGGACATTCATACTTCTCGTTACTGCACTGCGAAAATATTTACGATTAGGTACAAAATGGCGAATGCGGTATGTTCCAGACGTTCTGCGCGACCTAAGAGGGAAATTAAGAATTCAGTTATAACTATTTTAAATTAACATTTTTTTTATTTTTTGCAGATTCAAATACTCCTTTTGAATCAGAGGAATGTGCAATTTTTACTTTGAGAAACTGGTCAAAAGTGGAATGTGACGTCATTCTAAAGGTAAGTGTAAAATATTCTAGGTATTAACCTATATAAATACCTTACTATTTTCTTACTTCTCTTGTTATTGATGTAAAACTCATCGAAAATTTATTTTCAAATATTATGTGAACATGATAACTCACGAACGGATGAAGTAAGTGTTCTAATATTTCGAAAGTTGGTTTAGATTCCGAATGCTACGGTTAATTTCGTTAGCGCAACAAATCAGTCCAGTAGTTTTGGAGTTATTGACATCTAAAATTTCCAATGATTTTCCCGTTATTTCCGAAATTATGGAAGTTTGATATATCGAGTTTTGGGAAAAATGCCATTCGAACTGTGAAGTTCTGAACGCTTACAGGTATCGATTCAAAAGTATTTTTTTTTTATTCAGCTACTTCGAAAACCTATAAGAACACAATATATACAATAAAGTCCGCCATACTTTTCAAATAAATTCAGTTTATAGATTTTGCATTTTTCATTTTCGAGTTGCGTCCGAGAGCGTCTGCGTAATGCATTTCCTTCGGATCGATGAATTTTCTACGTCAATCGATTCATTAGACCGAGTTCAACAATTATCAGTAATAAACGTTTCTGTACATCCCACAGAATTTGTGCGAAATGCTGAAATATAGAGTTTCATGGGGGTCAACTCCTTAGCCATTTTTCGTCTAAAACTTCAAAATTTTAGATGACCATTTTATGTGCTTATATTGAAGGGAACTACAGGATAAAAAAAATTTGCAATTCATTTTTCAGTCCGGCTGTTGAAACGGAAATGATAAGAGTTTGAAATTTCGAGTTTTGGAAAAAATGCCATTCAAACGATGAAACTCTAATCTCTGGCAGATATCGATTCGAAAATATTTTTTTCTGATTCAGCTCCCTCGGAAACCTAACGTTTTATCAGTTTATAGATTTTGCATTCTTCATTTTCGAGTTGCGTTCGAGAGGGTCTGCGTACTGCTTTTCGCTTCGTATCGATGAATTCTCCACGTCAATCAATTCAGCAGACCGAGCTTAACAATTATCAATAATTACCGTTTCTGTAGATCCTACAGAATTTTTTCAAAATGCTGAAATATTGCGTTTTAGGGGGGGTCACCCCCTTAGCCATTTTGCGTCCAAAATTTTAGATGATCATGGAAAGCAAAATATGCAATACTTACATCATTCATTTCGGCTGTTCAAAACGGAATTATGAAAGTTTGAAATATCGAGTTTTGTGAAACATGCCATTTGAACGGCGAAATTCTAAACTCTTGCAGGTATCGTTTCGAAAATATTTTTGTTCTGATTCAGTTACTTCGAAAACTCATAAAAACATACCGAATTCAATAATGTCCGCCATACTCTTCAAATAAAGTCAGTTTATAGATTCTGCATTTTTCATATTCGAGTTGCGTTCGAGAGCGTCTACATTTCGCTGCGAGTTGATACGTCAATATAGATTCATTAGACTGAGCCCAACAATTATCAGTAATAAACATTTCTGTAAATCCAAATTTTCGCTAAATGCTGAAATATAGCGTTTTAGGGGAGGTCTTCCCCTTAGCCATTTTCGTCAAAAATTTAAGATGATCATTATGAAGGGGACTAAAACTGAAAAAGAATATGAAATTCACATTAGATTCCGGTAGTTCGTCGTTTTTCAGCCGCTATAACCATATACAGGGTTTTCCTTTTAAGTTGGCCTATTAGACGTTTTAGGAGAACTAGTGAATATTTCGTTCTGAAATTTCTGGTGCAGCCCTGATGGTGAAGGAACTGTTCGCCTAAAATATTTTCCAGTCGACAGTGTTGCCACGTCTATCTCAAACACATATCTACTTTCTTATTTCAAATGGAACTACCTATATTTTCATTTATGTATCGATTCAATACCAAATTTGCAGTATAACTCACTAAAAAATTTCTCTGCTATGCACTGTTGCCAAGTTATTCACAAATTCCTGAAACTTTTGGCATTTGCATTGCTAGTTTGGAAATGCAATATCTAGATTATTTTTTATGCGAACGGAACCAAAATCAGCAGTCTCATAGTAAAGACTCCATGCATTCATGTGGTATATTCAGTATTTTGATACATCATAAGGTTTTTCTAAGATATTGCTCCGAAAAGGTGAACTCAAAATTGAAATATTTCGAGATTTTCAAATGGCAACCCCATATTTATTTCACAGCATTCGATTCGAAATAAAAAATGAATGGCAGTCTCCTCTTACACTAACTATTTATTTTGAATAGTTTTCGAATGAGATGAAAAATACTGAAATATTTCAGTATTTATAGTTCATGATCTATGGTTCTGTTTACGATGAAATGGTTCTATGATTATGGCGTGAATTGTTGAAGTAGATTCTATGGTTCAAATCATAAAAAGTATTCGATGATCATGGATGTCATAGAAAAAAGTTTACCCATATTATTCTAACATACCGCCTCGGTGGCTGTAGGGGCTAAGGCGTGTGCCTACAAGTTCCTTCGAATCCCGGTGCGGGTATGGATGTTTGTGTATGTTCTAGTTTGTCTTATAATAAAAATTGTCCTGAGAAAGTATGATAAGTATGGGAATGAGTGCTAAGTGTTGAAATGTTCGCTGTCTAGATGGCCTTAGATGCCAAGGACATGGTTAAAAGAAGATGAATGAATGAATATTATTCTAACACGATTCGGGTTGTTTCACAATTCACGGGGAATGCCAAAAAATTATTGAAAGGACCTGTAGGGCCTTTAACAATCGTTATTCACATTTAGCACGAATGATCGGAAAGAAATTCCAAAAATTGTTTAGACTTTTTGTAATCCTTGCCCTATGTTCATGAACAATCCAACAATAGGATTCATTCCGATAATTCACTTTATAATCACACAGCATTATGTCCATTGAACATGACTATAAAAACTGAAAAATTTCAGTATTTCTCATCTCACTTGAAAACTGTCCAAAATAAATAATTAGAGAACATAAGGCCAGGATTACAGAAAGCCTAAACAATTTTCGGAATTTCTTTTAAGTCATTCTTGCTAAATGTGAATAACGATTTTTAAAGGCATTTCCCGTGAATTGTGAAACAACCCGAATCGTGTTTGAATAATATGGGTAAACTTTTTTCTTTGACATCCATGATCATCGAATACTTTTTATGTTTTGAACCATAGAATCTACTTCAACAATTCACGCCATAATCATAGAACCATTTCATCGTAAACAGAACCATAGATCATGAACTATAAATACTGAGATATTTCAGTATTTTTCATCTCATTCGAAAACTATCCAAAATAAATAGTTAGTGTAAGAGGAGACTGCCATTCATTTTTTATTTCGAATCGAATGCTGTAAAATAAATATGGGGTTGCCATTTGAAAATCTCGAAATAATTCAATTTTAAGTTCCACATTTTCGGAGCTAAATCTTCGAAGAACCTTACGATGTATCAAAATACTGAATATACCACATGAATAAATGGTGTCTCTACTATGAGACTGCCGAGTTTGGTTCCGTTCGCACAAAAAATAATCGAGATATTGCATTTCCAAACTGGCAATGCAAATGCCAAAAGTTTCAGGAATTTGTGAATAACTTGGCAACAGTGCATAGCAGAGAAATTTTTTTTAGTGGGTTATACTGCAAATTTGGTATTGAATCGATACATAAATGAAAATATAGGTTGTTCACGGCCATGCGCTCTTGATTATTGTCACGAGTTGAATTCAATCAAATTACTTTTGTAAAAAAAAACCTTTCTTCTAGGGTTAGGAAACCAAATTTCAGACATTCATAAAAATCAACGCTCAACTAATCTTACTACTCAAAACACGATGGTCCATCGGCAATATCAGAGCCATCCACCCACAGCGCTCGCACTAACTGTAAACCCACCCAAGGCATGCATTCTTGTTCAAGGAAACAACATCATATTAATTAAAGCCTAACGAGGTCCATTATAACGGAAGGGTGGACGGCAACTCTAACTCATAATGTCTTACAGCGTAATCCAACTTCTTCATTTCAGCGGAATAATACCGTCCTGGAACCAATTTAGAACTGAAAGTTATTGCATGTTGCAATTAATATCACGTTTATTCCAGAAATGGATGGAAAGTTGGGGGCTGGCTAATGGGCATAGAAAGGGTATAATTATAGCGATGCATATAATTGGTCTTTTAATGAGTTCCGAGGAAAATTCGCATGTACTTGAGGGTTTCTTGCTCGGGGACTCGATCTAACTCGTGAGTTATTGGGTTCGGAAAACATACAGACAGTGCTTGCCATTGAGTGCTTCTCATCAATATATATTCTCGAAAAAAAAATTTGCAGAAAATAAACGTGATAAATAGAAAAATATGTCACCAGGCGGTGCTTCAAAGTTTCAAATTTGACAATTTCGGGAAAAATTGCCTTAAACATAATGAAAATCTAGAAAAAAAAGCTGAAAGACTTAGTCGATATACAAAAGTTAGATCAAAATTTTCTCTTCTTCATAAATTTTAATTTTTCGTGATGTTTTCATCACATCTGTTGAAGAATCAATTCGTTTTGTTTCAATGATTCATTTTCTTCCACTCCATTTTTGCTGTCTGCGATATGGAACCAGTCATGTAGCAAATTTTTTATACTGAAGCTATATGAGAAGAGAGTGACCAGTTTTTTTCTGAATTCATAAAAATACTTGTGGTCTCGGCCAACAATTGACAATCTCAGGTGCCGTGAAAAAAAACGCTCATTTTAGGCACTATATAAATAATAAATATAAATATAAATACAAAATTAATTATTTTGAACAACTGTCAAAAAAACTTGACTTTTCTTCATTACTAGGAATGCGTAAATGATTACTTTTTTTCACCGTTAAAAAATGTGAGTTTCTATAGTAACGACAAAGAAAGATCACTGAATCTGGATGCATAGAAATATTGTATTTGAAGTATTATCTTTAATAATTATATTTCAGACGAAGTGAATTCACATTCACAGTTGTACAAAAAATATTTTTTGTATTTCGTGCATAAAAAATTCGTGTGTTATGGCACATTTGAGTGAATTTTTGGCCTCGATCTGGGGTCTCGGCCAAAAATTGACACTCTACTGTGCCATGAAAAAAACACTCATTTCACGCACTTAATACAAAAATAATTATTTTCTCCAATCATCAAAAAATGTTGACATTTTTTACTATTTTCAGGTGTAAAAGCCATCAGTTCCCTTAACGCACAAAAATTTGCTACTTGGTTAGCAACACTCTCAATCCTAGGATCAAAAACGCTACTTTTAATCCTAGGACTAAAAGTAATTGCATTTGACGTCTACTTGACAATCAATATTCACCAACAATACCAGATATCCATGACTACCGACTTGCTATCGGTGTTATAATTAGTAGGTGTTCAAATTTATTACCAAATTACTAAAAATTTTTTAATAAAACTAAATTCATTTCAATTTTGATTCGGTTGAAGAAAATAATTATTTTTAACGGTATTTACTTTTAACCGTTAGGAAAGACGTTTTTTAACGGTAAAAAAAGTGATCATCTACGCATCCATAGTAATGAAAAAGTCAAGTTTTTTGACAGTTGTTCAAAAAATTAGATTTAATTTTAACCGGTGGCATCCATACCGACTTCTGAATATATTTGTTGAAAAATGATACGACAATGGTTTTTTTCCAAATTTAAAGAACAACTCGGTTATGTTTCCTACCAAGATGTAACCGTTTTATGTTCATTTAGTCAGGAAAATTCTATTGTTTTGCATAAAGAATATTTTAGCGCCCGGATTTCAGAGGCAGAAATTTCAAAATGGCCGAATCATATCAGTGATTACTGAAATGTCCTGGCTAGCGAATGTCCGAACTATCGAAGTTGCACTGTATGTCGACACTCGAAGTTAATCGACATTTCATTCAAGTTCCATGAAGTTTTCCATCTACCTATGTATCATACCAGATAAAATGGGTAGCCTTCAACGAGGCACATCAGCTTCATACTTAATTGACGCTCCGATATCGACTCAAAAACGGGCATTATCAAGTCCAATAATTAAAGAAAGGCAACCTTAATGATCATGAAATCGGCAGTGAAGAGGAAAACAAGGTTCCGATAAGGGGGGTTCAAACAAATTAAAACTGTATTGTGCCGGAGAGAAAGAACGGCCGGCTCTCCCAGACGGACGGTTTCTTATTTAAGATCGCCATTTCTATTGGGCCAAGAAATTGCTCCACAAATGAGGCGAAAAATAAGCTGTTTTCCAGACGGAGAAGGCGGCTGCGACTTTCGGCGGGAGCGAGAGAGACAAAGCGCACGCGCGAGCTGCTCGGCCTGACGGCGGCACTTTTAATGCCTTTCAGCCAATTGCAATTTAATCCAAAACCTTTCAAAAGCAATCGCGAGAATCTTAAAAAGCAATTGAAGCCAAGTATCGAAGTTAATCGAATAGTGCAACTACCGCACCCCCTGATTTCTATCCCACGTGTTCTTTCTTCTCCTTTTCCACCTTTTCGACGTTATCAATCGATTTTAACTTCGTCAGTTCGGCTTTTGCTTTTTCAGCCGTGCGGAATGCGAGTTTGGATTTCTCGCATTTACGGGTTCGAGTAGGTACCTACTTTGTATGATGATTGAATTCTTTTTGTTTAGGAATTGAACACAATAAGTTGGTTTTGCATTAGGAATGCGGTCAAATTGCACAAACGTTTTGTTATTACAGGGTCTCCGAATTCAACGTTGTCACTGTGTGTTAGATAGAACATTCCTGAGTTTTTGGCCTTTTCCAGCTATATCGTGTATTATGATGATTTCTGTGAAAACCCTTTCACGTTTACGAAGTGAACCAATATTTTATATTTAAGAGATACATGCTTAATTCACTCTAATGATAGCTTGATTAGCAATTAAAATCATTGATTTGGATTTAATCCGATGTTGTGTCAAGAAAGTAAATTACTTAGGTTGAAATCTCCCAGGGATGGATCATTCCACTAAGTTCCTTCGGAACTTTGAAACACCAAGATCTAAAACGTATCTGGATCTTGGTCAGAAACAATTACACCTCCTCACTGGATTTCTCACAGGATACCGTCGCCTCAGGAAGCACCTGTTGAGGATTATCTGACACTGACGAGTGACGAGTGTATGTTCTGTGGGGAGGGGGAAGAAACCCTATTCACCTAGTCACGGAATGCTTTGCCATTGCGAGCCTATGCAAATAATGCCTTGGAGAGAAACTTGTAGGAGTGAAGAATTAGCCTCGTTGAAGTCTTCACAGATATTGGATTTGAACAGATCTCTGGAACTAGAAGGCGAGCTGTAAAGGGTGTGGGGGAACAGCTATGTGAGGGAGTTCAATAGACCTTGAGGTCGCATTGAACTGTAACCCCTTTTATAACTATAACTACTCGAAAGGATTTTGATGGGAATATGCAATTTTTCTAGATATCAAGATATACTATGGTTATAAAGGGTTTTCCAATAAGAGTTTTTTTTGAGTAACCCGCTATTTCGGTAGATGTTACGTTTGGAGCTGTCACTTTTTGACATTTGACAAATAGAAACTACGCCATTGATAAAAATGGAACGATAGACGCTTCAAGAACGCATTGAAATTATTGAAATTCGCTATAAAATAGTGAAAAAATGGCAGCGACGGTTCATAAAATTCTAACATTTTTGGGTCGTCGTGAAGCACCTTGTCGGACCGTAGTAAAAAAATTGGTGGAAAATTTCGAGCTGTTGCGACAAATTAGTGATAAATAATAAAACCCGTGTACGTCGCTCAAGAACAGTCGAGAATATTACTGCTGTAACCAAAAGTGTTGAAGAAAACCCAGGTTTGTCCATTCTCGTCGTTCTTTGGAATCAGGCATTCCACAAACATCATTACACCCTATTTTGCATTTGCATGAAAAATTGGGTCTTAAGGCTCATAAAGTTCAATTAACACAAGAACTCAAGTCGGCCGATCATCCGAAACGTCAGGTCTGTGCTGATTGGGCCGTTGAAATGCATGAAAATGATCAGACCTTGTGATCTCTCGAAGAGATTATCACAATTGATTACCGAGATCTTGTGATTTAACACCTTGCGATCTTTTCCGTTGGAGCCACGTGAAAGAGAACGTCTACGCCAATAGCCCAGAGTCGATTCAATACCTCAAAGATGGCATTCGTGAGGCTATCGATGACATAGGGCTGCTACTTTGAGATTTGGTTATGAAAAATTTCATTAAAAGGATGTGTTCCTATAATCGTGGTCGTGATGGTCATTTGCATGATGTATTTTCCACTATTAACGTCATAGCTTTTTCTTTGAAAATGGCATTTTTTAATATCAAAATAACACCTTTCATTAAAAAACTCTTTATTAAATCTATGCTTGCATTATTCTTTGTTTAATCAAATGTCTAAATCACTATTCATATTTGCCAACATAACTACTACAAAATTCCCCATTTTGTGTCCACACAGAAGTCCCTGATCCTCTCGTTGATAAAGGAAAAGATTCATCGGAATTTGGCTCTCGAAGATTCCATCAAAACAAACCTTCTCGAGAGGCAAGTGTAGCGGCACGTGAAATTGTCAATTTATTCCGACTTCGCATGACGTTACGGGACGTTGGCAACAATGACGGCTTGTCAATGGAGTAAGGATATCGAGATTTATTTTTTATTGCCCCAGGCGCTATGCATGGCCTGATACAAGTATAAGGTGAGATACCGACGCCGACTCGGACAATAAACATAAAATTTCAATCTGTTGGCAAAATTGAATCTTGGAATCCCTGGCGGGAGGGGAAGTCCCTGACTGCCGAGGTGTTCGTTTGTTTTACGTTGAAACATCAGCATTGAAAAGGCTTTGATCGTGAGAATATTCGAGTGGAAAAATGAAAAGTCATGAGGGTAATAGCCTCAGATTCCATTTTCTTATTCACATTTTCAACCTACCCCAAAATTTAAAATTTTGTATGCAAAAATCAGAGTTTAAATGTCATTTCCACTGAGTGTACTACTTTAAATTTCACTGAGCATATCAAGAACTTTGAATGAATGACAACATCCACACATATTTCGTTTTTTTGAGCGCTCGTTCTACTTAAACAAGTACTATATCTTTTTCACCAAATATCTGTTATTTCCGAATGTTGAGCCGAACGATAGGGTTCGATTCCCTGATGAAGAATCCGTGGTCAAACTCAATTCTGTCCGTGGGGCCGGCCGTCCAGCCGTTAGAACGGTAACTTGCGAAGGGATTGTCCAAGAGACTTGAAATTTTTAGGTTGAGTTTGGTTCTCAAATGCCTCGATTTAGTCTATTAACCAGCCAAATCGTGAAGAGTGTTCCATAAAAATGGCAATTCAAAATTTTTGTTCCTCAATATCTCAGACAGAACGAAACCAATCGAAATGAAATGTTGCGGCCAAATGCAAGATACTCATAATAGACCTCATGCAAAATTTTGTGGCCGTACCTAATGTGAACAGAACTGTAGAAAATCCAATTGGAATATTGAAAAAAAAAACTTCATATTTTCATGAAAAGATATCCGATTCGAGTGAAATTCATTTTATGAATGGAGATCGATATACTGAATGTTCATCAAAAATTTCGTGGCCATCGTGTAAACAGAACCTTAGAAATGTCAGTTGGAATATTGAAAAGAAGAATCTTTATATTTCCATAACACATTCGAGTGAAATTTTTTTGTGATTGAAAACTGAAATACTGGAGTTTTCATGCAAAATTTTGTTGCCATAGTGTCAACAAACCATAGAATATTCAATTGCAATATTGAAAGAAAAATCTTAATTTTTCCATAACAGATTATCCGATTCGAGTGAAAGGATCGCACCATCAGAACCATAGCATTTCCTTTTTTTATTATATTTTTTACATATCTCATTTTCTGAAATATATCCAGAATATAATTCTGATTGTGCCGAGATTCTGCATTTATGTATTTTGTATCAATCTCAAGTCCCATATAAAAATTCGAGGAAAAGTCTTATCGCCCCATCCTCATGCTCAGGGCTCATCGATGTATGATTCTAAACTAAAAAACCGAAAATTCCGCAAACGAAACTCAAAGATGAGTGTGGGCTGTTATTCCTTGAAAGCAGCAACATGAATTCTTTCGTTTTCACACCAATTCTCTTATAGTAGGTATAGGTCGAAACAATTCAGAAAATCTATTCCTGAATAGTTTATTTAAATTTACCTGCTTTCAAAACCAAATCGTTTCTTTTTTTGTTTTCCATAAATAAATCTTTTAATCACACTAATAAACCACATTGAATGCGGCGAACGATTTATTGCATGTTCGATTCTCATGGGTGTAGATGGGGTTTCTTTAATATTTTAAATTCATCTCTATATTAAATTAATACAATTTCGAGCATAATTTTAACTTCAACGGAGAATCAAGTAGGAAATTCATTTTTTGTACAGCTGTCAAAAAACTTGACTTTTCTTCATCACTATGGATGCGTAAACGGTTATCTTTTTTCTCCGTAAAAAGTCTTTTCTTACCTTAAAAAAAGAGTTTATTTTTTTCTCTTTAAAAGAAGAGTTTATTTTTTTTACCGTTAAAAAAAAGTGAGTCCTATAG
Source organism: Propylea japonica (assembly GCA_013421045.1). Classification (NCBI taxonomy): domain Eukaryota; kingdom Metazoa; phylum Arthropoda; class Insecta; order Coleoptera; family Coccinellidae; genus Propylea; species Propylea japonica. The sequence goes on from CM024241.1 coordinate 91,867,580, forward strand.
TAACGACACAGGGAAGATCACTGGATCTGGATACATAGAAATATTGTATATAAAGCATTATCTTCAATAATAATTATATTTCAGACGAAGTAAATTCACAGTTGTACAAAAAATGTTGTTTGTATTTCGTACATATAAAATTCGTGTTTTACGGCACTCATTTCACGCACTTAATACAAAAATAACTATTTTGTAGGTTTATTATTTCAAGCTAGAGTGAAGTAGATTTGAAACAAAAGATCAATATCAATTTTTTTTCAGTCGATATTGATATCAATATTGAAAATTTGAAAAGTTTTGAACCAGCTGTTTGAATTTTCAAGGAAGGTTTGGTTCTTAAATGCCGAGTTTGCTTACCATCAAAATAATACAGGGCGTACCATAAAATATATCAAAGGAAGCCTCATAATAAATTTTATTGCCATAGTGTTAAAGGAACCTCGAAAAATAAATCGTTATATAGGAAAGAAAAATTCTTATATTTCCACAACCAAATATCCGATTCGATTGAATTTTTTCTGATATCGAAGATTTTTATAGGTACTAATTGTTCAGGCAAAATTTCAAGAAAACTGCATCTTCAGAACCATAGAATCAATTTTTTTCTGAATTATCCATTATTTCGAATAATTCAGAATTCGTCAATTCGATCGAGCTGAAATTTTGCAGTAAAATGTTCAATACCAAATCAAAGCATTACGCGAAAGCTTCAGGGACAAATCAGTTACTTAAATACTTAATTTTCTGGGAATAAACTTTGAGAAATCTGTTCATGAAATTTCTGGTGGCCGAAATCGTTCTCGAATTATTCAATATTATCCTTCGAAATATTACGTTTCCGCACGCCTATGATCTATAAATTCATGAACGTTTGAACCAGGGTGAGTGATCGTTTATTGAATGCTTAAACAATGAATAATATTTACATTTCATATACATACATGAACGCTCGATGTTAGGAATAAATGTTTCGATCCTTTATTACTGTTCTGATCTGTATTTGTGCATATCGAGTAACTTGGTTCCTACAAATTGTTCCACAAGGTTTATACTACACGGTTTTGGTATAAAGTGATTGATTTTGCTCCAATTCTATTCGGTGAGTTACAATGATTTTGTGTTAAGTGGTGTGAAATGTTGCCTTGTATTTTGTATAGAATTGGAATCGTTTTAGCATAATTAACATTACAATGTTTATAATACGGTCCAATTCATTATCTTGATTAATTTGAAGGAGGTTCATAGAGAGGTGGAGTTTTGAAAAAATATATTTATCATTGGAATATTCGTATATCTCAAGAATTCTTATAATATTTGCCGAAAAAATAAGCATCAATAATCTTTTGCTTGAACAAGAATTTACATTGATAATTAAGTCAATGGCATCTGCAACATAATGTGTGCAAGATATTTTTGAATAATTATTATGCTCGCTGTAACGTTTTCTCAACCATTAATTTATTTTCCGAGTTTTCATGAATTTGAGGATAAAATCGATAGCTTGACTTTTTTCTGTTCGACATGTTATTATAGATTTGAAATTACGAGCATTATTTTACACTGAAAAAAGAGTATTTCATTCATTACAGAGAAAATATCTGTATGCACAGTTTTAATCATATTTTGAGGCAAAAACAAAACTGGGCTGGATATAATTGAGGCAAATAATAAAAAATAAAAGCAGAAGGACCAGGTATAAAATTATTTCTTCCAACAAAAAATGCCATTCTACCATACCTTGTATAGCAGAATCCTATTTTTCACAGTACTCTGAAAACAATCGATAATTCTGATATATTTTTGATTTATTCAGTCATCAAAAATTCATCTGATCTTTTCAGACTGGATTTTATTATTGAAGCCTAGATGTTTCTGATTTCAACAGAATGTTGACTGATGTGGTTTTCGCTTGTAGACATGAAAGCTGCTTCCTTCAATTTTCTACGTCTCAGTTTTCCTCTTTTGATTTTATGGAAGATTTACCCCATAAAATCTTGTGGTCTTCATTGAAAGCATGTTGGACAAACTTTGACTTATCAGTATTTCCAGGTTGATCAAGTCTTTTTATTTTCTTCGATTCGAACATTTCAAGAGACGTTCAGTTTTTTCAATTATAGACTTTAACTCTTCCACAAGGTAACTCCTTTATGCAGCTTTTGCTCAGTTGATTTTCATTATCAGGTTTTAATCTAACTTAAATAAAAAGAGTTATGCTCGTCTTTTCTACACCAATATTCTATACAAACAAACCACCTTAACCAAACAAACTAATAGTGCTCTCTCGCTACTTCGTTCAAGGTTCATGCTAAGGTAGAAGGTTTTTGTATAGAACTAGAGATGGCGTCTTCGGTATATTTATACCATTTGCCATTTCGCTGTAAGTTTCAAGAGATACCTTGTATCATTCAGAGCTATCCTGTGCTGATGAGTCCTAATAAGGACGAAATTGCCATCCATAGGTGCCCTGTTTGATACCACTTCCTTGCATTTTGTCTTGAACGAGGACGAGATTTGCTCCGAAGTATGAGTTTTTAATATTGGTTGATTTCAATCGATTGATATTATTCTCTGCTTTCGCCATTTTGATATTCATGGCGATGTTACGCGTTAAACCTCTTCTTCTCAATATTCTAATAGTCAGGACTTTTGCTGTGTTGTTTTCTATTAATTGCAATATTCATGGTATATTATTTTCTTACCTAGTTCTAACTTCGTTTTCTTGAATATGAAAGTATTTTTGTTTGCATACGAAATATTTCTGTCACAGATTAATGATGGCTTCATCCTCCATAAGACTAGTAGGTACTTGAATTGAGCCATATTCAAACCTCCATTCTCAAGGGATAAGAAGAATAACCTAAAAACATATATCCAACGGAAAACCTTCATGGAGAAAACTCCATTTAATAACTTCGTAGGCCATCCGTACAAATATGTTCAAGTTCTTATTAAAGAATCCAAAAAGTAATTTGAAGTTGTAATTGAAATGGTGAAGTGTAATAATTGTGTGGAGGAGCATCAAAGCTTGGGGGGGACGGGATATCCCAAAACGGAAGAGAAGGAGAGCGAGAGAGAGAAGGAGAGACATAGACGCGGTAATAAGGACGGAGAACTTTGGTTCGGTTCCATTTCTCTGCCTCTTTACACTATACACTCATACAAGGATTTAATTAGAAAATTAAATTGACTTTTATTGAAACTGCACTGCAGCAAGCGGTAATAGCTTCAGTACGCTTAGATAACAGTTTCATTAATTACTTCTAGACCGAAAGTAATTTATATCTATCTCTAGTGACGTGCCTATTTTAGCTGTATGAATGAACCGAGCCATTAGCTTCGTTCCAACATGGGCCGAGAACATAAAATGAGGGAACATGTGCTGTAAACTAATAACATAGAAGGAATACTTAATTTTCAGAAATGGTTAACATAATATGATAATGGCATACGTGAAATTTGTGCCTAAGCAGAAAAGTTTATGACTTTATTTTCAAGTAATATTTGGTTCACTTTTTTGGAAAAAAGTTCTTTTCAGTTGGTAACAACCTGATTACGCTCAGCTCACTGCCACGGCAGGGAGCAGGGAATTGAGCAGGGAAGTGGGCAGCGCCAGAATGTAATCACTACACTTTTCTGTTACCTCCCATTGCCACTCGCGCTGCTCTACGCTCCCTGAATTGACGGTTTTCATGCGGAAGTCAAAGGACCGGCAGCGTGAACAGCTGTAAGTTGATTAAATTTAACTAGGTGGCTGTGGAATTTCTCTGTCGCGTTGCCGACACTTGGTCGCGAGGAAATGTTTACAGCCACAGTGTGAATACTCACTGCCTCGATAATGTCGCAGAGTATTTCGAGAATTATTGCAGACAACGCAAGCGGCAGTAGGAGAGTGTAATTGAGGCATAACAAGGTTGCTGTGGAATTGCTTTTTCCGTCATTGCCGACACTTGTTCGCGAGAGAATGTTGCTGCTTGAGTGTGAATACTCTCTGCCTTCCATACTGCAGCAGAAGTATTTCGGGAATTATTGCCGACAACGCGATTGGCAGTAGGAAGGGCTGAGTGTAATTGATGCGTATCATATACAGGGAGAGACAGAGGAACTTGCTTAGTTAGGAATTTAATAAAAGAAAAACTTATGATCGATTTGATTAATTAATTAGTTTCTCTCACTAATGTGCTTGGGCACTGAGAACACCAGGAAGGAAAAACTTCTGAATCAAGTGGATATAACGATCAGAGGTCACTGAAACTGTCCATTCATTTTATTCAAAAAAATTTGGAAATTCATAAAAATACAAATAACTGCAAAAACTGTTCTGTGGTACTTTGGGAGCTATAAAATAAAAATGCTGGAAATTTACAAGTGTCTGGCAAGATGACCCGAAGTGTCCGCTGATGAACAGGGTGATTTTTAAAGATATTACCGGAAAGTATACAAAAAATGATAGTAAATTTCATACACTTTCATCATTTATTACCTCACCTCAATCTAATTTTCATAAAAAAACTTTTACCTTTCATAAAATAACGAGGACCTACCCATCATGAACTCTCGCTGGGTAACACAAGCTTACATTATTTGGTACTGTATTGTGTAAACTCAAATAATTTCAAATTTCTCATTATAAATTTTCCTCATTTTCTAAAAGACAGTTCATTCACATCACTATCACGCTGTCGCACTAGACGAAAAAAAATGAGCTTGATAGGGAATTAATTTGCATAGTTGGCGCCAAGGATTTCTGTAATAAATTTAATTAAACTTGAGATGTTAGGACAGGATAATATTCTTCGGGGAAGATCCGCAGATTGAAACAGAACGTTGAATAACTGAAGGAGAAATGAGGAATATTAATGTACCATTTCACCCCTCAAGTTAATTTCGGATGATGAATCTTTCACACACAAAAGTGAGGCCTCCTGAGGAGGGAATTTCCATAATAACTTTATTATTACTATAAAAACTGAGAGAGCTAGGGAATTTTTGGTTCACTTGATCGAAATCGGTGGATTTGATTTAGGAAATTCACAGTTTACAGAATGAGATTTTTCATATACTAATGATGAAAATAATAGCATATATATAATAAAAACAATGACATTTCACCTCCGACTTAAAGGGTTTTCCAATAAGAGGTGTTATTTTGAATAGCCCTCTATTTCGGTAGATGTCACGTTTGAAGCTGTCATTTTGTGACATTTGACAAGTAGAAACTACGCCTTTAATAAAAATGGAACGATACACGCTTCAAGAACGCATTGAAATCATTAAAATTCACCATAAAAAGGGTGAAAATTTGGCAGAGATGGTTCGAAAAACTCGAACATTTTTGGGTCGTCGTGAGGTACCTTGTCGGACCGCAATAAAGAATTTGGTGAAAAAATTCGAGCTGTTGGGACAAGTTAGTGATGTGAGGAATAAAACCCGTGCACGTCGCTCAAGAACAGCAAGAATATGGCTGCTGTAGCCCAGAGTGATGAAGAAAACCCAGGTTTGTACATTCCTCGTCGTTCTTTGGAATTAGGCATTTCACAAACGTCATTACACCGTATTTTGCATAAAGATTTGGGTCTTAAGGCTTATAAAGTTCAGTTAACACAAGAACTCAAGCCGGCCGATCATCAACAATGTTGGGTCTTTACTGATTGGGTCGTTGAAATGCATGATAATGATCCGGAATTCCTTCGAAAAATCATCTTGAGTGATGAGGCCCATTTTCACCTCGGTGGCTTCGTCAACAAGCTTATTGGAAAACCCTTTACAATACAGAATGAAACTCTATAAGATCCTCTCTAAAAGAGCTATCCAGTGAATTGAAAAAAAATCAAAAAGCATTGACGTGAAGTCAAAAGTTTTGGGAATTTGGGCGAAATGATAGCACACTGTTTCCTTAGGAACAATCGAGTAAAAATGATCTTTCCGAAGAAATAAAATGAACTTTATAATTTGTTCCAGTGGATATTTTATTGAGAGAGTAGATCGTCTGTAACTCCATAAGAAAACATAATTCTTTCAACCTGAATGATCAATCGATTCGAACATTAATATGCGCATTGATTTATTACTTATGTACAAAATCTATGGCCGCATCATATGATATATTACAATTTTGATTAAAATTGATATTGGATATTTGTATTTTATGCGAATTCAGTGAATAAAACTAATATGCTGGAAGTACAGTAGGAAGTTTTGATTAAGTTTCTAGTAATCTGTTCAGCATGAATGAATATAATGTTAAAGCTATTTCGTTCGATATTTTCGCGGATGTAAAGAATAATCGTTGTTTTTCGTGTATAAAAATACATTATGTGATTTAGTTGAAGCAGTTAGTTCGGGAAATAAGCGACATATGTATTTGTTTTAAAGTAAGCAGACATTGTCATTTCACCTGCTCATGCCGAAAAAAAACTAGAAATTCTTTCTTGCAGACAAGCCAGTGGGTTTAATTTTTGTATACTTGAGCAGTTTCAATAACTCAGCTTTATATGAGGAACAGTTTCAGAAGTATGTCATTTCTGGAAAAAAATATCCTTTTAATTTCCTATTAGGTATCTTCACAAAGTTTTGCACAAGGCTTTCTATCATTGTTGACAGGCCAATTTGATTTATACTTTCAATATTGCATAAAATTTTTATTTTCTAACACTCGAAAACTACTCGATCGATTTGACCACTTAACGAACCGATCAGATATACAGGGTGTTTCTGAATTGATACGAAAGATTTGAGGGGATCATTCCTCAGAAAGTTTCATGAAATAATGTTCCCATAATATAGTCCCGGAAATGCATTGTTTCCAAGATATAGGGTGTTGAAGTTTTACTTATTGAAAAAGTGGTACGCCACTGAGATAACAGATAATAACTATTTTTTAATTCAATTCGTTCAATTTGTGATGGAAAAATCTCTTATGCTTCCTTTTCGTGTGGGGTGACGTTTTTTTTTCAAGAAAATAAAACATCTTAACGCGTACTTGTCGTAACTTTAACACATTATGTAGTAGAGATACTACGTAAAGATGTTTTATTTTTTTGAATAAAAACGGAGCCCCACACGAAAAGAACGCTTGAGATATTTTTCGTCATGAATTGAACGAATAATTCAAAAATACTTGAGTTAACTACAACACCCTGTATTTTGGAAGCAATGCATTTCCGGAACAATATTTCTAGAAACTTTCTTTCATAAAATATTCTGAGGAACCATTCCCTTAAATCTTTCGCATCAATTCAGAAACACCCTGTATATCTACACACTTATGAGGTTAATAAGTTTTGAGTCTCCATGTCATTCCGTCACAATGTTAAAGTGTCAGATTTTCAATTCTTCATATCTCGATTTAGTTTCATCCACCCTCAAAATTCGAAACTTATTTGGGCGAAACACTCAAAAATAAAGAACTTGCGGCAACTTATGTCAAAAAATTATCGATAACTTCCACCACAATCAACATCTTCAGGACCAAATTTTCGCGTCTGGCAGTGCATCAGATGGGCGGTCTTAAAGGATTTGTTTTCAATTTTCCATAATATATACGCGGGCGTTTTCTACCGAACAGAACGCACTTCGATTACGGCAGCCAGTTCGAATTGAAAAGAACTCGAAAAGAAGTCGCCGTCGTAAAACAGCGAAAATATCGCCGATATTATTCTCCATTTAGTGGATGTGTTTCAGTATTCCATTTCGATGATGGCCCTAATGGAAAATAGGGGTTTTATAAGAAAATTGAACGAGAGGGAAATGCCCCGGCGTTGCGTCGCATAAAAGGCTTCTTTCTCTCATTGTTTCGATTCGGCCCAGATCTCGGTTTGCTCTTACCTAAATGGCTTCACTTATTGCATTAGTTCGGTCGCTGACTACCAGCCATTTTGGCTGTCCTTGTCTGCTCCCTTTCTCTCCCTTTTCCAGCCTGCTTTTCGGGAACAACAGGAGACTCTATATGGGATTCATTCTCTCCACTTATTGCGGAAATAACAAAGTAGCATTCCAGAACATGAGTAGTCAATTTGTATCGTAATATGTATCGAGAAACTGTTTTTCCCTCGGTTTCTATTCTAGGGAATAATAGAAAGAGAAATGTTCTTGGAGAGAGCTTTGAATATCTTGATGTAGCGGCATTTCAGCGCTTTTTTCATTAGAGATATTTTGAGAACTGTGCAACATGAAATGATTGAGTTTCTATCGAATGCTGTACACAAATGTCATAACATTCTAGAAGAGTCTTCAAGTGAAGTCGATAACTTTTCCTGACTTGTTCATATTTTGAGAATGCGAATGTTTAAATTTCAAAATCATGAGACTCTACTGGCATTGAAATTCACATCGGAAACATACGATATTCAACGCATCAGACAGAGATCTTTGCCTTCTAGCTGAGCAGTGGATATTCGAAAGATTCAACGCAATACTTTTTTGACGAAGTGAATGATCAACTGCGAATAATTTTGTTGCCTTTCTCTTATCGTATCTCTGTCTGTTCTTACCTAAATGGCTTCATTTATTGCATTAGTTCTGTCGCTGACTACCAGCCATTTTGGCTGTCCTTGTCTGCTCCCTTTCTCTCTCTTTTCCAGGCTGCTTTTCGGGAACAACAGGAGACTCTATATGGGATTCATTCTCTCCACTTATTGCGGAAATAACAAAGTAGCATTCCAGAACATGAGTAGTCAATTTGTATCGTAATATGTATCGAGAAACTGTTTTTCCCTCGGTTTCTATTCTAGAGTATAATAGAAAGAGAAATGTTCTTGGAGAGAGCTTTGAATATCTTGATGTAGCGGCATTTCAGCGCATTTTTTACAAGAGATATTTAGAGAACTGTGCAACATGAAATGAGTCAGTTTCTATCGATTGCTTTACACAAATGCCATAACATTCTAGGAGAGTCTTCAAATTAAGTCGATAATTTTCCTGGTTTGTTCATATTTTGAGATTACGAATGTTTAATTTTCAATATCATTAGACTCTACTGGTATTGACATTCACATCGGAACATACGGCATTCAACGCATCAGACAGAGATCTTTGCGTTCTTGCTGAACAAGGAATATTAGAAAGATTCAACGCAATACGTTTTTGACGAAGTGAATGATCAACTGCGAATAATGTTGTTGCCTTTCTCTTATCCTATCTCTGTCTGCTCTTACCTAAATGGCCTCACTTATTGCATTAGTTCGGTCGCTGACTACCAGCCATTTCGGCTGTCCTTGTCTGCTCCCTTTCTGTCCCTTTTCCAGGCTGCGTTTCGGGAACAACAGGAGACTCTAGAAGGGATTCATTCTCTCCACTTATTGCGGAAATAACAAAGTAGCATTCCAGAACATGAGTAGTCAATTTGTATCGTAATATGTATCGAGAAACTGTTTTTCCCTCGGTTTCTATTCTAGAGTATAATAGAAAGAGAAATGTTCTTGGAGAGAGCTTTGAATATCTTGATGTAGCGGGATTTCAGCGCTTTTTTACTAGAGATATTTAGAGAACTGTGCAACACGAAATGATTGAGTTTTTATCGAATGCCGTACAAAAATGTCATAACATTCTAGAAGAGTCTTTAAGTAGAGTCGATAACTTTTCCTGGCTTGTTCATATTTTGAAAATACGAGTGTTTAATTTACAATATCATGAGACTCTACTGGTATTGAAATTCACATCGAAAACATACGATATTCAACGCATCAGACAGATTCAACGCAATACGTTTTTGACAAAGTGAATGATCAACTGCGAATAATATTGTTGCCTTTCTCTTATCGTATCTCTGTCTGCTCTTACCTAAATGGCTTCACTTATTGCATTTGTTTGGTCGCTGACTACCAGCCATTTTGGGTGTCCTTATCTGCACTCTTTCTCTTCCTTTTCCAGGCTGATTTTCGGGAACAACAGGAGACTCTTTATGGAATTCATTCCCTCCACTTATTGCGGAAATAACAAAGTAGCATTCCAGAACATGAGTAGTCAATTTGTATCGTAATTTGTATCAAGAAACTGTTTTTTCCTTGGAAGGAATCAATATCCAATCATTGCTCTCCCTCTCAAATCACATCTACTACCGCGGCTTCAAATTGGAAAAATTAGGTCAAATGTAGCCCCCATTTTAATCCACTAATGATTAGGCACATGTTTCACTCATTTCGGTGACAGAGGTGTTGAAAGAACTTCTTGTGAAACCACGGTTGCGTTTCAGGGCCATACAACACACCGGATTGCTTCACAAGGATCCGCACTTAACGGATATGTTTGAAAGCAACCCTCTTTATGCTCAGAAGGGGCCCAATTTCTATCGGCTCGTAGTTTATTTGAAAATTTCAGCAGCAGGAAAGATCATTATTGGAGAGGCGATTGATAGGCATTTTCAACTTATTTAGATGTCCTCGCAGGAAAGCTTTGTCTATACTATCTATTTGTTGAAATATTATTTGGGCTATTTCGATCTCATTTACACATTCTGTTTGACGTCGTCAGGAAAAACTCTTAAGACTTTCAACTTTCGGAAAAACCACTTTCGTCACTCTCTGAAAATGTTTGGCATTGTTGGGAGTTCTCGGAAAACAATGATCGATGACTCTCTGAAAGCTCGAATCGAAGAACATAAAAAAATAGCTCAACAGGGTGTTTCTGATAAGTAAAAGCTTGATGCTTCTATAACCTACCGTGTTCGACATTTTTCGAATAAACTTGGTGGTAGTTAAAAAATACATTTTTTCATGTTTCGTTGAAAACGAATCGGTGTCTGTTCATCCAATTGAAATGATTGGTACCTCATTTTATAGGTAAATTAATACTCTTCAAACCCCCTTACTGACCACTTTCTTCTAAAACCTACCGTTTTCGAAATTTTTCGAATAACTTGGTAGAAGATATAATTACGTTTTTTTATCTTTTATTGAAAATAAATCGATCTCTGTTCATCCGATTCAAATGATTGATAACTTATTTTTTAAGTAAATTAATTCTTTATAAATGCCCTATTGACCCTTTTCTCTATAACCTAACGTTTTCGAAAATTTTCCAATACACTTGATAGAAGATGTAAAAATACATTTTTTTACCATTTGTTGAGAAGAAATCAGTGTCTGTTCATCCGATTAAAAAGATTGATCTCATTTTATAGGTAAATTAATCCTCTTAAATTCCGTACTGTCCGCTTTCTCATTGTTTTTGAAATTTTTCGAATAAACTTCATAGCAGATGAAAAAATACATTTTTTCAGCTTTCATTGAACATAAGTCATAACCTCATTTTGAAGGTAAATTAATTCTCTGAAAATGCTTCATTGACCACTTTCTTCTATAACCAAACTTTTTCGAAATTTTTAGAATAAACTTGGTAACAGATGAAAGAATATATTTTTTCATCTCTCATTGAAAATGAATCGGTCTCTGTTCATCCGATTGAAAATATTGATACCTCATTTTATAGGTAAACTAATTCTCTACAAACGACCTATTGACCACTTTCTTCTATAACCTTCCGTTCTCGAAATTTTTCGAATAAACTTAGTAGCAGATGAAAAAATAATCTTTTTTTTCTTTTGTTGAGAATAAATCGGTCTCTGTTCATCCGATCAGAAAGATTTATGCATCATTTTATAGGTAAATCAATTCTCTACAAATGCCCTATAGAACACTTTCTTCTATTACTCACCGTTTTCTAAATTTTTCGAAGAAACTTGATAGCAGATGAAAAATAGTTATTTATTATACAAGGGAAAAAAGTATTAGATTTTAGCTCGAGGTTGTGCTGTCTCCCGACGCGAAGCGGAGGGAGACAAAAGCCGAGAGCTAAAATCTTATATTTTTCCCGTGTATAAAACACTATTTTTTTCTGTGTCAGGAAAAACGACCATTTAATATTGAAAGAAATATAACTGTTCACGAAATTACATTTTTTTCCCCGGGAAAAAAGTGAGTAGGTACTTTTTTCCCGGTTACATAGAGAATCATTTTTTTGACAGGGAAAAAAGTAATTTCGTAAAAAGTCATACTTTGTGACCTGTCAAGAGATATAAAATGTCACATTTTTTTCCCGTCACAGAAAAAATATATTTTTTCGTTGAAAATAAATCGGTCTCTGTTCATCCGATTAGAATGATTGATTTCTCATTTTATACGAAAATTAATTTTCTAGAAATGCCCTTCTGACCACTACCTATAACTCTCAAAAACTCTTCAAAATTTTTCGAATAAAATTGGTGGCAGATGGATAATAACATTTCAATAGCCGAAAACCCCATCAATCAACCTTCTGTTGACCCCAGCCTATACAATCTACCCAAATCCTCAATGCGACAGCAGTTTCAAGAATTATAAATTCGTTTGTTGTTATTATCCATTGCATCCACTCTTTCATCGCCATCTACGAGTCATATGTAACACTTTCCGGACTATCACTTCAGCTTTAAACTATAAGGATTCAAACAGCAACCGAGCAGCTTAAGCCGTCTATCCAATTGTTTTCCAATTAGCCTCGCGAACATTCGATATCTGCAGTCTCCCAATACACGCCGCCGAATCGATATATCGAATTACGGAAAAAAACCTTTATCCTGGATTTCATTAGAGCCCGGAGGATTATTCGTCGATCAGGAACCCATATATATATTGCAAAGCTCCCGACAGGATCCACTAAACCTAAACAATATCGACGGCTAGCTGATGGCATGCCTTATTCATGAGCCGGCCCGGTAAAAGCTTTCATCTGTATACTCCAGCTGGCTTTAATTTGATTAGTGGAACTCTGTAATTCGTTGTCGAAGCCACGTTAAGCGTGCGAGTATACGACTTGCTAAGGGCCAGGGTGGAACCGGACAATAAAATGCCCTATTTACAGAATTGCCTTATTTGGAAAGCGAGAATTTTGGTACTTTTTTCTTTCAAATTGCATATAGCCTGTGCCTCATGGAAAATTCGACGTCTTCAACATCATCTGGACAAGCCTTCACACAATCTTTTTTTTTGGGTCTCCCAACAATTCTTTTTCCTAGCGGTGATTGACTTCAACATATTTATTTTACTTATCTATTTCATAAATTCTGGCTTTTGTTTATTTTAGAAAATTGTGTTATTCAATTGGGCAGCTGCTCTGGTGTTTTTTTTCACACCCCCTAGCGATCGGCTATCACACTCCCTACTAAGGGGAACACACTCATCCCGGATAGCAAGTATCAGGGGATTGAGCTCTGAGGTCTTCGGTGTTCTTCTTCTCCTGGGTCCTGGGTTGTTCGTCCTTCGTTGCTTGGTCCTGGATCTCTCGGTTGACGTCGTGGTAGTTGGTTTTGCAATGTTTCCCTCCATGGTTGTTCCTGGTGTCCATCGTGACCTACAAACTTCCTTACTGTTCTAGCAGTACCAAGAAGCACTGCTTTTTGCATTACTTTAAAAAGGTTTTCATCCAAATCTAGCTCCTTGAGGTTGGACTTGAGGCTCTTAGGAATAATTCCTGTGGTTGATATGAGAATCGGAATGGTTCTGGTACTAGACATTCCCCACTGCCTTTTGATCTGAAGTTTAAGCTCTCGATATTTCGATATTTTTTCAGCATATTTTTGACGTAGATTGTTGTTATTTGGGATGGCTACGTCTATGAGTATTGCTTTCTTCTCTTTTTTCTTCACTAGAATTATGTCTGGCCTGTTATTAGCAACTGTTAAATTGGTAAGTACTGTGCGATCCCAGTATAGCCTGTAATGGTGGTTCTCCAGTATAACTTCAGGCTGATACTTATAATATGGAATTGGTTCGGATTGCAGCATCTTCAGTTGGATGGCGAGTTCCTGATGGAGTATTTTACAAACTGCATCATGTCGACTCTTATATTCATTTCCAGCAAACATTTGGCAGCCTCCTGTAATACGTTGGATTGTTTCTGATGTTTGGCATCCGTAGCGGCATTTATCGTCTGTGAGGCTTCTATCCTTCATGATATATTTCTGATAGTTTTTGGTTTGCACTACTTGGTCTTGAATGGCAAGGAGAAAACCTTCTGTTTCAGGAAACAATCTTCCAGAAGTCAGCCAGTAGTTCGACGCAGGAATGTCGACATGTTCCTGGGTGACCTCGTTCAGGTGTCTTCCATGTAGGGGCTTTTCTTTCCATCTTTGAATTTTATCACTATCCGTGTGTCTGGTGTTTTTATGAGGGGTTCGCTTAATAATAGAGGTGTTGAACCATCTGCTTCGATCAGTATCTTATGTAATTCCGATGTGTTTGACTTGTCTACAAAGTAATTTCTTAAGTTGCGTATCTGTTAAGCCGCTCTTTTCTTTATGTCCACGAAGCCTTGCCCGCCTTGAGTTCTTGGAATTGTTGTTCTTTCAACACAGCATTTAGGATGATGTTTGTTGGCCTTCGTACACAGTGTTCTCATTTTCCGTTGGAGATGATTGAGATCTGTATTACTCCACTTTACGATTCCGAAAGAGTAGGTGAGAACTGAGCAAGCGTAAGTGTTAACAGCTTTTGTGAGATTTCTGCTGTTCAGTTTCGTTTTCAGAACGCTCCTCATTCTTCTGGTCAACTCCGCTGTTAGTTCGTCCTTCATCACTCGTTGGTATATCCTTTGACATTGTTTCATACCTAGGTATTTGTATAGATCCTGCTCTTGGTGTTCTTTATTATTATTATTATACATAGCAACTAGAGCTGAGGTAATAACCTGTAACAGCTCAGGAAATGAACAAGTAAAAAAAAACCAATCGCATAACACTCAACAATTCCAAAAATCACACCTCTGCCAAACACAGAGATTGCAAGAAACTGAAAAATAAAGGATCGCTTCTTCTCGAACTTGCAGAATTAGTTCAATAGTCTTTCAATGAGAAAGATGACAGTTATTATTATACTATATGATAGCATCAACAATTCCATGGTAGTACTGGGTGGGGTAAAGGAACTCACTGATTTAGAAATTCAGTTGAATAATGAATCATGCAAATATTGACGTAATTATTTTTCCATCATCAAATACGACATATAGGTAACGTTAATCGATTTCGAAAATGTAAGACAACTTTGTCTGGCATTTCGAGTGCTCAGACGATCGCTAGAAACATGTTGTTTCAGATGGCCTGATAAAAAATTAAAGAAAAGCTCTGAGCAGGAGCTTTTGAGCGTTCGTTCTTTGGTGAAGCAACAAGACTTAACTCAAAATTTTATATGGGATTTGAGATTGATACTAAATATATAAATGCAAGTATCTCAGCACAATCGGAATTATATTCTGTAAATTATTCAAAAAATTAAATATATATAAAAATTAATAATTAAGAAAAATTGAGTTCTATGGTTCTGGTGATGCGATCCTCTTGAAAATCTGCATGAACATTCAGTATATCAGTAGTGATTCACAAAATGAATTTCACTTGAATCGGTTATAATGTTATGAAAATGTAGAGATTCTTCTTTTCAATATCTCAATTGAATTTTCTATGGATCTGTTAACACTATGGCCACGAAATTCTGCATGAACATTCAGTGTATTGATCTTCATTTATAAAACAAATTTTCGAATCGGATATTTTTTTATCGAAATAGGAAGTTCCTTTTTTTCAATATTCCAATTGAATCTTGCATGGTTCTGTTTACATTATGGCCACAAAATTTTGAACGAAGCTTACTATGACCATTATGCATGTGGCCGCAACATTTTATTTCGATGGGTTTCGTTTTGTTTGAGATATTGAAGAACAACAATTTTGAATGACCACATTTTATGGAACACCCTGTACGATTTGGCTGTTTAACGAAATTTTTTCGAGGGAAACGAATGGACAGTTTCAGTGATTTCTGATCGTTATGTCCACATCATTCAGCAGTTTTTCCTTCCTGGGATCTTCTAGGATTCATAGCGCTCCAGCAAATTCGCCTGATTCAGCCACTTGTGATATTCTTCATGAGTTTATCTGAAACCACAGGTTTAAAAATATCATTCAAAGACTCTGGTTCACTGAAGAAATAAAATTCGTTTGGCTATCGTCAGCATCAATCAAAATGCCAGACAAAGCTGTCCTACATTTCCGAAATCGATTATTGCAGTGTAATGGCAGATAGCATTTTTAAACTGTTCAAACATAAACTTCAAATGCTGCTCTTGCATATCTGTGTAAGTTTTTTTCAATTAAATTTCTAAATCATCAAGACCTTTGCCCCATCCTGTATTCAACGGAAATCAATCGCTTGATAAACTCGAATCAGCCATCTAAGGTCTCCTCGCTCGAGGAACGAACGGAAGAATCCTCAATGACCCCTAACGAAGTAATATTATTCGACCTTGAACTTGATTTTACACCGGAAGGACTTCCTCGTAACGGGGGCACCACAGGAACCCAGGAAGTCGGAGCTACTTCAGCAGTGTAGCTCTGTGAGAATTTCAGCCCGAATAACTGAATGAAGCCACAGCAACTGCATAAATATCAGTGCTGTATTCAGGATGGAACGACAAAGCTCAGTTCTCATTTCGTTCGTTAGATTATCTCACTATATTCAATTCGTCTGTGAGAATGAAGAGCAACAGGTCATTTTGAAAATTATCGGCTACAAATTCTACTAACTCATTTAATTCGACTTAGTTCAATCTTTTCTGACATGACTTGCAGATAAGTATTACAAAGAGTTCTTCAATCGTCACTCAACAGTTATTGTGAATCAAACTGAAGCGGAATTTAGTCTTGGATTCCTCTCAAACTTCACTTCAAGTGAGTGGTTTATCGGATGGTTGAATTTATCTGTAAAATGGGCAGAAATATTTATATAGTTTTGCAAATACCTCGAGAGAACATCTGAAAAACAAAATAATGATAAAAATTCTAAAATTTATTGTTGAGTCATTAATTTTCACCCCTCTGTTGCAAACAACATTAAAACTTGATTTCCTTTTCCAAAAATTCCTTCGATATTAGTATAGAGATGCTCACAAAACCAGATCTGTTCTCCAAGTGATATTATCCTTGAGAAGTAGGGATCGATTGTCGATTCTACTCCTACAGCTGATAACGTAAAATCAGTGATAATGGAATGAATAGTCATCGAATATTCCCATCACTTTTGCTTCTTCTGTTTAACGTGCTAGCATTCGCCAGTCGTCGTCAAGTCACATTAGACTATTATTTTCCAGAAAAAGTTTGTCTTTTCTGACAGTTCTCAAATCTCTCATCAATGACTCTGATTCATTTTTGACTCATGAAGTTGTCAAACTACCAACGAGTTAGCTCTTACAATTAGAGCCCAAATGATTTTGAGATCAACAGACGGTTGACCGAAGAGATTATCGGTTATTGATATGAAATGCTTTCTCGATTTTCCACGTTTCAGTTTATCTTCTCCTGATTTTATGGAAGCTTCACCCCATAGAATCTAATGGTCTTCATTCATAGCATGTTGGAGAGGCTTCTACTCATCAGTATCTCCCTGTTGAGCAAGTTTCTCATGTTCTTTGATTCGAACTTATAAAGAACGTTTAGTTTCTCCAATATAGGCTCTACCATACTCACAAGGTACTTCATATAGGCATGCAATTTTTGATTAGTTGAAATTCATTATCAGGTTGTACTTCAGTTGGATTAGCCCTGAGAGTATCTTTGGTCTTGAATGCAATTTCTTTAATTGTAGTTATTTCCATCATTCTTTAAATCTTTTCAGATAAACTTTTACTTTTAAATAATAACGTTTACAGTGATTAGGGTTTGTGCTGGTTCGATTTGACTTGCACTAGTTTGTGTTTCTATACTATTCTGCTTAATATCTCTGGACAATTTCTTGGGATAGCCATTTTGCTCAGGAACTTTATGATTAGTAAAATTTCATTATAAAGTCCTTTTTCAATCAGATCATCAAAAGTGACAAAATAGCCCAAAGAATATTTCAATGAATTGCTCTTACAGCACACCAAATCTTCCTGAGTATTCTCAATAAAGTTCCTGAGTCTTCTTTTCCAGAAAATCTGGATCCACTCCTGCCACAACCCGTAACGGCGGGCATGGAAATATAGAGAGGGAGTACGCGCCCTCAGCCAGCTGATTCCTCGATCACCCCCGCCCCCGCACGCGACGTTTCCCCCTACCCTGTTCGCCATTCACCGACGTAACCTTCACCCAGTGAACGAAAAACAACTTCACAAACCGATGCCACGAGGCCGTTCACAAGGGGGCATCCCAAGCCAGACACCCCCTGCACCCTCCAATTTATGTGGTCGTTTTCTCTTACTCTAAACTGCGTTTAATAGGCCCACAACAGTTTGCGGGGTCGATTACTTCGTTCCGCTCATTCATGATCGAACAAGGGTTCGGTTTAGGTTAGATTGTTTTTAGGGATGTTTCTTCTTCTTGCGAGGGTGTTGGGATTGGATCAAACGGATGTTGATGGTAAGGACTTTTGATAAACTCTCTGGGGACAACTTCTGGACTATAATGAGCATATGTTTCAATATATTGTATCAGTATTGTTGGATGAGAGCAATTCAATAGACAATTATATAGATAGTGTTCGAAGAAGTTGAAAACACAAGAGATGAGGAGAACCCTGATTTTGATTTAAGATTTACCATTTTTGAATCAATCTATTTACTCTTCCGAGTAGATGCTTAACATACAGAGTAGGACAGAGGAACTTGCAGAGTTAGAAACTCAATCAAACAAAACTTATGTAAATATCGTTTTAATTATTCTTACATCATCGAGAACAACAAGAAAAGGTGTAAGGCGTAACATCGCCATGAATATAAAAATAATGAAATCAGAGAATTATAGCAATCTATTGAAATCAACCAATAGTAAACTCATACTTCGGAGCTAGTCTCGGCCTCGTTCAAGACAAAATGCAAGGAAGTGGTATCAAACAGAGCACCTATGGATGGCCATTTCGTCCTTATTAGGACTCATCAGCACAGGATAGCTCTGAATGATACAAGGTATTTCTTGGAACTTAAAGCGAATAGCGCCTTCGCTTAGGTTTAAATATACTGTAGGTGCCATCTCTAGTTCCACACGAAAACCTTCTTTCATAGCATGAACCTCGAACGAAGTAGCGAGATGTTTACCATTCGTCGCATTGACCGAAGCGTTCTTGCATTCCGCAAATTTATGTCTTCAGTCCCGACGCTCAGGTTAACGTCAGTTGACACCGTAGTTTATATAAATAAGAAGAGGATTAACGCGTACCATCTCCATGAATATAAAAATAAAGGAATCATATACATAATTATTGTTTTCTCTTGAAAAGTTAATTTTTTCAGAGTTTATTACATTATGTCGTTAGATTCCTCTGATTTAACAGACATAAAGTTGTAAAATACCTTTAATAGTCGTAGACTTTTGTCTAGGAAATTGAAATAATTCATACATATAAAACCTATTTCGAAAACAAGAAAATGAGCATTCACTGAATAGATAAAAGAGAGTATCGATGGAATCAAACATTTTTCACTTTGCCAACACGAGAGATTTGAAAGATATGCGATAAGGAGCAACTAAAAAGTAACATGGAACTGGTGTCTTAAGTTACACTCAATATAAAGAGGACTAAGGAAAATGCGACAGGGACGTATCCAGGCAAAAACTCTATGAAGAATTATTAGTAAGTGAATTGTCCAAATTCTAACACGAGCTGAATATTCCATTCGGATTGATCTCCCCAATCTATTCACTGCAGGGGGCGCTATTTCAGTCACAATAACTTCTTGACTTCACTACTAACTCGTATGAGCATTTTTAGCACAGTTTTTTTTATACTCGCTTCATCATAAAAGCTGGTTGCGACTATCAAGCATAGGATAGTATGTTCAGTTAAGTCACAATGATAGTGATACCATGAAAAAAGCTATGAGCAATCTTGCAGAAAAAAATACGAGAACTTCATAACAAAATGAATTTGGGGGAAACAATAATCAAATAAGTCAGTAGTCAAACTATCAGCTCCTTAAATTTGGGCACAATTTAGTGGTATATTAGTTATATATAGTTATAGTTTAAAAGGGGTTACAGTTCACTTCGATCTCAAAGTCTATTGTGCCCCCTTACAGAGCTGTTCTGACCACACCCAGAGATCTGATGAAATCCTATATCTATGAAGACTTCAACGAGGCTAATTCCTCACTCCTACAAGTTTCTTGCCCAAGGCATTCTTTTCTTAGGTTCGCAATGGCAAAGCATTCCGTGACTAGAAATGGGGATTTCTTCTCCTCCCCACAGAACCTTCACTCGTCAGTGTCTGATAATCCCATCCTCAACAGGTGCTTCCTGAGGCGGCAGTGTCCTGTAAGAAAGCCAGTGAGGGGGGTTATTGTTTCTTACCACGATTCAGATATCTTTTGGATCTTGCTGTTTCAAAATTCCGAAAGAACTTAGTGTAGAGTTTTTCCTATCGGCTTTCTCCTTCTCCAGAAACTCCTTATTGGTACACTTACCTATATCACAGAAGGGTTATAGTAGTCCGTCCGGTCTATTTAGACCAAAAAATGAGAGTGAAGTTACATAAAGTCCCAACAAGCTGAATTTCTGTGAAGTTGTTCAAAACATAATTATAAACAATGTCTAAAAGTTCCCCATCATTCCCCTGTAAGGAAAAAATTTAATTCAAGGTCAAAGATCAAAAAAATGAGTTTTTCCATTTTCAGCAAAACAGAAAGTTTTATCATGAAAGTACCTCAAACAAAAATTGTGGATCATAAAATTATCTATAAAAAATGTATCAATACTTTTTTCTGACGAGCCACCGTTTCTGAGATATAACGATTCAAAAAGTTATAACTACGCGCTAAGTACACTACCTCATAGGTGGCATGGAAATGTGTGCATATTAACGATAACGACTTTTATAACTTTTTTAATCGTTAATTTCAGAAACGGTGGCTCGTAAGAAAAAAATATTGATACGTTTTTTATAGATAATTTTATGATCTACAATTTTTGTCTGAGGTACTTTTATGATAAAACTTACCGTTTTGCAGAAAATTGCGAAAAACTCATTTTTTTACCTTTGACCTTGAAATTTTTTCCTTACTGGGGAATGATGAGAGACTTTTAGACATTATTTATAATTATGTTTTGAACAACTTCACAGAAATTCAGCTTGTTGGGACTTTATGTAACTTCGAATGTCTAAATAGACCGGACTATAGGAAATACTTATTATTCTTCGTAAATAGATTTTTCGTTTATATTTATTCAGTTTTTTTCCACCAGAAGTAAGTAGTTTGGTATGTTTTGTAGTCCATGAAAAGAGTGAAGAGAATTATCACTTCTTCCGGTCACATCACAAGAACGAGAGATTATGACGTGAGTCTCCCATTTCAAAGAAAGTAAAGAAATGTTTCCTCAGTATTTTTTCACGACATCCGTTCAAACAAACCGATCTCGATGCTGAAACTTATCGGCCGTCATGTCTTCATCCGACTCTGGGAGCGTAGAACGAGCGCGAAAGTGCAAAAAGCTCTTCTTCTTGGCTATATGCGACTTCAACTCCACCTAAGTGTGTTTTAAAAGCTTTCTTGACATCTTGACCGGGACGGACACTTTCCTTTCAGACACGGAATGGCTTTCATTCCTACCAGTCCCTGCTGCATCAACTTAACGTACACGACATGTCAACTTTAATGTCTTTTTTGAATTTTTTGTGGACCTCCGGACGCCTAAGTTTTTGTCGTTTTAAGGTTGATGGTGTCGTTCACTTGATTCACTGGATGTGAGGTGTTGATGGATTGAGAGTAGTTCATTTGAAATCTGTAGTTGTTGTTAACTGGGCACATAAAGTAGGAATTTAAGTGAACCGGTATAATATAATAATAATAATAAATTTATTCACGGACTATATTATAACATATATACACAAGAAGAAAATACAAAATATGACTGGAGAACATATAAATGCTCATATAAGAAAAATCATGGACTAGAACAAACATAGGAGCGAATAAAAGTGTTAATCAAGAGAAGGCTTTAGCTACGAAAGCTACCTGCTTGTACGTGATATAATCAACCTAGATTGGACTATCCTTTATTGACATGTGAACGAACAAAAAAACTTTCAACAACACAGAACACAAATGAAAATGTGCATAGAGGTCTTTGTATCACTTCACACGAATTGACACGATTGACAGACTGTCACAATTCCCTGTGAAGCCATTGTGTCGAATTCTAGCAAAAAAATTTTTGAAAAGCCCTGAACAGGAGCTTTTGTGCACTCGTTCTTTGTGGGGCAATAAGACTATTATCTCAAATATTATATGCGATTTGAGATTGATACCGAATATATAAATGCAGAATCTCAGCACAAGCGGAATTATATTCTAGAAGTTACTCAATTTAATGTTATGGTTCTGATGATGCGATCCTCTTGAAATTTAGCAAGAACATTTATATATCAATCTTGATTCACAATAGTTATTTTTGTATCTAGTGCGCGAAATGCTACTTTGGTGATCGAGAACTGATTTTTTTAACGAGGCGCAGCCGAGTTGAAAAAATAGTCGAGATCACCAAGTATTTCGCGCATGAGATGCAAACAAAATTTTTTCTACAAACGTTAGCTTAATATGAAAAAAAATATTGAACTGGTTTGAACTGTTTTTCCAAATCAAGTAATTAGGTTTTATAACTATGGGCAATATATTCTATGTTGAAAGCAACACTCAATGTTAAGAAAACGTAGATTCAAGAAAGTTACCAAGTAAAATATAAAAATCCCATATAGTTTACATGCAGTGTGCGAAGTAAGTATTTCGCACACTACTTCGCGCACGGTGTCATAGTAACAAAGAAAATGAAAAAAAGGGTCACTTCGCATATTCTTGTCAATGCGCGAACCTTGTCATTTTTTGGCGTTTGTAGAAAAAATATTTTTTTTCAAATCTGTTGACCTGTTATGAAAATATAATTATAGTCTTCTTTTCTATATTTCAATTGATTTTTTATGGCCACAAAATTTTGCATTTACAATTTTGCGAGACTGCAGCTAACCTAAGTCTCGAAGTTTCACCTGGCTCATTTCACGGAACTACAACAAAAGGTAGATCCCTGGAGGGTCTAGATACATGAGTAGATGACTCCTCCATGCGATTCATCACTGTACCCTGGTCCTCTAGGACCTTTTACTGTCTGATAAGGATTCGTTGGGAGTGGGTTGGGGTTAGATGTAGTACTAACGTTGGTAGCTGGGTCTACCTCGATCCGTCCTGAGGTTTGAGGGACCAGATGAGTCAAAGTTACTGGTCACACGTGCTAACCCTACTCCCTGGTTCAACCTCGAGCCCGTTACCGGGTACGAGGGGCCAGTTGAGCCTAGTTACTTCATGTTTTTTGGTCATTCTTAGTTTTTATTGGAATTACTCCCAACTACTCAAGCCCCCACACCATGACAATGTGATGAGCTCGTACGGGATCTTCAAAGACCCTGGTTATTACCAACGTTCCTTTTGTCATTATAATAGGACACCAAGACACCCAAACAACAGATGAAGAACCTTCAAGTATCCTGCGATAACCCATAACTCAGCAACGATTCCTAATTGGGCCCGAGCTAAAGACCAACGGCTTATACCAAAATTTCCAAGGACCCACCGCCTGGGAAAAACTATAACAACGCATCCTGGAGATCCTGGAGCGCAACGAACCCATTACGGACGCCCTCACAAATTGGAGAAACGAAAGGGCGCTCGCGTAACCAACATCACTATTATCATTATAAGAAGGCACCAAGACTCCCAAAGAAACAAATGGAGAATTCTTTATGCATTATGTATTCCTCAGAAAATTCCTAATATGTTTTCATTTTGAGCCATTTTGCCTGAATTTCATGAGGCTTACAGTTTCAGCAGTGGCTCTGGTAACTGTTTTCTCCATTTTCTTTTAGTTGTGAAGTTCTTGAAGTATTTTCTGTAAGATCACTCATAGCTTTTTTCAAGTTGTTATTATTCACCACGTCTCCATCATTGAACTCAACTGACATCTTCAAGGATCCTGGTTATTACCAACGTTCTTTTTGTCATTATAAGATGGCACCAAGACACCCAAATAACAGATGAAGAACCTTCAAGCATCCTACGATAACCCACAACTCAGCAACGATTCCTAATTGGGCTCGAGCTAAACACCATCGGCTTATACCAAAATTTCCAAGGACCCACCGCCGGGGGATAAACCATAACAACGCATCCTGGAGCGCACACGAACCCATTACGGACGCGCTCACAAATTGGAGAAACGAAGGGGCGCTCGCGTTAGGTGCAGATCCCGCCAAATTGGCGAAGAAGTGTTCTTCGGGTATCCGCATTGAGAGAATCAATCCAGGTCGTTAATATAACGAGGTGCCGGCATCTCCTAGATGTCAGGTCTGCTTCCCTTAGCTTCAAGGTGCCAATTGGTTACGCCGTGGCATGCAAGGCTAGTGACTCCTGACTGATCATCAACTGGGCTCAATTTGTAGAAAACTGACATCTTCAATGGTTCAAGACTATCTTTCAAAAAGCCCCCATAAAACCAACATTACTTTTATCATTATAAGTAGGCGCCAAGACTCTCAAAGAAACTAATAAAGGATCTTTATGCATCATGTACTCCTTAGAAAATTCCTAATATGTTTTGATTTTGAGCTATTTTGCCAAATTTCATGGGGCACACAGTTTTAGCACTGACTCTGGTGACTGTTTTCTCTATTTTCTTTTAGTGGTGAAGCTCTTGAAGTATTTTATAAGATCACTCATAGCTTTTTTCAATTTGTTAATATTCGCCACGTCTCTATCATTGTAACTCAACTGACATCTTCAGAGATCCTGGTTATTACCAACGTTCCTTTTGTCATTATAAGAGAGCACCAAGATACCTGCGACAACCCACAACTCCGCAACGATTCCTAATTGGGCCCGAGCTAAAGACCATCGGCTTATACCAAAATTTCCAAGGACCCACCGCCGGGGGATAAACTATAACAACGCATCCTGGAGATCCTGGAGCGCAAACGAACCCATTACGGACGCGCTCACAAATTGGAGAAACGAAAGGGCGCTCGCGTTAGGTGCAGATCCCGCCAAATTGGCGAAGAAGTGTTGTTCGCGTATTCGCATTTAGAGAGTCAATCCAGGTCGTTAATAAAACGAGATGCCGGCATCTTCTAGTTGCCGAGTCTGCTCGGGCCAATTTGTTCTGCCATGGCATGCAAGGCTAGTGACTCCTGACTTATCATCAACTGGGCTTAATTTGTAGCAAACTGACATCTTCAATGGTTCAAGACTATCGTTTAAAAAGCCCCCATATAAATAACATTACTTTTATCTTTATAAGAAGGCACCAAGACTCCCAAAGAAACGAATAGAGAATCTTTATGCATCATGTGTTTTTTAGAAAATTCCTAATATGTTTTCATTTTGAGCTCTTTTGCCAAAATTCATAGGGCTAACAGTATTAGCACTGACTCTGATAATTGTTTTCTCCATTTTCTTTTAGTGGTAAAGCTCTTGAAGTATATTGTAAGATCACAGCTTTTTTCAAGTTGTTATTATTCGCCACGTCCCTGTCATTGTAACTCAGCTGACATCTTCGAAGACCCTGGTTATTACCAACGTTCCTCTTGTCATTATAAGAGGACACCAAGACACCCAAACAACAGATGAAGAACCTTCAAGCATCCTGCGATAACCCATAACTCAGCAACGATTTCTAATTGGACTCGAGCTAAAGACCATCGGCTTATACCAAAATTTCCAAGGACCCACCGCCGGGGGATAAACTATAACAACGCATCCTGGAGATCCCGGAGCGCAAACGAACCCATTACGGACGCGCTCACAAATTGGAGAAACGAAAGGGCGCTCGCGTTAGGTGCAGATCCCGCCAAATTGGCGAAGAAGTGTTGTTCGGGTATCCGCATTGAGAGAATCAATCCAGGTCGTTAATATAACGAGGTGCCGGCATCTCCTAGATGCCGGGTCTGCTCCCCCCAGCTACAAGGTGTCAATTTGTTCTAATAGATGGTGCGATCGCGGTAACGCCGGGTTGCGGCGAAAAACGCCACTACTATGTTATCTCTCTGCTCTTTGCCGCCTTTTTAACGATCCCTCATTAGAAACGCCCCGACCATTATATTTTAAAAAACGTCATTTTTCGCGTAAAAGGGTCGTTATCATGGAGGACAGGAGGACGTCCGAGGGGTAGCTGGGAAAGGGGGTTGCGATATCGAGACCGATTAGTCAAATTAGTAGAATGTTTCGTTCGATACTTCCTCACCTTTAGTTTAGGCGGTTTTAATTGAGGGACGGTGTGGTTTTGGGGAAGAGGGTGAGAAGTCTTGGGAGGGTGAAGTTTCATCTTTTCGGGGAGATTGGACTAATATTTGCAACACCCTTGCAGCTTGTAGGTAGCATCTATCGATATGCAGATAACGATGAATGTCTTCCATTTTGTTCGAATCGGGTTTTGAAACTTTCGCCAATACGTGAGTAATCAGGTTAGGTTTCTCACTTGGTTCCTTAAACCTTGTTCTATGGATCATGAGAGAACTTGGCGAGCTTCACTTCCAAAATCCCATCTTTGGAGAGACTAGAAAATACTCGTGAGCGTCATTTACCTAGAGAGTCAAGCTACCGTTGAGGCCCTGTGCTCCAATACCGTCAGTTCAGAGATGAAGTATATTATATTCTTTTAAGATGAGAGCTAACAAAATACAATACATGAAACAAAAAGTCCTTATCTGAGGTTAGTGTCAAAACGGGTACCATACTTTCGATGTATGATACCGCATCACAGGAAAAAACCTCAGTAGAAAAACTCTGTCTGGTCGTTTTTACAAAATTGAAACTTAAAACTATTCGAATAAATATCTCCAATATTCAGATACAAAATACTTAATTCATGCTCTTGGGCCAGGAGGGTGTTTTAAACCAGGTCTGGCATTCCAAGTGATATGATAATTTTTCGAATCTCCTGTTCTTCTTAGACCGCTACAAGACCCTAATGAAGTTGTGTAGTGCTACTCAATCCTAAATATCGAATTCAATTTCGGAACCATGGTAAAAAACGATGAAGTAGGAATGCCTCAGCAAACTGAATGAACTAGATAAACTCAACAGATTCTCCTTGATGTAGATTTTACGGCACTTCAGAAGGGTTCATCAACTCCTCTTATAGCACCCTATGTACCATTTGAAATAATAACACCTTCAAGGGAAGGTTTGCAGAAATGAACTCTGGCTTGGCATACTCCAGAAAAATTCTAGGAACGTTCAAGACGGAGGATCTCTAATTCTATTGGAACTCAAGAAGAATCTTCTAACGGGTTACCTTCTAACGGGTCATGGGTTATTGCCGTCTCAAAACTATACAGGCTTATACCTGATGAGACTGAATGCAGATTCTGTGGAGAAGAAGCGAAAATTCTTAGAAGTCTCCAATAGAAAGTCTGACAATCGGTTTGTAACGGAGGGAGTGCTTGGGTAAGGAAATAATCAGGGGCGAATTGGTATCATCTTTGAAGTCCCTCCATTTCTTGATTGCAGGGCGAGCTAAAGGTCGAGCACCGTATATCTACGGTGCTATCACTTAAAGTATCCGCATAGTTATATCTGATTTAACTAAACTCGGATCGACTTGTTACGAATAGTTATTTTCCTAACAAGTGCGGAGAGTGATACTTTTCCGCACGCTACTGCCGTTGACCCGAAGGACGCGAAGCGGAGTTCGGGGAAGCAGTCAAGGGAAGGCAAGACACTTTACGCATGGATTAGGAACATTATTTTTCTTCTACCGCATAAAGATTCAAAAAGCACATTGAAAATATATATTTTATTTCAACATACAAAACATTCGGAAAAAATCCACTATTTATTATTAATATTTATGTTTAAAACACAATTTGTTGCATTCTGCAAATGGTCAGAATAGCCGGTCCAGAGTAGTAAGTTGGTGGTAACTGGCTGCTGAGAGTAACACTCGTAGATTGCAAAGTGCATGAAGAAGACGGAGACGACATCGGTTGCAAGTTGCCATTACATGAATGAATTTTATTCGGGATAGTTTTTTTTCTGTTCTACGGAGTCCTCCAAATAACTCTCAGCAACAGCAGTTGATTTCCAGTCTCCAAGACGTTTTATAGTGGTTATCCCTTCGCTTGAATCTGCCGAAAACATTAAAACTGGGAACTGTGTAACATTCTGAGTTAGGTAGGCTTAGTAGTTAGCGATCTTTCTTAACTAAAATGAGTGCGGAAAGTGGGTAAAAACGCACGGTCGTAGAAAAAATGACGATTTGTATAGTAAAATGAAGACTTGTAGATGATAACTCGATGCTGTTGTGATGAATAGATTCACATTTCACTATAAAAAATCATTCGAAACCAAATTGAATGTCGCTGAGATAAATTTCCTCTCGTTTCGGAATTCGAAAATGAAACAAATCGAAATCAAGTGTTTTCTCAACACACCATACTCGAATCAAGAACGGATATCCAGTAAATTAATTGACAATTATTAATGCCAACATATCTGTACGAATGCAAGAACTGGCTTCGTCCTTTACCACCATGTGGGTCGAGAATTATGCTCTAGGTATTTCTGAAGAGACAGACAGATAAGCGATATGGGTAATGAACCCGCATTTAGTGCGATTCATTCCAGCTACACATGCCGGTGAATTTCACAAGTATCATGGAAACAATGAACATGGAAATATGCACTGAATGCCATCATGTAGAGGCGCTTTTATTGCGTAATAAACTCACTTCGACTTCGTTATTCCAGTTAGTTAGTAAGTTTATACTTTTAACACGACAATGGTGTTTCTTGCATAAAAAGTACTAGTTTTCTATCATTAGTCCAAGTCTATTCATTATTTGATAAAAAATATTCTATATAGTCGCCTGCACAAATATTGTGAGTTTGAATTATAACGTAAACTTAAAACAAATTTGTATAAAAAATTTGAGGAAAGCCTTGAGGAGGAGCTTTTGAGCGTTCGTCCATTGGTCGAGCAATGAGACTATTACCTCAAAATTTCATAGGGGACTTGAGATTGATACCAGATTTATAAATACAGAATCTCAGCACAATCGGAATTATATTCTGGAAATTATTCAGAATATTAAGTATGTAAAAAATAAATAATAAAAAAAATTAAAATGTATGGTTCTGATGATGCAATCCTCTTAAAATTCCGCAGAACACTCAGTATGTCAGTCTTCATTCACAAAATAAATTCCACCCGAATCGGATATCCTGTTATGGAAATATAAAGACTCTTCTTTTCAATATTCCATTCTGTTCATTGATGTCTACACTTGTCTCAGTAGAAAAACCTCTTTCGCCGTTTTTACAAAATTGAAACCTGAAACAATTCGGGTAAATACCTTCAATATTCAGATACAAGAAAAATACTTAATTTTTGCTCTCGGGCCAGGAGGGTGTTTTAAACCAGGTCTGGCCTTCTAAGTGATGATTTTTGGAATTTTCTGTTCTTCTAAGACCGCTACGGGACCCTACTGGAGTATAATCATCTTCCATAGATATAAACAGTGGTATTTCAATCTGAATATCGAATTCAATTTCGGTATAATGATAAAAAACGTGTGATTATGTGTGTGTGTGTGTGTGATTATGGGGTGAATGAATGAAATATATGAAAAATAAATAATTACAATAATTAATTTCTATGGTTCTGAAGACGCCATCCTCTTGAAATTTGGCATGAACATTCAGTATATCAGTTTTGATTCACATAATAAATTTCAATTGAATCGGTTATCTTGTTATGGAAATAAAGTGATTCTTCTTTTCAATATTCCAATTTAATTTTCTATCGTTCTGTTAACACTATGGCCACAAAATTTTGCATGAAAATTCAGTATATCAGTTCACATTCACAAATGAAATTTCAATCGAATCGGATATTCTGTTAAGGAAATATCATGATTCTTCTTTTCAATATTCCAATTGAATTTTCTATGGTTCTGTTAATACTATGGGCACAAAATTTTGCTTGAACATTCAGTATATCAATCTTCGTTCACAAAATAATTTCACTCGAATCGGATATCTTTTTATGGAAATATGAATTTTCCTCTTTTCAATATTTCAATGTTTCTGTGTACCGGGTTTTTCACTATAATTTGACCCCCCCTTTAACTTTGTTACTGAAGGAGATACAAAAAAATGTTTCGTATAAAAGTTTCACGAAATCAACTGAAGTCTTTTGATATGAGTCCAGAAACTGAAATATATACAGGGTGATCAACATATTGATGGCAACTTAATTTTTTCAAATGGAACACCCTGTATATTTTTCCATATTTGTTTAGCTCTTTTTCCCCTGATTTCGAATATGTAAATTATGTTGGTCTATCTTTCTTATTCTGAGCACCACAGAGTTTCAAATTTCAATAACCATCTGGTATAGCGTTTTGGAAGTTCGTGAATACTTAAGTGGCCAATTTGATCTTTGGATTAGTAATGGCGCACCCATTTTATGGCCACCAAATAGTCCCGATTTAACACCGTTGGACACGTTTTAATTGCCGTTCCTGAAGGAAATAATTACTTCAGCAATAATGACAATCAATGAAAGCGGATAATAATTTAATGATATAAAATCAACCAATATTAAACCCATAATTCGGAACTAATCCCGTCAACGCACAAGAATAATGATAATATTGTAATGATTAGAAACAAATTTTGAAGCTTTCATTTCTGACTTGAATCAGAGCCATAATAATGCTATCAAAAATAGTCTAAACAACTTGAGACAACTACATGAACTATAGTCGAATTTTGGCGAGATGTGGTTACATGTAACCATCTAACTATCACGTGATGATTTGACAGAAAATACGTGTATTACCTGTCAACTATGTAACTATGGTAAGCTGTGGTAAGCTGTAGTTACATCGCCAAAATTCGACTTTTGTGTATTGAATGAAGGTGGTCATTTTGAGCAATTTCTCTAGTTGATGTTATTCTTACCGTACTACCATAGTTTATCATTTTTAATTGGTTAAATAATTGTTAAGTATTCATTCTAAAATAAAATTTTTAAGTAGATTGGTTGGATATAAAGAATTTCGTAGGTATTTCACATATTTTTTTATTCGGTGTAATCATTTCAAAACTTTAAAACTTTGAAAATTGAAGAGGCAGTGTCCCATTTGAAAAAATATAGTTGCATTCAATGTTGTTCACCCTGTATATTTTCCCATTGACGTTATTATAACTCCACAAATGAGCATTTTCAGTAAACGCACTCTGCCACTTGTAAAATGATTACAGATCTTGGCAGGTAGTTCTTAAAATTTAAAACTCTGTGGTTCTCGGAATAAAAGAGATAGACCAACATATGTTACATATTCGAAATCAGGGGAAAAAGAGCTAGCCAAACGTGGAAAAATATACAGGGTGTTCCATTTGAAAAAATGAAGTTGCCATCAATATGTTGGCCACCCTGTATATATTTAAGTTTCTGGACTAATATCAAAAACCTCAGTTGATTCCGTGAAACTTTTATACGAAACTTTTTTGTATCTCCTTTAGTAACAAAGTTAAAGGGGGGGTCAAATTATAGTGAAAAACCCGGTACACTATGGCCACAAAATTTTGCATGAGGCTTATTATGAGCATCTTGTATGTGGCCGCAATTTTTTATTACGATTGGTTTTGTTTTGTCTGAGATATTGAGGAACAAAAATTTCGAATTGCCCTATTTTATGGAACACCTAGTACGATTTGGCAGCTTAATAAACATAACCGAGGCATTTGGGAAGTGAACTCGTCCTAAAAATCTCAAGTCTCAATCCATCCGAAAGTTATCGTGCTGACGGACGTCCGGACAGAATTGGATAATTAGTTTCGTAATTTGTTCACAACCATAACACACGTCAGAATTCAACTTTGACCTTCTCGTTTATTTGGAGTCAGTCAATTAAACTTTTAATCATTTTTACAGGAATCGATAAGACTTTGTGGCAGCTCAAAATGAAACTCCCCTTGGAAATGTGCAGTGAGAAGTGGCAAAATTAATTACTGAGTATGCACAGTACGGATAATGGATCGGGTAAGTTTGTTATTTATTTACCAGAAAAATCAACGCAAAATGGTTTTCAATATACTAATCTGTCAAAAAAATACGAAGAATTAGTTAATTAAACACTGACTGTTTGCTATTCATGCAAATATTTCTAACGCAATCAAAGTATGCTTCTTCAGAAGCAATATACTTATTGCAGTTTTAGTTGAGAAAATAGAAAAAAGTCTACCAGGGCTTCAAGGAGGTTAGATCCTCGTTTGTCTAAGCCTGTCTAAGCCATTTTTGCGCAGGTTCGCTATGGTGAGACAACTTCGTGAACTAGGATTTCTTTCACCTTCCCCTTAAATCTACAGTCGTCAATTTCTGTTGGGGCAATTCTCATCATATGAATTGAAGGCGACTATGTCCTGTTAGTAGGCCAGTGAGTAGTTTTAGTTAGTTAGTTTTAGTTTGAAAAGGGGTTACAGTTCACTGCGACTTAAAGGTCTATTGTGCTGCCGTCAAGAGCTGTTTTGACAACACCCTTCCAGTTCCAGAGATCTGATGAAATCCAATATCTTTGAAGGCTTCAAAGATGCTAGTTCCTCACTCTCACAAGTTTCTCACTCAAGGAATTCTCTCCTTGGACTCGCAATGGCAAAGCTTCTTCTCCTCCCCACAGAACCTAGACTCGTCAGTGTCCGATAATCCCATTCTCAAGAGGTGCTTCCTGAGGCGACAGTGTCTTGTAAAAAAGCCAGTGAGGAAGTGTAATTGTTTCTTACCAAGATCCAGATATCTTTTGGAACTTGCTGTTTCAGAGTTCCGAAGGATCCATCCCTGGAGAGATTCCTCCAGAGTTTTTCCTTCTCGGCTTTCTGCTTCTCCAAAAACTCCTTCTTTTAGGTAAATTCAGCTATACCACAGAAGGTTCTGGGCCAATGAGTGACATTCGTGCGCCCTCTTTGACAAGTGTATTGGCCTCTTCGTTTCCTTTGATTCCCGAATTGCCGTGAACCCAGATTAAAATGACCTTATTTTTCTTGCCTACCTCATTGAGTTTGTTCACCCACTCCCAGATCATCTTTGAGTCAAGCTCAGTGCTTTAATAGCAGCTTGACTATCTGTGTGTATGGCTATATCGAACTTCTTTCTATATTTATATCTTTCAATAGCTAAGATATCCGCTTGAAAGCTCACACAGGAACCTAGCGATACAGGCCAGTGAGTAACCTATTCTTTCCTATAATTTTCGGACCTTGCAGTTTTAATGTACTGAAATAACTTTTTCGAATTATCAATTCAGTGTACTTCTCTTTCACTTTCTTCCTTCTCCAAAAATTCCTTTTTATAGGTCCCTTTGCCTTTACCGCGAAGGAGTTTTGGGCCAATAAGTAGCGTTTATGCTATCTTTTTGGCTAGTTTGTTAGCCTCTTCATTTATTTCAATTCCTGAGTGACCAGAAACCCAGATGAGAGAATGAGCCAGTCTCAGTTCTTGAGTTCCAACCTCTGGGACTTCCTAGCAACTTCAAGGGTATACTTCAATCACCTTCAAGGTAAGGAGGAAGAAGACCAACTTGAGATCTCTTTCTCAGACCAGAATAAGTTCTAGTTAGGATGTACTAACCAGATCAAGAACAATAACGAGATACCTAGTTACTTTAAAAGGTAACACGATTCTTCTTCCACCAAGACGACTAAACAAACATAGATAGATCTGAAACAATTCCGTTTCGCAATTCAGCATCATCGGAATCCAAACAACTAGATTCCATTCGGCTCCAGATACCCATTGCATTCTCCTATACTTCTTCAGATTCCTCAATCTCAATTTGGCCGAACAATGCGTTTAATTCGATAACAAATAGTCCGGTAGCGAATCTCAAACTATCAACAAAGCGTAGATCGGGCAACTGTCATTAATTCTGTTGTTGCCGATTGTTAAATTTAATTTCGAAATTGCTGGCCGCCAAACCGTTTCAATTATATGTAATCTCCCTTCCGGACAAAGGAGGGCCAATGGTTTCTGGTAATTCAGTTTACTCTTGATGGACTTCTAGAAATGCAATAACGTAGTTTGGGATAAAGCCC
The DNA here is from genome assembly GCA_013421045.1 of Propylea japonica. NCBI lineage: Eukaryota > Metazoa > Arthropoda > Insecta > Coleoptera > Coccinellidae > Propylea > Propylea japonica. Next base: position 91,901,648 of record CM024241.1, read on the forward strand.
TGTCGGTGCTGGCGGGGATTCGACTAATACCTGCGTTTCAGGTAATGAGAATTTTCAGGAATTTCCCGAATGGGTTGGATCTCTTTTGCGCGTTTGGTTCTAGAGAAATGTTGTGGTATACAGGATGTATTTGAAGAGTGGCAGGAAGACTTAGACAATCCAGTCGAAAAATATTTCAAGTCTAAAAATTGCGCCTAAAAATGGTTCTCAATTTTTATCTCAAAAACCTTAAAAAAGGCATACATTAAAGTTAAGCAGATATTTTATATGAGCAAGAGCTTGCTCTCTGATTTCAGGAAGTAGAAGAGGCCACCCATCGTGAGAAAAAATTACAGAAAAATGGTTTAATTATGAATCACGAGTGAAACTATTTAATATGATGGTAGAGAATAGAAAAAATCGATAAAAAGTAACAAATATTAAACTCACACTTCTGAGAACGTTTTGAAGAACCTACAAGGTAGAAATATAATCGAGAGCATCAACCCACAGCTGTTTCCCCTTTTGGGACTCATCAGTGTGCTGAGAGTGATATAGCCAAAAACGAATGTTGCCATCAACCTCAAAGCTCTCTTTTGTTTCATAAAAGCACCTCGATTTTTAGCTCTATTAATAAAGGACGTGTCGTCGTCGAAGAGGGTCTCATCGTCCGCAGGCACGTTACTCAGTAGGCCATCGATGTAGGTTAGGAACAAAATTGGTCCAAGTGCCGATCCCTGAGGCACTCCTGGGGTAATTTTCATCAGGGAAGATCTTTAACCGTCCAAATCCGCAATCCGAAAACGATTGTTAAGGTAGGACCTCAATGTGCCCAGAGCCTTGCGAAGTAGTTTGTCATAATTGACACAATTGAAAGCCGTAGTCAATCCAGGCAAGTCAACATTATATCTTCCGTCTGATCTAACGCCTCCATAATAGATTCTACAATAGTAATCAAAGCCTTGATGGTAGATCGTCCTTGCTGGAAGCCAAATTGACAGCTATTTGAGTCGTTTGTTGCTCTCCAGGAATGATATTATTCTAGTTTTAAGTAAGGACTCAAGGATCTTTGAAAAAACTGGCAGGATCGGTAGTTTTAGTATGACTTCTTGTCCTTTTTTATGAATAAGTATTACTTCTGCAATCTTCAGTTTATCAGAGAAACGTCCCTCCCGAAAGCAATCATTCACAAGGTTAGAAACAGGCTATGCTAAGCAGTCTGAAACTTCCTTCAGTATTTTCTCCGAGAAACCATATATATTTTAGGACCTTTCTTTTTCATCTCCAAAACGACTAATCGAACTTCATCTGGCGTTGTTAAAGTCAGAAAAAGAGCTCGAAGATTTATTCTCTTCATTTTTCAAAAGTTTTTCTTTTAATTCAGGACTAGTACGTACAGTGTCTCGCTACCTGGTCCGCAATGGCCGAAAAATAATGTTGTACTTGATAAGGGAAAATAATTAAATCGATATTTGCAGAGGTATTTGTTCTATCGAATCCCAAGTTAGCAGGTTCCTTTTCCCACCCCGTATAGGAGATGTAGTACTGAAATATCGTGATCTGGCTGCCTTTTCTATTTGGTATTATCACGGTGGAACTCTCCGAATCATTCTTATGAGTCCTGATTGAAAAATTTGAACAATTATTGGTGGTATTCTGCTTTCATCTGTAAGCCAATCGTAACTTTTGATAAGCTTACAGGAAAATTGCAATTCTGGACTCTTTTAAGGGATCTGAAGCATTGTCGAATGACATTTTGTGAGGTTACATTAAATGTTTGTTTATTTTAGGACGGACATAAACATTTTAATATAAGAAATTCACGAAATAAAAATAATATGGCTTTGTCTATTGGATTGTTATCGGAAGAAAATCATAACAGGTAAAACATTGTTCAATAGTATACATGACCTGAAAATCATTCTTTTTTAAAGAAGGAACTTTATGAGAATGGAAGGAAAAGGTTGCGTGATCAAATGAATCCATTTGAAATTCCGGATGCCCAGAAAATGTTCAGATTGAAGGAATGCCGAATGCCCAGTTTATGAACATGTTCTGATTGAAGAACCAGTGAACTTTAAACTTAAAATTGCTCTAGAGCAATAATTTTAACTAGGATTTTTTTCTTTCCTGTTTCCAATTTACTGGATGGAAGAAACAAACGCAAACTTCATTCAGATAAATGTATTTTCAATTTTAAATCAAAAACATTTACAGATCAATCGTACGCTACAGTATCGTAACTTGCAGAAGAAAAGCAGAATACCACCATAAGTTTCTAGCTAGCAAACTTCTCAAAATTCCTCAACCGCTCAAAACCAAGAATCATCGCTAGCGATGTCAACAATCATGTCGTCCCATGGCCGTTCACCAATCCTCATGCAAATCGAGATAGAACGTCAATTAATCGGATAATGGACCCTCTCCGCACAAACATACGCGCATATACATCGGACATTTACACACGGATACATATACAAGTTACGGCGACCCGATAATTCATCGTTTGGATGGCGCAAATTGTCATTTATCATACCGTACACTTCGACTTTACGGACCGAATTCAATTACAATCAATCCGTCGTCTCTCGCGTCCCGCAAACTTCGGATACGTCATGTAGGCGGTGCTTAATGGGGCCCCTTAATTAAGATAGCTACATCCAAAGGATGTCGGATCACCATTACCGTGTTATGACGACAATAAAAGTGTACCGGGTGAATTATGGGCGGACAAGTACATGATATCTGGCGTTTTGAGATACGATCGCCTGTCGGACGACGACTGCTTTATGAGATGGCTTCGTTATAGGATTTGGTGTTTGCGGATGGTGGAAGATACAAAGGTTAGTGACTCGTTGGGATGATAAACTCTGGTTTTGTCATTTCGGTGAAATGATTTAGCTCGTTCAACTAACGCAAGGGCATAAGCTTACTCTAGCCCTCAAGTACCTACTATGCCCGAAATTGATTACATATCTACTATGCATGGATCCCAAGGACCCATATTTTTCAAAATTAAAAAAAAAACATTGCGGATATTGAAGGTTTTATTATAGAATGTATTCCAGATGATACATATTTCTGAACCATTTCAAAGAAATTTCTACTGGCTCACGCAGTTTTGGCATATCGTTTTGGCACAAAACAAACATAAAGGTTTTTTGCACGTCTCACATATGTGGCTCGTTTTTCTGCCTTTTTTCACTGGATAAAAAGCACATCTTTTCCGTTTAGAACTCGATTGATCCACATCCACTTCTGGGGTTGACTCAACTGGTAGAGAAGTCCCAAGCTTGTTGGCAATAGATTCACGGAGATGACGACGAATATTATATTTATTGTTCATTCTGCTCTTCATGTATTTCCTACATAGAGCTATCCAGAGTTGCTTCAGATACGTAAACCTTTGGATTTCGTAACTATGAGGTGAAAACTAAAAAAGCACTGGAGAATTCATTCCGGCAATATTGAGTATTCGAAAAAGTACCTCCATTGGCCAACGCCATTGCCATTTTTGATCTGATGCATCTACCCCTACTCTTGTTTGATTTATTGGTTAGAATTCTATTATATCTGATTCGAGAGAATGTTCATAATTTTCGAAACATGATGCATGCTAGATATTAGCACCACCAATGATGAAAAAAGTTAAACTGATATAATTCAACAAAAAAACTCCGTAACTCATCAGTCAGGAGTTATAAAGTTCCTAACTAATGAGACACCTAAGATTGCGGTTTTTTCGCAAGAGCATCAATATTAGGTTGGCTTCGTTCGAAGCAAGTCTTCTGTAATTTTGAACGACTGCGCGAATGATGATTGCTAACTGTGCTGTATCAGTGATGCCAGTGCTTTCATTCAATGCCATAGAAAAAGCAGCAACAGATGTTTCCTACACTTTTCCAAAAGCGACTTTTATATTTACAGCTATTGCATCTATTTGTCTTGTGACTCTTCTTCTTGATTCACTTTTGCAAACGATTTCTTCATCTGGATACAAAGTATCCACCAGTTCTAACAAGCACCCTTTCAAGAATTCACCTTCTGAAAATGGCTTCGAGTATCCTGCTTGCCCTAACGATATCTTCAGCTTCTTAATTTTCACAAAGATATTCTGCTGTCCAACCGAATTCTTTTTGAACTTCTCTATTCTTTTATTTTCAAATTGTCCAGTCCAACCTCCGTATTTTTGCAAATATTTGGTAGAGAAATGTCTCCTTAAATTATATTCTTTTGCAACTGCTATGGTCTCATTACATATTCAAAGAGCTAATTTGGAGGTTTGTCGTGTGTGAAAAAACTTATTGGCGGGCCAAGAAAATTATATTCGCTGGCCGCATGTGGCCCGCGGGCCGTAGGTTCCCTATGCCTGCTCTAGAAGCTAGCATAACCTATATTCGATAAGGGAAGAGGTGATAGGGCTAAGTGCGCCTGGAAGTACCTCCACCTATGTACAGCTGAACACTTGCAAAGCAGATGATGAATCTAGTACTCTTTTTTGTTTCCAAAGGAAATAGCTATACCCTTCTCTCTTGCCAATTTGTCTGCCATTTCTTTACCATGCACTCCAGTATGACCGGCTTCCCATAATGAAGTGGACCTAATTGTTTAGCCATAGTGCATTGAGTGACACTTGGCACTCCCAGGCTAGCTTTTATTGTACTAACTGAGAATCAAGCGCTTGTAGGGCTGCCTTACTGTCAGATATCATAAATATCTTCTCTCTCTTTAGTTGCATCTAGTAACATTGCGATATGCACTTCTGTATGGCGAAAGTTTTCGCTTGAGATAGCTTAACCTAAACGAACTTATTATTCGTTGTTTATGTCTCCCACATACGGTCCAATGACTTATTCTGGCTATTTTTTCGCACAAATGTATGCTTGTGTAGTCAGTACCTGTTGGCACTCAGTCATACAAATCTTAATTAAATTGTCAATAATTCGTTCTGCTCAATATTCGCGGATAAAAAGTCTGTACGTCTATGGAAACCTGAGAAAGCTGTGATTCCTTCGTTAGGGTGTACGCAGCGATATCATTAATAACGTGGCTTTCAAATTGATCCATTATCATTAGCAAAGCAGAGCGTCGCGATGTCCATCTTTTCAGTTACTTGCCGCCTGCGTCTGAGCTAAAAGCTCCATTTATGCTGTGACAGGCTTACGGTCTTATTATGTCTTATTGTTTCATGAGAAAGCTGAAAGCCTCTCTCAGCTTTTACGTTATGTTTCGAACTGCTGGAAAATGTCTAGATCATTTTTTCGGACATTTTTACGAGTACTAGAATTTCCTTGAGAGAAAGAGGCGGCCATTATGATGTTTATATTTTTCGCGGGAAATGGGAGTATTATCATTAATTCTTAACTGGATAGTTAAGGACAGACACAGGTTGCTTTGTCTCGAAATATTGCGTACGAGGGCGTTCTGTCGGTAGAACTTCTTCAAACATAAATCTCATCTGAATCTCTTCTAACTATTATTGCAACTGTTATTCTGAAAAATAACAAAAAAAGGTTTTACTTGAGATAGAATATAAAATCTTAGATGAACTAAAAATCAGGCAAAAAACCATAAGTCTAAATTATTCATATACATATAGGTGAAAAAGGTATGTGGCTTCATTTATTTGTTTATTATAATATGCCCATTCATTAAATCTTTGAATAAAGATAAATAATAATAAACATATCTATTATTGAGAAATTCAAAAGAAAAAATATATATCTCAAATTAGACAGAAAAATGTGTGTTATTGGACCCGACTCGACATTTCCACGAAAAGGCTCGAAATCCCCACGTTTCAGGAGTGAAAGATAGAACCGGTTCTATTTTTTTGCAAGCCTGAAATTTCAGGTATCGGTCAGGCTGACAAAAGGGCACGAAAAGGGCATGGTCTAATAGGGGTATTTATCTAACGAAATATTTCGACCTCTCATCTACTATAAAAATTTGAAGTCTTCCTCCAATTTTATTCGAAACGCAAGACCGGATAAGGAAACCATTTCCCAAGCACCAATCACGAAAATGTCGAATTCAATGGACAAAACAAGTTCAAAATTTCCCCTGATATCATGAAAATTTTTCGATTAACAACTGATAAAAAATATCCTGCTGAATGTGATACGATCAACCCAAAAGTTCAGAAATGGCAACAACGTCCACACATTTGAAAGCCTGGTAGCATTATCATATTGAAAGTTTTATTTTGTAGCGATGAGAATCACAGTCCGACTCAACATAATTTACATTTTAGTCTAATTCAAAACGAATGGATATTGCTTGTTTCGTTTGCATGCGACCAGGTAGGTAATATTCATTATCGAGGCACTCTTTTGCTAATGGACGATATTAAAATGGCTCTGATATCCAACAATGCGAAAGATATTCCGATGTAAATGCTTCTGTTAAAACAGGAATCAGGCGATTTTACCGAGTACAAAAACGTCGGGGTTTTCATTAAGGAAATGGAAATAATCTGAAATATTAACACATCAACCTGATCCACGACAAGGCCGAGGTTATTTGAATATTTCAAATCAAGGATGGAATTGCTATTAGGATTTTTTGATGAATTATTCCTAGCTTTCTAATTGACTGAATAATTTCCGAAATCACTCCAGTTAAAAGTGAAGTGATTTTGACGAATAGAACATGCCTTTTTCGGATTACAATCACCAAAACTATAAGGTTTGAAATCAGGGTACCAAATAGGTATATCGACGATAGTTTGGAAGGAAATTCTAAAAGTATTATGAATTTTTCATTACTAGCAATAGAAACCGAGGACAATAATCACCTTTCTGTTATGTTAGAAGTAAATTGTAAACTTTTATCAAAATGCTAGGTTATGTTATTGTTATGATGAACCGAAGTAATTGTGGAAATCAAACTGATTTTGTCAGAAAAACAACATCAGTTGGAAGTGATGCGCATCAGTTCAAAATCACAACATTCTCAAATAGAACGCGCATCAACTGATTTTGCGCCTCCAAACTGATGCAGCTTCAAATAAAAAGGATCTATTAAATGGATTGATATTTATAAGTATCCACTTTTTCCTAGAAGCGGCAGTACTCAAACATAATAAGTATCAATGGAAGTTCTCTGAGACTAAGATTTTCGAAGTTGAGAATCCGTTCACAAGGCTCAAATTCAGACATTTTCCCAACTGATTCGGATAGAGAACAGACAAATTCTGAGTAACTCAAATGTTATGAATATTACTTTTTGCTATCATTGGAAAGGAGATAATATGCTGTTTCTGCATTGCTAGATTCTTGATTTGAAATCGACTGTGACAGCAACAAATCATTAAAAATTGTATTGAAAATAGTTATTTTGAAATTCAAAGAAAAATGGCATTTTTCAATATAAATGATAGGATGTTTATTTCATTATGAAGTAGAAACTATGCCGTAATAGTGGAAAATAACATTAGGCAAATGACCACCACGACCACGCTTACAGGACCATATCCTTTTATTGAATTTTCCATAACCAAATCGCAAAGTGGCTGCCTATGTCCTCGATAGCCTCACGAATTCCATCTTTGAGGTCTTGAATCGACGCTCCAATTTCTTTATTGCGGTCCGACAAGGTGCTTCACGACCGACGACCCAAAATTATTCGAGTTTTATGAACCGTCTCTGCCAAATTTTCATAATTTTTATAGTGAATTTCGATAATTTCATTGCGTTCTTGAAGCGTGTATCGTTCCATTTTTATTAATGGCGTAGTTTCTACTTGTCAAATGTCAAAAAATTACAGCTTCAAACGTGACATCTACCGAAATAACGGTTTTTCAAAATAACACCTCTTATTGGAAAACTCTTTATATTCATCGAAAGAAAAATAATGTCACATAAAATAGATGTATTACTAGAGGAGCATGCAAGAAATATAGCTCCTGGTCACTCAGGAATGAAAGCAAATGAAGAGGCACCTATATGCACCTATAAGAAGGAGTTTTTGGAGGAGGAAGAAACTGAAGGACACTTTGAAGAAATATTCCGAGAATACGTCATTCCGAAAAGTTATTAACTGTAAAAATATTTGAAACACAAATGCTCCCTTACATCTAATCCGATTTTGTCTCAAAAAGTGAAAAGTAACAGGATAACGGTTTCCGAGATACAACCGGTGGCACCCCTATCGAATCAGCCTGTAAAATAGCTTTAGGACGTTCGTTGATATTCATCTTTGTCTTTTCAGCCTAGTAGCAGAAGTACCTCTTGAAACTGAGGTTGTTCCCAGGACAACTTTGGCTACTACTATCTAAAATTCACCGGTATTAACGAGATGTACATCTAAAATGAATATTTGTTCAAGTTCAACTGACTATTCGAGTCTTTATAACATTGTACAAACGTTGATATTCCAATTAAAAAATAAACGAAACCAACGATGACCGACATCTGCAGCCGGACCAGTTTCATCTTATCATTCCATTATACCGCAGCAACCCGGCTAAGTGGATTTTCAGTGTGTGGCATTTCTAATTTCCGTTCAATTTCTCGGCTGGGGCGGTCTAAAATACGCGAGGGAATCCAGAAACTTGGGCGAATCAATTATTAAGAGAAACTAATCAAGCAACCTACGATAGCGTGCATTACTCCAGGTCCCCCTTCGTCCTCCCCCTCTGCACGCTCGTGCCTCGTCCCTGGGCGCACCGTCGTTCCGTCAGGAAATTAACAATAACAATTAAGGTAACCACTTACGTATGTGCTCATTGCTCAGTAATCATATTAAATTTATCGAAATAATTTTCTGTGCGAGGGAACTAGTGCTATACCTTGATGGATTCTTGGTTTGCTTCCTTCCCGGGTTTCTTAGCAGGTCCGACTGCCTATCCTTTGAAGGGGATTTTGCATTTTTGAGTAAGAATTCTCTGCGTAGGATGCATGAGCACGAACATAAAATTTTTCTCTTCTCTAATAGATGTTTTAAAGAAAGCTGATAAATTTACATCAAAAGGCTTATTCCTCATAGTGTATATAACAGTTTTTTCCCTCTACATATGTAGCAAGATAAGTTAGGAACAAAAGACCATAAAAGCAACAGAAGTCAATAAGTAATAATATTATCATGATAAGAACTATGTAGAACTTTTGTTCTCTACTCACTCATTCATGAAAACCCAAAGAGGTCGTCAATGGCGTTGATAAAACCGAAATCCCCTTCAGTAACCTCTTTATACCTCTTTGGTATCCAGGACCGGTTTACCCATATAAATTGTTTTAAGGCTAGCAAGTTTTGGATACTTGCATATCATGAGCTTAGCTGTTGCCTCATTCTGATCCACAGAGCCTGCACATTTCATCTGCTGAATTAGTCATACAAAATGATATTTGTACCGACAGTGTCCCGTCAGCAGTCCAACCATCACCCAAAGCTCAGCTTTTGACAGCTTCGAAAGTTTGCTAGTATAGATAGGTGGAATCACCACATTTTTTTGGCCTGAGTGGGTCCAGGAGTGTTTCTCCAGAGGGTAATTCTGTTATTAAACTCCCATTGCTGCACCGCTGCCTAATATTGTTCTTTTTCAAGCCCACAGAAAGACTAAGGTCCGGCAGGTTTTGACCTTGACGCACTTTTGCAAGTTCATCGTCTTTTTCATTTTCCACACGACAATACCTTGTCACCCATAATATAGTCTCTTTATTGCCTCCTGCCCAATAAACACAGTAACGTTTAAAACACGTTGTATTTTTTAGGTGACGTCACTATATTTCATCGTTGAAAAAACGGCCAAATGTCGTTAAGAAATACGTTTCCTTTTGGTTTCATCGTAACGTTTTTATCACACGTTAATTCAAGATTGATTTAACGTTGCAAGCCTCTTCCTTGTCATGTAAAAAATACCGTGATTGAACGTATTGACTACATATTGATCATTGAATGGATTCAAAAATTGGATAAATCTTGAGTACAATAAAACTTGGTGAACTTCAAAGGTGATAAATAGTGAATCATTCAACGTTTATTGATTTTTACTGAGCTCACTTCGAAAGTAAGATATATACAGGGTGTCCCGTAAATACCACGCGAAAGTGACACTGGAGATAGATTGACATTAGGTCTTTCAGATAGCATCAACATGACCTCAGTAAAAGTCCGCTGGTTTTCGAGATATAACCACTTTTGTGTTTTTTTGAAAATCTCCAATTTTCGGTCCTCAAACTCATGTTTTTTTTTACCTAGGCTACCCTGAATAGTTGCTTTAAACAATGAAGTAATAACTTCACCGAGAACTAGAACAAAATCCTTCAAAAAAATGTCTAACTTGTTGTATTTTATGACGAAGTTAAAACGTTAACTTAAGTTTGACTGACTGATGTGAAAAAAAATCAGACTGAATTGACAAATAATCGTAAAAACTGGTCCATTTCCAGCACTTTTCAAAATGATACAACACTACCAATTTTTTTATGTCAAAACCTTAGAAATTATAATTTTGTCGCGAGAGATGTGTTTATGCCGAAATAATTAAAAATTAGGAAAAATGCACAAGTATCACCTGTTGCCAAATTACATGTTGCTTGATATTCTTTCCTCGCTACCGTTTCAAACAACCATTATTTTTGCTCTTCTTTCTCTTTTATCTCACTTTCTCTTTCATTTTTTGTTTGCAAAAGTTGTGATATCTCGAAAACCAGCGGACTTTTACTGAGGTCATGTTGATGCTATCTGATAGACCTAATGCCAATCTATCTCCAGTGTCACTTTCGCGTGGTATTTACGGGACACCCTGTATATAATATGTTGAAGTGGATAAATCAACCCGTTGAATTGTTTTCGTATATTATATGTAAAGTTTGGTGGAATTTTAGATGCATCATGTTAAATTGATAAGATCAAAAGGGTAAGTAGAATAAAAGTTGGTTTACAGCTAAGTTGAAGAAAAGTGACTCATTCAACGTTTATTTAATGTTACTGAGCTCACCTTGAAAAAACGTTTGAAAAAGTTTAATGAATACACGTTTCCTACCGGGGGATACGTCAACCAGTTGAATCGTAAACGTATATAATATGTAGAATCAACGTTTGGTTGAATTTGTCTTTCGGATGTAACGTAGAAAATTCAACGTACAACGTTGAATCAATTCAGTCACCATAAATAAACGTTTAGTATAAGTTTGTGTGTTTATTGGCCGCTAGTTACTTTATGGTATTACGGCATTCCCAGATGAGCAGAGATTCCTGTCAGTGAGATTTCAATTATCTCAGCTTAGCCTAGCTGTCCGTGGTGATAAAACATCCACTTCTTTGAGGTTTATTTCAAGAGGCTCCTGAGCGCATATTATGTAAAACAGCTAGAGTCTCTGTCTTTAAAATAGAATGTTTACTTCCCAGGGCTTTAGAGCAAATAAAAATATATTCATGTTAAACACAATTTTTCCTTAAAATACTTCTGTACTTTTCGTTCTGCCTTCCTCAATTTCACTCCAACACATTTGAGTAGGATGCTGAAAAACCCAGAGGAGTATTTCGTTTTGCAAAACTTCAACTAGCCTAGACATAACCAGACATCACTTTAAATCCGGTTCTGAACCTCTTGTACTCATATCCGGCCTGGCGAAATCTTGAGCAAACTGTCTGTGTAAGCGGCTCGCATTAATTAATAAGGAACTCTGCTAATTGCGCCGGGACGAGCAGGAGATTGCCTACTGCCTGCGCCGTGATTGGTTATTCCCGTCGAGATCCCGAAATAATTACAACAATCAAACTACACAGGCGGGCTGGCGTTGCGTTCGTTAACTTCCTTCATCCAGGCAGCTCCACGTCTGGATTCCATGTCATTAGCCCGATTCCTTAGATGAAGGCAGTCAATTATGTGGGGATAATGGCACCAAAAACTAGATTCGGTGGGGCAACAATCGTCGGGGAAGAGGAGGGAGCTTCCTGGGTCCTGATGGAAGGTATCCCGGAGGATTGATTCAGTTTTAGAGTCAATTAAGGCTAAATTGTTGAAAATACTTGCTCCTACTCTGTGGCAAATTTCTTATTTATACATCAAGGGTTCTTGAAGATCTAGTTAATACGGATGTATTGAAAATTGTCTATTATACTATGCCAATTTATTCATAAGTTATGATATGATTTTTGGGGGTGCAGATCATTTTATGCTATTAGGCTGATCCCTTGAAGGCAGTCAATTATGTGGGGATAATGGCACCTAAAACTAGATTCGGTTGGACAACAAACGTCGGGGAAAAGGAAGGAGCTTTCTGGGTCCTGATGGAAGGTGTCATGGAGGATTGATTCAGTTTTAGCATCAATTAACGCTAAATTGTTGAAAATACTTGCTCCTACTCTGTGGCAAATTTCTTATTAATTTATGCATTAAGGGTTCTCGAAGATATAGTTACTACGGATGTATTAAAAATTGTCTATTACATTATGCCAATTTACTCTTAAGTTATGATATGATTTTTGGTGGTGCAGATCATTCCATGCCATTAGCCTGATTCCTTGAGGGCAGTCAATTATGTGGGGATAATGGTACCAAAAACTAGATTTGGTGGGACAACAATCGTCGTGGAAGAGGAAGGAGCTGGGTCCTGATGGAAGGTATCCCAGAGAATTGATTTAGTTTTAGCGTCAATTAACGCTAAATTGTTGAAAATACTTGCTCTTATTCTGTGGCAAATTTCGTTCTTGAAGATCTAGTTAATACGGATGTCTTAAAAAATGGTCTATTACGCTATGCCAGTTTACTCTTAAGTTATGATATAATTTTTGGGGGAGCAGATCATTCTATGCCATTAGCCAATATGCTGACGAAATGCAGGGCAAAGTTGTCCGATATTTCCTAAACCGATTAATGTAATATGTTGACAATAATGGACACTATTTGCCAGATATTATCTTTAAAACTGTCTAAATATAAATTTTAAACGTTGCACTTGATAAAGCAAAAGCAGTTGATTCGATATTTACATAAGTCTTTGTTTAATTGAATCTCTGAATCAGGAAGGTTTCTTTGCCCCACCCATTAGTTACTGTAACTTCAGTGGTAAAGCAAAGATAATGTGATATCCCAAAACGAAATTCACCAAACAGCGAAGCGTATAAAATTCGCGAACAAGCACATACGTACGTAATCTTGATGAAGCACCAGGACGTCGACGATGCCTATATATTTTAATCGGTCAATAGCAAAGTGAAGATCGTTGTAACGCCGGTCCCGCAATCTCCCTGTCTCACCCTATCCCGACTGATGAGTGCATTCCCTGATACCCTGTTTACCATATATATCATTCTTTGAAAATAATAGCGAATCCTTGTACCGTGTCTATTAAAGAGAAGAATTTATTTTCATTTCGGTTTTGCTAGTTGAAGTTTCTGTAAGGAAAGGCGGTGTGGCGGTTTCTTGGCTCAGGTAATGGCCTTTCTTTGTGCTGGTGAAGGATGGGAAAAGGGTTCGGAAGAATGTTGCCAGAATTCGATCGATCTATGGGTGGTGCACCCAGGGTGTGAATGAAAAAATTGAAAAAAGCTTTTGTGGTCTTTTCATCTTGGAAAAACGATCATTCCAATTTGAATATCCTGGGATCCTTTGGTTTCATTTTATTCAATATACTCTAGCCTGTTTACCATATATCATTCTTTGAAAAAAATAGCGAATCCTTGTACCGTGTCTCTTAATGAGAAGAATTTATTTTCATTTTGGTTTTGCTAGTTGAAGTTTCTGTAAGGAAAGGCGGTGTGGCGGTTTCTTGGCTCAGGTAATGGCCTTTCTTTGTGCTGGTGAAGGATGGGAAAAGGGTTCGGAAGAATGTTGCCAGAATTCGTTCTTTCTATGCTTGGTGTACCTACCTAGGGTGAGGATGCAAAAATTGAAAACAGCTTTTGCGGTCTTTTCATCTTGGAAAAACGACAATGCCAATTTCAATATCCTGAGATCTTTTGGTTTCATTTCATTCAATGTATAATCTAACTCTAGCCTGTTCACCATATATATCATTTTTCGATAATAATAGCGAATCCTTGTACCGTGTCTGTTAAAGAGAAGAATTTATTTTCATTTCGGTTTTGCTAGTTGAAGTTTCTGTAAGGAAAGGCGGTTGTGGCGGTTTCTTGGCCTCAGGTAATAGCCTTTCTTTGTGCTGGTGAAGGATAGGAAAAGGGTTCGGAAAATGTGGCCAGAATTCGATCTTTCTATGGATAATGTACCTACACAAGGGGTGAATCAGGCGACTGTGCTGGAGTGCTGAAAACCCTAGTGAACTTCACAAGCGGCCTCTATTTTGAATTCTAGGTTCAATTTTGTACACATTAAAACGACATTTCATTTTTAGTTCGACGGAAAATGAAATCAATTACAGTTAAAGAGTGTCCGCCAGTAGGTTGGAAAAGATTGCTTATATCTTTACTTTTAGAGTTAATTCGTAATTCAATTTCTCATGTCTTTCCCACTAGTTACTTGCATTTGTTATGCTGGAGTCGTTTATAAAAGAAACGTTAATCTTTTATGAAATAACGAATTTAAGTCAGTCGCGAGTTCTTTCTCCATTAATACGTTAATTCCTAATTGAGCATATTGATCCAGATGATGATTTGAGTTCCCCAGATACGATATATTTGCTCAATATAAAATCTTCCTCATTTGGCAAAAGTACCGCCAGCTGGTGAAACGAGAAAGACACGACCAAACACAAAAGAAACGAAAAACTTTGTCAGCAGAAAAAGTCAACAAAGAACGCGACGTAAAATATAGCCGTATCAACAACCCAGCGGACTTTTAATGTCCAAAAGATAGCAACAAATCGTGGTCCGAGTGTTCTTTCGAGGACACTCGAAGCTTTTGAAATCAATGCCAACAGTGAATGAACGTGTCATCATCTCGTAAGGTTCCTGTCACGTGCCTCAAACAATATCTCCAAACAGAAGATTTATTATCGTTTCTTATACTATACGAATTTATACCGGTTGCTTGGCAGGGAAGTGCTTTCGATCCTTTTTCTGTTGATGTCCTTGTGAGTTCTGGGCCACTTATTCTGTACGAGGGTGAATTTTTACTTGTGATGTTAGCAATGCACGTGTGAAGGTCAGAAAGGCCTAAATAAAACATATATGTGTGAAAAAGTACGATTAACTAGAGATGTTTTTTGGAAAACAAGCTTCTTCTTTTTTACTATGAAAGTAGTACAGATGTACAGAAATTGAGCATTCTGTAACAAAGTGAACAGTAATTTCTTCCTTTTCCTCGCATAATCCACACTCGTCAGTTTCTGAGACGACTATTTTTGAAGGAATGATCAATTCCGGATGATTTCTACTGAATGATTTTTTTGAGCGCTCCTTCTACGAGTGCTATATCGTTTTGCCTAAATGTCTGTTATTTTCGAAATTTGAGCCGCGAAATGGGCCCAAACGATAGAGTTCGACTTTCTGATGACGAATCCGTGGTCAAACTCAATCTGTCCGGGGGCCGTCCATAAGTACGATATATTTCGAAGGGACTATCCTAAAGACTTGAGATTTTCAGGGTGAGTTCGGTTCGCAAATGCCGCGGTGGAGTTCGTTAACCAGTCAAATCATACAGGGTATTCCAAGAAATATGGCTATTCAAAATTTTTGTTCCTCAATATCTCCGACAAAACGAAACCAATCCAGATGAAATTTTGCGGTCCCATTTAAGAAGCTCATAATACGCCTCTTGCAAAATATGTGGCCATAGTATCGACAGAATCATGGAAAATTCAATTGCAGTATTGAAAACCAGAATTGTTATATTTCCATAAAAAAATATCCGATTCGGGTGAAATTAATTTTGTAAATGAATATTAATATACTGAATGTTCGTGCGAAATTTCAAGAGGATAGCATTATCTGAATTATAGAATTTAATTTTCCAATTTTTGTTTTTATATTTCATTTTTTGATTAATTTCCAGAATATAATTCCTTTCATTTTGAGATTTGCATTCATATGCTTAATAAGAATCTCAAGTCCTTTACAGAATTTTGAGGTTATAGCCTCATTGCTTCACCAATGAACGAGAGCTTAAATGCACCAAATACTCAGGGTTTCCTTAATTTTTATTCATTACTCTGAAATGGGGGAGGCTTATGTCCAGCAGTGGACGCAGAGAGCTGAATGATGATGATGATGATGACTCTGAAACTAGTACAGATGTGCAATGAAAGTTATTTGAATTTTTTGACATGCAGTTCAGAATTTTTGTTTCTCAAGGTCTCAATTCTGAAATTTATACTGAAATCACTACTCATTTCGAATGTTCATATTTGCAATGAAGATATAGAGGACACTCACTATGAGTAAAACAACCACAAAAATCGATATGCCATTCGAATCGAAGATCGAGAAACTTCAGAAAGCAAGCATACCAACTGAACAACAAACTTATCCGTTCCCGAAAGTTGGAGCTGTCGGTTGGCCATGGAGATTTGGCATATTAAAAATTTAGGTTATGTTGTTTATTTTCTCGTCAGATTGATACGCAATGTTCTCAATATCGCATAGAGTTCTCTGATAACTCGCAAACTCGTCGGACGAGGCCGGGAACATTCGGCAACGTTGACTTTATTTTACGTTATGACAGCAATACTGCAAATTCAGATAAATAAACAACGCCTACTATGCGCTCAAACTTTCGTGAACGGACTATACTGATTCATCATTGGGCATATCCTACATCCGCATATAAAAAACCCCAAAAAAAACTACCCTCGATTTTCAAGATCAATTTCTCTCCATCTCAATCAAACTGGGAGCGATAGGAATAAACGGGTTAAAGCCAGTCGAGTTTTTCGACAAAGCAGTCCGACGTCCGAACTTGCCTGGGGAGAAAATTAAACAAGTAAATCTCCAAGAAGGTTGCGTGTGACTTAGAAATGGTCGACTTAATTTAATTGATTCCATGGCCCCTAAACCCCAGACTCAAACAACCCTGCCAACTTCTGGAATAAGCGTGGTAATTTTCGCAAGTGATATTATGGCCTGGGCCCCATATTGATACAAGTTTTTCAATTAATTATTTTTCATTGCTCGCCCAGGCGCTATAAATTCCGAACTGGGATTGGTCCTTCTTCGCTAGAAAGGAACGAGTGCTACCATTACGGATTGCTACTTAACCTAATTAAGAAAGTAATGAAAATTTTCGGAGATTATCTGAGAAATTGGACATAAATTTTGCTGGATGAGGTGGTGGAGATCAAGTTGATGTATGGTTTGTTTTGTTCATGCTTGTGTATGGACGGGATGGTTCAATGATATTGATGAGGACGAAGATTTCTTGCAACTACAACGATGTTCATGAAAGGCAGAAAATTCAACGATTGAATATAAAAATGTTCTTTCTAGCGCAATGATAGTCTAATGATAATTTAATCGCCAAGGTATTCAAATGGGATGCAAAAAGTGCATCGAGGTTAACACCTGCTTAACCTAGGCTTTTCTGCTTGAAAAAAAAACAATTTAAGACAACGTTCCAGCAATGGGAGTTGAATAATAGAACAACCCACTGAAGAAACACTCATGGACCTACGCAGGTTGAAAAATTCGTGATGGTTTCACCTACCAGGCACTCTGGTTCTCCAAGACCTAAGAATTTTCTTGTCCAAAAATCTGCTGAAAAAGTTCATGCTTCAGTTTTTTGGGATTGCCATAGAGTAATCATGATTGGTTTTTTCGGATAAGGGTTGAACAATAACTGAAGGTTAAAAAAATTCGTGATTCAGGGTTAGAATTACTAGAATCCCTTCCCTTATTCACCAGATTTGGCTCCGTCCGACTTTCATCTTTTTCCTCTACAAAAATAATTTAAAAGGTCGCAATTTTTTTTCCGACGAGGAGGTAATAAAAGCTATGGAGGTCTGGTCTGCAGAGCAAGAGAAAACTATCAAGGTTAACACCTGCGGGCTTCTAAAAGAAAAATATAAGACAGAGGTCCAGCAATAGAAGTTGAATAGCAGAACAACCCACTGAAGAAACACTTATGAACTTACTTAGGTCAAAAAAATTCGTGCCGATTTCACCTACTTATACCAGAAAACTCCTGAAGCTGTCAAGAGCTGAACTTCGGGTCATGATGGAACTGCTGGCAGAACACTCTCGGTACTAATATCATATGTATCGTATGGAGAAGTCAGCAAGTAAGATTTGCAGGCTCTGTGGATCAAAAGCAAGAACAGCTGAAAAGATGGTGTGCGAGTGTCCAGAGCTGGCTGGCCTCAGAACAATTCATATGGGAAAACCATATCTGGATGCCCAAGAGCCAAGGCTCCTAAGGAGGTGTTCGGTTTTATCAACGCCATTGACGAACTCTTTGGGTTTCGATTAATCATCTAGGGAGGTGAAATTTCACCAGAAACAGGAAAACCTGCGATTGTTCGGTAATAAAATCAAACTAAATGTGGTCACGTTCGACCAATTGTGCACCAAAATGAGCTGCAGCAGAAAAACTAGAAGATAGCCCTCGTGTGTGCTATATGATGGTATGATAAATACGGCCTGCCTCAACTCCTTTGTGATTTTTTCAGCAAATACTTTGAAGAGGGGAGAGGATTCTGTTTTGCTATACCAGTATATGACAGATTTGAGTCGTGGCATTGCTGAGCAATGGATGAGACGAAGATTATCGACTCCAACTGTGAGGCGAAATATCCGCCAAGATATTGCTCTAATTTCGAATATTCGAAATGATTCAAAAACTGCAACTCTTCAGGAATTGTCCTAGTTGAAAAAGCAGGATGACAACAACTTATTGTGGTCAATGTGAACATCCGATCTGCAAGGTGCACCGCGGATACGTTTGCAAAAAATGCAGCGATGATGAATATGAAGAATTTTTATTACTCTTTGGGGTTTCGATTAATGAGTATGGTGAAGAACAAGAGATCTACATGTTCTCAGTTCCCGAGAGGGTAAAATAATAATAAGGGTACAGCAAGTGTATTATTAAAATTGTTTCTATTTTCTTCATAATCTTGTCTGGTCAGCAAGCCCCAATTTTTCAAGATACCTTGGCTCGTGAGGTACCTCGTGAATGAAGTGCAGCCTGTCCTTGCTGAGCTCTAATTCGACCTTCCATTTCTTAACAAAAAAATTTCCGAGGCAGCTTTTGGAGCTACTCAGGTTAGGGAGTCTTTTGCACAGTGCATTTCTTTTCCAGAAAAAAGGAATCAGAAAGGGAGTCGAAGGTCCTACTGGAGCTCAGCATGATTACTAAGCACTGAAATTCCTGAGTCAGTTTTTGGAGTACCCCAGGTACGAAGTGTTTTCCACACGACATTCCTTTCCCTCAGAGAGGAATGTACTCAGAGGAAGTAAATCCTGATATAGAAATGAAACGAGTTAATTCATGATTCGTTATAGACAGCTGTCAAAGCGACAAATATTCCATAAGAGCGATACTAAACAGTTCGATTTTTTCAGCGAATTCCAAATGCCAATAATAAAAAAATGGAAAGTCAACATTCGAAGTTTATCAAGCCTAATTTGCTCGATAATAATTGCTCTCCAACAAATGAGATCCTTTCGAATTGCCTGCCGATTGTCGTCAAACCCGTCCACAGCCTAACCCTCATTTCACATTTATGTCGATGAGAAAGGGTTCTGTTTCGCAAAGAGAATCATTAACCTCCGGCCGAGATGGAAGATAGAGGAGGGATGATTCCCGAAGTGGCTTTCAATCTAATCTAATCTCTCTTCAGCCAACGGGGCAAGCCGAGACATAAACAGAAGGCGGCCGATAGGAAGCCAATTTTCGGAGGGTAATTTGTCGCTTGTTTGCGGATTAAATTTTTTCACAAAAACCGAAACGGTTTAACGGGGCAATAAACGACGAACTGTGCGACATGCAGTGCGCCATACATGAGGAAGGGTTGCCGCTGTGCAGTGGCGTGCCTTCGTTGTTTGGCTCTGTTGGGAAAAGATCATTGTAAAGGGTTTTCCTGTATAAAATAACACGAAACAATAAAGGGTTTTTCAATAAGAGGTGTTATTTTGAATAGCCCGCTATTTCGGTAGATGTCACGTTTGAAGCTGTCATTTTTTGGCATTTGACAAGTAAAACGCCATCAAAAAAATGGAACGATACCCCCGCTTCAAGGACGCACTGAAATTATTAAAATTCACTATAAAAATGCAGAAAATTTGGCAGAGACGGTTCGTAAAACTCGAATATTTTTGGGTCGTCGTGAAGCTCCTTGTCGGACCGTAATAAAGAAATTGTTGAAAAAATTCGAGCTGTTGGGACAAGTAAGTGATGTGAAGAATAAAACCCGTGTACGCCGCTCAAGAATAGCCGAGAATATTGCTGCTATAGCCGAAAGTGTTGAAGAACACTTAACTTTGTTCATTCCTCGTCATTCTTTGGAATTAGGCATTCCACAAACGTCATTACACCGTATTTTGCATGGAGATTTGGGTTTTAAAGGCTTATGAAGTTCAGTTAACACAAGAACTCAAGCCGGTCCTTCATCAATAACGTCGTGCCTTTGCTGATTAGGGCGTTGAAGTACATGAAAATGATCGAAAAATCATCTTGAGTGATGGGGGCCCATTTCCTCTTCGGAGGCTCCGTCAACAAGCGAAATTGTCGCATCTGGGCTCGGAAAACCCAGAGTTATTGTTGAAAAGCCTCTCTATCATCCTCACGGGTGACTGTTTGATGCGGTTTATGGTCCGGCGTGTCATTGGACCCTACTTTTTCGAAAAAGGCAAGAGCAACTTCAACGCTCTGCATTATTAGGGAGAGTTGTTTCTCAAGATTTTCCCGCATAGCACCAACTGTTAATACAAGCCTGATCATTCCTCACCAGGAGATACATAAAAGAGATCTGAAGTGCCCCAAATTGTTCGATGATCTCTTCAAAGTGAAGCAACACTTGGAAGCTACTTCAGTAGACCACGAGATATGATCAAACTCAGAAATTTCCAAAACCTATCGTCATCTGCTGGTACGTCCATGCAGGCAATAAATAGACAATTAGGTCTTGCAAACAAGTAAGATGGAAATGTTTCTTATACCGAAACTAGAGAAAAATTCTGTCTGGTATCAATGACGAAAAGTTTTCTGAGCTCTTTTTGTATATGGCATTCATTCAGTGAATATACTACAACTTCAACATTCGCCATTTATTAACTTGAAATCATAATTATAAATACCTGAATCGTATATTGAACAAAGGTTGCATTGCCCATAGAATTTTTCCCAAAAAAAATTCGCCGTAACATCACAACAATTTGTTCCCCGTGTCAAAATAACGGGAACATAAAGACTTGTTCCATACATACAGCGGGATTGTTTTTTTCGACACCAAAGTTGTAGGTAATGCAAAAAAATTAACAAATAAGTATCCATAGAAGTGGACCGAAAAGCAATCAATATTTTAGTTTTTATTTATCTATTCCAATCAAGCGAAAGTCCTTCATTTTCATGTTCCGACAAGTCCATGAAGTGCTTAGTGCTTGCTAATTGCTGAAAGTGCATGGGAATACTTTTTCGAATCACTTAGCACTAAGCCCTTCCAAAAAATTTGCTAAGCACCAATCACTAAGCACCGGTTCATTCTAGTGCTTGCGAGCATAGTGCTTACGAGCACAAAGGGCTTCGAGTGCTTTCAGGAGCACTAAGCGCAAGGCTTCGGCACAGTCTGATCTGCTGGTACGTCCATGCAGGGCAATGAAGACGGTATGTGTTGCCCATTCGCCATAAAAGTCAGGCAGGGATAAGGTAATATAAAATTCTAATATAAACGGGCTACCCCGACGACCGGATACAATCTGAAAATACATCGCGAGGCGGCGTCGTCGTTGGCCTGACGTGGCCACGGCGGTGGTGAGCCGAGGGGGGCCGTAATCGATGCGGGCGGCAGCGGCAGTTTATTCAAAGTGGGGAACGCAGGTTGACTTTGCGCCAAACCAATTTATAAAAGTTGATAACGTGAAACATTGTGAAACTTTTTCCAATCATGCTGAGTAATCCACCTTCCGTCTGCCGCTGCTTTTCCGGTTTTCTTTACACGTGATGCTGGCAATGAAGATCGAACCGAGTTCGGGGTTTATTGTCAAGTTATTTCGGAGACAATTATTTTTTTCTTTTACGGGTTGGGGTGGGAATTGGAAAGTCGCATTCTTTTAGAGACAGTATGAGGAAGAGAGTCTTTGGAATTGATCGTGAATAACATTCAACCTTTGGTGATCGGGATGGCTCATTCTAAACCCTCGTCGAGAATTCTTCAGAAGGTCACATGAGCATTAAGGCCTGAAGCTTGTAACATAATGAAATATAATAATAATAATAATAATAATAATTTTATTGATCCCTTCAGACATAACATTGATGTATGGGATAAGTCAATTAAGTACAGTTCACTATGCTAGATCATAGAACTATAGTGATTCCTGTAGAACAAAGAACAATGATACACATAAATTCATATGGTATAAATAAATAAACATAGATGTATAAAACATAACACAGTAACAATAAAACAAAATATAGTCACAAGGTATAAGAAAGATTTAAAATGATTTTACAGCTTTATCACTCAGGTATTCCCCAACACTATAATAGGCTTTCTTCAATAAAAGTTCTTTTATTTTATTTTTGAAGGAAACTTGTTTCATGTCCTTATAGACAGATGGAAGATGATTATAAATTAATATACCTTGGTATAAGGCAGATGTTTCAAATTTTTTCGTCCTATGGACCGGAATACTCAGTTGATCTAATTGCCTAGTTGGATAGTTATGGAAACAGGAATTTTTCTTTATTGACCTCAAATTCGATCGTATGTACATCAACACACCATAAATATAAATACATGGGAAAGTCATGACCTGATTTGCAATGAAACAGGGTTTACACGATTCCATTGGCGGGATCCCGAATATAGGCGTAAAATTCTCTTCTGAGCGACAAACAATCTACTGCTACTTGATGCATTACCAAAAAAATTATATTGTATGATAGATGACAATACACAAGCCCATAATACACGCTCATAATAGAATTCAGAGGCATAGAGTTTCTTATGCGGGATATGGCATAAAAGGACTTGTTTAGTTTTTTACACAGATTATCAATATGCTCATCCCAGCGGAGGAATTGATCAAGATGTATTCCAAGAAATCGAACAGAACTCTTGGACTGAATTTTCACATTACGGTAACGCAACTCAATATTTCTGACTGAGGTGATATTAGTGGCAAAATAAATACATTCAGTTTTATCCACGTTAACAATAACTCCATTCTGGTCACACCAGCGGACAAACCTATCCAAAAGATCCTGTAAGTACTCGATAATAGCCTCCAGGGTGTCAGCGGTCAAAATCAAGGAGACATCGTCAGCAAACATAATAAGTATATTGGCTCTTATATATTCCGGCAGATCATTCACAAATAACAGAAACAATAATGGTCCTAACACAGAGCCTTGTGGTACTCCATGGTTCATATTAAATACCTTCGAGAAATGACCATCAACCCTGGTTCTAACAGTTCTGCCTACCAAAAAACTCTGCAACCACTCTGAAAAAACACCACGAAATCCCAACCTCCGTAGCTTCTCGCACACAAACCTGTAATTCAAGGAATCGAAGGCTCTTGAGAGATCGAAAAACAGTCCCGCAACATGTTTTCCAGAATCAAGATACTTATATACACATTCTGTTAAAGAGCTGGCAGCTGACTGCGTTGACCTACCTCTCCTGAAACCATGCTGCGAGTCAGCAATGATCCCATATTTATCCAGAAATCCCAGCATTCTATCACAGACTACCTTTTCAAATATTTTAGAGAACACACCCAGAATGGATATAGGCCTATAATTGGTGATCTCAGTTGGGTCATTCTTTTTATGTATCGGTAGGACTATAGCAGTTTTTAACGCTGTTGGAAAGGTACCAGTAGTAATGGACAAATTTATCAGATGTGCAAGAGGTTCAGCAATAGAGGCAGATATCACCTTCAACACCTTCAAAGAAACTCCGTCCAAACCAGTACACTTTTTATTTTTAAAAGTCTGATGACTGCACAGACCTCATCAGCTGTCACCGGTCTGAAGAAAAAAGTTCTATTCACATCCGAAGGCACGCTGCAGTTTATCGAAATATTGTGTCCGAAATGCTTTTTCAACTGTTCCCCGGTTACAGTAGCAAAATAATTTCCAAAAATGTTAGCAACGATTTTGGGGTCAGAATATACCTCACCATCTAAATTAATAGATATTTTTGTCCTCGCGCAAGCCTTCCTACCAGTTTCATCATTTACCAGCCGCCATACCGTCTTAGTACGATTTACCGAATTCTCAATTAAATTTTGATGATACTTCAATTTAGCTGAGCGAAGTATACTCTTATATTTATTTCTTCTTTTTATACTCGATGGCAATTTCTTCACTTCCTGTATTGACACTAAGCCAGTATAAATTTTTAAATTTTCAATTTCTGCTAGCAATTTTTACATCTGGCGTAATCCATTGCTTCAGATTACTCCTATTAGCGTGGAAATCCTGAGTGGACAGCACATATCAAATTCATAAAATATCAAATTCATGAAGCTATGAAAGCCACCGTCAACATTATCATCACTATAAACATCGGTAAAGTCATAGTCTGCCAAGTTTCTTGCCAAACGATTCAAATTATCATCAGATAAATCTCTAGTGTTGACGGTAGTATTCACATCCCGACTTTCAACTTTAAATGGCGCATTGAAACAAAGAGAAATAACCAAATGATCAGCAATATTAGCCTCAAAAGTACGAGAATTACATAGACTTGAGTCAACATTTGTCAGAACATAATCAATTTTTGATGAAGACGTAACGCCATATTTATTGGTAAACACCCGAGTGGGCGTTACAGACGAAATATTCAAATTAAAACTAGACATCAAATCAATTAAACCTTGTCTAAGTGAACATTTTACATTCAAATAATCAATATTCAAATCTCCACAAATAAACAAATATGCGTTTTTGCGCAAGAGAAAAATCAGTAAATAATACAAATTTTGTGAAAAAATTTCAAAGTCTCCACTGGGTGGACGATAAACACTCAAAAAACAAAATCTGTGATCTTTATCAACAAATTCAACACCGCAACATTCAAAGTGGAGTTCCACGGAGAAACGATTCAACGGCAAAACACGGAACTCACCAACGTCGATTCTCCCAAAAATCACTGTACCTCCGTGCTGGTGACTTACACGGCAGAAAGAAGTAAGCTGGTTGTATCCTGGAAGAGACATAGTCGACAACTTTTCCCTCCACACCAGTGCTCAGCCATGCTTATAATATGTGGACGTTCATCAGACAGCATTACCTCCAATTGATTCAATTTGTTAGATATACACTGGACATTGAGCTGGAGCAGTTTGAAAGATCTGGCAGCAGCTAGAAAACCAAATTGCTCTACCCGTTCCTCAGCAGTAGACTTGGGAATCGGAGAGATCACGCTTCTACCATCATTGATCTTCGTCGTTGGAAAAAATTTCGCACACTTGCTCTATTTGGCCAATTATGTGGTAGCAATGCCATTTCGTAATTACTTTTGAAAAGTTCAACCCTAAAAGAGCTATAGTGTTCTGGATGGCGAGATTTCAGCATTTCACATTTGACCTCAGGAAATGTTTTGATTAAAAATTTACAAAGTTCATTCTCAGTGGTTTCTGGTTTTAAATTAGATACATGGAGAGATACTTTCTGTTCTACTCCCTCAACGGTGGCATCCCCAGCATAGTTGCCTACCACTAATGTTTTCCGAACATTTTTTCTCGGCTTTTTTCTGTGAACATTTATCCATTCACTTTTACCACTATTAGTATCCAATGTATCGTTAACCTGTACTGGTACATCTGTCGGCTGCGTCTGGGAATCCGCTGCCACATTTCGAGGGAGTTTCGGTACTGATAAGAGATCATTGCCACCGGTGGAATTCCCTTGATTAGAATTCTCATATGGGAGACTGGACCTGAGAGGTATCGCCGAGTTCTTATTATTATAATCAGTGTTGACAGTTTTTGTGGGTGCGATTAATTTACTGCTTGCATTGTTTTTATACGAGGATGAAATTTGCACTCTCAGCAATTGTAACTGAGATTTCAGTTCATTTATTAAAGCATCTTTTTGTTGAACCACATATTTGAAAATATTGATGTCGATTTTATTATTTGTAGACAATTCTTCGATTGCATCAAAGAATTCCACGTCATTTGACTCCACGACCTCCAGGGTATCGCAGCACTTAACTGTTGCCTTGTCAAGGAATTCGGATTTTAGAGTTTTTGCACAACTTTTATGATAGCAACTACCACAAGTCACACACTTAACGAAATTAACAACTTTGGATTTACATTTCTTACAAATAACCTCAGCGGAGCACATATCAACACGACTTTCTCCTGCCATGTTTCTCACATGAATGTATGCTACAGTTGTTGATAGAGTCGAACCCAAGTATGACTTAACATCTCGGAAACCATAGTGTTGTCGTATGAATGAGGAAGTGGTCTAGAAACACTATATGTGTAGGAGCTTTCAATAATCCATAATATATAAGGCTGACATGTTTCGGCATTCCGTCATTTTCAAAGCCATTAATATGTACACAAATACAGTGTTTCTGGACCAATTCCTTATCCAAGTATGTCTGCACAGAAAGATCATAAGGATCGCACTAAACATGACTGATATATATGGTTCTCGAGTATGAAAAAGGATGATTCAGAGTTAGAAATCATCACGAATTAATTACTCTTTTGCACTAAGAACACACCCTTATTCAACAGAGTGGTTTTCTCGTGAGTGCCAGGTTTTGCAAATGAAAGAGGTGTAAATGCAAAAAGAGTATTATGCTAATACAACAGACAGATGATAAGACAGAAGGTCTGTTGAACTTCATCAAGAAAAGAGGTTAAGAGTAAATCAAGGCTATTTCAAACCCCTTATTGGCCAGTAAGTTTTCAGTGAAGAAACTCAGCTTAAGTGGAACAGAAATACTTAGCCTCCACAGAATATTCTGCCAGTAAAAACAAGAGTTAAAAGAATCAACTCAGCTACTTCTCGTGACCAATAAATTCAAGTTGAAAGATCTGTTCGTCTTCACAAAATCGCCAACTGAGGATTTACCCAACACTTTGTCCTTCTGAGTGCTTGCCTGTAGAGGAAATTCTGACTTGCATCATGATCATAATCCTAACATTCTCATGTTGAGGTGTATTGAATCATTCAATCCCTGAAAACTGTTAGGAGATTCAATTCGAGCAGTTGATAAAGCTAATGTATCTTGAACATAGGTATCTTCTTAGGTGGCTGATTCCTTTCCTTAAAAGCTGAGCCCTCGCAGACCTTCTCCAAATGTCTGAACTAAAGGTATTTACCTGTACAATAGTAGAACTGTTACTATGAATTTCATGTTCAATCTTGCAGTGTTGTCATAAGTATTCGTTGTTGAAATGTTCAATTCCTCTAGAAGCAACGTCACTATTTGCTTTAACACCCAACCTGAATTATTTCTATCGTGCGAGCAGAGGGTCCTTCTTCTAATATTTTCTTCCTAAACCTCGACAGAAACTCATCGGAAAGCTTTCTCTGAAGACTCACAAAGATACGATGCATCTAATGAATGAAATGTGTTCATTGAAACTTTTGAGCTTAATTAAGTACAACGTCGTTCATGTAATACTTTAGAGAGCGTCGAAATACACCAAATCAGATCACATTTTTCATCTTCTTATCATTGTTCAAATTTGGTGGATGGGGAGTAGAGCTCTTTCACCAATTGCTTGTGTGTTCTCCAAGATCAGAAGGTGTCATATCTACGTGAGTCTTTGCTATAATCTTTACTCGCAGCTTATTTAGAATGAGCGGAAGTGACATCAGTCATTGACATAATGCTTGTGCTAAACCACGATCATGAAGAAGTGCCAGAACGTGAGACAAGAAAAGGTCACAAGCCAGTGAAGCCACCTAGCAAAACACTTAAAAAGCTTCACTATCAAGGCACCCATACTAATACCTAGTCCACCCTGCTCAGCCATGATAATGGAGAAGTGTCAGACCATGACAGACTTAAAGAAGCCACTTTAGCTTCACTATAATAACACCCATATTGCATTTGGGAGGTAAACTTTCATGCAAATTCCGAAAAACCTGAATATATCAATCTGCCTTAGCATATAACCAAATCCACATATCATCTTAGCATTCCTTCAGCTAAGCCCATCCAGACCAACATCAGCAAACAGATGGGATATGCATCCCACCGACAGCGCTGACCCGATGGCAATCTAGGCGATCTAGCCCCGATTTTATCGCATTAAGAATTCCGTGAGATACGGCATGAAAACCAATTTCAATTTCGTCTTCGAGTTTCGTGTCGTGCCCCCATCTGGACCGCGGCTCGCCCTGATGCACGTATATCTGTTGGTTATTTGATATTCGACGATATTTATGATTTCCTTCTCGGCTGACTGCTAAATCCATCCGACCGGCTAACTGCGGCAGATTTCCTAGACGGCTATTGCCGATTTTACATCGAAGAAATGTATCAGCGTTCGATCATGTCGATTTTGAGTTGGAATGACGGATTAGATACCTATTTCATGAACGAAAAGTTCGATTTGCTTTCTGATTCACCACGATGATTCATCTGTGTTTATTCCAGAAGATTTGTGCCGTCTATGGCCATTGCTGACCGGGTCTCTTCATCGAGGGCGCACTAAGTTTCATAAACCTGTACGAATCTTTCCTGAACTGATATAAGACTTCCTGAGATATCCTCTCTGAAATTTTTAGAGACGGATTACCTATTCATGAATGATAAGTTTGATTTCTTTCCTGATTCGCTGCGATGATTTATCTGTTTTTATTCATAGAGGGCGCACTAAGTTTCATAAACCTGTACAAATCTTTCCTGAAATAGATATAAGACTTCCTGAGATATCCTCTCTGAACGTTTGAAAGACGAATTACCTATTTCATGAACGATAGGTTCGATTTGCTTTCTGGTTCACCACGTTGATTCATTCATCTGTGTTTATTCCAGAAGGTTCATGCCTTCGATGCTGACGATATCTCTAGAGTCACCTCATAAAGTGCGCACTTAACTCCATATGCCTGAACGATTCACTCCTGAATTGAAATATGAGTAGCTGAGATGAGTATATATACTGTTTGCGACTTATACTTAAGCGTTTATTTGCCAAATCATAACCCAGTACATGATTGCATGAACTGAAAAGGAGTGCATATAAATTCAAACTTGAAATTTTCAGGGTAGGTTCAAGATTTAATTGGTAAAGTAAAAATTCATAAAAGAATAGAATCACACCCAGATACCAAACTTTTGGGAATCAAAGGAAACGAAGAGGCCAATACACTTGCCAAAGAGGGCGCACGAATGTCACTTATTGGCCAAAAACCATTCTGTGGTATAAGTAAATGTACCTATAAGAAGGAGTTTCTGGAGGAGGAGAAGAAAAATTCTGGCGGAATCTCCCAAGGATGTGTCATTCCACTAAGTTCCTTCGGAACTTTGAAACAGCAAGATCCAAAAGATATTTGGATCTTTCTTCTTACAGGACACTCTCACCTCAGGAAACATATGTTGAGGATGGGATTATCGAACACTGACGAGTGTAGGTTCTGTATGGAGGAAGAAGAAACCCCCACTCACCTAGTCACGGAATGCTTCACCTTTGCGAGCCTAGGTAGAGAATGTCTTGGGCGGGAAACTTGTAAGAGTGAGGAACTAGCCTCGTTGAAGCCTTCACAGAACTCTGGAACTGGAAGGCGAGCTGTAAAGGGTGTGGTCAGATCAGCATCGTAAGGGGGCATAATAGACCTTGAGGTCGCAGTGAACCCCCTTTTTTAACTATAACTAAGATACTAAACATACAAAGGTCGTTTTACTGATATGAATAAGCGCGCAAAAGCGTCTGACTTCACGCCAAGGCAATCTGCAGATTTTGGTAATAGTTGCTGATATGTTTGTTGTCGAGAAACCTAACCTAAGCTAACCCTGACGACACAGAGTCGAGAGCCTCAGTTTCCTCTAAGAGAACCCAGCCTGAGTAATAACAAATCCAATTTCCGACCATTAATTAAAAAAGTAGAAATTTTCCGTTTCAAAAACCTTAATTAAAATCAGCTCGCGCTGCAGAAGAAAATTATGTAGTAAACTAAGACGGGCTCGGAGCATTCGGTGCGAGCACACTGACTGACGGAAAACAACCTTAATCGCGCTCTGGAAATTCAATTTGATTATTAAAAATTTAACGTCTCAAATGTTAATTAAATTGCGTACGGAAAGAAGGGCTAATGAAATGTCAAGACTCAGGAGAATGTGATTAATTACTGAATCCAATACTATGGTTTCCCCTCGCTCGGCTTAGGTGCAGGGTTGGATTCGGGAAATCTGATACTTTTGCAGGTTTTCTCGGGGTTTTCCGGCCAAGAAAACATTCAGTCACCTGATGGAAATCACTCCATAATGTGAAAGTGGAATAACACTGTTGATAGCCAATATTATCCGAAAGCTTTCAGTGGTTTGTATGATGAGAAATTTCGAACAAAGCCTATACGCTGGTTCATACAGAAATACATCAACAGAGATTTACTTTGATAACAATTAACTAATATCACTACAACCTTTTCCAATTGTTTTTCGTAAAACGTAAATTGTAATTCAGAAAAGCAGATTAAATTTTCCGAAGATAGAAAGTGTTTTTCGGAATAGTGAAGCAGAATATGGAGTTTTAGTTTCAGAATAACAACTTGAATTTGAATTTCAGAATAGTAATATGTAATTCAGAAATAGGATCCATAGATTTGTTCCCTGCCTACTACCTTTGTAATAAATACATTTTCTGATATTGAACTGATAAGTTCTGAATTACAATTTCTCTTCGCTGAAATTCAATTTGCCGTTTCTGAATTACAACTTTGTTCTTCTGAATTCCAATTTCCTAAACTAAATTTCAATTTCGTTATTCTGAAATTGAAGAGTGAAAATTCAAAAAGGTCTAAGTGTCAAAAAATTCCATAAAAACATGTCTAGAAGATATCAAAAAAATTGAGAAGAATATTAACGATTCTGAATTTCAATTTCTATTTTCTGAAATACATCTTCCTAATCTGAAATTCAAGTTCCCTTTTCTGAAATTTAATTCAATTTTATGAATTACAAGTGTAAAAGTGTAGTTATAGAAACATCAGGAACATAAAAAGTTATTTACGCTAATGCCTTTTTTGATTACGGCAGGCTATAGTAAAACAAAAAATTTCATTATAATTAAAGATAAATTAACAATTTAATTAATCAACTAGTTTATTATTGATTTTTGACGAAACGAACGTTCGAGACCATTGATCGCTTGATTAATAATAGTTATTTTATCAACTAGGTTATTAAAGACAGCGACTAATGGTCAAGATATTTTAATGCGTGAGTGGAGCGAACGCGTTAATAGTTCGAGACCATTAATCGCTAGTATTAATAACCGTGTTGATTACAAGATTTTTCCGACGATCTCAACCTCAATAGTGTATAAATTCTTGATTGAAATATATTCTCATTTTGCACAAGACATACATTTGACATTGACATTACATGATTTTGCCGTCGACAGCATTATGAATTGAGCTTAAATTCTTGTTTTAAATACATTTTATACAAGAGATATACACTGGACATAATATAATGAAAATGACCATGTTCTTTAATTCAATAGAGCTGTTGCATCACTGTTAATATTTCTGAATCATTATGTTTGGTTGCTGGAAAAGTACACAATTAAATAGGAGAAATTACGCAATAAAATTGTCATTATCGATCAATTTCTTAAGGTTAAACTGAGCTTTTATTCCGAAGTCGACAGGGAATAAAAATTCATAAAAGAATTTAAACTCGATTCATAACGCGAATGACTAAAAAATCTTTTAGATTACACGTTTATTGATCTAGCAATAAATTAATAGGTGATCTATTACTAGTCATGAGAACATCAATGATAATAAAATTTTTGCGCTGAAGTCCTTTGTATTACGGCAGGTAATTCAGTAAATTACATAACATTCTAATGAAGGACAACAAAATACATAATTGTAGTTTGTTGATTATGTCCATGATTATACAGCATGTTTCTAAGCAAAAAGGCTAACAGTTTTTGACCTGAATTTTTTGATGATCGATAATTTGTTTGAATTTTTTTAAGGCTCAAATCAATCAAGTATGCTCGTCCTTATCTTAGTTTCAAATATCATATTTGAAATTGATAGGATTCGTGAATTCGTTGATATAAAAAATCAATTAGACAAAGTTCAATTGAGTAACTCAGAAACCCTTCAACCGATTTTGCCCTTCCACCAAACTTAAGGATATGTGGAATTCAAGGCCAGACGCTCGAATAATTCATCTGTGAGACCACAACTGACATTTGGTCAAAACGATAGCACTACTTATCAAGGAACAAGTGCGCCATGATAACTATAGTTTTATGCGCCTTTTAGACTCAAATAGGGCTAGCCCCACTCTGTCAAGCTAGGAAAAACTTGAAATGAAAAGGAAGGAAAAGGGGTTTTGTATTCATTGTGGCGACACCAGAACGGAATTATAAGAAAATTTTAATTAAATGAGGTTTCTGTCATGAGCACGTCGACAATGACTACATTGAATCGACGGATTAATCTCCTCGCTACTTTTTACTCTGAATTATTAAATTAATTTCACCAGTCACTTGCATATACTGCAATTAAAATCTTTGTCTAACGAAAAATTTGCACTCTTTCAACTCGGAGCTTTGGGAGATACCAGAATAGTTGATTAATTGCACTAGATGCATTGAGTGGAAACACTGCATTGTCCAAAATATGATTAAACAGAGTTTTTATTCTATTTTGATTGACGGCCTGTTTCATTACTTGCTGATGAGTAACTGATAGCTATCTGACAGATATCTTTCCAGGTTTTCGATATTATAGAATATCCTAATTAGGTTTATGAAAAGGAAAGCATATTTTCCCGACCGAAAAATCTTATATCTACTAGATAGCTATCAGAAACTTATCAGCAAGTGTTGAAGCAGGCTCAGAGACTTCGAAGGCACTAATTTGGAAAGAAATTAGGGTAAAAAGTGGAGTTATTTCAGAGGAAGTATCCTTAGATATCTCGAGTGTTTAGATACTTCCGAAAAAAGCTATTGAAGGTTTATTTTTTTATTTTTTTAGTGATTGTTCTAGAAGAACAGCGTGCCATAATTTTGGCCAAATGTCTGTAGGTGTCGGAGTTTGAAAAGAGAGGGGCTTCAAAGAATAGATTAGACTCAGTGATGAAGGTTTCGAGGTTGTATATTGGTTACATACACCAACTATAATCTCAAAAATACCGTAAAATGGTATACAGATGGTTTCAAAACCTCTACAGGAGCTGGCGCTGGGATATACAGGCCAAGTACCAAGTGTGCACTGTCGCTAGGCTCCTGTATAAGCGTTTTCTAAGCGGAAATCTTAGCTATTGAATGATGTCTAGATATAAATCTAGAAAAAAATATCAGAAGTGCGATATAGTTATACACTCAGATAGTCAAGCTGCTATTGAAGCACTGAGCTCCTACGTCATCGACTCAAAGATAATCTAGGAGTGCCGCAACAAACTCAATGGGGTAGGCAAAAAAATAAGGTCTTTTTAATCTGTGTTTCCAGACATTCGACGCACGAATGTCACTCATTGGCCCAGAACCCTTCTGTGGTATAGGTAAATGTACCTATAAGAAGGAGGAGGAGTAAGCCGAGAGCGAAAAACTCAGGCTGAATCTCCCAGGGATGGATCATTCCACTGAGTTCCTTCGGAATTTTGAAACAGCAAGATCCAAAAGATATCTGTATCTTGGTAAGAAACAGTTTCACCTCCTCACTGACTTTCTCACTGACGCCTTAGGAAGAACCTGTTGAGGATGGATCTCTGGAACTAGAAATCAAACTGTGAAGGGTGTGGTCAGAATAGTCACAATAGACCTTGTGGTCGCAGTAGGCTGCAACCTTTTTAAACTATAACTATAACTAAGCCACTTTGCCACTCCCATATTAGCTTTGAGTCGATGACATAGCAGTTCAGTGCATTAATAGCAACTTGACCATCAGAATAAATCAATAGGTCACACCCTTGATAGTATATTTCCAAGAACTCTAGGACCTTATATTTAACGATCCAGCATATTTTTCTCTTACTTAAATCGAAAAAACGTAAAGGTTTTTTAGGATTAACCTCTCTCATTGCATGAATCTTAAACGAAATATCG
Source organism: Propylea japonica (assembly GCA_013421045.1). Lineage (NCBI taxonomy): Eukaryota > Metazoa > Arthropoda > Insecta > Coleoptera > Coccinellidae > Propylea > Propylea japonica. The sequence continues at coordinate 91,935,902 of CM024241.1, forward strand.
AGATGTTTTTCCTATATTGTCGTTCAAAAAATGGTAGACTGCCCACTCGGTTTAGGTCCAGTGAGACTTAGTGATGAATACAATAATCCGTAGATGTCTGCTTCTTTTTATCGATTAATATTATTCTCTACTTTCTCATTTCCACTTGCGTTATTCGCATAAAAAATTTTTTATTCCATTTTATCTTTGACAGCATAACTATTCTTCCAGAAATGACATAAAGGTTTTGTCCGGATTGATTTTCGAAAAGTTCGAGCCCGAAAATGTATGCGTATAATTTTCACTGGCAGCCTACGCCAAGGTGATTTCCAATCTTAATGATTAACAGCCTTTGTTTCCTGCGCGAACTATTCGTGGCAAATGCATAGCCTTATAACGAAGTTTGAGAAGGTTATTAATGTAAGGAATGCCTTTTATAATGAGGAAAATTATGCCGCGCTTATTCATCAAAATAAAATATAACGGGGCCGCAAAGTCCCGGGGAAATAATTTGACACGTAATTATGTGCGTGCGATAATTATTAATTTCGTTGTAGACCTTGAGATACCGCCGATGAATCTTTCCTTATATTAGTATCCAATTAATATTATGGAGCAATCCAAATATACTACCCTATCAGGACCGGTATGTACACTAAATAACATAGAAAACGAACATCTCCACAGTTTTTTCGTTGTTTATAATAAGTATCTCAGAAATAGAGAGGAGATCTTCTTCCGTTTGAAAACTGCATCAGAAAAACTTTGAAAGGACCTATGGGAAGATCGTATTAATTAAAAATATTCATCAGTTTGCATTTATTATTTGGCCATGAATTAAACTGTGAACTTTAATCTCAAGGTACAGATGTTGACCTTATGTTAGAGTTTTAAATAATAACAAAAATGGATATTTAAAGAATTAATCACTAAAATATCAAAATCAAATTAATCCTTTTGAAAATGTTCATGATCTTACTCCACCAATTTACACCTCCAATCTTGTTTCATTTTTGATACTACGATAGACTTTTCTATAGCTGTATCAACGTAACTTCCAAAATATTTCAGCTCGATCGAATCGAAAAAATGTATAATTTACAAAAAAATTTAATTCTTTGGTTCTGATTATGCGATCCTCTCGAAACTTGGCACGAACATTCAGTATATTAATATTCATTAACAAAATAAATTTCATCCGAATCGGATATCTTGTTATGGAAGTATAAAAATGCTTGCATCCAATACTTCAATTGAAAAAAATATTTTTACTCGAATTTTTTATGTTAACACTATGAGAATGTTTCATGTAGCCGCAAAATTTTATTCCGATCGGTTTCGTTTTGTCTGATATATTTATATAAGGAACAAAAATTAGAGTGGCTATATTTTATGGAACACCTTGTGCAGACATTTGGGCAAAAACGATTTAGTACTCGTTTAAGTAAGTCTGTACTCTGTAGAAATCTGAGGTTCTGAAAGATCATTATTTGGAGAGCCGCACTTCATTTGATATACCCACTGTTTGTGTGTTACAGCAGCTTTATCAGAATATCGAAGGAACTTCAAAGAAAAATGTTGATGCGACAATTATTTGGAGCAGAGCGGTGATATTTATATCACTTTCAACTTTCTCTTGGTGCAATTTCAAGATGATAAATCAGACGTTAGAGTGCCCTCAAAGTTGCTAGTGCTTTTAAGTCTTCTTAAACACTTGTGCTCTTATTCCTAGGAAAACAACATGCTATAGCCTTGCTGAAAATCTGAAATTTTCGAATTTTGAGCCGGGAGTGGTCTCAGACGAATTGATAAAGAATTCGACCTCAAAATAATTATGTCTTGCCATGCTCCCGACCGTATACTCAAAAACATTTAAACGTACAGTATTAAATGATAAAATAAACTCTTATGAGACTGCGAAACAGGCTAAAAATTCTCAAATACCACCCTGTCCATACTATTCTGTGCTAGTGTATCAAGAGAGAGGTATAAAGTGAACTCGCAGATTGGTTTTGTGAAGCTGGATGCGATTAAACCAACGGAAAATATGCAATTTATCATGTGATTAACATTTCGCTATAATTGACCGGCAGTATCGAATTTAATAGTTTTCCTGTTAAAGGAATAATCTAATGAGCCAATTTAATACAAATATAAACGCCTGTGGAGTTACTCATTTGCATCTGGCTACTCAACACTCTCGAGGACTGGACAGGAGATGTTATTCTGCCTGATTATGAATAATGCGCCGTTTGAAAATGCAGAACCCGTCGAAAAAATCGTATTGCAGTATTTTAATGTGACATGACTTCGTTTGCATACTCAGATACGGTTAATGAGGAAGATTTCTAAATGATTTAAAGAGGAACTCGATGTTAATAATAGGATTTCATATCTGAATGATCTCATCATGTTCATGGGTACATGGTTCTTTTGTTGGCTGAGGAAATTATCTTTCCTTATGTAGTTTTTTATGTTTCATGGTCAAATTTGGTTTTGATAGGTGGCATTTCTACCGATAAGGACACCTTTTGGTATATGAGGGTATGTCGCGCCCTTCTTGATCAGATTAGAGAAGGAATGATGTGCTATGTGGACCTTGCAGCATTTTGTGCAACCCCGTGTTGTTTTCAATTCTGGCAGCAAAGTCTTCAGAAACCATTTTAGTTTCCTAGGTGCTACATTCGTTATTTGCTTCGGCTCCATGAAACGTAAACCCAGGTTAAGAGGTCTTTCGTCATGAACACCTGAACAATTACTAAGCAGATGATCAGCTCTTTCGGTACATATTTGGCAAAAGGGATAGGTATCATCGGAAATCTTGCCTATATTTTGCAGATTATAATTCACGGGATAACGTTCCATGAGTGTGCCTTTTATTTTCTTCAGCTCTGATTTTCTCAGTGAGAAGACTTATTTGGTTCAGCTCGTTGAGTAAGAAAGGAATGATTCGGCCTGTTCATGTCGTTAGGTCATTTACCAGTTTCTAATCTTACTTTAATATCGTCACTACTGCCAGACGCAGGGTTAATTCAAAGAATTATCAGGCCTGGTTAAGCTCACTCAACCTGAGCTGATAACTTTTGCATATATGTCAACATTACAGCGGAGCTCTAAGTATTCACATCGTCTTAGTACAGATGAATCAGATACGAATGAATAACGAAAGGGTAGTGTTACTGAGTGAGAAAAACGAACTTCCTTTCTATCTCTGAACTTCATTACGTCAAAATAATTCCTCCCACTTTATTCTAATTTGAATACCCAAGCAATCAACAGAAATATCTTTCTCTGACATTCCAGGACATAAAAAAGCTTCAAATGTTCATCTAATGCATTTTAGAGACGGCCTTATCACAGATAAAACCATGTGGTTAAATCCAGTGATCTTATTGGCACGCCCATACAGCCCAAGGTCATTTATAAACGTCTTGTTCCAAATGTAGCATCTGAATTCCGTTGTCCCTCACTTCATTCATAAGTGGCTAGTGTGTTCTAGTATTCTGTAGTTTTAGCAACGCCAATCATCCAACTGGGCCACTCTAAATTACCCAAATGTCAAAGATAAAGTTTCTCACACATCAAGTTCTATTTTTATTCTAAACTATATACACAACGTAACATTCATTACGAAGAACTATACTAAGATCTCTTTCTTCGGAACAACAACCTCCTTAGGAACTTTGACCATTACCTCTTGGGTATCCAGGACCTATTTTCTCAAATGAATCGTTCTGAGGCTTGCCAGCTCTGGACTCTTGTATACGACGTGTGCAGCTATTTCTGATTCTGATCCAAATGCTGCATATCTCATCTGCTGAGTTTCCTATGCGGTACAAAAGATATTTGTACCGATAGTGCTCCGTCAGCAGTCCCACCCGAAGCTCAGCTCGTGACAATTGTAGGAGCTTTCTGGTAAAGATAGGTGAAATTGTCTCCAATTTTTTGTCCTGAGTGAGTCCAGGAGTGTTTCTCCAGAGGGTTGTTCTGTTATTCAACACCCATTGCTTGACCGCTGCCTTAAATTGGTATTTTCTCAGCATCAGGTCCAGCACGTATTAACTTTGATGCACTTTTCCCAAGTTCATCAGCTTTTTCATCTCCTTCACATCTCAATACCCTGGCACCTATAGTAGAGAAACCCTATTGCATTATTGGAATAATATGACCATTCCAATACGAGTTTCCTACAGGATCAATCTCATACAGCCTCCCTAGGGAGAAAAATCCTCTGGCGGTAATTAACCGTCATAGATTTACATCGTAACGAGCAGAGGACTCATCAGTCTGTCCGCATATGGCGCCCGATCGTAGCAGGCCAAAAAGGCGGCATGCAGATGGGGGGGAATCACCATTGGCGTTCGGCAATTACCCGGCCACCTCGTTAGGTAAACACCGGTTTAATTAAATCGGTGATTATAATTCGTTGGACGGACTAATCTGATATTATGATCAGCTCTTTATACATGGCGTACTGTTTGTGGCAATTTATCAGGACTGGCTTGACGTCGCAAATAGCAGAATCGAAATTTGTGCTTTAACTGATCCCAGATTAGGGAATAGGGCAGATCCAATTAATGACACTGCGGAAATGCTCCTGCTTTCGCGTGCCCAAAGGACCTGTCTTCTGTATGGAACATAATTGGTCATCCTCATGAAGTCTGCATGAAGTATCGCAGATTAAACAGAATAGCTTTTGAAGTGATAGGTATTCTTTTGAGCTAAAGCTTCTGAAAATTTGTCGTATATCAAACAGTATAGCAAATGTACACACTATTACCTAAAGAAAATGAGAATGGAGAACCCACATTTCAATACCAGATACAAGGACTCAGCAATAAAATAAATAATAAAAGAATGAGCTGAAACATTTTTATCAATTCGAAAGACTTCTGTGGTTTGGCTAAATAACTTGAAAGTTCATCTGAAACAACGAATCGAAGATGAAAAACGAAGAGAAGGAACGCACCACACTCAATTTAAGCTCTAGTCCTTGAAATCATTCAAGTTGGGTTTTACATGTGATGATTCTAATGGCTTTACGTTCTTTATGACAATATACAGGCCCATAACACGGGTTCATTATTTGCCATAAATTTAAACAGTGCTATCTGAATACCAACCATAGATCTATAATTACTATTAGGTCTATGGATCTTATCTATTAGGTCTATGGATCTTATCGAAAATAAAGAGATGAAGCAAGTTTGTGGTCATCACCTACACTGATTAGGGCAGAGGTAGGCGTTTTGGAAAAAAGGAGAAGACACTCTTACTGGATAAACACATCCGGTCAAAGACAAGCAAAGAGACTAATCGAACCTTCCAAAGAGAAGGCTCAACAAGCTCTATCGTTGTCAAAAAACGAGTTAAGGCTGCTAATCGGCTTCTCACAGGGCATTGTCCGTGAGATATCACCAACACAAGATCGGTAAAGAAAACTCGACATTTGTAGGTTATGTGAATCGGCCACTGAAACCACCGAACACATACTATGCCAATGCACTGCGCTGGCGCAAACCAGACTTACTCTACTAGGTGGCGCGTTATTAACGCCAGCCGACAAAGAGCGAAGTCTCCTTAGGAAGTAACCAGCTTTGCTAAGGAGGTTAGATTCCTGGAAAAAACGTAGTTTTAGCATGGTAACGCACAAAAGATCTTATTGGTCGCAGTGCAGAAGGGTAATCAACGTGCGATCGACCACTATCTAATCTAATCTAAGTTGTGGTCAGCTTGTCAAAATCATATGGAAGATGTAAACAAATATTTATGTGACCAAAGGCTTTGCCTTGCCCACAAGGAGTCGATGCGTTGAATATAATTCAACTGACATTGGCCATAGAACAAGTATGACATTGCCCACAGTAGCTCCATCACATTCACCGAGTGACCTCTCTTTCTCATGCGGTGTCCATTCTTATTACGTCTATGATACATACCAACAAAATGCCAGACGGCGACAACTAACTTATTTTTTCACTTAAATCACTGCGACCTCAGGGAGTATTTACCTTCCGTTTAGAACTGCGTTCCTCTTATTCTTCTCTTGTCCAAGACATTCTTTGCGCAGGCTCACAATGGTAAGGCATTCTCTAACTAAGTGAGTGAAAAGGGGTATCTTCTTTTTCCTTACAGAATCTACACTGTCAGTTTCAATTAAACCAATTCTGCAATAATGTTCATTTAGAAAGCCAAGAAGGAAGCATAACTTTTCACTGACATCCAAACACTTTTAAGACCCTGCAGTTTAAACCATACAATACCTGCCTTCTATTTCAAAGAATTTGATATTGCTGCTAGAGCATGATAGTTCCATTATTCCCATCGAAATATAATATTTATATCTCTATGATAATTCCCAATCTTGTGGAGAATATAATTTTATTATATTTCGTGTTCACGTCTCCAAAACAAGAATGTGACAAACAAATTGTCACTTCGACGTATTATTTATAAAAACCTTGTGATTCTTGTTGGAACGTTGAAACAAACATGGCTAAAAGAAGTAAGAAGCCTCTTACAGACGAGGAAAAGTTCGAACTAGAACTCCAACAAGAAGCAGATCTGCAACACCAGCAGAGGGACTACACACTTCTTTGCAAGGATAGAGAAACAGTTGAGGAATCAGGAGGTTCAAAGTTAGCCAAACAACGCAAAGTTATAGACATATACCAGAGAGAGTTGGCGAATTTAACAAACGATCTAAATGTTGCTGTTTCTGAAGGCAAGAAGAAAATCGACAAGAGAGATGCACAGCAGCTTGTGGAACTATTGAACGAATATGACAAATTTTCTGAAGCTATAAAGTTCAAGAAGGCCCATCTGAGTGAAGTTGATTTTCAAATTACTAAAATAGATAAGGAAGTGGCTGATATGCGGTCCATCCAACTCACAGATAAGATGTGGCAAGATCGCACACTTGCCGGTCAAAAGACTCTGGAAGCTCTTGAGAACAAACTAGACGTCCAGATTAAGAAATTCTGTACAATATGCGCTCATAACAATAAACTTCGAGATGAAATAGATCATCTGTTGAAGGAAAGAGCAGATTTCAATTTGAAATGGGACAAACTGATAAAAAATCTCTGCATTGGTAAAAAATTCATGCTCGATCTCATAGAACAAGCTACAATTGCTTACGATCAAAGGGAAGAATGGTGTTCAAAACTGCAAGCGTTAAGAACTAAAGCTCACAGTGACTTGATATCTCATATCCATGAAATGAGGGAACTTCAAAGGAAAGAGGATAACGACAAGAAGTTGGCCGAGTTCTTCAGCACCAAGGGACAAAAACGAGTCATGGCTGCTATGGAGGAGAAAGAACGAACCAAACGCAAAGAAAAACGAAAGAGGATGGAGGAAAAACTTAAACGCTATACAAACATATTAGTTGACGTATTTGAGTTTTCGGAGAAAAGTGATATAGAGGACATAATGAACTCTTTCAATGAACGAGAAACAGAAAACTTTGCACTGTTCAAATACATTAACGAGCTGAACAGAGAAATGGAAGAATTAAATGATACTCTTGGTTATCTCCACTTGGACATCGATGAACAACGAGTTCTCATGCAAGTAAGAGCAGATAAACAACAGGAAACTCTTCAGAAACTCCGAGAACAACTAGATGAAGCTACCCAACAAGCTGACGCAATAGAATTTACTCTTGTAGATTGTGATAAGAAGATTGTTCAATTGTCCACTGGAGTTGAAGAGCTCTTCAAGATTTGTAAATGTGATAGAGACCCGCTGATACCCTTGCTTGGAGAAAATAACAAAGTACATCATTTCAACGTTCTTCTTTACGTCCAAATATTGGAACGGCATGTCCAAGATTACATCTGCGATGTGTATAATGCAGAAAAGGTGCTCACTGCAAAGAGGAAGATCAAAGCCAAACACAAGCTGATCAGGTCTGAAGCTGCCATCAGACCATTGTATACCATTGAACAAATAGTTCCTGCGAATCCTTGTCCACTTTGCGTGGAACATGAGCAAGTCAGTGATGTTATTGATGTTCTTCAACGTATACTGACGAAGGAGCAGACTGAGGTCAAGCTGGCTGCTAGGTTGGAGCTTCCAGATGGTTTGGAGAGGATTCATAATGTTTCTGCTTGTCATTTGCCGAAGTCGAGACAGATCATTCAGAAGAGATATCAATAACTGGAAGTTTTGGTCGGGAAGGAAATGAAGAGATTCTATTCTCAATAATTGAAATTTTACTTATATTTAAACATTTTTTCGCTACGGATCCTAATATTTACAAAAAATATATATGTATAGAGTGGAAAGTTTATATTGTCTGAAAAGATTCCAGAACAAGTATACTTCTGGTGTGAATGACTGTGAAGGTTACTCTTGTTGGAAGGACCTCCCAATTTTACGGAAGGAGTAAAGAAGCGTTTGCGAGTATATACCTTTATTGTACAAATGTCTTTCGAGCAATTTTACAAACACAAATCAGCACTGTACAGGTGACGACGGCGTTTTTCATGACGATACTTTACGAAATTTTACCTTAATGACCGTTGGGTCAGAGAAGTACTTGCAAAACGAGAGAGTATGTGAAGTCTCGCTGCCTTTCAGGTAGAGAGAAGAAAAGAGTGAATTTTTTATTTTTATCTCGAATCTTTTAGCATTCCCTTTGGACCTCTTCAATGCTCTTGAAACTTTCGTCAATTTTTGAGAGCTCGTTTTCCCTATAGACTGAAGACAGATAAAAAGAAACCAATCGAAATGAAATTTTGCGGCACATGTAAGATGCTCATAATGATCCTAATGCAAATTTGTAGCCATAGTGTCAAAAGAACCATATAAAATTCAATTGGAATAATGAAAAGATGAATCTTAATACCTATTTCCATACAGATAGCCAATTTGAGTTAAATTTATTTTGTGAATGAAGATTAATATACTGAAAGAAAATTTCAAGAGGGTCGCATCATCAGGATCATAAAATTAATTTTTTTTTCGCCGACCTCGAAATAAAAGGAATTTTAATGAGTACGAAATTGAACATTATGACCCATTTTAATACTCAATTTATGCTATATTTTAATATGCGATCCTCATGGCAACCGTACACAAGTATTCAGAAGCACCACGAGAAATGTCAAAACTCTACTGGAACATAGAAATTCCATTATGTCAAATGTATGTCTTGAGCAAAATGAGATTGTATTTCAATCAAGAATTCTTACACAATTTATGTTGAGATCGTCAGAAAAATCTTGTAATCAACTCGGTTTTAATCGAGCGACTATCAACGCGTTCGCTCCGTTCACACATTAAAATATCTTGACCATTAGTCGCTTCCTTTAATAACCTAGTTGATTAATAGTTATTTAATCAACTAGGTTATTAAAGATAGCGACTAATGGTCAAGATATTTTGAAGCGTGAGCGAAGCAAACGCTTTAATAGTTCGAGACCATTAGTCGCTCGATTAATAACCGAGTTGATTACAAGATTTTTCCGATGATCTCAATATGAATTGTGTATGAATTCTTGATTGAAATACATTTTCATTTGCACAAGACATACATTTGTCATAATGAAATTTCTATGTATCTATGTTCCAGTAGAGTTTTGACATTTCTCGTAGTGCCTCTGAATACTTTGTGAACGGTTGCCATGGGATTGCACATTAAAATAGCCAAAAATTTAGCATTAAAATGGGTCATTAATGATCAATTTCGTACACATTAAAATCACCTTTATTTCGAGGTCGGCGGAAAATAACTATTAATTGTCAAGTTTTTTTCAGTTTTTGAATAATTTTCAGAATGATATTCCGATCGTGCTGTGATTTTGCTTTATATATAGTATTGGTATCAATCTCAAGTCCTTACAAAATATTGATGTAATAGCCGCATTACTCCGCTAATGAACGAGCGCTCAAATGCACCTGCTCAGGGCGTTCTTAATTTTCTGTTTTCAAATATTGAACTTGCAAACGATACATCTGAAGGGCTTCCTGACTAATATTGTTAAATAACTCACTTCATCATTAAAATCAGTCACAGTTAATTATACATCAGTTGGAGCAGAAAAGAGAGGATACTTTCATCAAGAACATAAGCGTTCCAGAGCGAAATTATGTTAAAACCAAACCATCACCAGCAAAATAATGACGCATTTTAAACACGTAAAACAAACAGGCGTTGAATTTGTAGACCCATTTATGTTTAATCAATTTCGTCGTCCATACAAACTCGCATTTAGAAGCCATAATGGCAAGAGTCGCTTGATTAATATTATTAAATATTCAGATAAATGGAGCGAGCACATATACACATCGCATAAAAGAAGAAAAAAACAGCACGGGCATATTTTAATTATTCAAATTAGATTCCATTTGCAATAACGATCCTTCGCCGGCCACAGGGCTGGACGTAGGCGGGCACGTTTCTCCATCTGTATTGATAGAAAACTCGACAAATTCGAAATTATTGCTGAAAGAGTCACTGAAAAATTCCAGTCTGATTATATTCTTAAACAAATGAAAAGTTTTTTTCGTATCTACTCCAAATATCAATTTAATATCCTGTTTAGAGTAAGTTCTTCATATGAAACATTTCTTATATTGATAATTTCAGGATTTAAATTCATAACTTTCTAATCTGTCGAAGTTTTGAAATCATTTATTTTTTTGTTGTTTGTGGCTTGGCCGTTTTTATGTACTCATTTATTCCTATTTCTTTTAAATTTGACTATGTTTTTTAACATTTTGACACGAACTTCTCCTTTTTGAATATATCTGTATTTTCAGATGTTTAGAATTAATAGCTCTAATTAATGAGATGGACAACATTTAATTATGTTCTTGTTCAACTGCTAGGTTACGATCAAGCCACCCAAAATTTATTAATCTTGTACGAGTTGGGATAGTCTTCTGTTATGTTTTGGTAGTCTTTGCTACTGTTTCCTTACGACAATTGAGACAAAATACGGCTAGTAAATGACAATTTCATAAATCATTGCTACTGTCACCAAAAAAATTGTTTATTCAAGACTATTGTACAGGGTGGGGCAGAAAAACCTATCCGATTTCAAAACGTTATAAAATTAAAACCACTCAGCTTGTCAAAAAATTTTTTTTATTAACATATCGCAAATTTTATGCCATTTTTAAATTTAAGTTTTGAAAAGCACATCACTCAAATGTCGTCCTTGGGAGCGGATACACTTATTTACTTGACTTTCACCGTCATTTCCACAGGAATTTCTTCAATTGCCCGAGCAATTTCCCTTCGTAAAGCAAGAAGGGTCCTTGGTCGATGCTGGTAAACCTTCGATTTGAGGTAACCCCAAAGGAAGAAGTCACATGGAGTGAGATCCGGTGAGCGCGGCGGCCAGCCAAGATCACCTCTCAGAGAAATGAGGCGACCGGGAAACAGTTCCCTGAGAATGTCCATTGATCGTCGCGATGTGTGGGCGGTTGCACCATCCTGTTGAAACCACACATTTTCCACGCCATTTTCTTCCATTTTGGGTCTAAGAAAATTTTCCAGCATGAAACAATAGCGCTCGCTGTTGACCGTTACGGTTTGCCCATTTTCTTCAAAAAAGTAGGGCCCCCAGACGCCTAGGCGGGAAAGAGCACACCACACAGTCACTTTTGGGCTATGGAGGGGTTCCTGATGGATTTCCCGAGGATTTTCGTCACTCCAATATCGAAAATTCTGCCTGTTTACGGCGCCACAAAGGTTGTGTAGCAATTATCGAACCGCCGCATTCGATAAACCGCTCAATAACAAAAGCACGATGTTCACCAGACCAAGGCATGTTGACTACTGACAAATGGCATAAAACCAGCTTTCTAACGGTTTTTACCCCACTACTCTACCTGCTCTCTCTTCTGAGAAAAAGGGATTTGAAATCGGATAGGTTTTTCTGCCCCACCCTGTATAATTAACCCATTTAAAGTCTGTTTGCTCGGCCATAATATTACCCATTAATCACAAGTGAATAATGAGTTATTATTCACTGTGCTGTCAGATGATAAATCGATTTAGCTTTAATATGAGATTCTTCAGATTGATATTTCTTCAGTATTCTAAAGTACCTACTCCAACTCCAAAATGGATATACCTCAACAATCGAGGACCAAATCTACTTCTTTTACATCAATTAAAGCAATGTATATACAAAATATCCAATGACAAAAATTTCTCATGTGTCAACTTGATTTTTTCCACACTTATAATAGAAGGGTCTTGTCACGGTCGCGAGATGTTAAAACTTCAAGAAATATATTCAGTAGTCGTGGATAAAGTATAATGGCTGTTATTCGCTCGGTGATTTAGGCCTAAACTTTAACTCATGAATAATAGCTATATCATTATACACTCGTTGCCTACTATACTATTCCATAATCCGGAATTGAACTTGAATCTCTTGATTACAAACAGAGCAAAACCTGAAACTTACAGACATTCGAGCAAATCTTTAGCAAATTCGTTGTCTAGTAAGGGGATCCCAGAAACCCGATGAGCTATAACAAAATGTAATAAAGAAAAATTGATAACTTCAATGAATTCTACTTAAAAAAGTGCCAGTATAATGTTTTAGTTTCATGTTTATAACCTCAGTAATAAAGAAAATATGAGAACTTTTCATTTGACGCCATTTTCTAATTTTCTCTAATAACGTGAAAACGGTTAGACTTAGAAGGGTGCGCTTATCACCAAATGAATTCTCTCAAAAATCGAGCCAGAAAATGTGCCACTCTTTTTGTTCTACCTCATCGGGTTTCTGAAATTGCCTCACTAGACAACGAATATAGGACACCCGGTACATCATCATGTTGTGACATTTTAACTTAATTATTTGGAACTTAAAGAGAATAATTAAATAGGTACCTACCTATATTTAACACTTCTCTCAATGCTGTCACTATATTTCAACATAATGAAAATGACCACTAAGCAAACAAGTATTAGCTCATTTCAAAACCTTTATGGGCCCCACTCACTTCGTTCTTCTACGCCGTTTTTACCCGACGGTTTAAAAACGGTCGGGTAAAACTGCCGCAAAAACGAAGTGTATGGGCTAAAAACGGCGCACTTACCCGACGTTACAAATTTCAGACGAGGCCTGATTTTCATGACGTTTTTAACCGTCGGGTAAAAACGGCGCAGAAGAACGAAGTGAGTGGGGCCCTTTAAAGACTTTTGCCCTGTAAAAAGTCGAAAGGGAAAGTATGATAAAGTAGTCATTCGATCAAAAGATCAAGACAATTTGATTCTCAACCTGAGGACCAACTGCGTGTGAAGAAATAGTTAGGAAATATATTCAAAAATAAAAAAACAACAAGAAATGCCAGCAGAACGATGCAGCCGAAACTCTTTCTCCTCAAAAATTTTGTGAATATATCTCTTCATTTGAGAATTTGATAACCATCAATCTCCTTAGACTTCCTTGTAAAATGGCAACGTCGCATAGTTATCTAACGGTATAATACTTCTAACCTAACAGCTCCATTAAACAATATAGAATTTGTGAAACCATAGCATTTTAAATGATTTGATATATTTGAATGAAGTGAAAACTTAGCGTTGAAAGTAAACCGGTATATTTTAATTATTCAAATTATATTCCATTTGCAATAACGATCTTTCGGTAGCCACAGGGCTGGCCGAAGGCGTGCACGTACGAGCATGTTGAGGATCGATGGAAAACTTAACAAATTGCATTTCATGTTGAATGCCCCGCCGGGGAGTTCAAGAAATATTCAAATATATACTTATGGGGAAAAGTTTTCGATGTTTCGAATACGGCTCGGATGTAATGAAACCTCATTTTATATCATTCGATATACGAGAAGGGGGTTGAATTAATGCACGATCGTGAGCTAAATGCGAATATAATTCAATTCGCTCACACAATGCTGCATGAAGTTTCGACAATGTTTCATTATTTCAGAGTCAGTTTCGCTGTTTTAATACTTGGTCCAATCTTCAATTAACTGTGGGTACGTTCAAAGCTTATACAGGGTGTCCCGTAATTAGACCGACAAACTTCTAGTGGACATTATAGATCATATTTTAGACAGATTCGACCCAAATCATATAATCCAAAATTGCTTCGTTAAGGAGCTAGTGCCCTTTGGAGATGACGTCCTGTCCACACTTTTTGCCACATATTCGCAAAACGGAGTTACATAAAGTGCTGAAAGTTTACACATTGGCTAATATCAAAAATACGCATCGATTAGATTGAGTGCATTTCTTTCATGTCAAGCACAATCGTATAATTTGGGGGCGGGGGGGCGAAGGGTATTTTGAGTTCAAACTTTTTTAACTTTCATTATTTCGCGAGATTTACATCATATTCATAAACTCTGATACTTTTTCTTGAAAAAAGATGCTCTTGTATAATAACGCCCAGATGCACCATTTCTGAAAAAAATAGATTTGAATTTTTCTCTCTTTTCACTAAGTACTCAATGTTCACTTTTGTTTTGAATTTATTTTCACTTGATAATGTTTAGGCATCTTGTTTCAAGAAAAAACATCAGAGTTACTGAATATGATGTAAATCTTGCGAAATAATGAAAGTTAAAAAAGTTTCAACTAAAAATACCCTTCGACAAGCCCCGCCCCCCCCAAATGATACGATTGTGCTTGACATGGAAGAAATACACTCAATCTAATCGATGCGTATTTTTGATATTAGCCAATGTGTAAACTTTCCGCACTTTATGTGACTCCGTTTTGCGAATATGTGGCAAAAAGTGTGGACAGGACGTCATCTTCAAAGGGCACTAGCTCCTTAACGAAGCAATTTTGCATTATATGATTTGGGTCGAATCTGTCTAAAATATGATCTATAATGTCCACTAGAAGTTTGTCGGTCTAATTACGGGACACCCTGTATACATAAAGGGTTTTCTAATAAGAGGTGTTATTTTGAATAGCCCGCTATTTCGGTAGATGTCACCTTTGAAGCTGTGATTTTTTGACATTTGAAGTAGAAACTAAGCCATTAATAAAAATGGGAACATACGCGCTTCAAGAACGCATTGAAATTATTAAAATTCACTATAAAAACGGTGAAAATTTGGCAGAGATGGTTCGTAAAACTCGAACATTTTTGGGTCGTCGTGGAGCAACTTTTCGGATCGCAATAAAGAAATAGGTGGAAAAATGCTAGTTGTTGGGACAAGTTAGTGATGTGAAGAATAAAACTCGTGCACGTCGCTCAAGAGCAGCTGAGGATAATGCTGCTGTAGTCGACAGTGTTGAAGAAAACCCAGGTTTGTCCATTCCTCGTCGTTCTTTGGAATTAGAGATGATTAATGATTTTTTATGGCCGAAATTGGATATTATTGGTCTGGACAACGTTTATATAATTGAGATATTGAGATCGTCGGAAAAATCTTGTAATCAATTCGGCTATTAATCGAGCGACTAATGGTCTCGATTCTCGAACTATAACCGCGTTCGCTCCGCTCTCGCAATAAAATATCTTGACCATCGCTGTCTCTAATAACCAAGTTGATTAAACCTGAAGTTGATTTTTTGGCTGTGCGCATAGGCTGAATCCTAATCTGACCCAGGCTAGGAGCCCCGTCGACCCCGACAAAGCGTCTGCAATATATGAAATAATATGAACGCAATTCGCTAAAATAATTAAAAAAATTTCATCACGAACCTCATTACGCGTTTAAATTAATCCGAATGTATAAAAGGGCCGTGACTGCGCTGCTATACGCCCCGACGTTGTTCCAAGGAGATACCGATCTTTTTTAATTATCACTTTAATTAAAGTAGGCTTTATATCGTGATGTATCGCCTTTGCTGATCCAATTTCCATCTCATTACATCAATTTGAATTTAAACTGATTCAGACTGCTCTGAGGCCGCACTCTTCGGATCGAAATTTAATGTTCCTTGTTTGGATAGGTGCGGAAGAGAGGGTTTTTTGTGCAAAAATTGAGGATGGAGAGCCTTCAATTCGATGTGGATATGGTGCAGATATTGTATGGGGATAGTTCGATTCAATGTGTATGTATTCATTGAAATGAAGGTCTTTCCAGTTATTATGTTGGTATTGAATTCAATGCAATTTGAATTTTTCGTCTGGTTGCTTTTTTTGGCATATGAATTGAATACAGCAGTTACTATTAATAAAATCATATAGAACGTTTGTTTATTTGGGTGTGAATGTAAAAACACTGACTATATTAGGGCAAAGACCATTTAAAGTTAGTGCACTCGAATTATGAAGAATACGTGCCGAATCAAATGAGTATTTTCAAGAGAAGGGAAGAAGAGTAAAAAAGATCTAGCATACCAAGAACTCCATTCCAATTCGAACCTCGTGAACTCAAGAACTCAACAAAACTGAATTGCTTACTCGTAAACACAAAAACGATGAGGTTTTACTTTACCAATGCTTTGTTCTTGCGGTTAGCTGCTGTTGAGAATGCCATCCAGCTCTTCAGTAAAACTAGAGCATGTAAAATCTAGGGTGATGTTCTGTACTCAGATAATAGTGATATAATCAAATCAACGTTATCTCTAAGAACTGCAAACTCGTACTTATCTGTACAATACTTAAGCTTCTTAATGTTCAACAATTGACTTTCAGTGAAATTTTCTACATACCAGATATTATAGATTTCCATATATTGAGGAAATTTGTAGTTCATCAGAATTGAGTTCAATGCTCTGAGATTTTTTCAGTGTAGCTCACTTATTGGAAAATACATCAGTTCGAAGTATCATCTATTCATTATCAACCTGCAGAAAAGTAAATCATTACATCAAGTAAATTTAATAATACAATTCGAAAAGAGGAAGAGGAGATTTTCACAGGCTAGAGTAATATCTTTTTACTCTTGAATGATCTCAGCTTTTTTGAATTCAGCTTACATTTCTATCAGTTGAGAATTGGCAGTTACAGACCCGCTGAGTGGTCAACTTCTAGAACTACTGAGAAATTTATGTCAATCAAGCATCACCAAAAACAAATTGATCATAGGTGATGGCCTGAAAAGTGTTTGAAGATTAGGAGGATTTCTGCAGAAACCATCTCATCTGATTCACAGAAGGATCCCTAAAGGAGCAAAGGGCAGGCAAAGGCATGTACAGTGCCAAATACAGGGAATCGGTGCCTTTGGGAATACAATCAGTACTTGAACTTGTTCGAAATGTAATTTACTTCTAAGAATAAGTAGCATTCAGCTTTTAGTTTTACTCACTTCAATGTGATGCTTTTGCCGATAAGATTATTTATCGGCTAAAGCTTAAGCGAGAACATTAACAGTTAGCTAACTGAGAACAAGTGAGGATCATAAAGCAAGTCATTTTGTACTTAGAATGCAGGGGCTACTTTCAGGATAGGGCGCCCAACTTGATTGGCATGGATAAGAAAAGTTGGCACCAAAAGAATCACTTCTTCTGATTCTCATAAAGACATCGTTTATATGATACCTGAGTCCTTGGAATTTTCCTATTACCCTCCAAAACGAAACGATAAAGTTCAACCCTTTCTTTTCAGAAAAACAAGACCCCTTAATCCAATTCATCCAAACTGATGGTGACAATATCAAAGCAGCGAAAACGGTCCCAATTTGTAATGTTCTCAGCTTTCCTTAGTGCAGCTTTCGTTTCTACTAGTTGAGAATTGACAGTTTTAGAACCACCCAGTAGTCAACTTCCAACACTATTGAGAAATTTTTATCGAGCATGCCCTTGACACCAAAAACAAACTGATCATTGGTAATCACCAAGAAAGTGTTCAAGAAATAGAACGACCTTGCAAAAACCATCTCATCTGGTTCAGTAATGGATCACTAAGGGAGAAAAGGGCAGGAACAGGAACATACAGTGCCAAGTATAGGGAATCACCGCCTTTGGGAGACAAAAACATCTCGCTGAAACTGAAGGAATTATTCCATCAATACAATCAATACTTGTTCTAAATGTAACTAACTCCTCATCAGATTGAGTTGCATTTAGACTTTCACGTGATGCAGCAGTAATTGCACTCACTTTACAGCTTGTTCACTGAGTAGAACTGACGATCATAAAGCAAGCAAGGTCTGTTTGAAATACAGGAGCTGATTGACATGAAAAGGAATAGTTGATATAAAAAGAAGTGATCTCATCTTCTTCTGATTCTCTTGAAGGTGAAAGTGTTGAGAGCATCATTTATATGATACCTGAGGCCTAAGAGTTATCCTATCCTATTACCCTCCAAAACGAAAGGATAAAGTTCAACCCTTTCTTCGCAGAAATGAAGGCCCCAAATCCAATTTATCCAAATTTTCCCCACGCACCAAGTTAGGCTTGTACGTTTGCATACGTAATTATTTCATTCGGCGGTCGTAGAACGCAGAAGACGGTGACAATATCAAATCAGCGAAAACGGTCCCACTTTGCGGCGCTTTTAATTCGAACCGAGCGCGTGGCTAAATTTAATTACCGCGCGAACCACGCACATTAAATTCGCGCCGCTTTCTGCCTAATTGCCCGGCTCATCGCGATCAGTGGCGGATGTTCGACGAGGCCGGAAGGAGCTTCTAGAATCAGGACTTCAGTATAACTACAGAACAACAGAAGCGTCACTCAGTGAGAGTGATTAACTCGTATTTTTCTACTACGACGAGAGCGACGAAGAAGACCGATCTTCTTTTTCTTTCCCATCACTTCAAACCGTCAAAAAAAAATATTTGCCCTGATTGGCCGGCCGATGCAGTCCGATATCATCCATAAACGCCTTGTCGCCAAAAGTAGCTTCTAAATACCGTAAGTCATGAGTAGCTTGATTGTCGTATCTGTATTATCTGTGATATTATACCTATGGGTGTACAGAGCTCCGAAATGTGATCACAGATAACTTAGTTCTAAGGTACGAATTAAAAAAAAAACAACGTGACATATCCAAGTCGAGATAAGTGGAATGACGATGGCTCGAAAACTGAGGAACCTCCGCCAACCAACTCTACCAATGGGCTTCTGACCATCAGTATTCCAAGCTGAAACCTTCGCCAGTAGAGGGTATTCATATTATCTGACAATATAGCAGCCCCACAAGCTTTTGACTCTAGGTTAGTACATTCAGAGCTTGGCTGCGAATGCAAACTGTCAATCAATACCTCCGGTCTTAACAGTCAAATTAACCTTGTGTAGGTACCTGGTCATACTGGAGTGTACGGTAACGAAATAGCAAAATAACTGGCAAGAGAGGGAGGTATAACTCCTGTTTTTCTCAGGAGTTGAGTGTGGAGTTGCTTTTGCTAGACTTCGCGACGTTTTTGCCAATGGACATATTTTAACATTAAAATGAAGACTATTTCATCAAATATCTACAACGATTTGTGAGTGGTTGATTGCCATGGTGACTAAAGTTACGACCAATGAAGTATTTTGTGCCTAACCATAGTGAAGTTTCATTTTGCCCAGGAATGTAACTTCCTTCGCAAACTTGATGGCTGATCCGCATACCTTGCCTACAGATACTAGAGTTTTATTTACTGATCTGGTACCACGATAGCGGTTTTTGAGCCAACTTTTTCGAAGGTTCAATCAGTGTCTTTGCTTGCCTTTGATCTGGTCAGTCAATCCAGTTACAGTTCTTTTGTGTTTTTCCAAATCATCGACCGCAACCCTAACCAGTGTGGGTGATACCCAATATAAATTCACAGATCCGGAGACTTTGCTCTTTTTTCGTCAGGGCGTCAGCTTTCTAACTCCTCTAATATTCTAGTGGGTAGGCACTCAAACTGAAACGAGCATGTTGAACTTCGCCAGTGCTGTAAGAGATTGTTTGTAGCTCTGATTGTTCCTTGATTTACAATCAACGGTCATCAGTTGCCTCAAATATAAATATCAAAGGCAAGTCTCCAATATTGTCTTCCAATATTGAAAATCCTGGAAAAATAAACATCTAAGACCAAGAATACAAAATATTAGAACATATGCTATGATAAAGACATTGAGGTATGGGCTGATATTCTATGGATCTGGAAACATGCAATCATTATTTAGACAACAAAAAATAGCTGTAAGAATAATGTGCAACTTAGGGAAGAACCAATCATACAGGGGCTATTTCCGAGAAATATAAATCTTAACATTATACGGCTTGCATATACAAGAATGTATACTATTTTTATGAAAGAACGAACATTTGTTTGAACAATTCAAAAATTTGAAGGAAATATATAAAACGAGAAAACGGAATTATAACTAACAACAACACAACAACAACAAGAGGAATACAGATGCCTACTACAGGGTCTTTATTGTTTTCTTTAATGATTGTAACAGCGCAGTTGGCTTTTGATTATTTTTTGTCACTACAGACACTATTTCATTTCCTTTCATGTAACTTGAAGTGGTTCTGAAATAAAGAGCATCATCTATCTATCTACCTGCCAATGTAAATTTTGAAATCTTTGAGTGGACCTCTCTATGGCCAGAATTTCTATTTGTAGCATTATATTATTGGTTCCTGCTAAAGCATTGGTTTCCTGTATTTGAGCCGGAGATGCCTTTCCTGCTTCTTCCTCCTTTAGGGAAGCTGTATACCAGATGAAGTGGTTTTAGCGATGTGTACCTACACTGTCTTAGCGATCACCTATGATCACTCTGCCGTTGGTACCAAAGTCATTCGGGATTGGCTCGGAATCTCTACGTAGCGAAGAAAGTTCATCACTGAGTGATTTCAAAATTTACCCATGCTTCCTCTGATCGCACCTGTCTCTCCACCACGCCCATGCCCGCCCGTCATCAGCGTCGCACACGCCACTACGTAGCTCCTCGAACTTAATATGGTAATTCGAGAAAATAATTTCGGCGAGCGGAAATTAAGTAGATAGTGCTTCATTTCGAGAGGCATAAAGCCGTTTTGTTCCTTCGTGTTTGTTTTCATCGCCCGTAATAATATCACTTCTACAGTTTTCTTCTCACGGCGCTGCCGTCTGACTTCTCTCCGCCCGAACTATTTCAATTAAAAGCGACGTCTAATTTAACTAGACAAATCTCCCCGAATGAAAGGGGTATTCTTATGGGATAGGCCCACCCCAAGTCCCTGAGTTGGCTACATAATGCTCTTCCACGCCTGGCATGGTATCCTCTATTGTTTTTAAACGCGACCAGCTCGCGGATCGTCTCATTGTTTCTTTCTTGATTAGCGTTGGGGATAATTTAAGACCTCATTCATGGTGTGAGCCTTATGAAAATGTTCGTGTATTGTGGTTTTGAATTCGTTGAGGATTTTTGTTCGATTTCCTGAGGAGTTATGGGAATTGGTAAATGTGGCATCACTGGACTGACGTTTTTTGATTTTACAGCACAGAAAGATAGATTTACTAGTGAAGTGGAAATCAAAGGAAAATAACGATTTGTTCAGCAGTTTAGAGCGCTCGGAATATACTGAAGGGAATATATCCAAAACCTGATTGACCAATTGAAGTGGTAAACCTTATACAAGAGAAATTAATATGATTAAACTAAGTAGATTTCATAGACTCTCAAATGATCTGGAAGTGCCGCAACAAATTCAATGAGGTAGGCAAGAAAAATCACTCGGGAATCAAAGGAAACGAAGAGGCCAATACACTTGCCAAAGAGGTCGCACGAATGTCAATCATTGGCCCAGAACCCTTCTGTGGTATATGTAAATGTACCTATGAGAAGGAGTTTCTGGAGAAGGAGAAAGCCGAGAGGGAAAAACTCTGGCGGAATCTCCCAGGGATGGCTCATTTCATTGAGTTCCTTCTTTCGGAACTTTTAGACAGCGAGATCCAAAAGATATCTGGATCTTGGTAAAAAGCAATTACACCTCCTCACTGGCTTTCTTACCGACCATTGTCACCTCAGGAAGCACTGTTGAGGATGGGATTATCGGACACTGACGAGTATAGCTTCTGTGGGGAGGAGGAAGAAACCCCCATTCGCCTAGTCAAGGAATGCCTTGGCATTGCGAGCCTAAGGAGAGAATGCCTTGGGCGAGAAACTTGTAAGAGAGAGGAACTAGCCTCGTTGAAGCCTTCACAGATATTAGATTTCATTAGATATCTGGAACTGGAATATACCTTAAGGTCGCAGTGAACTGTAACCCTTGTTTAAACTAAACTGAACTAAGTAGGTCTCGTAGCACCTCGACCTTGAAATATATTGTCCCAGTCAACACAAAGACCTTCTAGAGATGTCCCAGCAATATCTTCTATGGAGATTACGAGTTCTTTTGTGACATTCTTGAGGGGTTTCTAAAAGCGCAATTTTTCCTTCAAATAGCTGCCATAGCGGATATTCTCAGCGTGCTTTAAAAGATATTCCTTGTGCAAATTCTCAAATTGCCCAAATTTTGGAGGTCTATGGAAAAAAAGCATAAACCTCCCATGATGAGCAGTATGTGAACTATCAACATCTTCAGCATTGTGAGATTTTCATGAAATTTTCAGAGACCTGCGCATATAGCGAGCTTTTTGATAATTAACCTTCTACCTCCCCAATGTAAACAGTATGATAAATTCTTATTATAGATAATTTTGACAGTAATTCATAGTATTCGTAAAATATCCTTCCTGGTGAATTTGAATTGTATTGAACCATCCGTGCAAAATGAAAATGACGTATTCTCCAAAATCAACTTATATGGGAAAGGCCTTTTGAAAACGTTCGTATATTGTGGTTTTGAAAGCGTTGAGGAGTTGAGACTGTTTGTTCGATGTCCTGTGGAGTTTGGAAAATTGGTGAATGTGGCAACACTGTACTCGCTTTCATTTCTGCTTACAAAGACAGATTTACTCGCGAATTGTAAATAAGAGGAAGAAATTGTTTGTTCAGCTGTTTAGAACGCTACCGAATGAAACGGTTGATCGTATACAGGAGAAATTAATATAATTAGGCTAAGTAGACCTATCATCACCTTGACCTTAAGACATATTGTGCAACCCCGCGAAGTTTACCATTCCGGAAGAAAAGTCCTGCAAAACACAAACTAAGGTGTGGCGGTCTTTCCATATGGGCAGCTAAATAATTTCAAAAAAGGTGTTCTGCTGTCTCGGTGACTTCTTGGTAGAACCGAGAGGACTTTTTGGTAAAGCTAGTTGAGCAAATGAGGAATGTTTTAACCTGTTTCTGTCCTACGACCAGTTGCCAGGATCAAATCCTCCGCTTTTGTTTTCATTTCTTAATTGTTATTAGTGGATACTGGCTGGGAAGACGCATATTGGCCCTAGTCCAAAGAAAACGGTTATTCTTCTCTCTATTGCCAGTTGGTCTACCATTTCTTTGCCGTGTACACCAGTATAACCAGGTAGCCAAGATGGACCTTATCGTTTAGCCATAGTGCATTGAGTGCCAGTTTACATTTCCAGACTAACTTTGATCTTACTAACGTGAAGCCAAGCGCTTGTAAAGCCGGTCATAGACATCGCTATTATTCATCTGTTTTCCTCGCCTCGGTTCGAACCGCCGAGTAATATCGCGGAACTGTTTTGCCCGCACACTTCGGTAAATCGTACCAGTTATTGGCTCTCTTACGCGAATAAGCACGTCACGAAGATGAAACATCTCTTAGCAGTGGCGGCCGCAGTTTCGGTACTGAGTAAAAAAGAAAAATGGCCGGCTATAGACATCGTTATTTTTCATCCGTTCGTACCGCTGCGATAAGAACCATCGCCAAGCGCCAAAAAAAGAAGTGTGTGGCGAAAAACCGTCGGTACGCCTCGTCGGTGAAAATATCTGCCGATGCTTGATTTTCGTCACGACGGTTCATCGGTTGTCGTGCCATGGCGACTGTGGGTGGGGATTTCATCGAGTATCGACGGTTATTTTCCATTAGCGTAGTATAAGTCTCGTTTCTTTTTTACTCAGCACCGAAACTGCGGCCGCCACCGCTAAGTGATGTTTCATCTTCATGGCGTGCTAAATCGCGAACGACAGCAAAATAACTGGCAGAATTTACCGAAGTGTGTGGGCTAAACAGTTCCGCGATATGACTCAGCGGTTCGAACCGAGGCGAGGAAAACGGATGAAAAATAACGATGTCTATGGCTGTCTTTAGGCTGCTCTACTGTCAGGTAATATAAATACCGTTTTTTCCGCTTGAAATACTGATGGACAGCAGCTCATTGGAAGAGCTAGTTAAAAGTATCTAAAATGAAAAAAAATTTCTCATAATTAACGGTAGATAGTTTGTGTTGGTTGAAACTTCATCATGTCTTCAAAATGGCCATAATTCTAACCAATGACTGTTCACCGAAGTGCTCGTATGGAGTCAAAACCTTTTTACATTTGTCCATATTGAAGTACCTAATGGTGATTCTTATAAGATTTCCGAAATATTGTCATTTTAACTGATTCTCCCGGAAGTTATCGTGCTCACAACTAACCGTGAGGCCACCTCTGCAACTTAAAACCATTAAAGAGTTTGTCGCTTAATCAGATGCAAAGAGCATCACCGTTTCTAGTCGTAACTTAGACGTCCTCATTTTCCTAATGCACGTATCGTACGCAAGAATAGCCGCACGACAATCTCTTCGGGGAGTACCAACCTAACAACGGGAGAAACGTAAAAGTCCCTTTATAGGCGGCATCAAAGCGAAGCGAATTCTGCCGGTATCAATGGAGCCATAAACAATAATACATATTCCGGTGTGTTAAATCAAACATCGCGACTTTTCCGTCTGGTTAGCATGAAAGAAATCGAGATGGATGGTATGACGGTGAGTGTGGGCCGTTGTACCGGCCATATGCATAATTCCCTCGGGCTTGGGGGCCCCCCGGTTCTTGTATGACGGATTTTAGACTAGGAATAGAGATGGTGTGGCTTTCATGGATCATTCATCTATCAGAGTGTTGATGTACTGTGTGTTTCTGATTAGGGTCATTAAACGCCAAGAAGGAGTTTTGCCAGCTTATTTTAAGGAGAAGTTTCATTTGACCATGGGTTCGAAACGATTTCGTTAACGAGATAAGGGTTATATTCCGTGAATCAACTTGGTTGGTTTGGTTTATATTTTTCTGTTTCGTAAATATGATATTTCTGCGAAACAGTTTATTTACGGAACCCGGTTACAGAAAAGAGCGGTATTATTCAGCTACTGGAGCAACCGAGGATATTCTTCGGCTTCTTTAGTTTGTTATTGTTTTTGTCTTTTGGGATTTAGGTTATTTTGAACTTAAATCATTGTGCTAGCTGAGATATTTTATGTTCTGTGCTGTGATTTGTGTTACAGAATAAGACTTCTTTCATTTTATTTCCTGTCGATATATTTTCTGATTATTTTGTTTCGTTAATTTAAGGTTTTTGACATTTTGTCCGATTTATTTTGAACAATATTTTCCTTGTGAATATGTTGTTTTGAAATATTTATTTTATTGATGCTTCTTTTAATTAAAAAAAAATTTGTAGGTACTCTATTTTTCAATTGTTTCAGTGGGAACAATATCTGGGTGAAAGGGAACATTTCTTTTTCGTTCACCCAAATGATTCCTTCTTCTGTTGATTATCACTTCAGTTCCAGTGTACTAAATTCTAAATGAATAATATCATTTTGAATATGAACCTAACCGGAATACGTTCTGTAAATAAATTTCAACCAAAACAACCATCAGATGACCGCTGTCAAAATATTATCGACCGGTCTGGTAGCATTCTGTCGTGCGAATAGTTTGGTATAGTATAATGAGTAGCGCCATCTATCATGAACAAAAATGGGGCGGTTAGGTATCTACAATCTACCGCTTTAAAACAGTTTACCCTCGCTCTGGAATAGAAAACTCAGTTAAATACCGAGAGAGCTCACAACACAATATTAACTGAATTGCTGAATAGGTATAGTCATTTCTCCAAATTTAACAAAATAATCTTTTTTCAGATTCCGGCAGCGATCAACCGACGAACGGAAGAGCCTCGATGGCGCTTTCTGGTCCAACGCCGGTGCCGGTCTCCACAACGCCCAATAACACCTCTTCTACGGGCACTTCTACTAAAGAGTGCGCGGGATGTGGGAAGAGGATAGCTGATAGATTCTTGCTCAAAGCCTTAGATCTCTTCTGGCACGAGGACTGCCTCAAGTGCGGTTGCTGCGATTGCAGACTTGGGGAGGTTGGATCAACACTGTATACGAAAGCTAACCTGATACTTTGTAAACGAGATTATTTAAGGTTTGTACCGGGTTTTTCACTATAATTTGACCCCCCCTTTAACTTTGTTACTGAAGGAAATACAAAAAAATGTTTCATATAAAAGTTTCAGGAAATCAACTGAGGTTTTTTGATATGAGCCCAGAAACTGAAATATATACAGGGTGACCAATATGTTGATGGCAACTTCATTTTTTCAAATGGAACACCCTGTATATTTTTCCATATTTGGTTAGCTCTCTTTCCCCTGATTTTGAATATGTAACATTTGTTGGTCTATCTTTCTTATTCTGATCATCATAGAGTTTCAAATTTCAATAACCATCTGGCAAGGCGTTTTAAGTGGCCAATCTGATCTTTGGATTGGTAATGGCGCACCCATTATATGGCCACCAAATAGTCCTGATTTAACACCGTTGGACCACGTTTTTATAGCCGTTCCTGAAGGAAAAAATACACTTCAGCAATAATGACAATCAATGAAAGCGGAGAATAATATTAATGATATAAAATCAACCAATATTAAACCCATAATTTGGAACTAATCCCGTCATCGCACAAAGAATAATGATAATATTGTAAAGATTAGAAACAAATTTTGAAGCATTAATTTCTGAATTGAATCAGAGTCATAATAATGCTATCAAAAATAGTCTAAACAACTTGAGACAACTATATGAACTATGTGTATTGAATGAAGGTGGTCATTTTGAGCAATTTCTTTCGTTGATGTTATTCTTACCATACTACCATAGTTCATCATTTTTCATTTGTTAAGTAATTGTTAAGTATTCATTCTAAAATAATACTCTTAAGTAGATTGTTTGGATATAAGGAATTTCATAGGTATTTCACATATTTTTTTATTCGGTGTCATCATTTCAAAACTTTGAAACTCTGAAAATTGAAGAGACACATCCACATACGCATTTATATTCGAGATCAGGAGGAAATAGCCTATCAAAAAAAGGAAACATATACAGGGAGGGTGTCCCATTTGAAAAAATATAGTTGCATTAAATGTTGTTCACCCTGTATATCTTCCCATTGACGTTGTTATAACTCCAAAAATGAGCATTTTCAGTAAACGCACTCTGCCACTTGTAAAATGATTACAGAGCCGGACCGTGGGCGTGGCGAGGGAGGCATTTGCCACGGGCGCAAACCACCTAGGGGCGCAAAATGTAAAATATGATATACTCCATTTTAAATGAAGATTGACTACAAGCTCTATTTTTCAAGGGGGCGTATTTACCAGTTTACATAATTGAGAAACACGTAGTTGACGAACGCTACCAAAACGGAACAAAATCCTAGAAAATTATACATGGCGCGAAACAAGACTCGGTGCATTGTTCCTTACCTTTTAAGAAATATGGGAGATAATTGTCAATAAAAAAGTTCTTCAAAATGAAGGGTTTTCCAAAAAGATGTGTTATTTTGAATAGCCCGCTATTTCGGTAGATGTCACGTTGGAAGCTGTCATTTTTTTTCAAGTAGAAACTACGCCATTAATAAAAATGAAACGATACACGCTTCAAGAACATATTGAAATCATTAAAATTCACTATAAAAATGGTGAAAATGTAGCAGAGACGGTTCGTAAAACTCGAACATTTTTGGGTCGTCGAGAAGCACCTTGTCGGACCGCAATGAAAAAATTGGTGGAAAAATGCGAGCTCTTGGGACAAGTTAGTGATGTGAAGAATAAAACCCGTGCACGTCGCTCGAGAACAACTGAAAATATTGCTGCTGTCGCCGAAAATGTTGAAGAAAACCCAGGTTTGTCCACCCCTCGTCATTCTTTGGAATTAGGCATTCCACAAACGTCATTACACCGTATTTTGCATAAAGATTTGGGTCTTAAGGCTTATGAATTTCAGTTAACACAAGAACTCAAGCCGGCCGATCATCAATAAAGTCGTGTCTTTGCTGATTGGATCGTTGAAATGCATGAAAATGATCCGGAATTCCATCGAAAAATCATCTTGAGTGATGAGGCCCATTTCCACCTCGGTGGCTTCGTTAACAAGAAAAATTGTCGCATCTGGGGCTAAAACCCAAGAGTTATTGTTGAAAAGCCTCTCTATCCTCAACGTGTGACTGTTTGGTGCGGTTTATGGTCCGGCGGAGTCATTGGGCCTTACTTTTCGGAAAATGAGGCTGGAACAACAGTTACGGTGAATGGATTGCGTTATCGAGAGATGATCAATGATTTTTTATGGCCGAAATTGGATAGTACTGATCTGGACAACGTTTACTTTCAACAAGACGGCGCTACGTGCCGCACAAGCAACGAAACCATTGATCTTTTGCAGGAAAAGTTTCCGGACCGTGTTATCTCTCCAAGAGGTGATCACAATTGGCCACCGAGATCTTATGATTTAACACCTTGCGACTTCGCCAATAGCCCAGCGTCGATTCAAGACCTCAAAGATGGAATTCGTGAGACTATCGAGGACATAGGGCAGCCACTTTGCGATTTGGTTATGGAAAATTTCATTAAAAGGATATGGTCCTGTAAGCGTGGTCGTGGTGGTCATTTGCTTTATGTTATTTTCCACTATTAACGGCATAGCTTCTTCTTCATAATGAAATAAACATCCGATCGTTTATATTGAAAAATGGCATTCTTCTTTGAACATCAAAATAACACCTTTTATTGGAAAACCCCTTATAATCAATAAATGTCAATTATAAAAAACATGTATTTATTGAAAAATGAATTTCTTCAAGGGCGCATTTTGAAAGTTTGCCACAGGCGCTAGAATCCTAGTTCCGGCTCTGAATGATTACAGATCTTGGCAGGTGGTTCTTAAAATTTGAAACTCTGTGGTTCTCAGAATAAGAGAGATAGACCAACAAATGTTACATATTCGAAATCAGGGGAAAAAGAGCTAACCAAATATGGAAAAATATACAGGGTGTTCCATTTGAAAAAATGAAGTTGCCATCAATATGTTGGCCACCCTGTATATATTTCAGTTTCTGGACTCATATCAAAAAACCTCAGTTGATTTCGTGAAACTTTTATACGAAACATTTTTTTCTATCTCCTTTAGTAACAAAGTTAAAGGGGGGGTCAAATTATAGTGAAAAACCCGGTACATATAAAAGTTAATGAATGTTATATTTATTCATTTATTCAAGAAACAAGGAATACAAATGCGGCCAATTTTCACTATTTGCTGATTATACCAAGCAGTTTAGATTTGCTCGGTTGATTTTCCATCGTTTCCAATCAGACCGTAACCTCCTTTCCAAAGTGATGTCACGACGACCTTGTACCTATACGAACGAACTTGAATCCGTTCTAAAACATTATCCTTATTGTCATACGGTTTCCTAAGAACATCCTACGAATAAGGCTTGAACATGTTTGGAGTTCCCAGTTTTACCAATTGTCGTAAACGTGGCTATTTTTATTCACTTTCAAAAAGAAAGATATGATCTAATGATTATTTTCATATAAAGAACAAACCTCCACGCATATTTATTCTTCATAATGTATTTGAATAATATCTTACAGAATTACAATTTTTAAAATAGGCGTTGCAAAATGGTGAATGCGCAGGTGTCCGTTTTACGCTTAACGAGTAATTCAATATTTTGCGACCATTATTGACAACCTTCAATAAGGTAACTTAATGCAGTTAAATTGTAAATTAATTTCGGTGACGACTTTGGACTCAAAACTCAGGATGAGTGTTTAAAAAATCGACTTTTGAATCATTAGGTACAGATGCAAAAGTATCTGATATACCTGATATCGGGTGTCCCAAGGTGAGTGGCCTATTTGATTATGATTATTATTATTATTATGATTTTTTTGGTCCATCCTATATAACTGACAACTGACATACATTAGATCAATATCTAATGACTTGGTAAATTTCTGACTTAAATCTCAAATATTGAGCGAACTAAAGTCAATTTCGTAACGCGACAATTTGATCTATAATAGGCCACTCACCTTGGGACACCTGATATACTCGGAGTTACAGATCATGAAATAAGTTCAGACAAAAATTTCAGATCAAATAATTATCTATGAAAAATGTCTGAATACTTTTTCACCAAAGAGTTTTTGAGATATAACGATTCAAAAAATTGAGAGATAATGTACCTATAGTCCGTTCACGAAAGGTTGAGCACATAGTAGGCGTTTCTTTATTTATCTCAAGTTGGCAGTATTTACTGTCATAAAGTAAAATAAAGTCAACGTTGCCGAATATACCCGGTCTCGTCCGACGAGCTTGCGAGTTATCAGAGAACTCTATGCAATATTGACAACATTGCGTATCAATCTGACAAGAACATAACCTAAAATTTTAATATACACAGTGGAATATGTCAAATTTCCATGGCCAACCGACGGCTCAACCTTTCGTGAACGGACTATAACCGCCATATTATGTTTGAGTTCACAATTTTTGGAATTGTAAAACCAAATCATTGTTTATATAACTACCTAGGGCATTTTTGCAAG
This sequence comes from Propylea japonica, assembly GCA_013421045.1. Taxonomy (NCBI): domain Eukaryota; kingdom Metazoa; phylum Arthropoda; class Insecta; order Coleoptera; family Coccinellidae; genus Propylea; species Propylea japonica. The sequence continues at coordinate 91,966,480 of CM024241.1, forward strand.
TTAAAATTTAAGAAAAGCCCCGAGCAGGAGCGCTCGTTCTTAGGTGTAGCAATAAGACTATTACCTCAAATTATTGATTGATTATATTGATACCAAATACAGTGGAACTTCCCCATAACGTAAGCGCTAAATCCGCAGAAAAAATTTCGTTATAAAGAAATTTCGTTATACAGAAAATTTGTTTCTATAGTCGGCAATGTCGCGGTCGACTTCACTGATAAATTTAAGTTTATCATTCAAACTCAAGCATTTCCTTTCAAACATTTTCGCACAACTTTCACACTAGCAGCGTAATGGTTAGATTGAAACTAAACAGCGAGGGATGTATTTAAAACTGTTTCAGAAGGATCTCTCTGCCCGCCGTAATGATTTAGTTTAAGGTCGGGATCTATTAGGTACGTCCGGAAAAATTTCGGAAAAAACCCACCCTTATACCTTCTTACCAATACCCATTCAAAGAGTGGTATTCTCTGAATATTTCGTTAAAGATAGAATTTACTTTGTTTAAGAGAAGGTTTTAAAATGGAATTTGGATTCAATGTGCAATGTCTTGTACGAAATTCGTTATACAGACGTTCGTTGGAGGGAAGTTCCACTTTATATAAATACAGAATCTAAGCACAATCGAAATTATATTCTGGAAATTTTTCAAGAAATGAAATGTAAAAAAAAATAATTTAAAAAATTGAATTCTATGGTATATTGAGGAAAAAAATTCGAATGGCCATATTTTATAGAACATCCTGTACGATTTGACTGGTTAAGGAACTTAACCAAGCGCTTAACGAACTTAACTGAGCCATTTGGGAACCGAACTCACCATAAAAATTTCAAGTCTCTAGGAAAATCCTTTCGAAAGTTATTGTGCTTACGGCCAGTCGAACGGAATTATATTTGCTGGGACGTGATCACAAAAGGATCAATATCTGCACTAAATCTATCATAGCACAACAAATATACCGCATCAGCCCACCGTTCCGTTGGGGTTGAAGCGTTCGCCTTCACCTGACGGGGGATTCCCGGATAAACAAAACGTGCCGAACTGAAGATTCCAATTAAGATAATCCCGTAATTGACTAATGAAATAAAAAACTCGTCGCACGGGCTCGTTCCGGATCGCGGACCGTTAATTAAAGGGGGGCCGAGAGGGGCCAGAGGTGGGAAGGGGGCCATCGGACGGTGTCGAAAAAGTGTATCGGGGGCCGACGATGGCGTTGGCGATAAAATGCGAAAAATGTAATATACGAAATTAATAAACAAACGATTTTGCGAGGGACGTGATCGCCAGGCCCGGAATCTTATTCGAAGTCAATTTGCCGTAATGTAATTTTTATGGCGCGGCGGCGGGGCCGTAAATTTTACGGCAATCTACGCCGATGAAATTGGTGTTATGCAGTGGCGTACCAGCGATTGGGGCATCGGAGATGCACGGTAGTTCATCGGAATTCATGTCACTATCAACTTTTTTATAAATTTCCCGTAAATTATTTTAATTTCGGTGACCAGCAGATATCGGCCAGATTTTGTTATTATTGTATTCATTGAGTCTTCCAGAACAAAATTAGTGAAACCAATAAGTGGCGGTCTGGCTTAGTTTAGAAAATATGGGCCCTCAAAGTTCTAAAAATGTTTCATCTTGACATCACTTTTTTCACTATAAAAACACAAATTCACTGCTCCAATTTAGTCTATAAATCACTTTTGAACATTCAAATAACTATTCGAATAGTTTTATTTCAGGTGTATTCGATAATTGAAACAAAAACCTCGAAATTCTAGAGGTACCACAAATTCTAAGGAAAGCCCGCTGTCTTCATGGTAAGTTTGGCACCACTGCTCCGCCCTTCGGCGAGTGACATATTGAAGGATGGCGGGATTACGGGAATGCATCGTATCATATTGGCGCGGATGAATCTGCGGCAGTGCCAAATCTACCATCAAAAACGGCGGTGTTTTCTTCGAATTTGAGGATATGTGTTACCTCTAGAATTTCGATGTTTTTGCATTGATTTTTGAATATATCCCTGAAATGAAACTAATCAAATAGTTAATTGAATGTTCGAAGGTGATTTATACACTAAATTGGAGCAGTGAATTTGTGGTTTTCATAGTGAAAAAAGTGACGTGAAGATGGAAAATGGTCCAACAGTGTCAAGTGGTAGCTTCTTTGCGGCCAATTGATATCACTACTTCAGCAAATTAAACGGTTAATTAATGAACAAATTTTGAAAACGTTTTTCTTCACCTGCGATTAGTTGCTTGGGAAAATGGTTTGCGTGGTTGTATAGAAGCCTTAAAGGCGTCAAAGTCGATGAAATACAGCAACAACAGTCTCAGACTACAGGATATCTCATCGGAAAATCGTCCAGTGACTTGAAGCGATTTAGTATAAACCCTATAGCCCGTTCACGAAATGTTCCACTGTGTATATTGAAATTTTAGGTTATGTTGTTTATTTTCCTGTCAGATTGATACGCAATGTTGTCAATATAACTTAGAGTTCTCTGATAAATCGCGAGCTCGTGGGACGAGACCGGGTACATTCGCCAGTGTTGACTTTATTTTACGTTATAACAGCAAATACAGCCAACCTCATATAGATAAACAAACGCCTACTATGCGCTCAAATTTCCGTGATGGACTATATGTATATTTCATTGACTCAACGTCAATAATTTTCCTAGAATTTTTGTATTGACCGTCTTTCATTTTTTCTTTTTCTTTACAGATTATTCGGTACAACGGGATATTGTGGGGCTTGCAATAAGATAATTCCAGCTTTCGAGATGGTGATGAGAGCGAAAAGTTTTGTATACCACTTAGAATGTTTTGCCTGTCAACAATGCAATCATAGGTAAGAAAAAAATTATTATAAATTACTACAAATGAGTATTATGATATTAAAAAATAGAAATTTCTATTCATTTATATAATGCCTTGTAAATTCTTTGAGTTGTTCATGGAGTCATTTTCATTTCCCTTACAATTTCAATGAAATTTGTACTAAAATAAAGAAGTTTCGATAATGAGCTACCAAATAGTAAAATATTTGATTATTTGCTCTCATATTAGTCTCAGATGATAGTTTATAAACAATAGACTGTTTTCCAACTGAAAGATCAATTTTACTCTGATATTAATAGTAAAATAGTTTCTCACAAGTATCTTCTTTCCAGGTTTTGCGTAGGCGACAGATTCTACTTATGTGACAATAAAATCCTATGTGAATACGACTACGAAGAAAGATTGGTATTCGCCAATATGGCGTACAACCCAAGTAGTTTGGCGCATATCAGAAGGCAAGTCAGTAACTTACAGGTATGATTATTCACCCGCATCGAACACATAGATATATTCCACACTTTCACAATATCATAATCCATATTAATTTTGTATTTTAATTCAATGATAAGACAACCTAAAGGTCACTGAGATTACGAGATTTCTAGGTTGATAACCATACTTCTTGAATTAGGCCACTTCCAACGATAAGAGACGAATTCAATAGATCAGAAATCCTGGTTGAGTGTGACGTACGAGTTAGCATTCATTTCAATGGTTGAATATTGAATCACAGTTTTGAACGAATAAGCTAACTGGTCAATCTGTTGTTAATAGTCAACCCCAGTAATTATGGTTCCTCGTCATCATAGCGCAGTGTTTGAACTAACATATTTTACAATTTCTAGAAAACTTTTAAGGCTTTCACTCCCTGCTCTGAAACATAAATGATTGAAAAAATTTTAATTGAGATGAAATGCTCCTGCGTTAATCTTTGCACTAATTTGTCAGGAGCAAATTGGTTTTGAAAAAATTGTAGCCTAACAATAAAACTAAAAAAGGAAATAAATGAAGAGGATAATGTAACGTTTCGGTGTCTATCTCAGACTCCTTCTTCAGACAAACTTGTAAAATCTTTAGAATTGTGTATTTTTTCGTTTGCAGTACAATTAACATTGAAAGTTGTCAACACCTAGAGATGTTGATTTATTTGATTTTGAAATTTCCTGATGTCATTTCTTACTTCAATAAATCAATCGAAATACGATCTATTCCAACATAACAATAAGCCAAATTATCTACTTCATCTAACAAAATACATGTGAATTCCTCAATTTTCTTTTTATAATTATCCGATTTCGTCATTAGGATCTTTGTGTTGTGTTCCAGTTCATCATACGATCTCCGCTATTTGAACATATACACGATCACCGATTTGTGCTCTTTTAATGTCTCTATTTTTGATGTTGTTCTGATGTTCGCGTTTTCTTATCTCTAAAGGTCTTGATGTCTCTCTTGTATAAGATTTTCCACATATGTACAGGGAATATTGTAAACACAAGTTTTTGATTTTTGTGTCTAATTCATTGGTTTCGTTCTGGTTATAATGAATCTCAAACCATTTTATGTTTTGAAAAAATACTTCAAAGATTTTCCAAGTTTGTCTGGAAAAGGAGTCTGATAAAGACACCAAAACGTTAGGTTTACCCTTTTCATTTATTTCTTTTTTAGTTTTACAGTTAGGCAACCATTTTTTCAAAACCAATTTGCTCCTGAGGAATTAGTTCAAAGAATTCCGCAGGAGTATTTCATCTAAATTAAAATTTTTTTAATTATTTCTGTTTCAGAGACTGGGAGTGAAAACCTAAAAAGTTTTCTAGAAATGCAGAATCCTCCCAGATTATATTTCAATCGATATTTCTTGCAATATTCAATTGAAATTTCAATACTCAAAATTTCAATTGAAGAATTGGATAGGTGTATATTTTCCATCACTGTTAATGCTGTCGCATGAAAAAACCTCATATTTGAACATACCTACGTGACATTTCCATTAAACCCGAGAACAATCTTTGAAGGGTGGTTTTGTATAAATGATTTAAACCCCACATTTAATATACAATAATGAAATTGCTTTCGAGATATTCATAGTTCATATTATCATCACGAGATATCTTCATAGATTATAGTGATTATACAAAAATAGTTTACCATTAATTCAAATAACCGAGAGCTGCACCATAAACGAAACAAACAAAACGAATGCTTTCATGTGGCTTTTATCACAAAAACTAAATGTAAAATCTAGAAACACGTTGGAGTAACATCACCCTACATTAGTTTATTCGAATTTCAAAAGCCTAATGCGGCCACAATGAGAAAGCTCTCTATTTGATGGGTATGCATGCAGAATAAAACTGAGCGAAAATGATATACTTAACGGTTGTGGAATAAATATATGTCTGGCAAAATAGACCAATGCAAATGGATTTTTTTTCTTATAACAACAAACGTACCCGTTTTAATATGTAAATGGTTTTTTAGTGGGCGAAGTTTTCTCTATTCATTTGGGATTTTCACTCTTCTGCGTACTTTGTAACACTCAACCAAATTGAACTGTGTTGTATATTCGGATTGATGTTTTTTTTCAAAGGGAGTTCTTTTCGAATTTTTATGAATTATTGGAGAATTTAACATCTAAATCACCCACTGAATAGTTTATTGGTGGTTTCAGTTCGAAACTGCTGTAGAAACATTTGAAAAAAAGTTATCAATTCATGAAAAAGATCGTGATAAAGTTATTACACTATTTAGAGAAGAAAGAAACAACCGGAAATTTGAATTCAGAATTATATTCTGGAAATTATTCAAAAAATAAAACTAGTGAAAAATCGATAACTAAAAGTATCGAAATTCTATGGTTTTGATTCTACAATCCTATTGAAAATTTGCATGATTATTCACTTCGCCAGTTTACATCCTCAAACTCGATTTAATTTCAATCGAAAGTTTTTCATGGGAATATTACAATTTTCTCTCGGTATTACCATTCTTAACGCAACTCCCACAAATTTATGCATACTGCTTTTAATTGGTATTGAACATTTTACTGTCAAATTCCAGCTCGATCGAATCGATATAACTATTCTGAAACATTCGAAAAAATGGATAATCTAGAAAAAAATCAATTCTCTGGTTATGATTCTGCATGTACATTCATTGTAAGAATCTTCGCCCACAAAATAAATTCCACCCGAATCGGATATTTTGTTGTAGAAAGATGGGCATTTTTCTTTCCAATATTCCGATTGAAGTTTCCATGGTTCTGTCAAGTTGCACTATTCTATTGAAACCAAAAATTCCCCACTCTTCATTTGAAAATTTTCATTGGAACACTCAAGAGTTTCAATATCAAAATTTGTCCTGATTCTACCTGGCTGACGCCCCCGATAGCAAGTCAAAAGTCCAATCTTATACAGTGTGTTTGATCATGACTTAACGATAATTTAAGGGCATCAAATATACTTAATTTTATCGACATATAAACACCCACATTGGGGAGTGGGCCCCCATTTCTTTTTACATAAAGGTCTTACAGATGTGAAAAAATGTTTTTTGAAAGATGATACTACCACCTTTTATTAAAGTGGAACAATATAAAAATATTTAACTTAGAAATGTCATAAAAAAAATTTTTTTTTTATTTTAGTAAACAATGTAATGCTTTTCTTAGTAAATCCGCAATAGTACAAGAACTAGCACATTGAAGTATAATTTTTTTAAATGAGCTAACACTCAAGGATATTAGCTAAAAATGATATCAGTATAATTTTTGTAAGTTACATAATTAGGAAGTAATTGCTGTGCGAACATGACCCTTTTGAAAATTGATAATATAAAGTAAACCTCATAACTGTACTTTTTAATGATCAAGCAAACAAATTAATCATAAAAATTGCTCAAAATGGCCGCCTCTGTTTTGTAGACAGGCAGTGGCCCCCATGACGACCTGTAGCAACAAAAAAAGTTTGGGGCGCTGGCGTAGTGGTCCTGTTCGAAGAAAATCAGTAAATTAAAAAAAATGTTTTAAGAATTTTTTATGGCATTTTCAAGTGAAATGTTTTCATATTGTTCTACTTTTATGAAATGATGTAGTATCATCTTTCAAAAAACATTCTTTTTACATCTGTAGGACTCTTATATGTCCAAAGAAATCGATATTTGGAAGGGTCAACGAGAATAAAAAAGTAAATTTAAAATGATTGCTACTCAAAAACTAAGGGGTTAAACTTCCCAATGTGGGTGTTTTTGTTAGGTAGGTATATTTGATTGCCTTAAATTATCGCTAAGTCATGACCAAATACACTGTATATGATAGGAATATTGCAGCAGTATAGCAACCCACATAAATTGGTCAAAAATAGCCTTTTCTATTATCAGGAACGACCATGCAAACAAATCTTCGTTCTCAGAAGAACCATACACTAACTAACCCACAGAATTAAAACAGAAAAAAAAACTCCAAAGATTTGCTCAAGATGGTTGATCTCTTTCAGTCGGCCGGAGACAACCTAAAGAATATAGCTCAAGTAAGACATCTGACCAGCCCGTCCTGTTACAGCGAGAAGAACTTGGATCTAGCAGGCCAACAGCAACAGCCCATTAGCAGCATCGCACCCCCAGTCACCCCCGTGCACCGAGACGATGTCAGCAGCGGCTATGGCAGCCCTGATTCTGGAACTTTTGACATGGCGGCGTCGCAACCTCCATGACAAAGAACCAACACCACTAGACGAAGGAGAAGACAGACTAAAAGTGCTTTTTTGTCTTTGGATAGTGTTGTGCCGCAGGATCTCATACGTGCTAGTCTGATACGTTGCCAAATGAACTCGATCAATTCGAACTGTTAACTAAGGGGACATACGATATTCACTTTTTTGTGATTGAAAAACGTTTTGCCACATATCCCAGCACTGATGAAGGTTAAATGAGCGGTTGTATTGGTTGGTTGTGCTAGCAAAGTTGATTATAACCATATATTTTTCAAAGCCAAAATGGAGATAATGTTACATACATTCGATAGTCAAACATAGTGATAGTTTTAATGAGTTGGAAGAAACGTTGGCAACAATGTTGAAAATTTGTCAGAAACGTATAAGCTTGGTTTTCTACACTTTCCTCAAAGTTTATTCGAATAGGGATGATTTGTTTGATTGTTAAGAACACGGAGCGCATATATAGCGCATATATTTTTGAGAAAAAAAACTTTGCTCACTGATTATATTGGTTCTGAATCGCAAATCCGTTGTTGAAAATCGATGTTTTCTTCTAGTTTTCTCAGAAAAAAAAAGTTTGACCGTTAAACCTCACTAACTTCGTGATTTCACTTACTTAGTACTATTCTGTTGAACAGTATTGATATTGATGCTAAATCCAAATTTTCGAATAAACACAAGAATTTCACAACTCAAAACTCCAATAATAATTCTTTATGAAGAAAACTATAAGAAAAATCAATTTTAATAACTGATTCGTTATCTAAGAGCAAGATTTAGTGAGTTGAAATTGTTGAATATTTTTTTTTCTCAGAAATATAAGCGCCATATGTGCGCTCCATTTTCTAAACAATTGCCGTGATTGTATATGATACAGAAAGATTTTCTTCATGGTGAACAAAGATGTGAATCATATTGCGATCTAAATGGAAATTTATTGCACAGAGACCGTTAATGAGGGTTATAATAACACTAAGCTTGCGTTTCCCTCATAGAACACACCAATCAATATCTTCTCTGAATTTTGCTAGTATGACCTAATACCGAATGACTGTTCTTTAATAATATATTGAACTTGTTGGTCATCTTAGACGTCTCAAAAATAGACTGGTCTAAAAGTAATGTTATGTATATTTCATCTGATATAACTTTCGTTCCATTCATCTCATCTTCAAACAAAAATATTTAATTTTCTTGTCAATTGGAAATTGAGTTGCATAGATATGTTGTTTGAATTCCAAAAATTAATGAAATCAAAAATTTCATTTGGTGAGATCAATAACTGATTAATGATATAAGCTTGTACATATTTAAACAAATTCCCGAACCAAAGTGGAATAACATATTGGTTATTGACAAATTGAACAGTTTTCAATACTGAAGAATTTGTATAAAGTTTATTGAGATCTATCAACAATTTGAGTTGCAATAGATATGCAAGAAAATCTAGAGTGCAATAAATTGGCCTCTATTGTTTGTTCTCTCACTTTAACGTGAAAAGAGAAAATTTTAAATCTTAATATTGTACAAATGATACACATTTTCACTGAAAATAAAATTTCACCTTCATTTCTGTGGTCCTTTTTCGAGGATTTGTAAATAAGAATCCTTTAATTCGTGTAAAATTTGTAAAAAGAATCATTGGACTTCCCTTCACTGGAACTTATCGACTACTTTATTCATTTGAATTGTGATATATTTATTGTATTTATAAGTACTTTTATGAAATGATGATAATTGACTTGCATTATCGTTATATATTATTTATATCGTAATCTTATTATATTACTTATCTAATATTTCAATTTTGTTATGGAATATTTGTTTATGTTGTTCAGTGAGTAAAACATTTTAACATTTTATAATTTGAAAATATGATCAAATCACATTATTCCTAAGAATATAGTCACTTTCTGTTAAAAGATCTGTTGTATAAATAATTATAAATATTGAATAGATGTTGTCTTTTGTTACGGAGATTTTTGAGTTCCTCTGTTTTCACCAACATACCTTGCACCTCTTGGTTTCCTTCACTGAATTTTTCAGTATAACTTTTTTTTTATTTACTGATTAAAGATGCGATATTTTAAATGGATTTAATAAACAACTATTTTACAAACACGTATTTACATAATATGTATATTTCAAAATTATAAGATATAAATTAGTTTTATTCACTGCTTCTTGAATGATTGGATTTTTTTCGATCAGATGAATTATTTTTGTGCCTCTTTTCATAATTTTTTTCCCTATCAATTTCTTTGTCCCTTTTATGTCTCTTTGTGGGAGACCTTGATCGTTTATGTTTGGATCTTGAAGATTCCCTTCTGGATCTTCTGGAATTCCTCTCAGAATCATATCTTCTAGAAGATGTTATTTCTTCATTTTCTTCAAGATAATACTCTTCTTCATATGCTTGTCTTTCTTCCCAATCAAGCTGATGACTATCATGTTCAGGAGATTCAGACCATCTCCAGTCTCTAGTTGTACTGGAAAAAAAAGGTAATTTAAGTTGAGAGTTTATAACAAAAAACCTTTAATCAACTGTTTACCTTTTATGTGATTGATTTTCTCTTTTTGAGGGAGATTTATGAAACCTTTCATTGAATCCACTGTATTTTTGTTTAGGATTCAAAAATTTATGAATAAAATTACAAGCTCCTCCTTTAGGGCATTTCCTCCTATGGAATAATCCTGAAATAAAGACCATACAACGTACAACCACTTAAACCAATAAGGATAATATTTAAGATTGACGTTATAGAATAAAATTATATAATTATTCTGATACTTCTAGGATGTGATTAAGAACCTGTTCAGCACATAATACAAAGGAGAATCAACGGTTTCCATAGTTAACGAGTCCTATAATTTATAAATGATGGTCAGAAACTTACCACAAATAGCAGCTTTCCAAGAGGGTACTTTTGAAAATTGAACATTGAGCTGCCTACCAGCATACCACCTTCCATTTAATGATTTAAAACTTGCCAGTGCTTCCCTCTCATAGCAAAATTCCACATAAACATTGCCTCTCAAGTGAATTTCAGTATTACAACAAACTACAATTTGCTTAATTTCACCAAATTTTTCCATTTCTGGAACTATATCATTGAAAAACTCCTTAAAATGTTCATAGAGCTCGTTATTTTCGAATTCTAGAGAACTGTTACCATGTTCATTTTCTGATTGACCCAGACTGTAGTGCGAATAAAAGTTTGGGATCAATATTATCTTACTAATCCCAGGTCGAACATGATTTCTTGAACAGGAATCTCCAAATCGGCATGCTGATGTTTTATTGAAAAATGGACAAAATGGTTTGCCAGGATTTGTCTGAAAATCTTCTTTCAGTTCTTCAGGTATATCGCCTCCATAGTCAATGAAATGATTGATTTTTTCCTGCAATAATTGTTGCTGTTTAAGTTTTTCCTCAATTTCTCTTTTTTTTGCTTCCTCAGCTTCTCTCAGTTTTTTCTTTTCTTTTTCCCATTCCTCTCTTATCTTTGCATTTTGTATGGCCCTTTCTTTTTTCAACTGTTCTAATTTGTTCTGTAACTCCCTCCATTCTATTTGAGCAATACGTTCTGTTTCTAACCATTTGGCCTCTAATTCATCGTGAATTCTTTGCTCTTCTTGTATGCGTGATTCCTCTTCTTTTTGTTCATTTTCTAACCACTGACGATAGCTGGGTGATTTTTCTCTTTCTAACTGAACTAAAAGTTAAAAAGTATTCACAAAAAACCCCAGGTAAAAAATTTTCTATTGATTTGAGAGCCTATCCAAAAATTGATCATGCAAATTGCAGTAATGAATATCTTCAATACTAACGCTTTTCTTCAATAGAATCCCTTTCCTGGGCTCTTTTTTGTCTTAATCTTTTTCTTCTCAGCTTTTTCGCTATTTTCCTCCAATCCGAATGTCTAAATAACATTATTAAGAAAATGTTACATTGACTTTGTTAGTAGTCTTTGTAAAGAATATTTTTTAATGTTTAAAAATGAACTCGTATAAAAAGGATACCTACTTCCCCATTTGCTAGAAAAACTCAGGTATTAAGCATATTATATCCTGGAATAGAAAAACTGTATCTGGTTATGCAGAAAAATTTGAGATTTTTATTATCATTCTTTGTGAAAATGTGTTCTAATGAAAGAATACAAACATGAATAGCTATCGAAAAAATATGGAAAAAATCATAAGCAAATTGTAAACATTCAACATAACCTTTCGCTTTCCCGATCTGTTAAGAAAAAGCACAGTCATAAAAAAGTCACGGTATGGATTGATGAAATCTTTTTATTATTTCTGATGTTTTCCTAGAAGGTCCAGCTTTATATATTTAAATATAATAATTCATTCTATGAATATCAAATCTAACTCAATATTAGGAAAAATTCAAGTAATCTTCAATTTATTCCTTCAATGTTGGCATATATTTTATGTTCTGTGGTTGGCATTCCTGGACATAATATAATTCTGTGGTGAATTCAAATTAACCTATGTTTTGGAGTAAATTTATCTGATTGTGAAGAGTTTTTCATTGCTTTTGTGAAGTTTTGGCCTGCGAATACTTAAAAAGAAGCGATTAAAATGACTAGGCAACGGAGAAAAAAGATGCACTTCGGAGATACTCATCTCAAAAAGGGTTGGAGAACTAAAAGAAGGACCAAAGATTTAGATGAGGTATGACATTCACGTGTATTATTGAAGGTTAAAAAGGATTTCAGTACTTATTTGAAAAAGTTCTTTTGACTTCTTTCTGCTCAATGAGGTATAGTAAATAGTACTACAATTCTTTTTCCATTTGATGTATAATATTAATAGAATAAACTCATCCTTCAATTTAATTATATTATTTCAAGATCAATGAAGATATCAAACCTGAAAGCTGCGAGAAATTGTTAAACCAAGAAGTAGATTACGATAAACCAGGATCTGCACAACATTATTGTGTACATTGTGCAAGATACTTCATTAATCAAAATGCTCTGCAAGACCACTTCAGAACCAAAACTCACAAACGAAGGTTGAAAGCTTTAGAAACAGATCCCTATACAATTGAAGAATCAGAAAGAGCTGCAGGCTCTGGTAGTTGGGTAGAACCCAAAAAAAGAAAAATTGAAACACAGAAGCCTTTGAGACCTGAAGATATTGAACCTCGCGAGAAAAGGATGAGAGTTGATGATGAATAATTTTATCAATATGTTTTCTATACCTAAAATTTTATTTCCATGTCGCATTACACATAATTTCAAAAGAAATGTTAAGTCAGCCTTGTATATAGTAGGAGAAAAAGCACAACGTATGTTTGTACCTATACACCCCCAAATCAATGAAGAAAGACTATTAAATGAAGAAGAATTATTAATTAATATCAAAAGGAGAGGGCTCAATTTAGATTTTGGAAGATTCAAAAGACGTTACTGTTTTTACAAAACTATTGAAGAAAAAAAATTAATACTTGAAAATACAAGAGATGAAATAAATGATTTATATGAAAGTCTTCTCAAAGATCCCAATGATAATGAAGATAAAATAAAACAGTTGAAATTACATAGACACGTAGTTAAGGAAGAACTTAAGAGTTTAAAGGAATTCCTCATAGATCTACAAGAAGATGTCATGATATCAATTCTAAATATACCAAATAATTTGCATAAAATCACACCTCCGACAGATCAAGTTTTTCATGAACACCTTGAAAAACCTTATCATCAGTCAAAAAGCCATGTAGATATTGCTAACAAGTTGAATATTTTGAAATTAGTTGATAATTGGGGTTGTTATTTAAAATCCGAAGGTTCTAGGTTTGAATTGGGAATTTCCAATTATTTTGTAGAAAAACTGGTAGAGTTTAATTTTATTCCGTTTCAAAACACAGATTTTACTCGAAGTGTTATAGTTGAGGGTGTTGGAAAGGATGTTGTTGGTAACGAAGAGGTCTTAACTATTCATGAATCAAATAAGAAGAATGAAGTGATGGAGGAGCTTAGTCGTCTTCATCTGACAGGTTCAGCCTCCACCTACGCTTTTATGGGCTATTTCACGAAAAATTTAGTTCCTCATTCACACTTTCCTCTGAAATATTTTTGTTATGGTCGTTCTTACAATGGAAATATCAGGCAAATCAAAAATCTTTTCAGTCTCAACCAAGAATCAGCGTTAAATATTTTTATGGCGTCTGTTGATGATGACTCTTTCAAACATTTTGAAACTCTCACAAATCATATAATCCAGTTGTATGATGGGTTAGGTTGGCACTATCGTTTGGTTTATCTTTCACCTGAAAAGTTGGAGAGAAATGAAAGTTTACGATTGTCGATTCAAATGTATTCAAATCATTCTCAAGAATATATCGAAGTGGGCTATTTGACCTACTATGGAACCTACATTAGTGAACGTTTATTATTTTGTTGTAAAAACAAACAAGAACAGATATTTCCGCATATAATAAGTGGTAATATTTTGAGTGTTCAAAAAATTTTGGGATGTGTTTTAGAAAATCAGGAACCATTGGGTAAAAGTATTCTGACTGAGCTCCTTTGTAAATACTTACCATAACTTTGAAATATACTTTGTGACTACTTAATATCCAATGAATAAAATTTTCATTCAATCTGTTTGTTTTATTTCACTCTTGATACTCACTTCGGACGAAAATATACACCTTGTCGAAAGTTCGAAGTTAATCAATTTTTAGCGAATAACGCTATTCAATGGAAAAGCCCAAGACATCCAGTTTGATCAGGCAAGATAAATAGCGCTTCAAAAAGCTTAGTCAAACCGACAGATTGCGCAATTTAGATATTAGATATTTAACGGACTTCAATTAGGTGCACAGTCGCCCTTTTTCTGTAAACCAACTGCATTGACCAGGGACCAGTGCCTCATCCAAAAATTATCGATAAATTTATATTATTTTTCATCCAGCATAAAGCAAAGACAAAGAAAAAAAGATTTTTTATCAAATATATTGCTTTTGAAATAGAGGATGATATTCATCTCCTTTCGAAAACATAGATTGTTCATTTTTTTGAGATATCTAGGATGCCAAGACTTCTGACAATGTGTGTATTCTCAAGCTTCTTCCTCTTTGTCTTAAGACTGCGCTTACTTCTTGGAAGAAGTTTAAAAATGGGGTGCATAAACAAAAGAAAAGTGAATAATATTTCAATCTTTTACTTGTACTGGTTCCAAGCTTCAACAAAATGATATATTCATTCATCAAAAGATTTTACAAAATGTGTTGCTTTCTTACATAAAAATACAAATACATATGTGATTTGGCTCTGAAATATCATCATAAAATTGGCAAAATATTTTTCAGGCAAGTTCAGAATTGTGTATAAATAACATTTTTGTCTTCAATCACAGCCCTACCTAACACATTCTATCACACAAACAAATCTCAAGAACTAAACCTATATATAAAATATACTGCATAAATCCAATTCCTTAAAATTAAACAATTCCGATTGTATGTCATAATTAACCAATCGATACTTGCAAACTTGATATTTCAAGATTTTTCATAATAATCAAGGTAAACATTTATGTAAAGAACATCTGGAGAAATAAAAATTAATGTGATAAAGAAATAAACCAAAAATCTGCAATCTAAACAAATAAATTTCACATAAAAAAATATAATGGAGAGTATTCCCTTAAAGATGTGTGGAATAATCCATAATTATCAATGTTGCCAATATTATTTATGAAATAAATAAAATACAAACATCTCCATACCACTGCAACAAAACCCCAAAAAATACTGCCAATATGCAGAAAATCCGTGAACATTCAATATTTTCACATAAAATGTAGTATACATAACATTTAAAAATTTTCAACTGCATTGGTAATATTTACATGCAGTCTTTGCGTAAATGTTGACCTTGATTCCAAAAATTGGTCCATTTGAGGTTAACATTGAAAGGACTTACAAAATATTTTAACTCCTATTTTACCGTATATAAATAAACCTTTTGTCACCTTTAAAGAAAACCTAGAAAATATCGTGGTGTTTTCAGTCATGAAATTAGTGATTTGATCGCAACTTCCATCTCAAAAACAGGAAAGCTGCTATCCTCAAAATCAGGAAAATCACACAGAGTGCAATAATGTCCAGGGAATATTCTGAATATTGCATATCGAGTTCTTCAAGGGTTGTTGAGGGATCTTTGAAGTGACAGTAGGGCTGGTGACACGCGAGTTTCGTCCTGTTGAAACCGTAAGTTGCTAGGGCGGTTCCTTCGAAACCGTATCTGATGTAAGACAAGTAGGTGATCCATCTTAGGTAAATCGGTATCGCGTCAAATGATACGAAGAATCCAGAGAAGAGGAGGAATGGTACAGACATAACTGGAGCTAAGAAAACACCGTTCTGAAATAAAAAACAGGGGTTTTAGTGGTTTCCTTAGATTCGCTTGAAACTTAACTATGAGGCATTTAACTGTGATAGTTAATTGAAAAGAATAAAACCTTACCTGCACATTCATAGCAGCGCCTACGACCAGACCCACACTCTGAGCTACAAAAGATACCAGCAAACAAGCCAGCAAAAACATGCCATATCTTGCATAATCCATTGGTTGTGCCGTCATGAAATAGACGATGGTAACATAAATAATGCAGCAGACAGTCTGAAAAGAATACAAATTTGAAGAAAATGCCAAAGAGATATTGAATTGTAGAGAGTTCAGTATTATAATGCCTAAATATCGTCCAAATTTCTGAGATGTTTAAAATTAATGGCTGGTTCATTGTTTCGCTTCTGTTTCAGTCATTATGCCGACAAAATTTACATTCGAAAAACTTTTTTTCCTGTCGTTAGGGTGAGCTCTGCGAGAACATCTGACAGCAGAGTCTCTGATATAACCTAAAAACTATCATTTGACATAAAAACGATGTGAGCGACATTCGAAATGTAGCGGCAATAAAATGAAGTTTTCCGAATCGGATTTAAAGTGGATAATATCTCATAATTGGCTTATTTGCTCAATAGAAAATCTTTTAAATTTCAAACTAATAAATTACATCAACTTTCACGAAAAACAGCAAAGTACGCTTAATATCAAGAATATAAATGTCTCACCTGGAAAGGTATATCTGAAATTGTTATGGCCAGATAGTAGGACTTCAGAGAATACCACCGATTGAAATGTTCCTTCAATAACACAGGCATCTCAAGTGGGAAAGACAGAATTGTGATGGTCATAGAGGTGTACATAAGGAACAACATGTTGAAAAACAAAAATCCGAGATTACTCAAAACTTTGCCACCGTCATTTCCAATCTTGAAGTAAAGTGCACCAATGAGGATACCGACTAGAATGTGAGCGAACAACCTGAGATACATAAGAGTCTGTAACAAAAATAAGAGGAATTAGCAAAAATATATTGTTTATCATAATTTTCGAAGATAAACTGTGACTCCTTATACTTTGATTTGATTTTAGAAATAAACTCACCCAATCTCTTCTGCTGAAAAGTAAGGCCCGCTTAAGGATGATGAAGAACTGTTGAAATTCTGAGTTTCCATATCGTGGTTGATTCTTTGGTATAACTTCATCAAGAAGTGTTGTTTCTACTGTGGCATTTTCTTTCTCATTGGCCATTGGAGCAACTGAAACAAAGGTTAATGTTATGTATCTTCTCCATTAGCCATCAATTCAGTTTTTGAGTTAAGATTGTCGATTCCAGATCTTCAATAAACTTTTATGACTTAAATGATAATAATGAAATCGATAATCAATCCTAGCTTTCTATTTGACTGAATAATTTCCGAAATCACTTCAGTTGGGAGTGAAGTGATTTTGGCAATTAGAACATGCCTTTTTCAGATGACAATCAACAAAACGATAAGGTTTGAAATCAGAGTACCAAATAGGAATATCGACGAAAGCTTGGAAGGAAATTCTAAAAGTAATATGAATTATTCATTACTAGCAATGAAAACCGAGGATAATAATTCACTTTCTGTTATGTTTAGAAGTAAATTGTAAACTTTTACCAAAATGTTAGGTTATGTTATTGTTATGATGAACTGAAGTGATTGTGGAAATTGAACTGATTTTGTCAGAAAGCAACATCAGTTGGAAGTGATGCGAATCAGTTTAAAATCACAACATTGTCAAATAGAAAGCGCATCAACTGATTTTGTATCAATTTGGAAGTGATGCAGCTTCAAATAGAAAGGACCTAATTGGAAGTTAGTAAGTGTTCCATGCAGACGTAGAGTACAGTCCACAGTTCCGATGAAATACATTTTTGCCTTCTCCAAGCCCATCTAAACAATTGATCAACATTTACAATCAGATTAAATTGATTTGAAGAGAATTATATCACAAGCTGTAGGTCCGGATTCGAATCCTGGTGCGGGTACAGATGTTTGTGTATGTCCTAGTTTGTCTTAACAACAAAAATTGTCTCAAAAATTAATTGTGGTTGATCGAGAGAGTGAAATAAAAAATTGTCGATACTAGATCTGTGTACATGACCTCAGAGTCCAGCACAATAAAGAGATGAATGAATGATTGAATTATATCACAGAAAAACTTACTTTTGTCAACTTTCTTCTCCATAATAACGTTGTCATTAAAACCATAACCTGTCGTATTTATGTTCTTGTTGATGTTGCCGTTTCCATTTGTCCATTCGCTGGCATTGTTCATTCCTTCAATCGCCTTGATGTCTGGAAAAGCCACTCCATCTCTGATATCATGTTTTCCATTCCCGATCGCATTCTGCAGCTTCCTGATGTGATTCCCGTACTCCCCACAGGCCACTTCGATAATATACGAGGCAGGATTGTGGTAGGAAGGACACTGAAGCCCCAAAGTTCCCAAGAAGGGAACGAGCTGTTTGGTCGAACCCTGGTACACGCAGTACCCATCAGCGAGGGTGTAGAGCTGATCGAACATCTCAAATAACCTGGCGGAAGGTTGGTGGATGGTACAGATGATGGTTCTGCCGCCGGCAGCTAAGGTTTTTAGCAAAGAAATACACTGGAAACAGGACGAACTGTCGAGACCACTGGTGGGTTCGTCGAAGAACATCACAGGAGGATTGCTGACTAGTTCGAGGGCTATCGACATTCTTTTCTTTTGACCGCCTGAGAGACCGCTGGTCATTGTTCTTCTATGATCGATAAGGCCGAGTGTGTCTAGAATTTCGTTGATCTGGAAAGATATTGACGGAAATAGTACATTTATTTTGTGATGTTGGTGAAAAATAAATAAACTACGCGAGTTGTTGAATATCTAAAAACGAGAAAATATGAGCGTGGTCGAAATGCGCAACATGACAGCCCATAAAAATCAATTCTTTCATTCCACGGAATTTATTGAAGCCGTTTTTGTGTTTAGTTCAACTTTTGTTAATCAAGTTTTCAATATTCAACGAAACTTTTTTTTATTTATTAGCCAAACATACTTTATCTTATTTTTATTATTCTACTTTTATGCCCAACTCACAATTTTTTCTTTTTCGGTGTTGCTCTTGCTCCCTATCTTCAGCTTAGAAGCCACTTTCATCGCCTCATCAACTGTCAAATTTCCGTGTAGTTGGTTGTCTTGCATAATATACGCCGACAATTTTCTGAAACGGCTTATGTCTCTCGGAGAATCGTTCATTAGAATTTGTCCTTTCATTCCTTCGGTTCTGGAAAGATATAAGAAAGAATAAGTCAAATGTAACATACAAAAAGCTCGTGATCCCCAACACATCTAAGCTCACTTCCACGGCAGGGAGCAGGGAATTGAGCAGGGAAGTGGGCAGCGCGAGAATGTAATCACCACACTTCCCTGCTGCCTCCCATTGCCACTCGTGTTGCTCTACGCTCCCTGAATTGGCGGTTTTTCGTACGGAAGTCAAAGGACCGGCAGCGTGAATAGCTGTAAGTGATTAAATTTAACTAGGTTGCTGTGGAATTCCTTTGTCCGTTGTTGCCGACACTTGGTAGCGAGGGAAATGTTGCAGCTGAGTGTGAATGCTCACTTCCTTCGATACTGCAACAGAAGTATTTCGGGAATTATTGCCGACAACGCGAGTGGCAGTAAGAAGGGCTGAGTGTAATTAAGGCTCAAAGCTAGCCAAGCAAGGTCCCAAAAAATTGAAGAAATCCCTGACGTGAAGTAGGAAATTTTTGCGAGATCGTTCATATTGGACCAGTAGACTGTTATTTTTTTGGATACAAAATCATTTTTTAACCTCATTATATTGACTTGGAATCGAATAACCCTAATTGGAAATTAACACGTTAAAATATCAGCGTTTCGAGAAAGCCTGTGAAATTTTGTTCGTGAAAATCTCTTTCATCCACGACCATTTTACGTCCGCGTGCTCGGCCAAAATAATATCCATCAATCACAAGTATAGTATGCCATTATACCCGAGTATAATGGCTATTATTCACTCAGTGATTTGTGCCACTCGCCTATACGGCTCGTAGCATAAACTTCACCTCGTGAATAATAGCTATCATTATCCACTCGGTTACATAATATACTATTTTCCCATGGTACGAAAAAATATACGTTACTATAGTAAATGTTTTCAGAAATTGCAAATAACTTTGCTGTAGCAGTGAAACTGGATATAACATTTTGAAAACAATGTCATGCTTCTGAAAATTATAGGAGAACAACTGAGCATAAATTTCTTCATTTTAAACCATGTTTTCGGTAGTCTTCAAAAGTGTTACCACCAGTCACAGCTGCAGCGATTTTTTAAATTTTTTGCAAACATTTGCCATAGTAATGTCTATTTTTTAAACTATAAGATTTTGGGATATGGACGTATCACCTCTTTAAGTTTTTGGATTATTGGTAATCATTAACTTGACTTCAATTTTCAAATACGATGAAAATAGTTTATTCAGTGTGATAGGGAATAGTTTCTTTTTCTATTTAATATAATACTATTATTATCAGCTATATGAAAAGTAAATTATTTGATATTCTCTGTTTCGTACTCCCCAATTAAGTTTGACGAATTATTTTTGTAGAAAGTTTTTCGTTTTTACTCATAAAGGCAAAGCATTTACGGAGAAAATGCAAGTTCTTTCCATAAAACACATATCTTTTATTCTTAAATAATACATGAAATAGAAGTTAACTCTGGTTATAAACCCTGAACTTTTTTTCTCAAATTAACAGCAACACTCAGCATGACAGCATATTTTTATAATTTCTCATAAATTCCAAATTGAAGGGCTGCATAACACAAATTCTGTGCATCGGTTTTTTAATCGTTATGCAGTTCTTATTTGTCAAAATGGTTGAATAATTTGCTGTAATATTGTTGTACTTGTTTTGACAAATAAACTATATTCTATATTCCAGTTATTTAACGTAACACTCCCAAAGCTATACAAATAAAAAACGAAGGAGAAAATTCAACTTAACCCGTCCGAACTGTCAATTAATCCTGCTCTACCTACAATTTCTAGACCTCATTAACTCATACATGAAGATTAGAAAAAACAAAGTATAAACGACCTTTGCATGATATGTTTGTCTTAAACTTTGTAGTTCTTGTGTCCTTTCAAGTGTGAAACATATTCAGAGTCTACTCGTCAAAACTCTGCCAAAGGTAGAATTATACCTGGTTCGAACTACCTCAAACAGGTTTCGTATGAACTTGAATCTTTCAACACATCACTGCAAAAAATTTACTGGTTTGAAAAATCGCTGATTTTTCGACATAAAGTTGTTATTATTTGGGGCCATAAAATTTTAGTAGAATGAATCAAGGTTGTCAAACGGTCATCTTCGAAGTGGATAACTTAGAATACCACTTTTTCATGTCCGCTTGAACGTTGCTAAATTACCTATGCGAATTTTGACCTGAAATTCAGCTTTACTGATGTACACCAGCGTTCTAAAATACTGCTAGGCCAGCAGGTTGTTTTACTTTAACCGAAAATGGCAGTTGTTCGATAATTAATAGTTGATCTGAAGTTATCTCTACGATTTGAAAAAAAATATCGTCAAATTTCTTGACCCCTTAGGTTTTTCAGGAAATAAACAATCGATGTTCTGAAAATGAGATGGATGTTCTCCCCTATTTCAAGAATCAGAGAGTCTGGTTCTCTCTGAACAACTACATCTCATCTGCGAATCTCCCTAGTGATGTAATGATCAAGAAATCAAGTACTGAGAAAAACTTCAAGGCATTGCTAAGTAGAGGGTTTTCAATAAGAGGTTTGATATTAAAAGAAAAGACATTTTCAATATAAATGATCGGATGTTTATTCATTATGAAGAAGAAGCTATGCCGTTAATAGTGAAAAAAAATTCAGGCAAATAATCACCACGACCACGCTTACAAAACCATATCCTTTTAATGAAATTTTCGAAAAAGTAAGGTCCAATGGTTGTTCTTGAGCGACGTGCACGGGTTTTATTCTTCACATCATAACTTGTCCCAACAGCTCGAATTTTTCCACCAATTTTTTTATTGCGGTTCGACAAGGTGCGTCAGAAATGTTCAAGTTTTACGAACCGTCTCTGCAAAATTTTCATTATTTTTATAGTGAATTTTAATAATTTCAATGCGTTCTTGAAGCGTTTATCGTTCCATTTTCATTAATGGCGTAGTTTCTCCCTGTCAAATGTCAAATAACGACAGCTTCAAACGTGCCATCTACCGAAAGAGCGGGCTATTCAAAATAACACCTCTTATTGGAAAACCCTTTAAAAGAGAGGAATGGAAACGGGAATTCACCGACTATAACCTCAAAGAAAATATCGCAAAATGGTATACAGATGGTTCCAAAACCTATACAGGAGCTGGCGCTCGGATATATAGCCCAAGTTTTAAGTGTGCACTGTCGCTAGGCTCCTGTTTGAGCGTCTTTCAAGAGGAAATCTAGCTACTGAAAGATGCCTAGATATAAATCTAGAAAGAAACTTTCTGGATTGCGATAGAGCCATACACTCAGAATTCAGATATAGATAATAGACCGAGTACAGATGAAGCCAAAATATAGATAAAAATTATCGAACGAAGATTTTTCATTATTCAATATCGACTATAAATCAATCTATTCCTTTCAGTATCAGACTGCAGAGGCACAATAGTCAATTTTCTACTCCAGTAGCTATGAAAACTCAGTTATAACCAATCTAGATGATTTTCCAACCAGAGCCGATTCTAGCTAACCTAATTTAAAAAAAATAATCTTCGTTTGCATTGTCGTTGAAATGACAATCATGGAAATGGAATATGCCGATTGCAATTCTCGTAACTGCGATAAAATCGAGATCTGCGTAGGAAAATAGGCTGGCCAGCGAACTTTGATACCGATGGACAATGAGAGTATATGAGACCATGAGTCACCCACTGATCGCAACGAAAATATTAACTTGAAAGGACGGAATATCGAAACAGATATTGATAACACTGTTTATTTTTTAATTCTAGAGTATTTCGATGAAATGAACTTTGGAATTCAGTTGCTAAGAACGACCTTGCGAACAAATTTGAGAACACTGGTGTGGGATTGTGATTTTTGCGCAATAGTTCATGATTATCTTCAAATTACATTTCAAATGTACAAGGTGTCCTAAATTCGTTGTCTAGTGAGGGGATCTCAGAAACCCGATGAGCTAGAACAAAATGTAATAAAGAAAAATAGATTACTTTAATGAATTCTACTGAAGTTATGAGGTAATGAGAACTTTTCATTTGACGCCATTTTCCAATTTTCTCTAATGGCTCGAAAATGGTTTGACTTAGAAGGTTGCGGTTTCCACCAAACGAATTCTTTCAAAAATCTAGCCCGAAATGGGCCTCTCATTTTGTTCTAGCTCATTGGGCTTCTGAGATCCCCTCACTAGACAACGAATGTGGGACACCCGGTACAGTAGAAGTGAAGGGTGTTTCAAATTGCGCTTTCACAAAGAACTGAATCTATCCAAGTGTTAAGGACCCATAGAGATAGGATAGTATAGAGTTGCCATCATTGAAATAAACGTGGTATCAAATGCACCATATTACTACCACCTAACGTCAAATTTGACAATCGTAGAATATTCTGGAGGAATTGTGATTCTTGGCGCCTGTTTCTAGTTAAATTGTGATTTTTTTCTGCTTAATAATATACAATCAAATGGTATCGTGCACTGAAAGGCTTTCTTCAAGCAGAGAAGAGACAGATAAGAAGAAAATCAGAGGAGAAACATATCACATGTAGGGATGAGTACTGAAAAGATCTGTCTTGGTAATCTGATATCTTTTTATATGTGTATATTATCGCCTAAAGAAAAATCGTTTATTTGATATTCAATTGACCTTATTTGAACAGGATTCTTAAAGACCCAACACGTCGTATTTTTTGGGTGAAATTTGTGAACAGAAAAAACTGGCAACTTAATTCAACCCTGAACTTTCCGCCATATTGGTCCCCGACTTAGCCCCGCCCAGTGGTACTATTTTTCCTTACTCGATTGTATGTCATAGCGTCTTTTCTCTATTATATATCGAAGTAAGGACCTTATTTTCGTAGTATCTTTGTAGTCCTTGCCCACAGGACGTCACCTCAAATATCGCCTTTCAAAGTTCAATGCTACATGTGTGTAATCCTATAATTTATAATCACTTAGATAAGCTGCCAACTCAATGCTACTACCTTCAACCCATTTATTATCTCCTACAATGAGTTTCTATCGAAACAGTTTTTGTGTATCCCAAATTCCACAAACATAAGTGATTATATCGATCTGTGGCCGGCTCAAGGTTATGATAGCAGTGGCCGAACTTGAGCACTAATCACTGACACGCTTACCAACTCATAAGGATAGATTAAAAAAATTCGATCGAAAATGGCGATACACAGCATGCTATCAATGCGTGCATTCATTTTCGATGCAACACGGATTACGAAATGGCCAAGAGCGTTTATCATAACCAATAAATATCGGATAAAACATATAACGTGCAAGCGAAATGAAAAGGTTTATAACGCTTCTGAAATGTTTTGATTATAATGGTGAAATCATTTATACGAGAAAAAACTGTAAGATCTAACTGGCGACCAAATTCAGCAATAAGCCAACTGAGATACGGCCATTTTGAATGCGATTCGGAAATAGTATATAACATTACTAGCAAGGTAAGAGGTTTTTACTGGCGAATGGAGGAATAACTGACGAGCCGCAGGCGAGTCAATTACCTCTTGAGCCAGTAAAACCCGTTACCTTGCGTGTATTGTTTTATATTTATTTGTCTCGTTTGTAAAAAAGTGAGATAAATTCCAAAAAAATCTCAATAATTTGTCGCAAATGTCGTAAGCTATTTATGATTATTTATGACTCGGAAAATTATGACAACTGTCAGTGGCTTTACGAGAGGAAGTCGTTCGATAATATTTGCTAATTTCTGACGAAAAAGGCCAGATCCAAATGAAACAAGGTATGAATATCTTTATTTAATACTTTTATAACGTTTATTACTAAAAATATTTCTTCCAGGAACGATGAAGTTAGAAGCATAAATGAAATTAGAAGCAAGTACGTGAAAAAGAAAACAAATAGATACGAATAAAACAAGGTACGAATATCGTTTTTGAATAGTTTGAGAACGTTATTGAGAAATACATTTGTTCCAGGAACTCTGAGATTAGAAGGATGAATGAAATTAAAAGCAAGTACTTGACAACTTTCAATGTAAATAATACTACTAACTTGTAAAAATTTACAAGTTAACTGTCAATTTTACAAGTTAGTGACTTGATAAAATAAACTTCCTGATTAATATTGTGTTTTTGGAAACTGACGTTTACAAATGAGAAACAAATAAACTTCATTTTATTGCAGCTACGTTTCAAATGTCGCTCACATAGTTTTTTATGTCAAATGATAGTTTTTAGGTTATATCAGATGCAATATTCTGACACTAGAAGAATAGGGGCAATAGGGCAGTCGAACGATCTGTCATAATCAGCTTTTCAATGTGGCTGCTGAGAGGTTTTTACTCATGAATTGGAAGTGATTCAATTATTCTACTTTTTAATTTTCACTATTTTCGATTAAAGTATGCCATCATATCGTCTCTTGTTGCGTAATGTGTGAATAGCAGTCGTCAAACAAATACCTAACTGATAGTTAACTCCCAGCAGCCATCTTGAAAAAGGAAGGTGTTTGTATTTTTGAGTTTTAGACGAAGTGGCTTTTGCACAGTAACTATTGAAATATTATTTTTTTTTCGAAAAAACGAATGAAGTAATTCCAAAATCGAAAGGATTTATAGGTTTTCACTCCCAGTCTCTGAAACAGAAATAATTTAAACAATTTCAATTATGATGAAGTGCTCCTGCGAAAATCTTTGCACTTATTTGTCAGCAGCAAATTGGTTCTGAAAAAATTGTTGCCTAACAGTAAAACTAAAAAAGGAAATAAATGAAAAGAATAATGTAACGTTTCGGTGTCCATATCAGACACCTTCTTCAGACAAACTTGTAAAATTTTCAGAATTGTATCTTTTTCTCAATTAGACTGCAAATGAAAAAACACACAATTCTGAAGATTTTGCGAGTTTGTCTGAAGGAGGTGTCTGATATAGACACCGAAACGTTAAATTATCCCTTTCATTTATTTCCTTTTTCAGTTTTACTGTTAGGTTACAATTTTTTCAAAACCAATTTGCTCCTGACAAATAAGTGCAAAGATTTTCGCAGGAGCACTTCATCTTAATTAAATTTTTTTTAATTATTTCTGTTTCAGAGTCTGGGAGTGA
This sequence comes from Propylea japonica, assembly GCA_013421045.1. NCBI lineage: Eukaryota > Metazoa > Arthropoda > Insecta > Coleoptera > Coccinellidae > Propylea > Propylea japonica. The sequence continues at coordinate 91,992,777 of CM024241.1, forward strand.
AAACCTATAAAGTTTTTTAGAAACGTAAAACTTATGTGGAAATATATAAAAATTTGAACTAATTCATGCATTCAAGTAAAGTTTTTACAATAGCTATTCTAAAATCTTAGAAACTTTTCGAAATGATGCAGTATAATTACGTTAATACCTGCCAATTAAATATTTCTGATAAATAATAACCAAATTATGCAAATGAAAACATCAAGTGGAAAAACTCATAATCGAGCTGTTATTTCATGGAAAATATAATTAATTCAAGTGGGATTATTATTGATGACCACGTTCAAATCCCATAACATCTGAAGAGTAGGTGTTTTATTTGTTTTTGATCTCTATTTAAATGGTATTCAGGAAAACATATTTAAATGTTAAGGAACCTGTTACATCCTTATTTGTGCCTATAAAGATCGAACTGGATATCGGATAACTGGAAACAAAGACTTGAATTTATTACATTGGGCCTTCGAAAAAATATGGATCATAAATTTCGATAGAACTAGATAAAATTGTTAATTTTTAACCGGAAATCACTTTGTCAATACCTACGGTAGGTGTAATTATATACTGAAGTCGGGGTCCTTGAATAATCATACAACATGGGTAATTTTTATTAGATTACTACCGCCATGGACAACAGAAAATTTATTTCACCGCTTTCGAATGAATAACTTCAATATTTAGACACCTTGATCAGCGTTGGAAGAATTTCTTCATCTGCATATTACAAATCAAATAAAGTTCTTCTCTCAATCGAATTCTAACGTAAACAAGCGTAACGTTAGGTTCATTACATAACATATTATGAAGTTATGATAAGTTGAAGTCCAAATTGTTCAACTTTTCGTTCTAATTCCAATTTACACTTTCTAACGTGTAAATCTTCGTTGCAGCTATATTGCTCGTAGGTATGTCTTAAAATTCTGAATGAATTAATTTGGTATCTCAATCTAACAAATTCGAATGAAATTAAACTGAGAGTACTGGGTAATTCACTGATCTTGGTAACAAACTTTTCTCGAAAAGGGATAAATATTTTATTCTGTTGACGGTATTTGGTACAAGTCAATGTTGACTTGAGATGTGCATATAAGTCAAATTATTAAATTTTTTTTTCAGGAACAACTTTTTTTCTTTTCCTTACCGTCAGCGACCTGCAAGTGTTTTATGTTAATTCTATTCCATTAATTTTTTTTGTATTGTGACAGTATGCCTTGATTTAGATACATATATGTATATGATGTGGTTCTTAAAATCAAAGAGACTTTGTAGCAAACTATTTTTCAATCATTTTATTCATCAAATGTTGTATTTTATAACAATAAACTTTTGTTTAATAATAAATGCTACATGTCAAATCATATGTTCTAAATGGCGGCCATTATGATCCATATAGACAGTTCACGAAAGTTTGAGCGCATGGTAGGCGTTTGTTTATTATCTGAAGTTGGCAGTATTGCTGTCATAATGTAAAATAAAGTCAACGTTGCCGGATGCACCCGGCCTCGTCCGACGAGCTTTCAAGTTATCAGAAAACTCTATGCAATGTTGACAACATTGCGTATCAATCTGACAAGAAGATGAACAACATAACCTAAAATTTAATATACACAGTGGAATTTGCCAAATTGTCATGGCCAACCGACGGCTCAACCTTTCGTGAACGGACTATACATAAATTATATCTTTTCCTTAGTTCATTATAAGTTACTTTGTCCAAGTGAACACTAATATTTTAGCCAAAGGAACTTAGGTATAATGAAATAAGGAAAAGATATCATCTATAGTCCATTCACGAAAGGTTGAGCCGTCGGTTGGCCATGGAAATTTGGCATATCCACTGTGTATATTAAAATTTAGGTTATGTTCTTGTCAGATTGATACGCAATGTTGTCAATATTGCATAGAGTTGTCTGATAACTCGCAATTTCGTCGAACGAGGCCGGTTACATTCGGCAACGTTGAGTTTATTTACGTTATGACAGCAAATACTGCCAATTTCAGATAAATAAAAAAACGCCTACTATGTGCTCAACCTTTCGTGAACGGACTATATGTATGGATCTTAATGGCCGGTATATAGAACATATGATTTGACATGCTTCGTTTGTTATTAGAAAAATTTTTATTATTATAAAATATAATATTTGATGTATATGATGATGATGATAAATAGTGTGCTACAAAGTCCCTTCGATTTGAGAAACACAATCATATCTATGTCTCTGATTCAAGGCATACTGTCACAATACAGAAAAATAATAAATAGAATAGAATTAACATAACCACCCTGCAGGTCGCTGACGGTGAGGAGAATCAGGAGAAAATGGTTTTCAGAAGAAACATTCAGAATTAGACTATTTTACCCGAGGGGGTAACCACTGGGGAGATTTTTTGCTCCTGTGGTAGGAGATCCAGGGGAGATCCGGGGGAGATCCGAGGAGATCCGGGGAGATCCGAGGAGATCCGGGGAGATCCAGGGGAGATCCAAGGAGATCCGAGGAGATCCAAGGATATCCAAGTCAATTTGTGTATCTTTTTCTCATATATCGGATGCAAATTTTTACACCAGGGTTTAATTTTAGATCTCTCTATAACCCTTATCTATATGTTCATAGAGGAATACTATTACGCGAGATTTATAGGTTAATTTTATGCTTCGATGTAATGCAGTGTATGAATATTCATATTTAAAAAATTGTTTTGTGTGATTTTGATGCTGGTATAGATTATTATTCCGAGGTAAGTATCTTTCAGTTTTAAATATAGGTTCTTAACGCTTTGCTCACAACGTTTGAGTCTTCATTTTTCCTGAATATCTTTTGGCGCGAACGAAAGCGCGAACTCTGATTTTCGCTCTATAGACCGAGAGCCAGCAAGAAAAACAACGTACGATTTGCTGAAAGAAAAAACTTTTTGAGAAGTTAATTAGTGTCATAAATAACATGCAAACGCGAGTACGGCGCCCTGTGGGTGCGGCCTTGCCCTGCGCAATTTTTTAAAATTACAGAAAAAACTTGTTTTTGTTCTTGTTTTATACAAGTAATAGACTCAATAGTCAGAACATGTCCTATGCCATACCGATGCGGCTTCTAAAACTTAGCTTTTATATTGTACCTACCTAATTTCTCGCCTAATTCAAGATAACATAAAAAGTTACACGTTTAATGGTTTAATTAAGTATGACGGACAGTTGAGGCGCCGCATCGGTATGACTTTGGACTCCCTCTTATTATAGCTATCGAATCTATAATATAAAACAAGAACAAAAAAAAAAATTTTTTCTCCAACCATCAAAAAATGTTGACTTTTCTGTACTATTTTCAGGTGCAAAAGTCATAAATTCTCTTACCGTACAAAATTTGCTCGTTGCTTAGCCACACTTTTAATCCTAGGATTAAAAACGCTACTTTTAATCCTTGGATTAAAGTAAATGCATTTGAAGTCTACTTGACAATCACTGTCATGATTCTATGTTCAAATTCATAACCAAATTATGAACGATTTTTCACTAAAACCAATTTTATTGTAATTTTGACTTGGTTGGAGAAAAAATAGTATATATTATTCGGATTAAAAGTGCCTATTTTAACTCGCAATTTTGCATTCGCTCGGCTACGCCTCGCAACTGCAAATATTGCTCGTAAAAAAAAGATGCACTTTTAATCCTTATAATATAATATACTATTATCTGAAATTTTCAAAAAATTACGCTGAACCTGAAATAAAGAAAGAAATCATGAAAAAATGTTTCCCTGATTACAACGACCCCCTGGATCCGCCCCTTCACAGATTACACTTCTGTATTTTCGCTTTCTACCTGAATATGGCATCACTTTGTCAGGTAAAAGACCGTCCAATTTTTGCGGTTTTTGGGAATTCCCTGCCGTCCAGTGTTGTTAGGTCGTTCATTGTTATTGTTTTATTACGTTGTTTACGTTTATAGGCCTATTTGTAATATGGATTGTTGGATTTTGTAATATTTTTCCAAAGCTCTTAGAACATGCCGTGTTTCAATGCTCCAGAAATCGTTCATTTTTTTTCTGGGGTATTGCATTGTCCGTGGTGCTTCGGACGATTTTATACTTATTGGAGGTTCGTTTGCATTTATGAACCATTAAAGTACAACTAAATTTGAAAGATTACTCTCATAAGCAGATCGATGAAAAAAAACAAAAAGTTCTTTTTTGAAAGTTGTTCTGGAAATCGAATCAACAAAAACGGTGAAAAAACCTCACTATGTTGGTTATTAGATAAAGACACCCCAAAACTGAGTACAGATAGATTAGAAAGGTTCAAGTTCAAATCAAGAAAGAACAAAAAGAATAGTACACATTTTGCAGAAGAAACACAAGGAAAAACAACGAAGAAAAAAAATAGGGATCTGAGGAAGAGTCGGAAATTATAATAGATGATTCTTCTGATGCATGCAATGGAGACACTTTTGAAGATGAAAATCCAATAAAACTTGAAATGGAAAAATATTATGCTGTTATTATATGTATGATCGAGTGTATGATACAGGGTGGTACATTAGTAAAGTCATCAGTAATAAAAAAAGAAATATTAAAATTAAATTCTTGAAGAAGAGTTGGAAGATTTTGTTTGGCCTAAACAGGACGATATTCAAGAAGTTGAAAAGATCAGGTTTTTTATGATCCAATTCAAATTCTTGGATGTCAACCATTGAAACTGGCACGATCAGACCGAGTTAAAATAGTCAGTTTGTATAAATCTTTGAGGAGAATCTAAAATGAAATTTTATTTTTTGTTATATTTTTTACTTATTATTATTCAAATTGTTGATATTTTCGAGAATAAATATTTTTTGTTCATTACTATATGTTTTCGTTACCTATTATTACCATTTCGTATGAATCTTTCTCGAATTTTTTAAATGTATTCTGGCATTTCATCTATAATAAATAGTTCATGTTTCGCAATCGAAAAATAATAAGATTCAACACTTCTTTTTCAATCGAACCGCTACTTCGCGTATGCCTTTAATTATTGAATAATTACACTCCAAATATGACCCCCTATCAAAATTGCCATGTCACGTGGTGAGAAGTCTCAATGTAATATCTATGCCAAATTTCAGTTGAATATCTTGTGAAGTGTAGATACTATGAGAAAAAAACTTGAAAAAATTTTAAACTTCAACACTCTGTATCTCGAAAACGAAACGTTAGCGACCCCATATTTATGGGACTTTTTTTTCTTAAACTCACTTAAGGAATCTCCCTTTTCGTTTGTACATTCAATTTAGGAACACCCTGTATAGCCTATCTTTCTCGATAATTAAAGCTATTAGTGAATTTAAATATTATATCCGATTGTGTTGATTGATCTCTTGATAATGGTAAGAGGTGTTCAGAAGAAAAATTGTGAGGAGATCCAAGGAAATTCGGGGAGATCCAGGAGATCGGGGGAGATCCGAGGAGATCCGGGGAGATCCAGGGGAGATCCGGGGAGATCCAGAGGAGATCCGGGGAGATCCAGAGGAGATCCGGGGAGATCCGAGGAGATCCGGGGAGATCCGAGGAGATCCGGGGGAAATCCCGAGGGAGGAAATCTTTGTCGCAAAAAATCTCAAGTGGGTACCCCCTCGATTTTACCACGAAAACCAACAGAATCTTAATGATATGAATAATTATTTGAATTTCTTTTCAAAATAACTGCTAAATATTCGTTCCTATCAATATTATTTTGTATGACTTCAGTATTCTAAAAAATTCAAGTTCTCACATTCGAATTGACAAAACTGTAAAACTCAGTGTATTGTTACAAGCATGACATCCTCAAAAGTACAGGTCGAGGACAATGGAATAATTATTCGAGTAGGTATCGTTTTTCTTATTCCCAAGGTATCATCACATCTTGTAAATCTCCTTGAAACCTCTAGATCTATAATGCTTTCGAACACGAAATGTTAATAGCATGAAGTATAAATCACAAAGGTTTGACTGAGTGCAATAAAATGTTTTCAAGGAGAAAATAATCTTGACAAAAACATATTTTCTTCGTTTCACGTTATGTATATAAAATTCAGGAGCACCAAAAAAATTATTCCTTGTCTTGAGTATAAAGTGAGCACAAAAATGATATTGCTATTGTCGAAAAAAGTTACTCACTTGTAACCTGTCAATATATTAAGTAGTGTGGATTTTCCAGCTCCAGAGGGTCCCATGATTGCTGTCAATTCTCCAGATCGGAAGTGGCCACCGACATCTTTTAGGATGGTTTTTGGCTCTGCAAAAAAAATGAAATCAAAATCTATTTTCAAAAATTAACCAAGAAATATTGAAATAAGTCAAGTTTTTTAAGTTTCGTTATGTTAGTTTCTCTATAACCCGTCAGAAAGGTTGAAAGAACAGATTTTTTAATTAAAAAAAATTAACATTTAACGCAGCAAAATTGACCCTGGGCCATTCTCATTTTTCTCTTCTTTTTTCGATTATTGAACTTTCTTCGACTTTCTTTTTATTTTCTCATTTTTAATTCAGAATTCGTCATTGAAGACGATTCCATGAACTGTTGGTAGAAACCGATAATGAATTGACAGTGAATTAACACCGAATATTTCTTCCCATTAATTTCAACCAATCGCTAACAAGAATTGGTATGTCAAATATAAATTTTAAGTGGAAAAATTACTTAACAACGGCCAATTTAGCTGTCTGCAGTATTTCCGGAAAAAAATCGAAAATATTTCATACAAATTTGACAAGTTGAAGTTTTATTATTGTTCTTATTATTTTAATGAAAAAAATGTTGTAAGAAAATGAAATGTTTATTCAACTCAGGAAATAATCTTACTTAATATCCCTCGTGCATCTGATTTTTCCTGTGAAAAAATTGGAACACTCGTTTCTAAATAATCTATTAAAATAAAATAGCATTCGCGAAAATGGAAAAACCCTTGTCTTCGACTCGGATTTTTAATACCACTCTCACTCATGATATTTGTTGAAAAAAAATACTTAGAACCTCGATTTCTTTTCATTTTTCCGGAAAAATTAAATGCACTAGGGATATTACCTCCGAAAAATATTGAATATAAGGTGTTTTCCAATAAGAGGTATTATTTTGAATAGCCCGCTATTTCGGTAGATGTCACGTTTGAAGCTGTCATTTTTTGACATTTGACAAGTGGAAACTACGCCATTAATAAAAATGGAACGATACACGCTTCACGAAAGCATTGAAATTAATTCACTACAAACATGGTGAAAATTTGGTAGATACGGTTCGTGAAGCACCTTGTCGGACCGCAATAAGAAAGTGGTGGAAAAATTCGAGCTGTTGGGATAAGTTAGTGATGTGAAGAATAGAACCCGTGCACGTCGCTCAAGAACAGCCGAGAATATTGCTGCTGTAGCCGAAAGTGTTGAAGAAAACCCAGGTTTGTTCATTCCTCGTCGTTATCGTCACTATCAAGAAATGATTGATTTTTTATGGCCGAAAGGAAAGTATTGATCTGGACAACGTTTAATTTCACTAAGACGGCGCTACGTGCCACACAAGCATCGAAACCATTGATCTTTTGCGGGGAAAAGTTTCCGGACCGTGTTATCTCTCGAAGAGGTGATCACAATTGGCCACCGAGATCTTGTGATTTAACACCTTGCGACTTCTTCCTTTGGGCCACGTGAAAGAGAAGGTCTACGCCAATAGCCCAGCATCGATTCAGGCCTCAAAGATGGAATTTGTGAGGCTATGAGGACGTAGGGCAGCCACTTTGCGATTTGATTATGGAAAATCATTTGCCTGATGTTATTTTCCACTATTAACGGCATAGCTTCTTCTTTATAATGAAATAAAAATCCGATCATTTATATTGAAAAATGGTAATTTCTTTGAATATCAAAATAACATCTCTTATTGGAAAACTCTTAAGTCTGGTAGGTATTCCTTTTACAAAACCAACGATTTGGCAACAACTGAGATCTTAAAATCTTCAGCTTGTTGCGCTCCTTCACAATGAGGAGTGAAAGTATGAAGCATATGTCATTGTCGATTCATTGGGGTTTATGAACCCCATTCATTTCATGACTTCTCGTTAAATTTAATCACAGTTATTCCCAGTGACTCATCCAATTCCAGCAGAATTTTTATCATTCAGATCTTCGTATTCTCGACATGATTTTTCATCATGAAATTTTCATAGCGCGTAAAAACTGCTGGTGGTACACGTGCAGGAAAACACTATTATTGACGGTGAAGTTTTCCGACGAATCCATTTCCGAAAATTACAGATCATGTAAGCATTCCGCCAATACAAATGAACTGTTTTATATTCAAGGCAATAAAAGTTTCGATAGATACCTGTTCAGATATAAATCAAAATGTTAATTGGTGGTTAAGTTGATGTACAAGGTGAATTCGATCTTTGTATGTGGTCGCAAAATAGCTACTCGACCAAATAAAAGATTCAGTAATCTCAATCGATTTTTTATGCAGAATTTTAGAGCAAAAAACTAGGCAAAAACAGAGGAGTACAGATGAGAAGAATATTTTCTATATATTCATCAAAGCACATAAAATAGACTATTTCCCTAGTCTTAATTTCCACGAATCAGAAACACGCAATTTTGAATTACTAATGGATGGAAAAAATATATGTCAGCTAGCAACTGTCTGAAGTTTTTTCGAGTTTACCTGCGGCAAAACTTGATAGTTGTTTGTCAGATTAATATACATAATTAAGATGTCTAAAAACATTATTATTTTAGACATTATACATAACGCATGCCGAATAAATGTCACTCATGAAATAGTCTTGACAAATACCATTCGAGCATCTAATTTTTCCTAAAAGAAAATCGAAAAACACAAGCAAAAAGTATATTTTTAACAAAAAGCAATAGTGCAGTGCTAAAATTATTAATTAATAAAATACAGTGGGTTGAAAACACCCTCTAATACGAAGTAAATTCTCTCGAAATATTCTAAGAACATTACTCTTTGAATGGGTATTGATAAGAAGGTATAAGGTTGGGGTTATTCCGAAAATTTTCCAGACGTACGTAATAAATCCCTAAATCATTACGGTTCTGAAACAGTTTTGAATACACCCCTGGCTGATTGGTTTCATTACGCTTATGTGAAAACTGAAAAGTGTGTGCGAAAATGTCTAAAAGCAAGAAATAAAGTTTGAATGATAAAATCAAATTTATCAGTGAAGTCGACGCGCGACATTGCCGATTATAGAAACAAATTTTCTGTATAACGAATTTCGTTATAACGATTTTTTTGGGAATTAGCGCTTTCGTTATGGGAAAGTTCCACTGTATTACTAAGCAACGTGTTTTTCTGTTTTTTTCGGAAAAATTACATACCCTTATGTATTACGGATATCCGCATTTAAAATCAAAGGAAATGAAATGAAGGCCTCAAAAAAGGAGAGTGGTTTTTGGCGGGGCGGGATATTCAAAATGAAAAACCTTCAGATCAAAAACAAAATGTATACCCAACCAACAATAATACATAAAATTTTCATCATAAAAAATATAGCGTCAACAACAAAGGATATTTTTTTAGTGTCTATTGACTTCACATTATGCAAATATGTTATTTTTTCAACAACTTATCACACCTGAAGCTTGCATTTCGCGAATTTGTCAATACGACACAAATTTTATTGTATTATTTACACTTAAAATGTCAATGAAGTGGATTTTCCTAATAATTAAAAATACGGAACAAATTTCAGTGTATACAATGAAAGTTCATCGACCTAATGGTTACTTTCATGATGCCACCGACGACTCAACAATGGTTGTTTTGATTCCTGTAATGGAAAGATAAATATTATTGAGCTCTCTAAACGTACTATGTCGAAATTACTATATTATGAACTAAGTAAACGGTGAGCTGAATTGGTATTGCAATCATCCTAGAGAACTGCTAAGATTATTAGACCGAAACGAAAAGTATGTTCTCTACAAGGAAATAAATTAGGTTATGTCAATTGATTCAACCCATGGGGTCAAACTCAATGGCGAATAATATTGGTCGCCAAAGAATCAATAAGAAATAGTAAAGAAATTCAGGAAAGGTACTGTAAATTTTCAAAATTGTAATAGTGATTCACTTATCTACATAACCTAATTTTTCTCGAGGGATGAATATTTTTTTATTCTGTTGACGGTATTTAGTACAAGTAAAGTTGACTTGAGATAAGCATAAAAGTCGGAGAAAGGAATTAAGAAGCCAGGCGTCACGGCGCTATCAAATTTAATATCCAGGAAAATACCTTTTTTTATTAGGTTATTCGAAAGATAATTCAAGTCCGTATCTCAATACCATTTTTCCTATTTATTACCGTCAGCGACCTGCAGCGTGTTTTATATCAATTCTATCCCATTTATTTTTTTCTGTATTGTGACAGTATGCCTTGATTTAGAGACATAGATATGATTTAGAGCAAGAGCCCGTGAACCCCAGACCTTCGTTATTTTATAAAAGCTGAAAAATTGTCTACGCATGCTCCCAACACAGGTAATAACGATGGACCATTATGAAGTTGGGTTACCCTGGCTTTGGCAGGTAAACGGTATAAAGGGGTGTGAAATACTGATCTAATTTCGTCAAATTATAAAGTGTGATTTTTGATATTACCTTCAGAATATCAATAAAAATCACGTCATTAATTGCCAGACACTTACTATAGTGGCAACCCCTTGCCAGACACCCTTAATGTTCATTAAATTATATGTAATTCTACTTACGTTGTAGTATAAAAGTTGATTTTTATATATAGTACTTGGGTAATAATTAGATAAAGTTTTCTCATTAGCCAGACATTTTTGATAGTGCCAACCTTTGACAGACAAGCTTGTAGTTTAGCTGCAGGTGCGAGCGCGGAGACAGTATATATGAGTGAGTGCGAGTAGGACGACATGATTATAATGACTTATGCAAATAAATTTTTTGGTACAGGTTTCTATAACCAATCATTCAAGTGAATCTCAAAAACATCTGAAGAAAAGACACTCGATGCTACAACTAAATAAAATTGTTAAAAGAATAATTTAGAATTTTTAACAATTATTTAGTTGTAGCATCTAATGTCTTTTCTTCAGATGTTTTTGAGATTCACTTAAATGATTAAATCTGTACCAAAAAATTTATTTGCATTAGTCATTATAATCATGCCGTCTCACTCGCACCCACTCATATATATACTGTCTCGCGCTCTCACCTGTAGTAAACTACAAGCTTGTCTGGCAAAGGGTTGGCACTATCAAAAATGTCGGCTAATGAGGAAACATTATCTAACTATTACCCAAGTATTATATATAAAAATCAGCTTTTATACTATAACGTAAGTAAAATTACATATAATTTAATGAACATGAAGGGTGTCTGGCAAGGGGTTGTCACTATAGTAAGTGTCTGGCAATTAATGACGTGATTTTTAATGATATTCTGAAGATAATATCAAAAAATCACACTTTATAATTTGACGAAATTAGATCAGTATTTAACCCCTTTAATACCATTCACCCGCCAAAGCCAGGGTAACCCAAACTTCATAATGGTCCATCGTTCTTACCTGTGTTGTGAGCATGCGTAGACAAGTTTTCAGCTTTATTAAAATAACGAAGGTCTGGGGTTCACGGGCTCTTAGACTAATGTGTTTCTTGAATCAAAGAGACTTTGTAGCAAACTATTTCTCGATCATTATATCATCAAATATATATTTTTTAACAATAAACATTTTTTAATAACAAACGAAACATGTCAAATCATATAATTATGTTTTCCGCACTTAAAGTCTGCTTTTTAAAAAGAATTTATTCTAATTCAGATTAACAATTGCAACACTGAGGATAAAGAATTATTAATCCTATACAGATTAAGTTTGGAAAGGTGAATTACAAATCAAAGTGACTTGTCAGAAGTCTAATTCGTAACTAACTGAATTGTTCCTAAAGATCTAAAAAGTAAATGTTTATGTGGAATTGCACTTTTGCACATCCGCGGTGATTCCAGGAAAATGCCTCGTCGCCGTTGCATTCCTAGTAGGTGTCGGTTCCTTAACTATATGTTCTATATACCGGCCATTATGATCCATACATAGATTTATATATTTTCCTTGTTTCATTATACCTGAGTTACTCTGGCCAAAATATTAGGGTCCACTTGGACAAAGTAACTTATACTGAAATAAGGAAAAGATAATTATGTATGGATAATAATGGTCGATATATAGAACAACATATGATTTGACATGTTGCATTTATTAATAAAAAATGTTCATTTTATAAAATATAATATTTGATGAATATAATGATTGAGAAATATTGCCACAAAGTCCCTTTGATTTTAAGGAACACAATCATATCTATGTCTCATCAAGGCATACTGTCGCAATACAGAAAAAAAATAAATGGAATAGAATCAAACATAAACACGTGGAGATCGCAGACAGTAGGAAACAGAAAAAAATGGTAGTCAGAAAGAAACATTCAGAAATGTATTATCTTTCGAATGAATGAATAAAAAAGGCATGTTCCTAGAGAAAACATTTTTGATTGCGCCGCGACGCCTAGCGTCTCAATTTATTCTCACACTTTTATGCAGATCTCATGTCAACATTGACTTGAACTGAATACCGTCAACAGAATGAAAAAATATTCATGCCTTGTCGATAAAAATTAGGTTACCAAGAAAAGTGAATTACCCTGTAGGTACCTTCCCCACGTATGACATGCAAAATGAATTTATTGAAACTGAGAGACATTTTTAGTTGAGAGTATGAAGTGTTTTCTTGTCAACGACTCGAGAATGCAGGCCGAAACGTGAAACAGAAGAAGAACATGAGATGGAACTAGCCCAAATAATATATCAATGAATATTCCGCCATTGAGAATTTCAAGTCAACAACTTATTATTGGTGCCCAGCTTGTTTTGAATACAAAAAGCAAAAATGATGGAATTGGCCCAAAAAATATGTATTTATTTCAATAAGTGTTCCACCATCGAGAATTTCAAGTCAACAAGGTATCTTAGTAAAATTTTAACGTCAACAAAATAAATTTAAATATTAATTTTTTAAATAATATTTTCCAATTTTTTTGGTGATCAGTTTCTTAATAATAATACTTCGTATTTTTCATCCGTTCATAAATAAAAACATATTACTATATTCTCATTTGTAATATTTCATTAATTTGTCGAACATGGTAATATTTATTCATGTGGAAAAATATAACAATGAAATATAATCATGAAAACTGTGCGAATCCATAATATTAATGATCTATTTCGATCCACAAGGCACGTAAAAATTAACAGATTCAACATAGAGTCAGCGAAATGAACTTATATACTTAATGTTTCATCCAATAATTGGATCATTGAAAAATGCTGATTTTTTGAAAAGGGAGTCTGACGAGTTCATTTTTGAACGAAAAAATAATGATAAGTATAGGTACTTCGACAAAAAATCTATTACATCGCTTCACCTCGAATCAAAGTCCTTGAGGCTTAATCATTAATCATGATTCTGATGTTCATATCGAACAACCCCATAATCCTAGGTTGAAGGAATTTTAACTCAACATAGCACGTGGTAAACTTTCTGACCCCTCATAAGATTACACTGGACCACTTCCTGATTCGACGAAAATAAGGAATTCCGATAACATTGAAATTTGGCGCTGACTTCCTGTCCAACAACTCTTCTTCCTGGTTTTACGCAGATATCAAGAATAGAAGCAAAAACGTTGAACTAAGAAGAACGCTGGAAATTTCCCATTTCAATTTATTGCTCTGAAAGGTCAAGTAAAAAAATTTCATTACAGAGCTGTAGTGTTTCTTGAAAACGCTACTTTGCTGTTGAATTCTTCTACATTGAAACATTTTTTGACTTTTCTTAGAAACTTTATAGGTTTCACTCCCAGTCTCTGAAACATAAATAATCAAAAAATGTTGATTAAGGTGAAGTGCTCCAGCAAGAATCTTTGCACTTAAGTATTTGTCAGGAGCAAATTGGTCTTGAAAAAATTGTTGCCTAACAGTAAAACTGAAAAATGAAACAAATTAAAAGGAAATTGTAACGTTTCGGTGGCTATATCAGACACCTTCTTCAGACAAACTCTTGAAATCTATAGATTGACAACTATCAATGTCAATCAGATTACAAATGAAAAAATACACAATTCTGAAGATTTCAAGAGTTTGTCTGAAGAAGGTGTCTGATATAGCCACCGAAACGTTACAATTTCCTTTTAATTTGTTTCATTTTTCAGTTTTACTGTAGGCATTAATTTTTCAAGGCCAATTTGCTCCTGACAAATACTTAAGTGCAAAGAAATAGTAAATAAATTCAGGAAAGATACTGAAACGTTACAATTTCCTTTTAATTTGTTTCATTTTTCAGTTTTACTGTTAGGCAACAATTTTTCAAGACCAATTTGCTCCTGACCAAATACTTAAGTGCAAAGATTCTTGCAGGAGCACTTCACCTTAATCAAACATTTTTAATTATATATGTTTCAGAGACTGGGAGTGAAAACCTATAAAGTTTCTAAGAAATGCAGAATCCTCCCAGAATATATTCCAAGCGATATTTTTTAACTTTTCTACGTTATTTTTCAATGAACCAAATTTTTTTCATCTCAATAAAAAAACGAAACAATAGTTCGTTTGAATATTATCTCCCAAATTGTGCGAAAAGCGTAAAAATAAAGATCAAAATGACAACAATTTCTTGCTTCCGTTCATTCATTTATAAAGATTGCAATGAAGCAATTCATACTACCAACTTTCACCTTGGAGGTTCGGTGAAAATAGTGAAAAAGTTCAGTTAAAGTACGTTGTTTTAACAACCCATTGTACCTATAAGTATAGAAAGTTATAAATAATGTCCAGTAAGGTCAATAGTTATAACGCATTATTCGTCACAATCGAAACAATGAATGATGGCGGCTGAAAAATAAACTTCAATTTTGATATAGGTATGTGATTGGGCATTAAATTCCTTATTATTTCGAAATCAAAATTTACGATCTGTTTTACACATCTATAATTTTAATTTTATATTTAAGAAAAGTGTCATCTAAAGTAAATAAATCATTTTCGTCAGGTTTATTCAAGAAGCAATATATTTCATACCAAGCTTGTTATCCCAAACACATCGTCCTGTGGTACACGTTATCCTTCATTCAAATTTTTATTGTAGCTGCTTCATAACATCACCGAAGCCAACTCAACTTATACGAATTGAGATATTTCTTCTTATTGTGGTAGATGATTCACAAAATAACTGATGTTCCCTTAATTTTTTATCGGTTATGAACTAGATACCTTCAAAACAAATGGACAAGAGGCAATCGATCCATTTAAGCGTAGTTTCAGTCCTTTTAAACTACTGAAACACTGCTTATACTAAATCATTAATTTTTATTCATTCATTTTTATTAATTATTACTGGCGATTTAATTCAGTAATTAAGTTCGGCAAAAATAATAATTACGAGTATGAATCATTAAAAACAAAAATGACATTATCGTAATAAGTTTTACTTCCTGAGCAATAAAGATTTTTGTCAGCTTCGAAACCAACAACCTGTACATAACATATATAAATTAGATTAAACAAAATGTAGTCGTTAGCAAATGGTTTATTACACAAAATATTTGTATAGCCACTCGACTTATTTCCTGAACAAAAAATTGTAACATTGATATTGCTCAACAGACTATAGATACCTAAATTGCAGAAAAGTTATACACCGTGAATTAGGTACGTAATAAAAAATGAATTATCTTGCATCCTGTTTTAATTTTTTTTAGTCAATGACGTTAAATAATATTTAATGACCCAATAAGAGGAATTCATTGAAATGTTAATAGTTGCAGTATATGAAACGAATTGCGCGAATATATTTTTTGCAATTAGAAAAGAAAAAAATTAAAACAATCTAATGCCGAAAATTGTAAAAAAGGCTTATGATTTATCGTATAGCAACCAAAACCAAGTATACCCCAAATACCATATTGTAGAGAAGTTTTTTTAACAATTCACAATTATAAATGCTGTACAATCAACGAATAATAGACCGATATAATCAGGCAAAACAAAAAGCTTTTTAGGTACTGAAAATTTTCTTCATTTTAGCGAATTAATCTAATCGAAGGTTCTAAAACTGCAGCCATGGTTTGGTGAAGCCTTTTGCTTATTCATATTTTATACATTTGTTCGAATATAGAAGACATTTCAAGGACCAGATCTCAAATTTGCCTGTAGTTTCTGACGGTGAAGCGATATTTATATTAATTATCACTCCTTTAGTCCTTGTTTTTCCAGATGTTCTTCCAATTATCTAGCCAAACCAGTTGAAAAAAGAAAAAACTTATTCCGATGAAATTAGATATGAATATTTAACCATATTTTTTCAACAAACTGAAGAAATCCAATCACTACATCTACACTGGGAGACAGAGATTTTTTGCCGAGTTTTTTTATTTCTGTGCTCATATTTCATAAGTAGAAATGTTTGCTGTCTCGTTCACATTTTTCTCTTTGAAACTGTAATAAACATGGTATATTTCCGTTTATACGAAAAAGGTTGTTAAGTAGGAGCACAATTCCAGACCTTGCTTTATTCACGGTCTACCACAACTTAATTCCTCAAAAACTTTATAGGTTTTCACTCCCAATCTCTGAAACAGAAATAATTAATTTTCAATTAAGAGTGCTCCTGCGAAATCTTTGCACTTATTTGTCAGGAGCAAATAATTGGTTTTGAGAAAATCTTGACTAACAGTAAAACTAAAAAAGGTTTGTCTGCAGAAGGTGTCTGATATAGACACCGAAACGTTACATTATCCTTTTATTTATTTCCTTTTTTTTAGTTACTGTTAGGGAACAATTTTTCAAAACCAATTTGCCCCTGACAAATAAGTGCAATTTCATCTTAATTGAATTTTTTTAAATTATTTCTGTTTCAGAGACTGGGAGTGAAAACCTATAAATTTTTTGAGAAATGCAGAATCCTCCTAGAATATATTTCAATCGATACTAAACTTACGCGAAACCTAAATCCGAACCTGAAATAGTTGTTGTACAAGAAATATTTCCAAATAATTGCAGCATCTTGGAGAAACTCCAGTAATTCAATTTCCGAAACAAATTACCACATCTAATTTCCTTTTCTATAATTATCCCAAATTTCGAATGAAGGACAGAAAATACCACAGAAAAACTAATGAGTTGACATCTCTTATTGCAAAATAATCTCTCTTACTGTATAACAAACTCTAATATCTCGGCCAGCGAATGAAACAAAAAGAAATTATTCAACACAGACTCGAAGCATTTTTACGTCATCAGAAATTACGATCATTAACAATACATTAACTTAACGGGTAACCAGTAACGCTGTTAAAGATTACTGGAGAAATTTGAATTGAATGGTTGAATCGATAATGTCGATTTATCAATTTTATGCAGATGTGGGAAAATAGAACGTGACCTGAACGGGTGGGGAAAAGGAAAAATTCAGAATATATTTTTCATTATTTTTTGTTCATGATCTTTCTTTTTTTATTTGCATACTGTAATGGTGACTTACTATAGAGGTGCCGAAGGCACTGATGTGCCCCAAACATGCTGTATTTTTTTCATTCAAAATACAGTGGAAAAGAAAATACAGTGGAACTTCCCTATAACGAAAGCGCTAAATCTGCAAAAAAATTCGTTATAAAGAAATTTCGTTATACAAAAAATTTGTTTCTACAGTCGGCAATGTCGCGGTCGACTTCACTGATAAATTTAAGTTCATCATTCATACTTAAGCACTTCCTTTTAGACATTTTCGCACAACTTTCACAAGCGTAATGGTTACATTGGAACCAAATAGCTAGGGGTGTATTTAAAACTGTTCAGAAGGATCTTTCTGCCCGCTGCAATGATTTAGTTTAAGGTCAGGATTTATTACGTACCTACGTCTGGAAAAATTTCGGAAAAAAACCCACCCTTATACATTTTTACCAATACCCATTCAAATAGTGATATCTTTTGAATATTTCGTTATAGAAGAATTTACTTCGTTTTAGAGGAAACATGGAATTTGGATTCAAGGTACAATGTCTGTACGAAATAGTTATAAAGAGATTCGTTATGAAGACGTTCGTTATAGAGAACTTCACTATTATACAATATTCGATTTATCATTTCTCAATCGTCAAAATATCAGTGTTTTGAAAAAAGTCTGTGAGATTCTTGTTCGTTAAATTTTTTTTTCCTATAGTAATAAACTATAGTTAATACTCTCAAAAAATGCAAAGAACTTTGCTGCAGTTGTAAAATTGGATGACATTTTTAAAGTTGGCTGCCGGAAACATAGTTTGAAATAAACGAATTTATGCTCCAAATGTCATGGTTTTCTGCAAAATTGGAATGAAAACAATTTGTGCATTTAGAAACATGTTTTCTGCAGCCAACTTTGAAAATGTTACATTCAGTTATAATATAAGGAAAAAAATGAGTTATGCTAGACATAAATTAAATATTTTTCATATAATGAAATGGTTCTCTGAAAATGAACGAATTGTATTCTATAGCAGCAGCGATTCTAAACCATGTTCAGAAACAAACAACCATAACCCAACAAAAAAATAACTATTTTTTTGCCGGGCTAAAATATCACCTCAATTTTAATTTTTCGATTGAAATCTATTTTCGGCTATTTCCTCCAATCCAATATTCCAATTCTTCTTTTATCTCTGAATGACATTCTAACGAATACATCAATGTTGACATTCACTGATGAAGAAAACACAATATATTAAGTTTTCGCAACCTAACTCAGAGTGGAGCCTGAAACAGGTCCACAGAATGGTATTTATGCGATTAGAGGTTAACTTCTCTAAATATTTCGTCAGACTTGACAATCTTTATTCGAATGTTTGGGGGTACTTCTTTTCTTTCATTCAGGTAAGGTATTTGCGTTTTCTTTGCCCAAATAATGGATGTCCGTAGAATATCTCCAATTTTTTCCAATGATTCGAACCAAATCTGATTAGATTTTTTCAAGTGTCAGTTGCAATTTTCTGAAGGTAATTTGTTCAAAAAAAGGAATGTGTATAGTCGTTCACGAAAGTTGACGCGCATAGTAGGCGTTTGTTTATTTATCTGAAGTGGTAGTAGTATTGCTGTCATAACGTAAAATAAAGTCAACGTTGCTGAATGTACCGCGGGCCAGTCCGACGAGCTTGCTAGTTATCAGAGAACTGTATGCAATATTGACAACATTGCGTATCAATCTGACAAGAAAATGAACAACATAACTAAAATTTTAATATACACAGTGGAATATGCCAAATTTCCATGGCCAGCCGACGGCTCAACCTTTCGTGAACGACCATGAGTATCGAAGCATCGATATCGGCTTTTTTGAAAAACATAAAACTTTTGTTCATTAAACTCTCTTCTTTCCATAGTAAAAAAATTATATTATTATTAAGGTGAATGTTATGAGAAAATGCGAAAGATTTTTTGCTGGCTATGAAACTGCATGTAACATAACATTTTGAAGGCTGCCGAAAACATGGTTTAAAATGAACTTTATGCTCAAATTATCATTGTTCGAGAAGAATCCTCTATGTGAAGAAAAAAACAATGAGAATATGAAAAAGTGATACATACGGTTTCACAGCCGTAGAAGAAGTTCTTTGCAATTTCTGGAAACTTGTTTTTTGAGTTTTCACAAGAATTTGTAATGAAAAAAGCGTATTTACAAAATTTGTAGGTCTATTCATTAACAACAATTTTGCCATTTATCTTTTTCTTTATTATAATTGTAGTTCAGACCACATTTCAGTGTTAAAACGACTTAACGGTTTTCCATGTTGAAACATATTCTATTTCCCTCAGCAAAAGCTCAATGTAGGCAGTTGAATATTACCGGTTCAAAATCCTCCTAAGCTTTCGGTCAGTTAATCGAGTTACTGATGCTCGAAGAAATGAATGCTATTTCCTACTTCCTTGTTATATCACAAACAGGGTTATCTTCTTTTGTAGGTTAACTGAAAAGTAGCGAATAATGAGGAGTTATGCCCACTCTGTCAACATGTATCTGTTTCCTCATTTATACGGATATTTTTAGAATTATTACTTTTATCATTTGGTTTCAAAGATGTTCAGAATCATTGAAGCCATTTTGAGCGCTCGTCCTACTTAAAACGATGCTATATCTTCTTGCCTAAATGCCTGTTACTTCTAATTTTGAGCCGAGCCGAAATGGTCTCAAACGATAAGGTTCGACTCACTGATGACGAATTCGTGATCAAATTCAATTCTGTCCGTGGAGCCGCCCGTCCGTAAACACGATAACTCTGGAAAAAATTGCAACCAGAATAATCCATAAAATATGTTCATTCAAAATTGTTGTTCCTCAATATCTCAGACAGAACGAAACTGATAGGAATGAAATTTTGCTGTTGCATGCAAGATACACATAAGAATCTTTATACACATTCTGTGGCCATGGTATTAACGACCATCGGAAAAAATTATAATATTCCATGGAAAAACGTTTCTTCCGATCGTGCTGAGATGTTGCATTCAAATATTGAGTATCAAACTCAAGACCTATACGAAATTTCGAGTTAACAACCTTATTGCTTCACCAATGAAAAAGCGCTCAGAAGTACCTATTCAGAGCTTTCAAAATTTTCTTATTAACTTGTACCATCGAGATATAATAGAGAAGATGACCACTGGGCGGGGCTAAGTCGGGGACCAATATGGCGAAAACTTCAGGGTTGAAGTAAGTTGCCAGTTTTTTCTGTTCACAAATTTCACCCAAAAAATACGACGTGTTGGGTCTTTAGGAAACCTGTCCAAATAAGGTCAACTGAATATCAAATAAACAATTTTTCTTCAAGCGATAATATACACATATATAAAAGATATCAGATTACCAAGAGAGACTTGCAAAATTTCGAATGCGGATCTGTTGAGTACTCATCCCGAGACTCATCCCTACCTGTGGTATGTTTTTTCTAATTTCTTCTTATCTGGCTTTTCTCTGCTTGAAGAAAGCCTTACAGCACACGATACCATTTTATTGTATATTATTGAGCAGAAAAAATCACAATTCAACTAGAAAAAGGCGCAAGAATCACAATTCTTCCAGAAAATTCAACGATTGTCAAATTTGACGTTAAGGTGGTAGTAATATGGCGGATCTGATACCACGTTTATTTCAATGATGGCAACTCTATACTATCCTATCTCTATGACTTGTACAGGGTATCCCATTTTGGGCACTTTTACGGGATATCTCCGTTATTTTTAACGTTAGCGGGATGCGGTTTTCGCGACAGTGTGCTACTTTTTTTGTGAAACTGAAGATGGCGCAATCAGTTTTTGCATAGCCCTCTTAGTTTTTGCTATACAGAGTGAAAATGAAAAGTATCACTTTTTAATCACCTCCCGTATCTCAGTTGTGCTTAAACTTGGAGAAATGGTTGAAACGCATTCCTATAGATTTTTTTCCGTAGAATCCAGTGGCGTAGTCAGTTTTTCAATTAAACTTTCCGTTTTTGAGCTATTGAGCAAACATATGTTTTTTAAATTGGACACCCTGTATATTATGTGTTATTCTTATTAAGCACAATCTCAGCTTTTCAAAAAACTTATTTTATGCATTTATTTTCTAAACCAAGCTCAGAATTCAAGATTTTGTAATTCAATTCTGAATAACTAAGTAGTAGGCTCTATGACTGTTTATTAAAAACAAAAAAAAATGTCAAAGCTTTGTCGGTTGGTTTAAAAGTTTACAGTCTCTCAGTTTTTATTATTTATTATATCATATTAATGATTCAGTTTAAGTCTTTCTCATTACGGCTGCTTACGAAAATCACGAGAAATATGAACATGCTTGTTTGTGATCTAGATATTATGTTAACATTATTTTCGATTTCTAACGAAATCTTGACATTTATTTTTTGGTTTTAATAAACAGTCATAGCCTACTACTTAGTTATTGACAATTTAATTACAGAATCTTGCATTCTGAGCTTGGTTTTGAAAATAAATGCATAAAGTAATATGTGTTTGAAAAGCTGAGATTGTGCTTGATGAGAATAAAAAATAATATACAGGGTGTCCAATTTAAAAAATGTATGTTTGCTCAATAACTCAAAAACGAAAAGTTTAATTGAAAAACTGACTACGCCACTGGATTCTACGGAAAAAAATCTATAGGAATGCGTTTCAACCATTTCTCCAAGTTTAAGCACAACTGAGATACGGGAAGTGATTAAAAAGTGATACTTTTCATTTCCGCCCTGTATAGCAAAAAAACTAAGAGAGCTATGCAAAAACTGATTGTGCCATCTTTAGTTTCACAAAAAGTAGCACACTGTCGCGAAAACCGCATCCCGCTAACGTTAAAAATAACGGAGATATCCCGTAAAAGTGCCCAAAATGGGATACCCTGTACTCTTATGCTCACGTAGTGGTGTCTGGTACGACTGAAGAAACCTGAAGTTTTAAATAAAAGCTACTTTGCACAGATGAAGTTTAGCTGAAAGAACATCTTATGAGAAGCGTCAGAGAAACGGTAATTTTGCAAGGTTGAATGAAGTCAATAGTCATGATAAATTGACTTAATTATAGACTAACTCATTGTCAATTGATCAATTAAATGAGGATCAATTCGCAACAGACCACAACCAGCTCATTATAATTCTCTCAAAAAAGTGTTCATTTTTAATGGGATATGCGTAATCAAAGTTTTTTCTGGGATATTTGCACTTCCTCTGTATGGTTCTAATTCGAGTTTTATTCCCATGATAAAAATTCATTTATTTTTTCTGCATAATCGAAATTTATTCATAATTAATAAAATCAAAACCGGCACCAAAACTGCGGCAATATTCTACCTCTTAACTAGGATTTTTTCTTCAAAACCTGTAACTTATGTAATTTCCCATATAACATGCTCGAATTTATCTAAAATTTCAGATTTTTTTGTTGCATTCTAAACAATAAGATTTATTGCTACTATTGAGTTCGATCTGCATGACAAATAACAGATATTTGTATCAAGAGATAAGCATTATTCATGATAACGGATTACAATACATTCAAAGGTTAAAAATTCTCAACAATGGAGTTGCAACCTTTCGAAGGACAGTTTTAGATAATTCTACTTGAACTGAGCACATGGTTCAAATTCCTTAGTGCAAATCGATGAAGATAACGATATAGAATAAGGATGACATGTATGGATCCTTCAGAAACCAAAAACGATTCGAATTCCATCTCCAAAATAGAATATCGCACCGCTTCCGAATAAAATCACAGTGTAACTTCCCTATAACGAACGTCTGTATAACGAATTTCGTACAAGACATTGCACCTTGAATCCAAATTCCATGTTAAAAACACTCTCTAAAACGAAGTAAATTCTCTATATAACGAAATATTCAAAGAACATCACTCTATGAATGGGTATTGGTAAGAAGGTAGATATAAGGGTGGGTTCTTTCCGAAATTTTTCCGAACGTACGTAATAAATCCCGACCTTAAATCATTACGGCAGGATGAGAGATCCTTCTGAAACAGTTTTAAATACACCCCTTGGCTGTTTGGTTTCAATCTAACGCTAGTGTGAAAGTTTTGCGAAAATGTCTAAAAGGAAGTGCTTAAAATTGAATGATAAACTTAAATTTATCAGTGAAGTCGACCGCGATATTGACGACTATAGAAACAAATTTTCTGCATAACGAAAAATCTTGATAACGAATTTTTTGCTGATTTAGCGCTTTCGTTATAGGGAAGTTCCACTGTAGGTATAAGAATAAGGAAGATATTTAATTAATGCCAAGAGTGAAGTCTTTCATATCGGTGTATTTTTCAAACACGAAATCAATAAACAAGGACATCACCACATTTTCTAATATGTGACTAATATTTGCATTTTGCTGTTGTCGTTTCCTGAATATCAATCGGAAAACTCGAACAACAACTGATGTGGTTTTTTCATTCATGATTCATAGTCACTTTAAGAATTTATCAGTATGAGTCTGCGGTCACTGCATAATGTTATGATGAATAATGATAATTATTTATTTGTAAGTACTTGACTCAATGCTCACTGATTTGTTGTAATGACTATAGCAATATGGCTATTGAAAACAATATTTTTTTGAAGATGTTTTACCTTGAATTAATTTTTTTCAAAATATTCTAAGATTTTTCATTTTTTCATTGATAAATTACATAGATATGAAGGGTTTTCCAATAAGAGGTGTTATTTTGAATAGCCCGCTATTTCGGTAGATGTCACGTTTGAAGCTGTCATTTTTTGACATTTGACAAGTAGAAACTACGCCATTAATAAAAATGGAACGATACACGCTTCAAGAACGCAATGAAATGTTCAAAATTCACTATAAAAATGGTGAAAATTTGGCAGGGACGGTTCGTAAAACTCGAACATTTTTGGGTCGTCGCGAAGCACCTTGTCGGACCGCAATGAAAAAAATTGGTGGAAAAATTCGAGCTGTTGGGACAAGTTAGTGGTGTGAAGAATGAAAGAATGAAACCCGTGCACGTAGCTCAAGAACAGCCGAGAATATTGCTGCTGTGGCCGAAAGTGTTGAAGAAAATTTAGGTTTGTCCATTCCTCGTCGTTCTTTGGAATTAGGATTTCCACAATGATTTCTTATGGCCGAAATTGGAAAGTGTTGATCTGGACAACGTTAACTTTCAACGACGCTACGTGCCACACAAGCAACGAAACCATTGATCTTTTGCGGGAAAAGTTTTCGGACCGTGTTATCCCTCAAAGAGGTGATCACAATTGGCCACCGAGATCTTGTGATTTAACACCTTGCGACTTCTTCCTTTGGGGCCACGTGAAAGAGAAGGTCTACGCCAGTAGCCCAGCGGCGATTCAAGACCTCAAAGATGAAATTCGTGAGGCTATCGAGGACATAGGGCAGCCACTTTGCGATTTGGTTATGGAAAATGTAATTAAAAGGATATGGTCCTGTAAGCGTGGTCATGGTGGTCATTTGCCTGATGTTATTTTCCACTATTAACGGCATAGCTTCTTCTTTATAATGAAATAAACATCCGATCATTTATATTGAAAAATGGCATTTTTCTTTAAATATCAAAATAACACCTCTTTATGGAAAACCCTTTAGTAGGTACATGAATAAGCATCCTTAAAGCTTTTTCATCCTTAGCTGACATCATCGATGGAAAATCATCATCATGCAAGATCTATTCTATTGTTCTGATATTCTATTCGTATTGATGCAGGATATTAATATTGAAACAGAAAATTTAAATTAATAACAAACTCAGACAATGGTGGACTATTCCATTGAGACTGACATTCTTTCGATGATAAAAGGTTCGAATACATGGACTTGAAAAACAGGAAATGTGCTGAAGGATAAAATCTTGATTATAAACCAGCTACTATTATGCTCAATGTCAAAATAAGAAATAATCATACCAAATATCAGAAAATAAATATTTGAAACATAACATGCAAAAATTGAGAATGAATTAATAGGAAATTTCTAATTTGGAATTACTCGAAGAACAAAATTCCATCTTATTTTGTGAAAAGAAGGATCTGTTGAACCATAAATATATTCTGATATTATAAGAAATATTCAAATTTATACTGAAATGAATCAGATCCTTTACAAAGGTTTCGTAGACAAAGAAATAAAGTTTTGCTATATATTCGGATGAACTAAGTCAATAGTGAAGGTTAAGCAATCAAATTTGTATTGATGAAAACGTTAACACTATGGAAAAGTTGGAAATAATTCGAACAAACAATAATAATGCAGTAAACAACATTTCTTTTGGAATAATCAATCAATTCTTTTGAATTAATTGACTTTGTAGATCTTTAAGGTAGTAACAGGGTATAAAGTGGAAATTTTCGAGGAAATTGAAAAATGTAATTCAATAAAACCGTTTCAACCATCTAAAATCACTGCCATAGAATCTTTTTAGGTAATTCTTACAACAAGTATTCTACGAGTAATATGGATTGCTCGATTGATTTTCTTTTCTCAAACACTCAGTATACATACAAGCTTCTTGATTTGAACTATCAAATCAATTAATTATTTACCAATTATACTAAGAATATTGACCTGGAATCACTTTAAGGTGAGTAAAATGGGCATTCGCCTTTGTTTTAAGAACTTTTGTTCCTATATGACCATGGTTTGTTTACTAGCTCAAAGACATAAACACAGGTTTTAAAATGATGTAAAAATGTACTTACTTGATCCCTGGATCACAGTGTATGATAGATCTGAGAATGCTAAATCCACTTTAGGCCTTTTTGGAAGATGTGTGAGGGTCTTAGCCTGCATAGGCACAATTTGAACTTTGACATCGGAGTTCCTGTTTTTTAATAAAAGCGTATTAGCCATTTCCTCGGCGTTTTCAGACACCATTTTATCGAATTTCAATAATGCACTATTTCGAAGGATCAATGAAAATTCATCTAGTGTTCAAACTATCACTTGACAACAATCCTAATAATAACAATCTACTTTCCTCCCTTCAAACGTCAACGTGAGGAGGAATGAAAACAACTACACAAGTCAGCTGTGACTGCGACGAACGCGATGTGTTCTATGTTCTGTGGACTGTGGTTCTGCTTCTTGCCGCTCTGGTCTCGGATGCGTCAAGATCGTTTTGGCGAATATTTACGAAGAGGTTAATGGGTTTATTCGGTTTCGCTTCGGGTCTATTGTTCGTTAAGTCAAGTTTGTACATTGTCCCCAAAAATTTAAATTCAATATTCAATCGACTCGACCTCTGTGGAAAGGTTGTGTTTGGGTTGGGAGCATTGTTAGTTTCAGCCCCTCTGTTGGTAGTGTGCTATGGGGAAGTCCACAGAACATAGAGTAGGGTAGGGTCATCAATATTCAGATCCCTGAATTCAGTTTTTCTAGAACACTGGAAACAGATGATTTTGGTCCATTTCGCATAAGATTATTACGAAAAATATTATGTATAGTCCGTTCACGAAAGGTTGAGCACATAGTAGGCGTTTCTTTATTTATCTGAAGTTGGCAGTATTTGCTGTCATAGAGTAAAATAAAGTCAACGTTGCCGAATGTACTCGGCCTCGTCCGACGAGCTTTCGAGTTATCAGACAACTCTTTGCAATATTGACAACATTGCTTATCAATCTGACAAGAAAATAAGGAACATAACCTAAAATTTTAATATACACAGTGGAATATGCCAAATTTCCATGGCCAACCGAATGCTCAACCTTTCGTGAATGGACTATATATGATTATAACATATGTTGCTCAAATTTGTGGTTTAGTTGCTGTATGAACTGACCGTGAATTCATAAATAATTGAGAGATATTCCGTTTGAGATTATTATTCTTACGATTATCAATACCATCAATGTCTAATCCATCACAGCATCTCAAAACATCAATGAATTGGAGTCTCACAAACAAATTTTAAATAAGTTATGTTTGAACACAGAAATAATAATAGTCTTGTTAATCACCCAAAGTAATTAAAATGAAACACAGAAATAAAAATTTAAGAAAGCCCTGAGCAGGTGCTTTAGCGTTCGTTCATTGGTGGAGCAATGAGGCAATTACCACAAAATTTTGTATAGGACTTGAGATGAATATAACGTGCGTTCAAAAAAATTCGTGGTCAAGTAGGCTGTGGATTCTATTTTTCCCCTCATAGACTCTTAGGAAAAATAGAATCCACAGCTTACCTGAACACGAATTTTTTTGAACGCACGATATAAATGCAACATCTCAGCACGATCGGAAAGATATTCTGGAAATTATTCAAAAACTGAAATATGTGAAAGCTTGGCAATTAAAAAAAAATTCTGTGCTTCTTATGATGCGATCCTCTTGAAATTTTGCGCGAACATTCTGTATATCAATTTTAATGCACAAAATGAATTTCAGTCGCATCGCACATCTTCTTATTAAAATATGGAAATTCTTCTATTCAATATTCCACTTGAATT
Organism: Propylea japonica; assembly: GCA_013421045.1. NCBI lineage: Eukaryota > Metazoa > Arthropoda > Insecta > Coleoptera > Coccinellidae > Propylea > Propylea japonica. Next base: position 92,020,807 of record CM024241.1, read on the forward strand.
CTCTATGGTTCAGATGATATGATTTTCTTGAAGTTTTGCATGAACGTTCGGTGTAACAATCTTCATTAACAAAATAAATTTCACACTCGAATCGGATATCTTCTTATGGAAATACGAAGTTTCTTCTTTTCAATATTCCAATTGAATTTTCTATAGGTCTGTTCACACTTTGGCTTATTGGACAACTTGCATGTAGCCGCAAAATTTCATTTCTATTGGTTTCGTTTTGTCAGAGATATTGAGGAACAGAAATTTCGAATCGCCATATTTCATGGAACACCCTGTACGACTTGGCTGGTTAACGAACTTAACCGAGTCATTTGGGTACCGAACTCACCCTGAAAATCTCAAGTCTCTAAAACAATTCCTCCGAAAAGTTATCGTGCTAACGGCCGGGAGTCCGATAAAATTGGATTTGACAACGAATTCGTGATCAGGAAGTCAAAACTTATTGTTGGAGACCATTTTCGGCTCAAAATTAGAAAATTACAGACATTTGGGCAAAACGATATAGCACTCGTTTAAGTAGAACGAGCGCTCAAAAAGAATAAGAAAAAAGCAAAGCAAATTATTCACTTTTGTTGTGAATTTAAGTGAATTTATTCACAGCCTAATCCGGAATCTTTTATGTTTATGTTTAGTCTAATTCAGCAGTCGATATCGAATAAGCAATAATAAACATTTGATAATTTTCACGCGCTTGTTACCGATGGGTACATTTGCGGTATAATAATTCTGGCTTCATGTTAGTAACTTCCAAGTTTTTGCGGAACTTTTTACTTTAAGAGAGAGTTCTCTGTGACATCTCTCTCATTTTCATCTTCCGATTTTTGAGCGGTCGTTCTACTTAAACGAGTGCTATATTGTTTTACCCAAATGTCTGTAATTTTCGAATTTATAGCCGAAAATGGCCTCAATCGATAGGGTTAGACTCCCTGTTGACGAATTCGTGGTTAAATTCAATTCTGTCCGTGGGGCTGGCCGCCCGGTCGTTAGCACAATAACTTTCGAAGGAATTGTCCTAGAGCCTTGAAATTTTCTGGATGAGTTTCCAAATGTCTCGGTCAAGTTCGTTAAACAGCCAAAAAGAACGTGTACAGGAATTTCCATAAAATATAGCCATTCGAAATTTTTGTTCCTCAATATCTCCGAAAATACGAAACCAATCGGAATGAAATGTTACGGCCAAATACAAGATGGTAATAACATGCCGCATGCAAAATTTTGTGGCTGTAGTGTTAACAGCACCATAGAAACTTCAATTGGAATATTGAAAAGAAGTATCTTTATATTTCCATAACAGAATATCCGATTCGAGTCAAATTTATTTTGAGAATGAAAACTACCATACTGAATGTTCCTGTAAAATTTCAAAGGGATCGCATTATCAGAACCATAGAATTTAATTTTTGTAATTATTTATTTTTTACATATTTCATTTTTTTAATAATTTTCAGAATATAACTCCGATTGTGCTGAGATTCTGCATTTATATATTCGGTATCAATCTCAAATCCCATATAAAGTTTTGAGGTGATAGTCACCGAAATGAGCAAGCGAATTCAAATTATCAGAATTGGGGGTTGTGACGTACTCGTTAGCATTCCTTCTATTGGTTGTGAATCGTTATCCCCACTATTTATACTTGGTCATACATCATCATGGCGCGACTTTCGAACCTACGGGTGAAGAAATCGCATGTTCAATGTTCAATTGAAATTAATTACTTGAAATTTCAAATGAATAATTTGATAGATATACAGGGTGATTTTTTTAAGTGTTTCATTAGACGTTTTCGAGAAAGGAATTGTAATACAGATTCAAGATTTTGGAGTTTCGTTTTAGAGTACATGAACTTTAATTGTAAAATATTTTCAAGAGGAATCTACTTCCGGTTTCACCGGAAACGAATGTAACTTCGTTATTTCAAATGCAACACCCTGTATATTTATACATATTCGAATTCTTCGTTCAATTCTACACTGATTTGATGTATGATATGTGCAACCACTCAAGCGGTTCTTGAATTATAGCCTGATTATCAAATTTTTTGAAAAAAAGGTTGTCACAAATTATGGTCCATATCTTCAAAATCCCTCATTACAAGAATTTCTTTTTGCGAAAGTGGAACAAAAGAAAGTACGCTGATGCTGTTTCTTGTATAACTTATGAGGAAATATTATACAGGGTGTCTGAAAAAGGGCCTCAAAGTGAGCCTCAATAAAACTATGAAATCTCACTTTTTTCAAATAGCAACCCTATAATTTTGTAATTCCAATCGATGGCTCGTCAAAAACTAGTTAGGGTGTCCCGAACATTTCATACCTCTAAAGTCAGTAGTTTTGCCGTTATTGAATAAAATTCGAATTTCAGGATTGAATCAAGGTTTCTTAGTCTAACCATGCATTTATTAGGATAAAAATTTTCAAGAAGGCTGTGTCTGTTGATTTATAATGCATTTCAGAGAACTGCCATTTATACTTTTTTGATCCATCGGGCACTATGCAAAATATGTATGAATTACAGTAACAGTGATGTATTGAATATGTCCTTCATTTATGGTGAATGTAACAAAATATTAGAAACGGCAGTCAGAATTTTCAACGAAAGAAATCCACATTTACCACCTTTAACAAAATCGAAGTTCAGGAAGTATCAAAACAATTTTCTCCGTAGTGGAAGCATTAACCTAAAACGGAATCGTGTGAATACAGTAACAGATCATTCATTATCTATTACTGTATTCACTCGTGTCCGTTCAGGGCTAAGGCTTCCAGTACGGAAAAAATTGTTTTGATACCTCCTGAACTTTGATTCCGTTAAAGTCAGTAAATGTGAATTTCGTTCGTTGAATTTCTAATTACCTGTTCTAAGAATTTGTTACATTTGCGGCAAATAAAGAACATACCCTTGATATATCATTCCAGTGAAATTATTATTGCATGTTATGCTTAGTGCTTGATCTGTAAGAAAAAGTAAGAATGACAGTTCCTAACATTGCCTACTTCAAAAATGCAAGCTTACAAACTGTGCGAAACCTGTCTTTAATCGTGAAATTCGAATTTTATTGAATAACGGCCAAAATACTGCTTTTAGAGGCATGAAACGTTCGGGACACTATTACTGGTTTTTGACGAGCAATCGATTGGAATTACAAAATTATAGGGTTGCCATTTGAAAAAAGTAAGATTTCATAGTTTTATTGTGGCTCACTTTGAGGCCCTTTTTCAGACACCCTGTATAATATTTCCTCATAAGTTATACAAGAAACAGCATCAGCGTACTTTCTTTTGTTCCACTTTCGTAAAAAGAAATTCTTGTAATGAGGTATTTTGAAGATATGGACACTAATTTGTGATAACCTTTTTTTCAAAAAATTTGATAATCAGGCTATAATTCAAGAACCGCTTGAGTGGTTGCACATATCATACATCAAATCAGTGTAGAATTGAACGAAGAATTCGAATATGTATAAATATACAGGGTGTTGCATTTGAAATAACGAAGTTACATTCGTTTCCGGTGAAACCGGAAGTAGATTCCTCTTGAAAATATTTTACAATTAAAGTTCATGTACTCTAAAACGAAAATCCAAAATCTTGAATCTGTATTACAATTCCTTCCTCGGAAACATCTAATGAAACACTTAAAAAAATCACCCTGTATATTCAATCCAACTCTTAAGCTGTCACATGAAAAAACCCTATATTTTTACATACTGGAAATGCCCATTGTTTTTCATTATTCATATCATGGGAAATACTAATAGCTGAATGTATCGGTCAAAATTTAAGAACTCTGCAAATCTCCAGCACGGGATTTTTCGATACCTACTCAATTCTATAATGGTTCGTTCAGATTCTACCTACTTTACTGTCAAAGATTGCTGATAATGATTAGAAAAATAACCGGATTCAAGAAGTGAATACGACCCTGATAAAGAAACTTGAAATTCATTTTCTATTAGTGATATGGCGTAGTGAATTCGATATTTATTCATGATTTATAATTATTCTTTCTGCCAAAAAAACTACGGAATAAATTTTACCAGATTTTTGTGAATATTTGTTTACTGGGAATTCTAATCTCTCAAGGGCGTATTCATGAGGCAAAATGGAAATATTTGGATTACCAGTTTTGATTTCAATAAATTGGGTTCTTTCAGTGGATATACTACTCAATTTCGGAAATAAGATCCTCATTTTCACCTTTTTAAAACCAAATTTCAATTTATAACTCTTCATTATTTCTCCTTTGTTTCTGTAGCTATATTTCTGATGATATAAATCAATTTCATTTGGATTTGAAAATGTGAGAAATTTGTCGAATATTATACCTAACGATGCATGAGCTATGCACGTTGAAAAATCTCAAAAAATAAAAAATAATAATTCAAATATAGTGAAATTGTTCAAACAATGCTGGTGGCATGAAAATGGAAATAAAAACGTTTCTGTTTGATCATACATAATTATTATTTCGACCTGGAAGGTTAATCTACTAATGACTAAAGGAAATCAATTATATTGATTCAAAAATTCTGAATTGACATTTTAAAGTTCTCGTACAATTTTAAATTTCGATTCAATCTATTATCTTAGATTCGGGAAGGTTAGAAATTTGATTTCATAAGAGAAAAAGCATACGAGAACAATCTGAGATATGAGAATTGAGGCCAATGTCAAATTAATTCATAAGTATTGCAAAATCCAGTGTTTCTTTTGAATATACAGAACGATGGAAGTTAAGGTATTAATAATTCGCCGAAGTAGGTATTAATAATTATACCGTTCACATATTAGAAATGGTTAATGGTTTTTGCATATCCTGAAGGGATTCAACATTATACCCGAATCTGAAAGTATAGCGGAATAAATATTAGAAGAATTTAAATTATATCTATATCAAGTTATATTCAATTTTATTTGATAGAAAGAGCAAACGAAAAATTTTAATTGACTCACTACAAACTAGTTATTCAAAAACATTTTCTCCTCCATTTTCTGCTTAAATTCGCTGGTATATAATAAGTTGTTTCTCCAAAAGCAAGCATGCGATAATTTAAATGAGTTGAATAAGAATAATTCTAACATACTGAATATAGTTAAGTTTTTAATCAAACTTCAGTAGTAATAAATTCAATTGCAAAAGAAGCAAGCGAAAAGATCAAGCCATGTCTGAATTTTTTCTGGGAATAATTAAGTATTAATCTAATGAGTACACTTCAATTGACCTTTGGCAGTCGAATAAATTGATGTAATATTATCATGGACGATTATGAACTCATAAGCGACTCGTCCTTTCAGATAGTGTTGAAAATTGGAAAATATGAGTCTATTTCCATCTGTCTAAGCTACTGTCTACAGACTTAAGTTTAGTAGGTATAGGCATTGCTTCTCCAATGGTTAAAGTTTCGATTTTTGTGTGTTGTCAAAATTGTGTGTATAATTTCTTCATTATTTTATCAGAAGAAAATGCAATCTGAATGAGAAAAGGGGTCAAAACATTCTATGGACTTTGGGTACAACCATCCTTGTACACTAATAGTGCCAAACTGGAAAAGCACAAAAATTTTTGAGAGTTTTTGATTTTAAACTTTATCTGAGTATCTGATATCCTCCAAATTTGGTTCATAGATTCAGAAATAACAAATATCTATGTTGAATTTCTAATCAATACTAGTAGGGACCTTCAATGAACCCAACCGAGAATTTGATCTGCAAATTACAAAACAGTAGCTTTTTATTGAAAGATAGTGACTGAAACATTCGGGATTCGGATTCGCTATCAGAAGCACTCTTGAAATATTTAACCTCGTTCAAAAGGTTATTTGTGGGTTTGTTCCCATGAACGAATGTTTTTGCACAAATATCCGGTATTATAATTTTTGAAACCATAACACAATACATTGGAACTTCCTTATAACGAAAGCGCTAAAACCGCAAAAAAAAATCATTGTAAAGAAATTTCGTTATACAGAAAATTTGTTTCTATAGTCGACAATGTCGCGGTCGACTTCACTGATAAATTTAAGTTTATCATTCAAACTTAAGCACTTGCTTTTAGACATTTTCGCACAACTTTTCACACTAGCGTAATGGTAAGATTGAAACCAAACAGCCAGGGGTGTAGTTTCAGAAGAATCTCTCTGCCTGCCGTCATGATTTAGTTTAAGATCGGGATTTATTACGTACGTCCGGAAAAAATTTCGGAAAAATTCCACCCTTATACCTTCTTACCAATACCCATTCAAAGAGAGGATTTTCGTTGTATATTTCATTATACAGAGAATTTACTTCGTTTTAGAGGGTGTTTTAACATGGAATTTGGATTCAAGGTGCAATGTCTTGTACGAAATTCGTTATACAGACGTTCGTTATAGGGAGGTTCCACCACTGTATATCAGTTTTAAGAATAGATGAGGTATCGAGATGTATAGTCAATAAGTTAAATAATCTCAATAGTTCCGGAGTTGTTAATCACATAAAATCAAATAATAATTTTCTAATTATATTCGATATATGAGTTTCCATGGAAGTCCATGGAAATTTAGATATCATTCTTATGCAATTTAAGGTCCAGGAAGTTAAGGGCATGGCAGGAATTAAAATGATAAATTTTTGCGCGGTTGAATTTGTATGGAGATTTCTGAATACAAAAAATTGGACTCAAAGGAATTAAAATCTAAATTGAAATACCAGATATTGCAATATTTTCACGACATTCAGAGTTATTAAATAAGTAAAACTACTCAAGAAATAGGCAACACATATTACGTATATACTCCCAAGGCAACATTGAGAAAGTTCAAAGCTTTCAATGAACATGCAATAAAAGGAAATTTTCGTGAATTTTCATTGATTCCTTCGTAATCATATATTCCAAAAGGTGAAAACAAATAGCTCACCGATTATTGTTGTTGAAGAAATACATGGTTACACCATTCACTTCACAAACACTCACTACAGCAACTTCTTCGCAACTGTCTTATCTTGAGATGAGAATTTCTAGGCAGCAGTTGACCCAAATGACCCTAAAAGATGATCAATTGTTGATTTTTGCCGAGAAATTACTGATAACGAATTGTTATGATTTTCAAACTACGTATACGTTATTTGACTTCACTTCACGGAGTTTGGCACTGATCATCTACGTGTGGTAGAAAGTTTTCCATTCTTGCAGACAGATGAAAGTGAGAGCAGAAGATGTTATTACATTACCGATTGATATAACAGGTTACTGGAGGAATTAGGTAATATTTTGGAGAAAGGGATATGGAATTACCGAATTCAGGTTGTTTACGGAAGGAAAGAGCCCAAATATTCCTCAAGATCATGTATTTTTTGGATACAACAAAAAGGCCCTACAAATAGTAGGTATACCTACTCAATTCGTTTGAATTTATGCATCTCTACTGATTTCTTGTAAAAGTTTGTATTTCTTAAATGGGAACAGAGGATGTTCGAAGATACCAAGGATACAGAAACAAGTTAATGAACCTCATTTTAAAATTCATGAAAAAAGTTTTCTCCTATTTTTGAGGGCTAAATCGTTTGCCCAAATGTCTGTAATTTTCAAATTTTTAGCCGAAAATGGTCTCAAACGATAGGTTTAGACATCCTGATGACGAATTCGAGGTCGAATTCAATTCTGTCCGGCCGTCCGTTAGCACAATAACTTTCGACGGGATTGTCTTAGAGAATTGAAATTTTCAGGATGAGTTCGGGTCCCAAATGGCTCGGTTAAGTTCGTTAACCAGCCAAATCGTACAGGGTGTTCCATAAAATATGGCCATTCAAAATTTTTGTTCTTCAATATTTCAGAAAAACGAAACCAATCGAAATGAAATTTTACGGCCAAATGCAAAATGCTCATAACAAGCCTCATGCAAAATTTTGTGGACATAGTTTGAACAGAAACATAAAAAATTCAATTGGAATATTGAAAAGAAGAAACTTCATATTTCCATACTAGCGACCCGCCCCGGCTTCGCACGGTACGACATCACATTAGAAACCTAAAAAATAACAGTACATACCACTGTTTAATGGATGTTATTATACATATAAACCTTCCTCTTGAATCACTATCTATTAAAAAAAACGCATCAAAATCCGTTGCGTAGTTTCAAAGATTTAAGCATACAAGGGACAGAGAAAGCGACTTTGTTTTATAGTATGTAGATTGTAGTGAAGAAGATATTCGATTCGAGTGAAATTTATTTTGTGAATGGAGATCGATATTCACTGACTATTCATTCAAAATTTTGTGGCCATATAAAATCCAATTGGAATATTGAAAAAAAGAATCTTTTCATTTTCATAACAGGATATCCGATTCGAGTGTTATTTATTTTGTGAATGTAAACTGATATACTGAATTTTCATACAAAATTTTGTGGTCATAGTGTGAACAGAACAATAGAGAATTCAATAGGAATATTGAAAGAAGCATCTTTATATTTCCACAACAGGATATCCGATTCGAGTGAAATGTTCATGCAAAATCTCAAGAAGATCGCATCATCAGAACCATAGAATTAAATTTTTCTAAATATTTTTTATATATTTCCGACAGAATAAGCTGGTGAATAAATCCTGCTGAATTAATTTTTTTTGGGTAGTTTCAAAACTAGGAATCCGATGGTTTCCAAACTCCTTAAAATATCAAAATCATTCTCATGACTCCAATTGTTTTAGATATCACAACATATTGATATTGATTGGGATGAACAATATATGGAATACCTAATATTTCACATAAAAAGTAATTATTATCTATTCAATAGAGGCTTGTTTTTGATTTCAATCTGTAATCTGAATAATAGGTATTACTCAAATTGCATAAAGGGAGATAAAGATAATTCCAGTTATTGTCATTAAAATAGATACATTCGAAGTTCATCTGATAACCATAAACGACATAATAGATACTCATTTCATATTGAAGCTTGGTAATGCCATTGATGTCCAGCAAATGAATGAATAATGAATAGTAGATTATGATTAAAGTGTAAAGATGAGCCTTTGAAGCATGCGCGGTATGACAATCAAAGCACTCTTCGTAGAAAGGTGAAAGTGTGCCTATCTTTGTTTAAGTGCTCTGAATGCACTTTATACACGTGAATCATACGACGTTTTTATCAAACCACCATGACAACGCTTCAAATGAATTCTAGATCAGGATGATACCACTTAATTCAAGATATTCGAAATTTTGTATCATCATTGAGCACCTCAGTGAAAAATTTGATCCCAAATGAAAATATTCAAAAAATTCCAAATCATCATACCTCGAGACCTGTACCTCCGATTTCTCCCATTATACGGGGTGTCCCGGAAAATGTGGGAAATCTCTCAGATTCAGATAGAACATAAAAAAATAGGATGACACGTTCCCATAATTTTTTTTCCTAGCGGCCCTCCCTACGAAGATACGACATCCTAAATGACACCACAGGAAATTTATTTTAGTGGAATAAATTTCAATTACTTCTTCCATTTTTTTTCCAAAACGGTTCATTTTATCGACACTGAACAAGAGTACCTTTTCTTTAGCTTAATGTTCAAAGTATCCAAATGTTTTTTTAGCACCTTATCATACAGGGTGTTAAAAATGTAAGAATTAAAATGTACAACCCAGTCCGCACCTGGTAACTGAAGAAGCTAATTGAAATTTGAGTGCGGTGATTAAGAGGTCCTTAATACTATTAATCATATCGAATTTTCCTAAAATTATATCGAGTAGTTTGAAACTTATTCCACTAAAATGGATTTCAGAAGCGTCATTTAGGACGTCGTATCTTCGTAGGGAGGGCCGCTAGGCAAAGAAATTATGGGAACTTGTCATCTTAATTTTTATGTTCTCTCCGAATCCGAGAGATTTCCCACATTTTCCGGGACATCCTGTATATTTTGAAAATCATGAAAACACGTTAATGATTTAAAAATCTGTTTATGTACTTCTTATCATTGTTATTGTGAATTGAATTAGGAAATAGTTATTTGTGTATCTAGTGCGCGAAATGCTACTTTGGTGATCGAGAACTGATTTTTTTACGAGGCGCAGCCGAGTTAAAAAAAATAGTCGAGATCACCAAAGTATTTCGCGCATGAGATGCAAACAAAATTTTTTCTACAAACGCTTAGATTAATATGAAAAAAAATATTGAACTGTTTGAACTGTTTTTCCAAATCAAGTAATTAGGTATTATAACTCTGGGCAATATATTCTATGTTGAAAGCAACATTCAATGTTAAAGAAAACATGGATTTCAAGAATTTACCAAGTTAAATATAAAAATCCCATATAGTTTACATGCAGTGTGCGAAGTAAGTATTTCGCACACTACTTCGCGCACGGTGTCATAGTAACGAAGGAAATGAAAAAAAAGGGTCACTTCGCATTCTTGCCAATGCGCGAACCTTGTCATTTTTTGACGTTGTAGAAAAAAGAGTTTAAACAAATTTTGATTGAATACGTAGTGAAATAACTGTAGCTGTAGCTCGTGTAATTTTTTGAGTAATTTCAGTCTCAGCACTATTAAGATTCAAATGAAATGGGTTGCGGGATTAAAGCAACAAGTAAAGAGTGTTAACTTTTTCCTTTCAGGTCGCGGACATCTCATATTCCGTTTTTATCCCTTTTATAACATAACTCTTCCCGGAAACCTTGCGCAAAGACATGTTGACAGACTCTCCATGGAACTAAAAAAACAACGAACTCGGGTCAATGTGAACGAAACTTTGTTTGAGATAAAGAGCTTCAAAGACAGTAGTAAAATTGGTAATTATCGAATGAATAGTTCCAGAGCACATTGCCATATGTTCAACACATGAGAAATTCTTGTGATCCCCGAATAGCTCAAATAGAATGCATTTAGTTATCGCGCAGCATGTTAATCTATTAATTACAAAATGTTGAAGAGATATGACACGATTTTGATAATCTTAATAGCCTTTATAACCTCCGTGAGTGTTGAAAAATCCCAATTCGAAAATATAAGAAATTACAGTTTTCTCAACTACGGCGAGAAAAAACCGTACTATCCGAAAAAAAATTTACGCGAAAATGAAGTTGTTGAAACCAAAGTGGACGTGCTTGGTGAAATTTTCAAAAAGAATGTCGAATCGTTGAAGAAAACAAAAGAACTTGATATAATTTTTTTGATAGACGGTTCTTCGAGTGTTGGAAAAGATAATTTTAGAAGCGAGTTGAAATTTGTGAAAAAGTTGTTGAGTGACGTTACAGTTGATTTGAATCATACAAGAGTTGGTATAATCTCTTTCAGTTCTTCTGATAATGTGGTGAGTAGTTGGAAAGGTGTTATCAGAACAAATGATAGCATTATCCTTTTGTTTTAGTTGAAGAATGTTGATGAGATCAGTATACCTCGAGGTGAAAACAATAAATGTCTTCTGCTGAATAAGCAACTTACTGCAGTTAATTTCATAGGGGGAGAAACTTTTACTCTGGGCGCTTTCCAAAATCGAAGGTACAAGGATTTAATCTATTTAATCTCCTTTAAATAATGGTTACTTGTAAAAATAAAATAAAAGTCAATTATTATTCAATGAAATCTGTGCTACATCAGTGATGTATGACATTTCTAAGTTGAATGTTTTCATATTGTTCCACTTTAATAAAAGGTGGTAGTATCATCTTTCGAAAACATTTTTTCACATCTGTAGGATCTTTATGTCCAAAGAAATCGATATTATTTGGAAGGGTCAACTGAAATGAAAGAGGAAATTTAAAATGGGGGCCACTCCAACACTGAGGGGATAAACTCCCCCAATGTGGGTGTTTTTGTCGATGAAATTAGGTATATTTGATGCCCTTAAATTATCGCTAAGCCATGACCAAACACACTGTATAAAGTTTTTAATCCGTCAATTGAAAATTGAATTGATTCCAAAATAATAACCTTCCGAAAATTGTTCGAATGTTACAAAAAAGGTCTTTCGAAAACGCTTCAAAACTTGTCCTATTTCCAGGAAATTTTCGATAACAGTCGAAATTCCTCAAAAAAGGTCATTTTCCTCATTACCGATGGATTTTCAAATGGTGGAGACCCTGTTCCTGTAGCTCAAGAACTAAAAAAGCAAGGAATAACCATATTCACAATTGGCATACGAAATGGAAACTATGAAGAACTATATAAACTGTCTTCCGAACCTGGAGAAATACATAGTTATCTTCTGGATAGTTTTGAAGAGTTTGAGAGCTTAGCTAGAAGAGCTTTACATGTAGGTCAGTCATTTTGGATTCTACAAAAAGCTTAAACTGTATTCATTGAAACCATCAATCTTTCTGCCTTATAACTTTCTTTTCTTCTTGTATCAGCATATTGCTACTGATACACATGATCTCAAAAGTTGCCTTCATACGCTCTATCTCTTATTCTGGTTTTTGTGTTTCATCATATTACTACTAAAATAAAGTCGACCTGATTTTTAGACTTGAAAATTGGAGACTACATACCCCTTGGTATCAACAGCCCTTGTGATAACCTCTGCAAAGAAGGAGATTGCTGCCATAAAGATGCCATTTGTACTTGTGGAACTTCTACAGGTCATTACTCTTGCGTATGTCCAACAGGATACTATGGATCTGGACTCAAAGAGGAGGGATGCTCTTGTAAGAAAATTTTCGTTGGAAAGAAAAAATTCCAATGTTTCATATTATTGATGTATTTCAGTATGTCCAGTTGGGTTTTATTCTGATGGGCCAAATCTTTGTACGCCATGTCCAGATGTGTTTCATACTACTGTTCCGCCTGCTTATGGAAAAAGTAGCTGTCAATGTAAAAAAGGATATAAGCCTTCGAATGACACAGACGAATGTGAAGGTACAAGCCTCATTTTTAAAATCATGAAAACTTTAACTTATCAATCGTCTACGAATTTATAACATCTTTCCTTCGAACGTTTGTTTCTTTAGGTTAATCTTATATATTCTTCGTTTTGTTCTTTCTTGTGATCACTCTTCTCTTTTCAGCTATAAAGTGTAAGAAATTAACCGAACCAAAACATGGCTACTTCGTGAAGAAATTCTGTGATAAAGTCATCAACTCTGCCTGTGGTGTAAGATGCGAAGTTGGGTACAATCTTGTTGGAACAAGTATAAGGTTGTGCCAAAGCGATGGATCATGGAGTGGCATCACACCTGCATGTCAGGGTGAGTTCAAAGTTGTTAGATTTTTCAGCAAAGTTTTCATTTGTTCTTTTTCAAGTGAGAACCTGTGAAAAGTTGAACATCCCACAATTTGGATCAATGACTTGTGTTCACAGTGACTTAGGAATAACTTACAATGCGAATCAAACATCATTTCCAGTAGATACTGTTTGTTCCTTCAAGTGTGAAAAAGGAAAGATATTCATTGGATCCAGACATCGCACTTGTTTGCCACTGGCTAAATGGAATGGCTTGAGAGCAATGTGCAGACGTAAGTTCCGGTCAGAAAAGAGCAAGCAAGAAAATATTCGTTCAAGATTATCCATTTCGTTATCCTATTATATTTTGTGGCATCAATATTTCATGAAATCATGATTCAATTTCAGAGATCAAATGTAACAAAATACCAGCAATTGCTAATGCAGTAATCGAACCAAGGTCTTGTACATATGGAAAACAAGCAAATGGAAAGAGATGTACCATTACGTGCAAAAACGGATATGAGACTATTGGTCCTAAAGAACGAGCGTGTACAGGGGAGTTAGGAACCTGGGACACCAAAAATGAAACATCTTGCAAAGGTAGTATTTCGAATTATAGCTATCGAATTCACTGAACGTCCATATTTATCACTTTAGACGTTACTCCACCTGTCATAAAATGTCCCAAAAACATTACAACAAAGTCGAACTTCGGACTGAATTATGGATATGCCATATGGGAAGCTCCCATAATTACAGGTAAGGAAATTTTCTGAAAAAAAAATTTGCTTTATGTTCCGAAATTCTTTCAGATAACTCAGATGACGAAGTTGTGGTCTGGACGAAGCCACCAATAGCTAATCTATCCAGTTTCAGATTCTTAATAGGGAAGACTAAAATAACTTACTTCGCAGAAGATTCATCGAAGAATCTAGCAGAATGCACAACTGTGGTAACAGTACTTGGTAAGATATATATTGATAGAACAAGAAATTCTCATCTGTTCTTATGAATACGACGATGTTCACCAATTCAAATGATCATTTTAGGCCTTATGAAGCTCGTATCTTCATATCTCATGATATATTTCAATTTTGATATGACAATCATTCACAGATGATGAAAGACCTACAATCGAAAACTGCGTCAACCCACATCCTTTCCTTAGTGAAGATGGCAAAGGAGCGAATGTTACGTGGGATGAACCCTATATCCATGATAATTCTCATCATGCAACAGTAAGAGTGCTTATATCTATGTATTTTTTAACAATAATGGTTGAATGTCCAGGTGATCAGATCTCACAACTTTGGATACTTCAAAATAGGAACCACTACAATAACCTACGCAGCTGAAGACGATTTTGGAAACAGGAATATTTGTCAGATGAACATCACAGTTAGAGGTGACCTGAGTCTGCTTCTATGTATTTAGAAGTTCTTATGGTAACTAGTGAATTTTCAGAACCTAAATGTGACCCATTCGAAGCACCAGACAATGGAAGGAGTGAGTGCTTGCGGAAGAACAATACGATCACCTGCATAGCATCATGCAATGAAGGCTTTTTGCTGCCGCTCTTCTCTTCATTTTCTAATGAAACAGCACCTGATTCCATCACATTTAAATGCAACGTTACAGAAAATGTGTGGTACAATGAAGATGGCCTGCTTTTACCAGAATGTGCTGGTAAGTATCAAGATCAATGTAAAATAATTCGAAGCAAACATCCTCATATGACTTTAAATGGCCAATGAAAGTTGCTACGGAGGAAATTTTCTGAGTTATGGAATACACAATGAATTGTTTTCAGTAAACATTAAGCCAAAGGAAATAATTCAAAATGGTACTGCTGAAATCGATCCAGATTTCGACTGTTCGAAAGAGGTAGATAAGAAAAATGAGGTGAGTAATAATGATCTACCTTAGTTTTTTGGCAACTGCAAAATATTGACTTGCTCCTAACGAAATTTTCAGATAGAAAACGATTTGAGGACAACTCTAACTAACGAAGTTTGCAAGGATAATTGTTCGGTCACCACAGATTCTCAGTGTCTAGAAGAGCCTCCGAGCGAATCAGAAGAAGAGAAGACAAACATCATTAAAAGAGAAATAAGTCAACCGAAAACAGGTCAGAGGCGAGGCAATAATCGCGGCAAATCAAGGAAAAAGAAACTGAGAATAAATATACAAATAAAGAGTCAATATAATAATAATACCATCATTATGTCTGACTTGAGTGTCAGAAATAGTACAATTCATTTTGAGAAGCCGCAGTTTTTATGTCCAGCTGGATATATACCTAGGAAAAACAGATGTGGTGAGTTTTCGAAAAACTTTGAATATATAACCGAAGTACTTTGCCTGTAATTAATTATTTGCAGACAAAACTCAATCTATCGATAAAACACTTTCTTTTATTTTTCGATTTTCTAATGACTAGATCCTGCTTCAACTGGTTTTTTGTTTTCACAGTTCAATGCCCAAGAGGAACTTATCAGCTAGAAAATAAATGCAAAAATTGTGGATTTGGTTTCTACAATGCAGACTATGGACGCACCTCTTGTTTACCATGTCCTTTACATTTATCCACGAGAAAGATGAGATCAAAAAGTATAACAGAATGTAGAAGTGAGTACATAGCATTCAATCTTGTCACGACAGAGTAACGATGATGATACAGGTTTTTCGATCGCCTTTTTGTTGTTTTACAGAGCAATGTCCCCCAGGGACCCACGCGAGAAAAAAAGCAATAAGAAATTCGAAAAAACTCTACAGAAAACTCATAGAAAGACCTACATTGCAGCCTTTCTGCAAATCCTGCCCTATGGGTACATACCAAGACAATTATGGAGAAACTCAATGTGTACCTTGTCCTAAGGGTTACACAACTTTAGCCTATGGATCTACAGATGTAGGTAGCTGCATAGAAACTGCTGAGGAGATTTGTATGAAATCGAAAAACATTTGTAATAATGGAAATTGTGTGGCTAAAGATAGAATACATTACGAGTGTGACTGTTTCAAGGGATATATTGGTGAGTTAAGAGGTCATGAAGATCACTCTCCTATTCAATAAGCTATCGGTCCTTCAGCAACTGAACATATATCGTCTCCAAGATTCCTTCGTCAAGAACTTATGATAAAAGTTTTCAGGTTCCCATTGTGAAAAACGCATAGATATATGTGAAAACAACCCTTGCCAAAATGGAGGATCATGTAGTGTCACTTACGATATAAACAGGCAACCTCAGTATAAATGTATGTGCCTTGAAAATTATTTTGGCTCTTTTTGCGAACAGGAAGTCAACAGATGTAAGCTCAAATGTTCGAATGGAGGCAAGTGCGTAGAATTTGATGAAAACGAGTTTATGTGTCTATGTCCAGAAGGTGAGAATAAATTACTCTGTATTGCAAAAGAGGCGTAGAAAAAGGAATATAATGAGACATTGCAAAGAACACTTTTTTCTGTTTTTTTAGGTTTTGAAGGAGATTTTTGTGAAATAGGTACTTCATATTGCCAAGATGGTCTTTGTGAAAACAATAGCACTTGTTTAGAAAAACCAACAACTTATGATTGTAGTTGTCTTGAAGGATTCATCGGCAAAAGATGCGATCTTCTACCTTGCGATTATAGGCCTTGTCCGCCAAACGCAGTGTGCGAAAATATAAAAGAAAGAAATGCGAATATCAACAGTTTTAGGTAAGACCAAAAGAATTCTACTGGTGAACTTCGAGTTATGGATACTTGTTTCTTTTAAGATGTGTTTGTCCTGAAGGATGGACAGGAAAATCGTGCGATATAAAGATCAACCACTGCTCATCGAATCCATGCAGAAATCATGGTACTTGTATAAATGCACCTTCTGGCTTTGAGTGTAAATGTGCAAAACTTTTCCATGGCACAACGTGCGAAAAGAAGTACGATTCCAACTACGTACTGGTGTTTGAGAGATATAGAACTTCTGATTTTGTGAGACTTCCAACGATCAAAGAAGATTTGAAGGAGGTTGGTTTTCAGTAATAAATTAGTATTGTGTTTTCTGTAATTCTGATTGAATTGTAGCTATCGAACTATCGATTACTTAAATGATACGTTTCTGTTGTAGATCACCATCTGTATGTGGGTGAAGGTTACAGATACCTTCAACTATGGAACTTTGGTATCATACGCAACCAAAGAAAACGATAATGCGCTCACTCTCACTGATTATACAGGGTAAGACAAAAATATCGAAACGTTCAGCTACAGAATGTCAAGGATGTATGTGGAGATAATCAGTCTCCAAATTTCAATTCTGTAGGGAATTTCATCCGAGAATTTTTGCGACTTCGTCTTTTCGTTCATAGACTCAATATTATCGACTTTTATAATATTATTCAGCATTTCTTTCATTAAAGGTTGATCATGTATGTTAATGGTCAGTACATAGCCACAGATGTATTTTTGAATGACGGAATTTGGCATCATGTATGTGCAACATGGAGAAGCTCAGAAGGAATTTACCAAGTTTATATTGACGGTAAATTAAGACAGTTTGGTAGTGGATTATCAGAGAACCGAGTCATAAAAGGTAAATACCAAAACAGAATGCTGATTTTCATGGCTGCAACTTTTCTTTTCGTTATTTAGCACATGGTTCAATGATAATTGGACAAGAACAAGACGATGTTGGGGGAAAATTCAGTCAATCAGAGACATTCGTGGGTAGAATGACTCTTGTAGACATCTGGTCAAAAGTGTTGAAAAAAGAAGATATTTTGAAACATTTCCACGACTGCCAGAACCCAATGTACGGCGATCTTTATAGTTGGCCCGATTTTCAATTCCATATAGAAGGAAAAGTCAAGGTAAACAGCACGAATACACATTCATCACAATTACTAATCAAAGTACATTTGGCCTAATATAAATCTCTTCTCAGAAAGAGCCATCTTCTTTCTGCAACGAGTGTCCAAAACCAAAAAGGATTATCAACGGCGACGTTGAAGTGAAGGATAGAATTGCCTTCTACAGCTGTCAGGAAGGGTACAAAATAGGAAACGACTACAAAGGAGGAAGAAAATGTCTAAAATCTTCGAAATGGGAAGGACAACGAGAACCATACTGTAGAAGTGGAGTATCAATTTATGAAAAACTGTTACACAATTTTACCACCATGCTATTTCAGGAATGTATTGTGGACCTCCAGGATTCCTTAGAAATGGTTACATCCATGGAACCAATTATTATTTTGAAGACAAGGTCACTTGTGGATGTGTAGATGGGTACAACCTTATTGGTGAAAAAGTGCTGACTTGTAATAAAGAGGGGAGATGGGAGCCTTCTAAGCCATCCTGCATTGGTAGGTAGCAAGAAAGAAATGAACATTCCTATGAGGTGATCGAAATTCATTCAATTCTAGGACCGCAATGCAGAGCATTCAAGATCCCCCAAAATGGAAATATAACAGTATTTGCAGAGCTATTTCATGACGTTTATGTAGAGGAGAAAACTCTGTTTGACGTTGGTACCCAAGTTGAGGTAACTTGTAAAGAAGGCACGACATTGATAGGAGAATCTGTGATAACTTGTCAAGACAGTGGTAGGCGAAGAAATCACACTTAAAAAAGCACTTATTCTTATTCATTTTAAACAATGAAAGCAGATAATAATATTAATTTATAAAATCAACCAATATTAAAAAACTCATACTTTGGAACTAATCCCATCAACGCTTAAAGAACATGCATGGTGGTAATATCAACAGAGCATCCATAGATAGCTATTTCGCCCTATTTGGAGCTGTCAGTATGGAGGACCTTCGTCTGAAAGGTTGAGTTCACATAGTTGGACTACCACCACTTTGTATGAAAAACGGATAAACATCTCGCTACTTCGTTCAAGGTTGATGCATCGGAGTTAGGTGTTCGTAAGGATCCCAGGAGGTGGCGCTTTGTTTCTGTTTATACTCAGAGATGGCGACATTTATTCGAATAAGGGAACCTAGAATACCTTTCACATGGAGCTCCCCCATACTGAAGAGCCCTGAATAGGGCGAAATAGCTATCTATGGATGCTCAGTTTGATATTGCCACCATGCATGTTCTTTGTGCGTTGACGGGATTAGTTCCGAAGTATGAGTTTAATATTGGTTGGTTTTAATCATTTAATATTATTCTCTGCTTTCATTGTTTATATAATACTTGCGTTACTCTCAAACGCGTGAATTTTTATTTTGCTCTTTCATTTTGTACCTTATTGAATATGTTTTCAGGCATCTGGGATAACGAACCTCCAATTTGCGAAAGTCCATTTACCACAACAACAAAACCTCCAAGGTGCATGGTAGATCAGCTACCATCGGCACCAGAAAGTGGGCATATAGTGGAGGAGTCGATTGAAACTTATCAGAACGAGTTGTCTGACATTATTGAATATAATTGCAATATTGGCTTCGAATCTGACGGACTCAACATATCAACTTGTATTGATGGTATTTGGTCGGACGTCAACCTAACTTGCAATCGTAAGTAATGCTCTTTCAAAATAGTGAAAGCAGAGAATAATATTAATCGATTGAAATCAACTAATATTAAACTCATACTTCGGAGCTAATCTCATCCTCGTTCAAGACTAAATGCAAGGAAGTGGTATCAAACAGAGCCGCTATGGATGGCCATTTCGTCCTTATTAGGACTCATCAGCACAGGATAGCTCCTAATGATACAAGGTATTTCTTCGAATACACAGCGAAATGGCATCTTCTTTAACGTATAAATATACCGAAGACGCCATCTCTAGTTCCATACGAAAACCTTCTTCCATAGCATGAACCTTGAACGAAGTCGCGATATGTTTACCATTTGTCGCAATGACCGGAGCGTGCTTGCATTTCTCAAATTTTACGTCTTCAGTCCAAATGGTATACATCTCGCTACTTCGTTCAAGGTTCATGCTATGGAAGAAGGTTTTCGCATGGAACTAGAGATGGCGTCTTCGGTATATATATATACCTTATAGAAGATGCCACGTTGCTGTAAGTTCCAAGAAATAGGTACCTTGTATCATTCAGAGCTATCCTATGCTGATGAAATGGCCATCCATAGGTGCTCTGTTTGATACCACTTTCTTGCATTTTGTATTGAACGAGGACGAGATTAGCTCCGAAGTATGAGTTTAAAATTGGATGATTTCAATCGATTAATATTTTTCCCTGCTTTCACTATTTTGATATTCATGGGGATGTTACGCGTTAAACCTCTTCTTAGTAATGCTCTTTTTTTCGTGACCATGCGATTATATGTCTAGTTGTCGAAAAGGCATCAATGGAGTAGTGTTACTTTCCTCTTCTTCTGTCAACTTTTGGCCTTGGTGCAAGGGTAATTATATAGATAGAAGAAGTTATTTTTCAAGTTCGCTGGATGAAGCATGGTGAAAAGAAATTCAATATTAGGTAGTAATTCAGTAAAATCTTTCACAGGCATATCATGCGGATATCCTGGCGATTTGCTCAATGGTAACCTAATTGGTGAAAGTTATAAGTTCGGCGATGACGTCAGTTTTGAATGCAATGCTGGTTTCAAATTGAATGGATCTAAATCAATAGAATGTGGTGAGGATGGTAAATGGGAAGGAGTGATCCCAGAATGTCTTAGTAAGTGTTACAAATACTGTGGTTTGATGCTGAAACATTCTTCGATTCAGTAATTGAACAAAAACTTAAATTTTTAGAAATCAGTTGCCTGCCACCTTCCTCTGTTGAGCATGGTAATGTGAAAGGAAACAGTTATTTCTTCGGAGATGTATTGAATATAAAATGTGATGAAGGTTTCATTTTAAACGGTTCTGAAACACTAAAATGCGAAGGAGAAGGTCTTTGGAGCTCCGATCTACCCAAATGTAGAAGTGAGTAGAATGATCAAGATCAAATTCGAGAAATACCGAAAAAATATCTTACAGAAATTTCATGTGGCCCACCTAGAAACTTGGTAAATGGTTTGAGCTTCGGGAGAAGCTACAAGTATGAAGATTTTGTTACATTCGAATGCAACGAAGGATATGTTCTAGAAGGCAGTAGCACAATTAGATGTGGCAGTAGGGGTATATGGTCACCTTCCGTGCCTTTTTGTAGAAGTGAGTAGTTTTTTTTGTAAAATGTTTCAGGCTTTACGCTCAAAATTCGAAACCTGCAGACTCCTAACAAAACCATCGATGGCATGTTGTTCCCCTAGGAAAAGTTTTTTCATATATATTTCGGGTATGGTTGTGCAATTAAATGAGTTTAAAGAGCTTTTCATCTTATTCGTGAAAATTGCATTGCGAAGATATAGTCTTGACATCCATTTATGTGCTATAGAAGTGAATTTGTTTCAGAAATATCTTGTAATGACCCTGGAGAAATAGAAAACGGCATAAAAATTGGCAAAGATTACTCTTTTGGAAATTCGGTCGACTTTCAATGTGTCAAGGGTCATACTTTGGAGGGTGCCAAAAAAATAACTTGTGATAAGAACGGAAAATGGATGCCTCAGGCACCGAAATGTATAAGTAAGCTAAGTTTCCTAGTTTTCATTGAACACTTTCAGTTTGACTGAGTCATTTTAGGAGTATCATGTGGAAACCCTCCTGATTTTGAGAATGGTATTTTGAAGAATGGAAAGAGCACTTACAGATATGGGGACATATTAACTTTCCAATGCAATGATGGATATGTTTTGGATGGAAAAAACTCAAGTACTTGCAATGAATTTGGGCAGTGGACTTCCATACCAATATGTTCGAGTATGTATCTCCCTATCTTGAATGGACTAAGGTCTTTATGAGCAAATTTTTGTCCTAAAATCAACTTCGTTATATTTTTCAGTTATTCCAACTACAACAACTAAGATTGTAACTTGTGAAGGTCCAATAGAACCAATGAACATGGTGATATCTGGAAAGGGTAGGGATCTTCAACTCACACCTGGAAGTTCTCTCTCTTTTGAATGCAATAAAGGTTATACAATGGTAGGAAATAATGAAATACAATGCTTGGAAGATGGAACATGGAGTGAATTGCTAGGAGAATGCAGAAGTTAGTATAAACAATTTATTCGCAGTGTGTATTACCTTTTTTTCGGTTCTAGTCAAAAGACAAATCGTAATGAATTCAATTTATTTCCAGGAATAACCTGTAACTCTCCTGGAGTACTAGAAAATGGTTTAGTTTACGGAAACAGCTATTATTTTGAAGATAAAGTCGTGTTCGAATGTAACCAAGGATTTCAATTGATAGGATCTTCCTTATCATCTTGTGAAGACGACGGAATATGGAAACCTTCAAAACCAGTTTGTACAAGTAAGTTAACTTCAGGTCATTGTTCAAATGCTGTGTAACGATGATGTATGTACATTTAGAGCACCTGCACGTTTCCAAATCGAAAAGTTTGCATTGTTGCTAGCTATAGAGTGATAGACACTCTTGAAGATTTTTTCCGTTCTTGATAAATTTGGTCGTTTTCCCTGGGTTGTACCTACCTTTTTGACCTTTTTGGTAGATTGTCGAATAACAGGAGCACTTGGAGCATAATTAATGGCCGGTTTTGTAAAACTCTCACCAACTCGATTGAATTCGCAAGAGCCAAGTTATCGATTGACAAAACCCCCTCTCCCCTCGTATTTATTAATTGCGTTCACACAGTTTACCTAAGCTTAATACTTAATTTTTTAACGAGCGATGGATCTGACCTAGGTTTTGCCTCACATCGTAGTTCCATATTCAATACACTTTCAAGAGGCTACCTGACAACTAATGAATAAAATTGGATCTTAAAACAATATTGATATGTGAAATGTGAAGTGACAGATAATTGGAAGAAACACCTGTATTTTTAGACATTTCTAAGACATACATGCTAACTATACAGATAGTATAAATAGAATTATCGCGTAACATCGCTATGAATATCAAAATAGTGAAAGCAGAGAATAATATTAATCGATTGAAATCAACCAATATTAAACTCATACTTCGGAGCTAATCTCGTCCTCGTTCAAGACAAAATGCAAGGAAGTGGTATCAAACAGAGCACCTATGGATGGCCATTTCGTCTTTATTAGGACTCATCAGCACAGGATGGCTCTGAATGATACAAGGTATTTCTCGGAACTTACAGTGAAATGATATCTTCTTTAAGGTATAAATATACCGAAGACGCCATCTCTAGTTCCATATGAAAACCTTCTTCCATAGCATGAACCTTGAACGAAGTAGCGAGCTGTTTAACATTTGTCGCATTGACCGGAGCGCTCTTGCTTTTCGCAAATTTTACGCCTTCAGTCCACGACGCGGTGCGCTCAGGGTAACGTCAGTTGACACCGTAGTAAATAATAAGAAGAGGTTTAACGCGTTACATCGCCATGAATATCAAAATAGTGAAAGCAGAGAATGATATTAATCGATTGAAATCAAAACCCAATACTCATACTTCGGAGCTAATCTCGTCCGCGTTCAAGACAAAATGCAAGGAAGTGGTATCAAACAGAGTAAATATGGATGGCCATTTCGTCCTTCTTAGGACTCACCAGCACAGGATAGCTCTGAATGATAAAAGGTATTTCTTGGAACTCACAGCGAAATGGCATCTTCTTTAAGGTATAAAAATATACCCGAAGACGCCATCTCTAGTTCCATACGAAAACTTTCTTCCATAGCATTGGACCTTGAACGAAGTAGGGAGATGTTCACCATGTTTACAAATAGTCTTCTAAATGCAACCTTGGAGAGTCTATATTACAATAACATCATGATTCCAGCTATTCCGACTACCAGCATTCCTAGCACGACTGCAAGAGTATCAAAGGTAACATGCAGAGATCCTAAAGTACCTCCATATACGGTGAAGCTGCGTAATGATCAAGTTGGAAACTATTTACCTGGATTATCTGTCAGTTTTGGATGTGTTGAAGGATACAAAATGCTAGGAAATAACGTTATACGATGCTCCAGACTTGGAAGGTGGACAAGATTGCAAGGAAAATGTAGAAGTGAGTTATACTTAATACTTATTTAGTCAAATTTTTTATTTTATTAACGACAGCTATAAATGGTGAAGAGTGAACGGAGCGAGTGCGTTAATAGCATGGAGGTAAAGGAAGTGGAACGATTGCAACGTGTCACATACACAAAACAAAGCAGGGACCCACCAATATGGCCGACTTCGACTTTTTGAACGTTGTTCATTTCCTGTACAGTTAGTAGCAGAAAGACATCCAGTGTTACTCTCTTAAGTCCAACCTGCAACGTCCACGTTCGTGAGAGTCAGTAACGTCCCTTCGGGGGCGGCTAATAGCAGGCAATGGCATGGGGAGGTTCGCCTTCCCACGGTCCTGGGGGTTATCCTCCCTCTGGACCAAATCAGCTGGATATGGAACACAAGAATAAGCCTCGGATGAAGAATGAAAGTTTCCCTGGCCGGTCGACTGACCGTGCCAGACCAGCTAACCACGATGCACGGGTAAACCAGGGCACAACATCCGCCCAATGCACTGGCGACCAAACACCTGTCCCCAGCAGCACACCACAACCCCAACCGGGTACATCCGGATTTTTAATCTGCAGTAGTTTGTTCGGTAAATGGGACAAATTCTAATTTTAGAAATTCCCGCCTCGCATTGCCCATACAGATATGGCCGATTTTATGTGACACTTTTGCATCAAGGGAAATATAGGAAATTCTCCCTTCCCTTCCTCTACCTCCATGGTTAATAGTTCGAAGTTAGCAAACAGTTGACTGCTTCTGGTTTGAGCTTTTGTAATGAGCGCTTTCGATTTTCTTTAGTCTGGATAAGGGTCAGCTAGAGCTTCCCATTCTGTTCTGCTTCCAGGCACACAAGATGTAATAGTTTGTTAATATGAGCCAATCGGTCTGTCTCCCCCCACCAAAAAATCAATTTCTTCGTTATTCTTTTCTTCTTTATTTTTTTGCAACTTTCGTATTTTTTATATCATCAAGAATTGTTCAGTTCTGAATGTATTAACGCATAAAAAACTCATTAGTTGCAATGCAGAAAGAAAGTCATTGTTAAAATCGACTAGGATCAAATCTAATTTAGACTAAGTATATGTGCTTAACGTAGTCTTCGGCAGAATGTTTGAGAAATATAAGGTTATGTTAAGTTTCTTGAGGAATTTAACATTTATATAACCTTATATTGGCAGTTGAACTCGTTTTTAAAAGGATCAATAAAGAACATACCTAATGAAGTTTAGAATATTAATTAATATATCAATAATAATGATTTACTATTTACTCTACAGGAATATCCTGCAGGCAGCCTGAAGTCTCCAAGCAAACCAAAATAATAGGAGAATCGTACCTTTACGAAGATGTCGTCTTCATCATCTGCAAAAACAATGCGAAATACGAATTGAAATGCAACAAAGAAGGTATTTGGGAAGGCCCTAGAGATGACTCATGTTGATATAACCATCATTCAGAAATTACTTTTATTCGAAAGTTTTGAGAAGTCTTATTATAAAACTAAGTATTGATTTTAACAGATGAAAATATATCATTAATTCTATTTGTTCTGCTTCAACTGCCACAGATCCACCTCCTGTTTTATCCTGGCAATATAATTGGAACACACTCTACAACATCCACCAACAAACCTTACACCCAAATCTAGCCATGTTGGAATGTATTTTTCTAGGGTTTCAGCATTGTTATCCCAACTAAAACGCAGAAAATTATCTAAAGAAATTGAAATATTAATCCAAGTTCACAAATGTAAGATGAATTGTTGAAAACGGAGCGCTCATACACTTGAGATAAAAAGGATGCTACCCTATATTGAATATTGGTCGTTGGTCATTATTAGCCTATTCGTTTTGAGATATTTCGTGCTCCTGAGTAACTCAAAAGCTCGAAATACGGCTTGCCATTGGCTGCGCACAAGCACTGGAACAGCTCAGGAGCAAAAAACTCCTCAAAACGAATACTGTACATATGTTAAAGACATTTCAACTCGTAGAAGGTTTTTCGTCCATATCTAGGTCAGGTAATTCATCGTTTTAGGCATGTAAGATGACGGCAATTTGTTTACAACTGAATGACGCATGCGCAGAAAGTGTCATACGTCCTTTTTGTTGCCAGATTGTGCAAAAGCCATATACATGTATTTGTAATCGAATGTTAACTGATTGATAGCTAGCACCACATGTAAACATTTCGGAAATACTTGTTACTAAGATTTGCGGAATTGTATCGAAAAGAAATAATGAAATTAATTTTATTATTGTCTATTAAGATGATTTGCGCAATTATTACTGAAGGGGAGGTTTGAGAAGAAAATAAATACGACCAATTGTATCCAAGAATCATAATTTTGCAATTTTCTGAGAGTAATTTATTTTCAAATAACTCCAAATTAAAATATTTTCGGGCCAAAATTTAATGCATAATTGCATTATATATTTTTTCTTCACAAAGGTGAAAAAGAAATGAATAAATAATATTTTCTCAATTAGAATTTTCAGGATATAACAGAATAGCAGTAATTTATGAAAACGGTAAATACCTAGAAGCATCAATATCTAGAAGCATCAATACCAGCAGACGTACCTACGATAAAAGTCGTTAACAAATTTGAATTTAAGCGGGAAATCAATCGATTCTTCGAATACAAGAATAATCGTCGTATCTGGCAACGTTGCAGCCATTTGCTGTCAATAGAACGGACTGCCGCCATCTTACATGCCTAAAATGATGGATTACCCGGCATAACAAAACTTTCTTACCCTTTGAACGGATCATAAGCCTCTCCACTATTAGCGTACACTACCAAAGGTATTGGGTTTTCTCGATTTTTATTAACATCTCTTAGCAATGACTCTACTGCACTAGGTTTTATGCAATTGACTCCAACAGCTATTATTTGTTCAGGATTTTTCTCGTAGCAAGATTTAACAGTTGCTACATAATTATCCCCATGTGCTGTAGACTTCCCATCAGTCTGTAAATACGTTCAAAAACAGGAAATCAATTCAAGCCTTGCCAAAGAGTAATAACATAATCGAATAATTATTCTATCGTCATTCGAGGACTTCCCCTAAATATTCAATGATACCAACCTAAAACCTAGAAAGCATTCTCATTGGTTATTGGTACCAACCTGACAACTGAATGACAGCCAGGCTTTTATGTTCGGATATTTTTTTATCATTTCAACTAGTAGCTCGGCCTCTTTTTTGCTAGGGATTGTCTCGATAGCTAAAAGATCAACTCCTCCTTCCACCAAAGCAGCTAACCTCAATTTATGATAATCTTCTAGTTCTTCATCGGAAATGAAGTCAGTATAGTACCCATTATATTCAGAACCATCATGTAAAAATGCGCCGTAGGGTCCTATAGAACCAGCTATAAGAGGAATATTACCATCTGCAACAATTCGTGATGTTACAAAAATATCGCGATTAATTGCAACTAATAAAAAATTCTAACCTTTCAGATAACCCTCTGCTTTACATTGGTCGATTGCTGTTTTCGCTAGTTCGGCCGAGTTTTTCATTAATTTGAAACTGTCTTCACTGCTAATGTTTAAATGTTTTTTAAAACCTTTTTCGCTAGCTTGATAAGAATTTGTCTCAATAATATCTACTCCAGCTACAATTTTTTATATTACTTTATATAATGTTGATACCTAATTATGGCAAAGTACCTTTGATGTAGTCTTTGTGAACTTCAATTACTGCTTGAGGGTTGGAATGCAATGCTCTTGCAGACCAAAGAGGATCTTCGTCCAGTCCTTTTTCCAAATGATTATTGAGTTGGAAACCGAATGAGCCATCTAAGATGATAACTCGATTTTTAGCAAACAAGTCAGTTAGTTTAGTCATTCTGATAACGAAAGTAGCTTATTAGAATTTATTAGTCTCTTTCTGAAGTAGACTACGAGTTATTTATATCGAAATGAAAAGGATATCTGTATATTGAAAAATAGGAAACCACTCAAATAATGGAATTTTCAACACTGATTTATTAGGAAAATTATATAGGAAGAACGAAGGAAGTATATTCACAACACAAATCTCACAAATCAGAATATTATGGTACATAAATATTATCAGAATTGTTTATAGACAAAACAAATGTTATCAGTCTTCAGTCTCTGCTAGGCTAGGTTTGATTTTCTGCGTGTTCTGTTACATGATGAATCAACACGCAATCTCATGGGATTTTTATCCTTTCCTTTTTTTTACACATATACAGGGTGTGATGTACACTTCAGATTATTATATCATCACATAGTTCTAAAATATAAAGAGAAAAAATTTTATAAAACCACAGATATTTGACATTCTGCAGAAAATAGGTTATGTTTCAAAACAGCTGTCCTGTCAAATCTGTCTGGTTTGTTGAATTTCTCTTATATAATTTATTACATTCCTGGAGCCTATCAAATTATATCAGAAAATACTTCCCAAATATGGCTAGCTTAGTACGCGTAACCCTTCGGAGCTTAGCTAGTCCCTTGTCTAACCCAGCTGTTGGAAAATCCGAAGTGAAAATTGTGAGAACTATCACTAGCAAACTTTTCAAACAACCAGATGAAAAACCTAAACCCAAACCATGGCCCTACAAAGAGAAAAAATATACTTTCCTACACCAATTCGTGGATAAAACCACATCACGTTTGGATGAAAATAGCAAAGTAGGTGTAAGCGAACGAAGAATTTCAAGCACGGATATTCAGTACTTCTTTTACAGATTCTTGTAGTGGAAGGACCAATTGCATCTGGAAAAAGTGCATTTGCCAAACAACTTGCTGAGGATTTAGACATGTTATATATGCCTGAAGCTAATCAAGACATGATTTATATAAACGATTATGGTTTTGATTTGAAATCTTTGGATAATCAGTTGCCAGAACGCTGTAGAAGTTTTGATATTAAAAATTTCCTCATGAATCCGAGACATGGCATGGTTGCACCTTTTCAAATAGATCAATATTGTGTTAAGTGAGTGAAAATTCACATACTTTAAGTCATGAATTGTGAGATTTTCCTTGTGAAATTTTTTAGAGTCTTACAACAATAATTAGGCCTGTTTTCTTTCAGATTCAGCCAATATATCGATGCCCTTGCTCATCTTTTGAGTACTGGTCAAGGCGTAGTTCTAGACAGATGTGTTTATTCCGACTTCGTCTTTGCTGAAGCTATGTACAGCCAAGGTTATATATCAAAACCAGGTACGGTTAGGTTTTTGTTCGAAATAACACAAAATATATTAGACATCTTTTGTTAGCTTACGAGGCATACTATGATGTGAGAAAAAGATCTATACAAGAGGTACTGCACCCACATCTTGTAATTTATTTGGATGTACCTGTAGCAAAAGTTCAAGAAAATATACAGAGAAGAAATATACCCTCTGAAGTTAAATCTGCAGCGTTAACAAAGGAGTATCTAAGTGTTATGGAGAAAATTTATAAACAAAAGTATTTGAAGGATATCAGTGAACATTCCGAACTTTTGGTATACGATTGGTCTGATGGTGGTGATCCAGAAGTAGTGGTCGAGGACATTGAGAGAATCGATTTTGACAGTTATGATGATCAGTCGCTCCTCATGAAAGATTGGGTGTATGAAAATGAAGAAGATTGGGCTTATATACGTAGATTGTAGGTTGAAAACTTTTATAATTACTTAATTTTATGAGTACAAACGTTCAGGCTCAATTTTTTAAAGCTTGAGATATGTAGTTGGTTATGTAACTGGAGAATTTCATTTACCTAATTCTTTTTTTTCAGATATTGTAATGACAAGGACAGACTTATGGCTTATACTAATGCCCCCTTATTTCATGTTCCAGAAATGTTGATGGAGGCTGAAGAGGCTGACTTATGGCATAAACTTTGGCAAAATGTAATATTTATGGATTCTTTCTATAATAGTTCGAACCTAACCTATAAAAGATAAATGATGGTTATGATCATGGAGGTTACCTCCATGGTTATGATACAGTCTGAGGATAAAAAGAAGACATTTTGGGAAGCTTGGGTTGTTGGGTTACTAAACCAGGTTACCAATGACAGATAAAATGATAGATGACCTATGACAATGAAGATTTAGCTGTTATTGGTAACCCAACCCAAGTTAATGTCCCATTAAGTTTTCGAAAAGGCCCAAACTCAATATTATCATTAGTGCTTAAATGTTGCAATTCCCTTCTCTTTATCACCATAGCTATAAAGTATAATGATAATGTTGATATTTTGATAGACTAACAAAATTTTCAATCTATTTAAATTAATGAGAAGGCTTTCAGTCTTTCATTGTACTACTTTCAGTTCATCCTTGAAACTTTTTAGTGTTTCATTGATTCAATACAACATTTCTTGATCATAATTTTTATTATCTTTTTTTGTAGGCTCCTGGAAATCGATATGAAGTAGGTTTCAATGCAGACATGGGTGATAAAAACTTCATGTTTAGATCCACAGTGAAATATCGTGAGACTTTGCCACTTAGGGAAAGAAGGTAAAAAATAATGAATTTCTCATTCGTTCTGATAGTTAATTTCTTGATCTTTTTCAGGCCGTTTTAAGATTGGGAAAATCGCATATTTCCAATTGGAGGTGTAATGAAGAACACACAAAGTTTCTTTTATCTTAATGAAGTTTAAAAGTGTAAATAAATAATCAATCTTTAAATTTTTTTCCATAACATTTCAAGAATTTTATTGACAAATGATGTCCACATATTAATTCATCTCTATTTATATTTCCGAATGTGCTTTTGTAACCAAAACATAGGTATTTTGAAGCTTATTCTCCCCAGAACAATTAGAGTTTTTCTTTACTATGAGTACTTACTCCATTCTCTAGAGTCTAGAGAACCAATCAAAAGGAAAAATTGATATTATTATATATTATCTATTTCAGACTAATAAATGGATATAAGTATAAGAAAAATGGAAGAAACGTATATTATGGTACACAAATATTAAGCCTCTGTGGAGGTAAAGGGAAGGGAGGGAGCTTAGCGCAAAGATGTTCTACAACAAATTGTAGAATATCTAGCCTTTATTTCCCTTGATGCATAGACATAAAATCGGCCATATTTGTATGGGCAACTTGTGGCGGGAATTTTTTGGATTCATTAAGAGTACCCATTTACTGAACAAGAAACCTTTTTCAACTAACACTTAATATCTTTCTGCTACAAACTGTATAGAAAATGAACAAGAAATGAGGCACAAACAATAGAATTTAACATTTGAATAGTTTGAAGTCGGCCATATTGGTGTGTCTCTTTTCCGTTTTGCGTTGTTTTGTTTACGTAACACTTGTCAATTGTTATGCCCACTCTACTTCCTTCACCGCCATGGCGAAAACCAACTTCTCATAAGTCTAGCAAATTACAAAGTTTACATTCTTATGTCAAAATTATATAACCGTGAACAACAAGTCCAGAGTAGACTGGGTAGCACAGAATACTAATATGAGTAGTATAGTTCGTTCACGAAAGGTTGAGCCGTCGGTTGGTCATGAAAATTTGGCATATTTCACTGTGTATATTAAAATTTTAGGTTATGTTGTTTATTTTCTTGTCAGATTGATACGCAATGTTGTCAATATTGCATAGAGTTCTCTGGTAACTCGCCAGCTCGTCGGACGAGGCCAGGTACATTCGGCAACGTTGACTTTATTTTACGTTATGACAGCAAATACTGCCAACTTTAGATGAATAAACAAACGCCTACTATGCGCTCAAACTTTCGTGAACGGACTATAGAGTAAATTTCAAAATATTGCGGTTATATTTGAGACAGAAATGGTAATAACCAATTCTGTTTGGTTATCCGCTTGAAATCGGTTATTATATCAACTGAAGGAATACTCTGTCTACACATGATGGAAGGGATTGGATCAAATACCAATAAACGTGTTAACAAATTTTCAGATAAAAGTTAAAATTTTCAATTTTTGGGGAATTATAACATCTGGTTCTCCAATAGTCAGGCATTGACTTCCTTATATCGCATTTGGATATTACCTATATATGTATTTTAATATCTGTCCGTTTCGGAAATAATCAATTTTCTTCCGAACTTTGCCTGTCGTAGTAACCTTAACCCATAACTGTTATTTTCACCTTGGTTTTATTGATCAGACAACCATAAAGAGTCAATCTCTAACAATAATTTTCCGGGTTTCGGAATTCGGTTTTGTGTACAAACAAACGTAGTTTATTATATGGTTTTATCAAAATCTTCGCTCATCGATGGCATTCATGAGCCAAGAGCGTAGGAAGATATGGCTGAAGAAACGTCTCCAGATGCTCTAGAAGATAAAGTAGTTTCTGAGTCTGGTAATACTGAAGAAGATTGGCAGATATTCGATATTCTCTGCAGAGAAAACAAGGTAAGTGGGTACAAGAATTGGATGAAACTATAGTGGTAGGGTAGGAGACAGAAGTTTTTTTTGCACTCGTCATCCGCTCATTTAGGCCAAAATTTTTAAGGCGGTTTCAATTCGTATGTTTCAGACAGTTTCAGACTTTTTTCTTTCAGAAAATAATATCCCGAATTTTTTTTATTATCGGCTTATTAGTTTCGTTAATTTAGTAGTTAAACTTATCTATTGAAATCTCTAAATTAGGTTCGGAAATTAACGCATCCAAAAGCTTCTGAATTGTTAATACCTATTATTTAAAGTAGAATGGTCCGAAGTTCTTGAAGATTGCTGATATTGCTTTTGAGTATGACAAAACATTCTTTCTTTACTTGGATAATGGAAAAAGCTTTGTGTTACTATTAAATAGCTCTCGACTGTTGGAAAAAATTTTGAATTTGCTTTTAAGTTCCCAAAATTTACTGTGACGTACGTGAGAGATGTAGCCAAATACCACAGCGACATCAATGCATGTGAATTTAAATCTATTGGATATTGTCCTCCTGTATATTTTCCCTTCGAATAATTTCTGGCAGAACAAACTTTCTTTTGTCAAGCGGAACATTCTGAAAAATATACCTATGTTCATCGTTACATTGAATCCACACGTTTCAAATATTAATATTTTGGGATACATGGGGTTGAACTTAAGCATTTGCAAATCGAATTAAATAAATATAAATTTAACCTATATTGACAATGACAAATAACCAGAAATCGCATCCAAGCGACGAGAGCCAGGAGAGCCGGTTATTCGTTCTAGGACAAAAAGGGAATAACCTTAAACTGAAGACTCTTTAGTCTAAGGGAATAACCAAGGGCTGAACCAATGATAACCGTAGTAATTATTGGTTATCCGCTTGAAATAGATTTATGTTTACATTTCAAATTTGAATACTTGGTTGAACTGATCAGACCTCAAAACTTTCTAGTTTGAGGCTATTGAAAAACCGACTAGAGGATCCATTGATAAAAACTATGAATATTCCATGGATTATTCAGATCAGTAACTAAATTGAACAAAAAGAAGA
The DNA here is from genome assembly GCA_013421045.1 of Propylea japonica. NCBI lineage: Eukaryota > Metazoa > Arthropoda > Insecta > Coleoptera > Coccinellidae > Propylea > Propylea japonica. Next base: position 92,054,412 of record CM024241.1, read on the forward strand.
AGGAATTTCGATCAAGTTCATAGCCTACAGTGTTTACGAAAAATGATAGTTTATAGAATTGTTCTGGTTGCAGAATGGTGCATGCGCAAGGATACATTTTTTACGTGAAATAATTCTTGATGATAGAAATTTATTGAAATGATTTGTGCTATTCATCATTTTTTCCTATATTTTTGAATGTTTTGGTCAGCATTTTGCAGCCGTCACCAGGAAACGCATTTTAAAATTAGAACTTAAATCTTGAGAATCGCAGACATTTAGGCTATTGAAAAACCGACTAGAGGATTCATTGAAAAAACTATGAATATTCAGAACAGTAACTAAATTAAACAAAAAGAAAATAAATTTCGATCAAGTTCGTAGTCCTACAGTGTTTGAGGCTATTGAAAAACCGACTAGAGGATCCATTGATAAAAACTATGAATATTCCATGTATTATTCAGATCAGTAACTAAATTGAACAAAAAGAAGAAGAAATTTGCGATCAAGTTCATAGCCTACAGTGTTTACGAAATATGATAGTTTATGGAAATGTCCTGGTTGCAGAATGGTGCATGCGCCAACATACATGTTCAACGTGAAATAATTCCTGATTATGGAAATTTATTGAAATGTTTTTTTATGCTATTCACATCATATTCTTCTATATTTTTAGATGTTTTTTTCAGCATTTAGCAGCCGTCATCAGGAAACGCATTTCAAAATTAGAACTGAATTCTAAAAAATTGCAGACATTTGGGCAGAAATATAAAGGTAGAACAAGCGCTCAAAAAGCAACTGTCGTTAGAAATATTTTCGAAAAGTCACGAAAATTGCTTTTTTGAAAGTCTTCAGTCTAAAGTGTGTTTCCTGTCGACAGGTGGCGCAAATGCTTATCGAAATATCGAATGAGAGTAGAGAAAATGATGGAAATAGCCCGAATTCTAATTCATTAAAAGAGAAGTTTTTTTGAAAATTTTCAACTGTATTTTGAAATTCCATTGAATATGTTTGCAAAACTAGAGATGATATTTTCTCCAGGAAATTTCAATGAATGAAATTCTATGAATAATGAGATACGAAAAAACAGATTTGAATCCGATAAGTATAAAACTATGGAAAAGTAAGGAGAAGTTCAGAAGTTATATTATTGTAATATTATTTGTCCGAGAATTTGTGTTGGAGCAGATTAGTAGTTGACTAGGTGACGCATTGTGTGTTGCCTAACGTGGCCGTAGACCAGGCGTCATGATATGTTCAGGGAACTAGGAGGTTTGGGAATTCCCCCGTACATAACGAGTAGATAAAATATGCAGAGTTGTATCATAAATGCGAAAAATGGTGAAGCTGTGGAGCCTAATTTGAGAGATGCCATGAGCTTGATCTAAGAACTTCCCAGCACCTACAAAACTTTCGTTTCAGTCTTTTTGTACTTATATTCAATAGTAAACTTGAGTAGAAGCGTGAAAGTCCACGAATTCAATCACTGGTTTGATAAAAACATTTATTTTTATAGCAGAAATAATTTCTCAGATTAGTGTTTTTTTCCTTTAGAGAACATCAATAATAGATACCTACCTAGATATTGATAGAAAGTCAGCTTGACATGGCGTGATATAAAAGGGATGGTATTCTTATCTTCCCTCTGTCTTGAATGTCATTCATCGTATTGGTACCGAAATTTTAGGTCAATTATTTGCTTTCCTATGTAGATATCGATCGAGTAGCTTCTTTGATAAATACGTTTTTTAAACGACTTCTTTAGAGGGTGGAGCTTTTAATTGAAAAAACTGTATAGGTAGTTATACAGCGTATGTGAAAATTTATCATTATGATAAATGTTTGAAATTTTCGAATTTTCCTATGGTCGCAACTAATCGCAAATGATTGAGTAGAATTTATTCAGCCATGAAAATTTCGTCTTAAAATTGAATTTTGCTTCAATAAGTGCTACGATTTGATTCATATACAAGAGGAGATCGGATCCATCATTCAATCGTGAAATGAATCTGTTTTTCCTCTTCAGCATAATTACCCATCATAATTTATACCTATACAATTTGTGATTTAAGAATTGATTTTTGTGTAAAAACTTCTAATCGCGTTTGCATCAAAATTCACTAAAATTGTTTGCCTGACCCCATTGTCGTCGGGAATTTTCCTCTTGAGTCTATTTTCAAATTGGGGAACAGAAAAAATCACTTGGGAAGATTTATTACTGTCCTTCGTTCCATTTAGAGTTCTGGTAAGAAATTTAGGGTTTAAGAGTTTCAGAGTTCGGTTTGATGTCTTATCTATAATTACGCTGTGAGTGGAAAATTTTATTTTCCTGTAAACGACCGCAAATGTGAATGTCACAGTTGGTATAACATTATAAATTGAACCATTTATTACCGAAGTTTCGAATTTTTTAAATTGATTTTCTTGAGCAAATAACGAAGTCTGTAAATTGTAGGTATACCAGACTTTACCTATCTTTGTTTCTGAAATAGGTTTTTAGAAAATCTCCGAAATAACGAGAAAAATGTATAATTCATTCGAAAGGTCAAATAAAGAATTCACTCCATAAAAACTATATTAAAAGTGTTCTCAAAAATAGTCACCAAAGCAGACATTTAACTTGTGATGACTATTTTCTATAGTTCTGTATTATATTCTTGTCTTCAATTTCGAAATGACAATTTTACGTGATATCTTCTCTAGCAAGAAATTGATTTTTCAATATATGCAAATTGAACGTTCATTCTGGAGTTTGCGTTTTAAAATAGCCATTCGAACGGTTGTAATCTTCCTTGCCATCAATGGCACGAATGTTTAGTCAGTTGCCTTGGAAGTTTTGACATAATATCCCACAAATGGAACAGAGAACATCCCTGTGAATGCACTGTGTGAGTATTGAGTTCACATATAGGAGTAATAAGAAAATTGCAATAGACATTATCCAGCAAAATCGTTCTATTAGAGGTTCGATTGTTAAGTGAAAATTTGAGAAAGTGAGGAAACAATGTTATCTAATCATAATTTTCATTGTAGTTTTCACTCATTTTTCGATAGCCATACTCAGCACAAATGTCCTGGCTTTACTGAATTTTTACATACCTACAAGTGTATATAAATTAACTTTTAGTAACTTTTAATTTTGTATCCGTATCATTTGCCTGTATAACTTTATAAAGGATAATAGTAAAATTTGGGGATAAAAAAAAGGTACTAACATAGCCCTGTTTTTCGCACGCTTTTTCATAAACCATTTTATATAAGGAGCCTACATGCAATTACTTTTCTACTGACTTTACTCAGTATTTCCAGTGATTTCCAGAAAAAATCATTTCAGAAATAATGCACCCTTAGAAAATCATGACGATAATCCATTTTTTGTTCCGTAGTCGCCTGAATAAGCCTGAAATAGCGAATTCAAAAGATCTGAATTGGCGGTTGAGAATGACATATGCGTCAGAATTCATTTCATTCGTAGAAAACTGAATCACAGTTTGCAACGATAGGCGTTTTCGGATACTTAATACTTACTCGGGCTAACTCGATCCCTAACCTTCGCGTTCGTTTACCTAACCCGAACATCCAACCCGTGTTCGAAAAGTACGGTGCTGGTGCTAATAACTCGATCACTGGCCCAAGTTGATCTATCGTAGCCCAACACGAGAGCAGGGTCGTAGAGTCACCGCATGCGCACTGCAGTTCAATTTTGTATTTGAAAAAGGCGGTAATAAGTCTTATACACTTTTCTTAGTAATTTCATATATTCTATTCCTAAAAATTATGGAAAGAGAAAAGAATTTGGCTCAGTATAAAACGCGTGGTTTCATGAGCAGAGAAGATAATGTGAAACATTTTCTTCATTACTTTGTATGCAGATCTTTCTGTGTTAAAGCTAGAACCTTCTTCACTTCTTTAACATAGGTACTCTAAGATTAAATTGAACATGCGAGGGCACATCAGAAATTATAAGAAAGATTTTACAGAAGCTAATAAATGCAAGCAAATCTAGAGACAATCCGGAAATAAACTGGGACTGAAAAAATAAATCCATAAGATATTTGGTTATGTTATTGATTTGACTGTCACTTCAAATCCTAAACCTGATGTGTTCGTAAACTTAGAACCCCTGAGTAAGTTTCCGGAAACGCCTGATGTGAACCGGCTACTCCGTTGTGAATCGACATCAGCAATAATTATTTTTCTCGAACGTCATCTTGGCGCGTCATTCAAACTTGCTAGTATTGAAATTGCATTTTGAATATTTAATCAATAATCAATTATTGGAAGGTTTAAGCAAATAATTGGATAGGTATATCTCTAACTCTACTCCTAATACTATCACATAAAAAACCCTATAATTAAACATACTGGTAATATCAAGCATGAGAATTTATCGAGATCTTGTAATAATGAATTACTGATAAAAAAAACGTTCTGCATTTGATCAACAAATGTGAGGACAAAAACCAGAATATCAAATATAAATGATTACCCTAGACCTAAACATTGTTTCTATTTGAATGTTTACATCTTTTTTTTATATGTTTCGTAGATGGACGAGAATGGTGTAGATATCACTACAGCTCTCAAGAGCGAACTAGCAGCTCTTCAGTACAAACGAGATCGTCTAACAGCAGAACTAGAAGACATGAGGTGCCAATTCAGATCTCGCGACCAGCGTTGCCTGGAGCTCCAGGTCGAAGCAGAGCAGCTCAGGGAACAATCAGCACGTCAAAATGCCATAATACAATCCCTCAAAAAACGAATACATGATTTGGAAGAAAGGGAAAGAAACCTTTACTCCTCGCAGAGTCGCAGCGAGATAGCCCATCAGACTGCCTTGAGAGACATCAAATACCATGAAGAGAAGATCAAGGAACTGGAGCAGAAGTTGAGGAACACAGAAATGGACCTGGCTTCTCAGGAGCAGAAGAAGGAATCTGCTAGGCTGCAGATGCAGGATTTCATCAGGAGGTTGTGCGTTGCTTTGGGGTCGGATATAAGCGATAGCGCTCATATGTCCCCAGAGGCTTTGGTGCATAAGGCTTCGGAATTAGTACAGGTGATGAGCAACTCTTTGTTATGGTGAAACTTTGTTCCTGTAATTGTTAATGGGGCTGCATTTCACTGCGCCCAGCATTTTCAGAGCCTCAATGAATTCCAATATCTGAATGGGATCAAAAACTGCTGCATCTGCGTTTCTACCATAATATTCCTGTCCAAACATATTCTTTGCATAGGTTTGCAATGGCTAGGCATTCTGTAACAGGATTTTCATCCTCTTCCCCACAGAATTTACACTCGTCAGTTTCTACTAAACAAATCCTCATCTAACAGGAACAATGTCCTGTTAGAAAGTCAGTGAGGAAGCGTAACTTATTTTTGCTGAGATCCAAACACTCCTTGGACCTTAAAGTTTTAAAGTTCCGAATAAACATTTTGGAATGATCCATTCCCGCAAGATTCTTTCAGAGTGCTTCTCTTTCAGTTTCTTCCTTCTCCTAAAACTCTTTCTCATATATACCACAGAAGAGTCTTGGCTTTTGTGCTTCCTTTCTGGCTAGTGTGCTTGTCTCTTCATTTCCTTTGATTGCTGAGTAACCAGGTACTCAGACTAAAGAGATCTTATTGTTTTTGCCTACTTTATTGTCTTTTCATCGGCACTCATCCCATATTAGCTTTGGGTCGATGACATAGGAGTGATTTAATAACAGCCTGTCTTCATTTTTTTTCAATTGTAGACAACGTTCTTCTCTCTTCTTGCTTGAAGTGAATTATTTGACTAATTTCTTGTTCACTTGCTTCTTATTCATTTTTGAGCGCTCGTTTTCCTTAAATGAGTGCTATATGTTTTGTCCAAATGTCCCTAATTTTCTAATTTTGAGCCGAAAGTAGTCTCAAAAGATAGAGTTCGACTCCCTGATGACGAATTCATGGTCAAATTCCATTCTGTTTGTGGGGTCGGCCGTTAGCACAATAACTTTCGAAAGGATTGTCCTAGAGACTTTCAGAGTGAGTTCGGTTTCCAAATGGCTCGGTTAAGTTCGTTAACCAGCCAAAGCAATAATCAGTAAAAACGAAACCCATCGAAATGAAATGTTGGGGCCATATGCAAGATGCTCATAATAAGTCTCATGCAAAGTTTTGTGGCCATAGTGTAAACAAAACCGTAGAATATTAAAAGAAGCATTTTTATATTTCCACAACGGGATATAACAGAATATCAATTCAAATGAAATTTATTTTGTGAATCAAGACTGATTTACTGAATGTTCCTGCAGACTTTCAACAGGATCGCATCATTAAAATTATAGAATTATTTTTTTAAATTATTTATTTTAAACATAGTTAAATTTTGAATAATTTCCAGAATATAATTCCTATTGTGCTGAGATTTTGTATTTATATATTTGACATCAATCTCAAATCCCATATAAAATTTGAGGTAATAGTCTTATTGCTCTACAAAAAAACGAGCTCCTGCTCAGGGCTTTTCACAATTTTTTTAATGGGGTCCGATTTCAGAATGTCACTGACTGAAAAAAGTATGCAACCAAATTGTTTATTAATAATCTACCTAAGGAGATTTTTTTCTTATACAGGGTTGGGATAAAGTATGGCACCAAATACATATCTATTGAACGAAAAGGACAATATTAATGAGATTTTTACCCTAAACCCAGTAAGTGAGCATTCGCAATCCCAAGATCTATCAACATCTGTAAAGATATACAGGAGGTCCCATATAAATTGAAAAAGTTTTTGATCGAAAAGAAAAATATTTTTTTAGATTTTTACACTAAACCCAGTATGTGCGCATTCGAAATCCCAAGCTCTTTCAAAATCTGTAAAAATATATAGGGTGTCCCTTTTAAATTAAAGGAGTTGATGGCATTTCCGGTTATACCGGAAGTATCTCATTAATGAAAATATGCTCATCAGATGCATTGTGGTCCATTGCACTCAGCTGACAAATTTCAAAAATATCGCCCGTTTCGTTTTGAACATATTAATTTGGTGCCAAACTTTATCCCAACCCTGTATAATATTTATTCATACAGGCGATCGGCAGGACTTGTTCTATCATGTTTTCCTTGAAATTCACGAATAATTTCTCATAGATCCAGATATTAGTAATTTCGATGTTATTGCAATAAACTAATGATGTTCTCTGTTCATTATTTTGGAATAAACTGTAAAATGCTGAAAATCTTCCAGGACACTTCGCGTCTGAGGAGTAGAACCACTAACATAAACGACACTCTGGCAACGGTGGAACTAGAATTGAGAACGTGCCGGGAAAACTTAGAAAGGGCCATATCGGACAAGGAATGCCTTCAAAGACAATCAGCCTCTCAGGGCATAGAAATCGACAGGCTGAAGCAGGAAAAGGAGTCGTTAGAAATGCAACAAAGGGTTAATGAAAGGGAGCTGATGGAATTGAGGGAAAAGCTCTCATTTTCGAATAAAAGTTTGGGTTCTGCTAGTGGCAATCTAGCTCAGCAGGAAGCCACTGTTTGCCAGCTCAGAGGTAAAACATTAGCTGAATAGTTTTTTTATTCTCTTCCAAATCATACACAACTATTTTTTTCGATCATCCATTCGAATCCTGTTGTGTAAAAACCCAACAGATCACAAAATATACGAATCTGTCTTGAACTTGAAGAAACAAGTGGCAGTCGTGGAATTCCATCATTTTTGATATGTGAATTGCCTATATTTTTTGGCGTAGGTTTATGTTGCCAACCATACGTGCAGAAAATATTGTTTTTCCGCCGACCTCGAAATAAAAGGTGATTTTAATGTGTACGAAATTAAACATTAATGACCCATTGTAATGCTCAATTTATGCTATATTCTAATGTGCAATCCTCATGGCAACAGTACACAAAGTATTCATAAGCCCTACGAGAAATGTCAAAACTCTACTGGAACATAAAAACATAGAAATTCCATTGAATCAAAAGTATGTCTTGTGCAAAATGAGATTGTTTTCCGATCAAGAATTTATACACTATTCATGTTGAGAAAAATCTTGTAATCAACTCGGTTATTAATCAAGGGAATAATGGTCTCGAACCGCTCACTCGTTGAAATATCTCGACCATTAGTCCCTGTCTTTAATGACCTAGTTGATTAAATAACTATTAACTGACTGTATTCCCCGTCTCATTTTCCGCTGATCAGAAACGAGCAATTTTGAATTATAAATAGTTTCTAGATAGAAAAATTGTTCGACAGCAGCTGTTAACAGTTTTTACGAGTTTACCCGCTGCTTAACTTGACAGTTGTTGTCAATTTAATAACTATACGTCATAATGCATACTGAAAAAACTGTTACTCATGAAATAGTCTTGTCAAATATTATTTGGGCATACCTATAATTTTTTTTGTGAAAAAAATTGATAAAACACGATGCAAGGTCTTCGGAATTTTGTTTCCGCTAGCACTCATGTTTCTTGTTAAAATATTACTTAGCAACATATTTTTTCGTTTTTCTTCGGAAAAATTAGATGCCCTCTTGATATTACTCACGAAATTAAAATTTCGCTGAATATTTGCTACACCATTCGCGTTTTTTTGTTTACCTTCATACTTCCGACAATCTTAGTTACAATCTCAATTTTAGAGGAACTGAAAACTCGAGATGAGAGGATTCAACGCATCCAAAGTGAAAATCGACATTTCTTGGAATCATTGGCCATCTTATTAAGCACACCGTCACGTTTTGTCGAATCCCTAGAAGTTACAATCAAGGACCGAATAAGGGACCTGACGACTGAGATGAAGGAAAAAGTGGCGGTAGGTTTATCTGAACTCATGACAATGTATTCAATCATCCGTATAAAATCCAATCATTCATAATACGAGATAGATGTGTTTTCATAAAAAGTATATGTATGAAGGGTGTTTCTGTATTGAAGCGAAATATTTGAGGGGATGATTCCTTAGAATATTTTACGAAATAAAATTCCTATAAATGTAGTTCCGGAAATGCATTGTTTCCAAGATACAAAGGGTGTTGAAGTTTACTTAAAAACTGACTGAAAACGTGGTACGCCACTGAGATATTTTAAACTAACAATTATTTTGAATTCTTCGATCAATTTATGATGAAAAAACCTCTTCTGTTTTCTTTCCTTGTGGGGTGCCGTTTTTATTCAAGAAAATTAAACATCTTAACGCGTATTTGTCATTACTTCAACACATTATGTAGTAGAGATACTACGTCAAGTTGTTTTATTTTTCACATGAAAACGTAATATAAATTGAACGAATAATTCAATAATAATTGTAAATTCAAAAAATCTCAGTGACGTACCACTTTTTCAGTCAGTTTTTAAGTAAAACCTCAACACCCTGCATCTTGGAGACAATGCATTTCCGGAACTACATTTATGGGAACTTCCTTTCATAAAATTCTGAGGAATCATCCCCTTAAATCTTTTGCATCAATTAAAAAAACACCCTGTATAAATATCCAGTGTATAACTAGCCAAATATTTATTTTGGTCAATTTGATAAGTACTTTCTTTTTAACTCGAGCTTTCATCTTTATTTTAAGCCTTCATCAGGAGACGTTTCTGCTTTATACATATTATGTATAAAGCAGAAATGTAAGTGATAAAGCTGAAAGCTCGAGTTAAAAAGAAAAAAGACAGTACTTATTGAATTGACCTCGACTGCTGACCTAAATAAAGTTCTTGAATTTAAAATTCTCAGTCGACAACCCTTCTGTTACAAATACATCTAGGGAATTTCATGCATCCTATCATTCTGATACAAAATACATCAGCTTCAACTTTGAAACGGAATTAGCTGAAGAATGGAAAATTTCAGAATACACGCGTGGTCAGAATATCTCGGCTTAATTCGTAATTAGCTGGTTCTCGAGTCATTCTGAATGTAACATTTGTTAAATTCCCTAGACAGTTTCAGCCCATAAGTGAATCATATTTAGATTTTGAGTCATTTACTTATTATTTGCTGACATATAAGGAATAAGTTAGGAATTCAATTAGTGTTTATCGGAACTGCAATAACCGAAAAACCTTGCACTTGCATTCTTTTCCAAGAAATTATTAATTTTTGTGTCCCTGTAGCAACTGGAATCAACGAAAGAAGCCCTGAACAACGAACAACAGCAATTATCTCGTCAGATATCTCTGTACGATCAAGCTAACGCCAGGATCAGGAGTTTGGAGGATGAAAAGGCTCATTTAGAGTCCCGTCTGAATAAAGCCGAGAACGATATTACTGGTTGCGAAATAGCAAAAGATGGTTTTAGAAGAGACAAGCAGACGGTAAGAATAATTTGAAATTTTTTTTCATTATTTATTTTTCAAAATACAAAGACTTATCAGCTTTTACAATGAAAGTTGTACAGTAAGACCAGTTATCGATTTTTCAGTAGGTATTAAATCTCTACAACTATTGGATATACATTGAAAAATTGTACATTTCATGTTCCTATTCTTGAGAAAGAGATATGTGAAAAGCAGAAGTCGCTACCCGCCACTATTGTCTGGAAACGGTGATTTTAAGAACTTCTGTTTTTCTAATAATGTCCATAATACCTGCACATTGTAGCTCTTTTTCCTCTATTTTCTTGTAATGTTGTGGTAATTTTTGAGAGCCCATTTACAACAATAATTTACACAAATTAAAACAAAATTGGTTAGAAGCTAGAGTCAGCCACGTTGGAATCAAACCTAATAATTTTTAGGAGGCCACGGACTGAATATATAGGGTGTCTGTAAACAAATGCGAGGGTCTTTGGAACATGATTCCTTGATGAAAATAAGCAGGTGTAGTTGAATTAATTTTTTTTAATCGTCCCCCCTTCCAACATACAGCCTTTGGAGGGCGATGGCGAGTTGACAGTTTTTATTTTTTTAGGAGTCCTAAAAAGCACTGAGTCATAAAACTATACTACATAATATGATTCATTAAGTAGATGTTACTCCAAAAGTGACCACTGATCATAACTACTAGTAAGTTTTTATTTTTTCCAAGAAAAGTATCAACTGTATCGAAATTTTGCTAGAGATTTTTTTCTCCAGAATTGAATGGGAAACCATAAGAGAATTTCATTTTTCGAAAATCTATCCCACGGAAACAATTTTTGAAGGAGGGGTTGTTACTTTCAACCCCTAATAATAAAGTTATGAGATAAAAAAAATTGTGTGAGTAACATCTACTTGATGAATCATATTATAGTTTTATGACTCAGTGTTTTTAAGGACTCCTAGAAAAAATTAAAAACTGTCAACTTGTCATCGCTTTCCAAAGGCTGTATTTTGGAAGGGAGGTCTATTTGGAAAAAAAATTATATGAACTATACCCTGCTTATTCTCATCGAGGAATCATCTCCCTAAGTCCCTCGCTAATGTTAATAGACACCCTGTATAGATTATATCATCAATTTTAAGTTGAAACAGTAGGTTGCTTCATTGAAATTAATTCATATCCTAATATACGAAAAACTAGTATATTTCTCGTAGAAGCTGGTAATTTTTCCCAATTCAAATATTCAATTATCCTATGTAACTTTTCACCAGGTTTTTTCGGAATAGTTCCGCACGAAAAGACAAAATTCCATTTCGACTTCTGAATAAATGAAAACATATCCGCTAGTTTTCCTTCTAGACTTGGTATACTTACTTGCACTTTGCACTTGAATAGAAATTGTCTCATTTCTTTCTGAAAGTTAACTAGTTTCAACTTCAAGCGGAAAAGCTGATCGAAAATGAAATTGTCTTGGTTGTCTGTTCATAATAGAAAATTATTACTTGAAGTGTTTGAATCGATATTCTCAAAAAGCTGAGGAAAGAATGATATTACATTGAATTATTAATTATACATCGTCAGAACCTTTTGCAATACCTATAATATTTGTAGTAAAATTGAAATATCGCTCAATATACAAATCGAATAGTATCTGAAATATTCTAGGTAAATTTAAGATTAAGTTAGGAAATTCAATATGGATGAAATGAGACCAATAACTCTCAGGATTATCAAATTTGAATGAATGATATCTCCCCAATATAAATAGCACCCAAACTCTTCTGACACGTTTGGAAATTTCGCGTAGTTTCGTTGAGTAAATGAAAGTTTTCATCGAGAATTACCCATCAAAAATATGTTTAAATATTAATTCCAATACCAAGAGAAACTTGATTATATTCAATGTTTGTTGATGAACGAATCATCAGATACGATCATTTCTTTTTTTCTGTTGAAGACAAAATCAATTCAGGCAGGCTTTTTCACTTATAAAGCAATCACGAAATTGAGAAGAGATCTCCTCTTTATTTGTGTACACAATATCCATCCTCAATTTGTAAACAACGCGGTCTAAAATGACGGATTGTTTGTTCCATCTCGAAAGATTGAATTTTACCAGTTCCGATTTCAGTAATACATAATATTTCAATTTCCGTTTCTTTCTCTATGTAAATAACATATTGGATAGATGAATCCCAAATGTTTATTTGGTTTTCTTTCGGTTCCTTTCACAAGTCATGAATTTACTTCCTGAGTATCTCTGAACCCTTTAGCGCCCACCATTATATAGAAATAATGAAATAATTTAAAAATGCTTTTTATTGGTGAGACTGTTTATAGTCTCACCAATAAAAAGGCATTTTTAAATTATTTCATTATTTCTAACTTCCTGAGGTTTACACTGAATGCCGTATTGTGGTTTTTTGAGTATTATTTGTTGTATACTTCAACTTCATGGCTGATAGAAAGAATTAAGTGGTAAATATTTAGTTCATTGATCCCCAGAATATGTAGATGTTCAATGAACTTCAGGAAATAGATCTTCGATATTTGCAGCCGCTATTTTGTGAGGCTGAGTAGCATTTCCGATTTTAGTTTTGTACTTATTTCTATAGAACATTGAATTTGAAAGAATAAGAATAAGCTTTCACCATCTTTTTTATATTGAGAAAATTTTACATGAATTAGACATTGATTTTTGCAGACATTAAATAACTCAACCGCAAATTATTAAAAAATCATGAATCTAATTTTCGATTGCTCGTCCTACTTAAACGAATGCTATATCGTTTTGTACAAATGTCTTTAATTATCGAATTTTGGGCCGAAAATGGTCTCGAATGATAGGATCAACACCCTGATGAAGAATCCGTGGTCAAATTTAATTCTGTCCGTAGGGCCATCCGGCCGTAAACACTATAACTTTCGAAGGGATAGTCCTAGTGACTTGAAATTTTCAGGATGAGTTTGGTTCCCAAATGCCGCGGTTAAGTTTGTTAACAAGCCAAAACGTACAGGGTGTTCAATAAAATGTAACCATTCAAGATTTTTGTTCCTCAATATCTCAGACAAAACGGAACTAATCGAAATGAAATTTTGCTGCCGCATTCACGATGCTCATAATGAACCTAATGCAAAATTTTGTGGACATAGTGTTAACAGAACCAAGGAAAATTCAATTGGAATATTGAAAAGAAGAATCTTTATATTTCCATAGCAAGATCTCCGATTCGGGTGAAATTTATTTTGTGAATGGAAATTGATATACTAAATGTTCATGCGAAATTTTAAGGGGATCGCACCATCAGAACGATGGAATTGAAATAATCAATCAAACGAGCGCTCAAATTATTAAATTATTTTTATTTTACTGACCTTTTGTTATCAACCTAAAATAGAAAATTTGCTAGAATGTCCCTTATAATTTTATTCCTAAATACACATATGTATAGTTTGGATAATGATAAATAATAATGAAAAATAAAAAACAAAATTAAAAGGAAAATGATTGCAATATGCAATAGTTAGTACAAAGTTTATCCGAATTTTGTTGATCGAATGGAGTTTTTCTTGATTTATAATACACAGGATGAACAACATGAAAAAACAATGATGTGTAGTGAAATTTATCATCCATATATGATACAATTTACATATTTTCTTGCAGTTCATGAACTTTTTGGAACGTCTCGCTAGAGCTTTGAATATGGAAGAAATTGCACATGATATTGGTGTAGATTTACATACTGAATCTCTTCTATTGCGAGCAGAACAACTTGCTAGATTGGAAAGCGACAAGTTGGTAGATAAGGTAGGTCACCATATTTTCTTGAATTTTTATTAAAAGTATGCAGAATTCTCTTACACTGAGGTTCTGTTAAAATTGAAATGTATACACCAGTTATACGAAGTGAAGGAGTTTTTAGAGCAGAATAAACATGTATTTTTCAACGTAATTTTAGGCTGAAAATAACAAAAATATTTTTCATGAACAGTAGGAGTGGAATGAGAAAGTATGATTTCCTTATCTTACTACAAGATGAATTCAATTATAGCCTTGCTGTAGATAAATAGGACATAACTTGTTTATTATTGTATTGTATTATTTATGTTCAACTAACAAGTTCATTTTCAAATTTTCATTATTGTCGTTTTGTATCAGAGATGTAATTCTTAAAGTAGGTGTTTTTAATTTATGTTCGTTGTTTGTAATTGTGTGTTTTGATAATGTTAGCTGCTTTGCTGTGGATATGGAACATTACCGCGTCTACAACGTGAAAAAACAAAACACGATTGCTCCTTACGCGAAGTAAGCTGTAGGAATTTTTCAGTTCTACATTAGATTTAAAAGTTTCAAAACATGCCAAAGAAACTTATGGTAGTTCTTGACCACAAGCAACGCTTATAATCGCTTGTTCACATATTAGTTGTACTTAGGTATACTTGTACTTTTTATTCCACAAGATGTAACGTGCGTTCAAAAAACTAATATGGTTTAAAGCCTTCGAAAAGTTGAACTTGGAGATTGTGCTTCTAGAAAAACAACAAAATGAATAGATGATTTTTTCACATAAATATACACAAGGTATCATACTTCGCTTAGGTTTTCTCAAGTTCTGTTCATTTATATACTGAGCTTCTCTTCTTCCCGCTAGGGAAAAACATCTTTCCCATAGTTCCTATTTCAAGTAGTCATGATTTCCAGGAACTCAAAAAGTTATATTCCAAATATTATTATTCAGTTTGGCTAAAAATATGTTATCCTCTTTTCCAGTGAATTTTTATGAAGCCCCCACTTTCTTGATATACTTTGACGTTCTAGAGAGTCAAATTCATCTGCCATTATTGCTGATTCGTTTCTCCAAGTTTACTTTGAATACCACCATTAGTCGAGAATCTCTTCTTTACTTCTCACTGCAAGTTTTATTGAATGAATTATGGATAGATAAGTTGCTCATTTCAATCACAATCTCTTTTTAAACTTTTCGAACTACCATTTGAACGCATGTTAACTATCTTTGTCACTCGAATACTCAGTTAGCTGTAGATAAATCTGGCAATTCCCCTCTCAACTCTAGTTATTTATTCTCTACGTCATCATCAAATTTTCATTGAGCATTTTCTCTAGACTGCTTTGGTGTATCAACTTCAGAGGAGAGTCCGCAATCTCAGAGAGCAGGTCCAGAGGAAAGATCTTCATCTCGATCTTTTGAGGAGGAAACTCAATCTTCAAGAGGATAACATCAAAAACAAATGCCTACTGCAGAGCGAAAGGGACGAAGCAAATATGCGTGTTAAAAAACTGATCAAGCAAGTTGACCATCTCCAAGTTCAGCTATCTGAAGCGAAGTCTCAAATAAGAGACCTCAATAGCCAATTGGCAGAAGCAGCTGATTACAAAGTGATATTTTTTATTCCTGAATGGTTTTTGAGAGGAAGTTTCAATTTCACTACCTATTTCTTCCTATGTTTCAAATATATTCAAAACTTCCATTCTCGAAAAGTATTCAATTATTATTGAAGATATATGTCTTCATCTTGAATTGAGAAGTGACAGGTAGAGCAAATGAAACCTTCTGTGGAGAACCCAAGGAAGAATTAATTGACGTTTATTCATTCTCAATTCATTTCAGATAACAGCTCTGGAGAGAGGAAGAAAAATCGAAGATCTTCAGAAGAGATTGATTGAATCAGAAACACTCCGAACCAAATACAATAGAAAACTAACTCAGCTCAAAGATCAAGTCAGAACAACTGGTGATACCATAGAACAAGAACGAAACATAAGTGAACATTCCATGCAGCTATTAAGAGATGAATTAGCTAGAGTGAAGGACACCTTATCCGAAATACAGAGGAGAGAGGCTCAATTACAAAGTTTTAAATCTTCAATTGCCAAAATTCTTGGTGTAGCACTGCCAATGCCAGACTACGAGTTGATTGGAAGGCTGCAGAAACTTGTGGATGCTCATCATGACTTCACTTTGGTGTCTAGAAGATATGACGATCCTGTATTGAGGCTAGCTACAAGAAGTCCAACAGGCGGTAGCAGAATTTCTAGAACTCCTGATAGGTCTAGGTACGACGATTCTGGTTACACTGATGCTGTAGACATAGACGACATTGATGATGACTTGTTTAAGAGGCAAACTAGACCCATATGACATACGCATTTCGATGTCTAAGACATCAATAAATTAGAGCTCAAACTTAAGAATAAATGAGATAAGACATGACAAGTGTCTCTGCTTAGAGACACTCGCCTGAACTCCAAAGTAGAAGGGAATCTGGTAGCAAAAGTTTTTTCTACGGCTCATACATCATTTGAATGAATAATGTGAATCTTGGAGAATGAGATTGTCCTCTTCCTGAATAAGATGAACTTTTGAAAGTAGAAAAGAATATATTAGAAATCACGATGATCGCAACTGAGACATAGAAGTAGTTTGAATATAATGTTTTGGAACTGGTTGTTCGTCATAAAAATTGTACAGACTTTGGAAATAATTCTTTGATATATCAAGCTCCAATTGAATAGTCTGATACCACTGCCTTATTGTATTGTAAAAAAATTCATAGATCAATAAATTCGTAATTATTTGTCCATTTATTCATTCCATTAGTCCTGATAATCTAGTATCAAGATAAGTTGTACAGATTCATCGAAAGTAAATTGAAAATAATAATGAACCGATTTGGTATAGGCTCACAAATAATTATTGAGATAGTACAAAAATGAATATTTAAATTCACACGAAATAGTGTGATCACAAACAATATGAATTCAATAAAATTATAATACGAAAAACACTCAGAAATTGTACACCACAAGTATCATTTGATGCTCACACTGAGGTAAGATACCATAACCCGAAGAGGTTGAACGTGACATTCAAATTTTAATATCCTGAGAACTATTGTTGGTCTCATTCTTTTCATTTATGAACTCGGAAACCGACCGTAAACACGATACCTTCCGGAAGGAGCTACTTAAGACCTTTTAATTTTCAGCAAAAATTAAATATTTTAGCCGGAGAATTTTTGAATGGATAAAATGGAACCAATAGATCTCAGGATATCCTATCGAGATACGATATATAATAGAGAAGAGACGCTATGACATACAATTGAGTAAGGAAAAATAGTAGGTACCACTGAGCTGGGACCAATATGGCGGAGAGTTAAGGGTTGAATTAAGTTGCCAGTTTTTTCTGTTTACAAATTTCACTCAAAAAATACGACGTGTTGAGTCTTTAGGAATCCTGTTCAAATAAGGCCAATTGAATATCAAACAAAAAATTTTTCTTCAGGCGATAATATTGACATATAAAAAGATATCAGAATACCAGGACAGACTAGCAAAAAATTCGAATGTGGATCTGTTCAGTGCTCATCCCTACCTGTGATATGTTTTTCCTGTAATTTTCTTCTTATCGTCTCTTCTCTGCTTGAAGAAAGCCTTACAGTGCATGATACCTATTTATTGTATATTATTAAGCAGAAAAAATCACAATTTAACAAAAAACAGGCGCAAGAATCAAATTCCTCCAGAAAATTACACGATTGTTAAATTTGACGTTAGGTGGTAGTAATATGGCGCATCTGATACCACGTTTATTTCAATGGTGGCAACTCTATACTATCCTATCTCTGTGGGATATCCAAATTTGTTTTTCCCAATATGAATTCATCAAAGGCTTCATGTTGACATATCGAATAAAAAGTAAATCTAGTGGAATAATTCAATTCTTAAAGCCATAACAACTGTTATGAAACTCTGTATTCAATTACATGAGAAATATGTATTCCAAACTGGTTCTAGCAAAATTTCAATTCTTACGAAACTTTCCCAACAACCCTGCTTTTCCTTGGAAGTTTCGAAACATGTCCTGAATGATGAATGGCAAAGAGAATTGATTGAAGTGGCGATTGGTTTCTTTTATACGAGGAAATGCATAACTTTTTGTGGTATTTTTTTCAAAGGACCATTGAATGCGGACTACCAAATGCTGGAATAGTCATATTATTTTATAGGATTTTTCACCAGCGGTTTTTTCTGGAAATGAGGCTGCAAACTTTGGAATTTATGGATTTTAATTCCAATATCCGTTTCAATATATCTCCACTATAATTTCAGGAAACAAAGGGATAATCTGAATCTGACCACGCTAGAAAATTCTACTCGTATAGAACTAATAACAAAATAAGAAACATTATGAAGGCAAATGAATAGAGAATATAGAATAGAGGAAATGTTTTGACATTTCCTTCGAATTTTGGAAGATAGGTTGCCGAAACAGGTTCTTCAATGGACCCCTGTCTTCGGAAGAAAACGGAATAGGCTAAAAAAATCCTGGTAAGATATAAGAAAGAAATAATTGAGGGCCCGTGATACAGAAGTTGAAGACTGTATAGATCGAGAGCTGTGGCGATGGATGACAAGAAGACGGCAATAGACTGATTTTAGTTGAGGATTCACTGTAATTTATTCTTCTTCTTTCTTCAAAACAAGCATATTGCTTCTTTTTATCGAATTTTTTTATCTTTGACATCATCTGAACTCAGATAATATGAACCATATTTCCCGATTGAAAAATGTGAACATCTCATCAGCGAACCTACTGATAGTCCGTTCACAAAAGGTTGAGCCATCGGTTGGCCATGGAAAATTGGCATATTCCACTGTGTATATTGAAATTTTAGGTTATGATGTTTACTTTCTTGTCAGATTGACGCGCAATGTTGTCAATATAACATAGAGTTCTCTGATAACTAGCAAGCTCGTCGGACGGGGCCGGGTACATTCGGCAACGTTGACTTTATTTTACGTTATGACAGCAAATACTGCCAACTTCAGATAAATAAACAAACGCCTACTATGCGCTCAACCTTTCGTGAACAGACTAATGTCATGTTATGCTCAAAAAGTTGGCATCTAGAGTGAGGTGACCAGACGTCCGTCATTGATAAGCGCCCGTCAAAACTCAAAACCTTGAATTTAATGTTTAAAATCAGAGGAAATTTCTTATAAGACCTACACTTCAACAACACATCTTTGGTGGACCTAAAAAAAATCTTCACCTTTCAAAACACCCAATGATCAGGAGCCTCTTGCACCAAATACTTAGCAACTTTTCACTCTTCAAATGAATTAAGTTGCACCAAACTCATTCATAATTGAAAATTATAATGTGAAAAGTCAAGTATATAGTGGAAAGTACTCCGCAGAAATTAAATGTTGGGTTGCAATATAACTAATTTTCACTTTTGAAATTTCTCAGAATGAAAATGCGAAGTGAAAAGTTGCGAAGTATAGCAATAGGCCCTTGTCAGCCTAATCTAGAGAAACTTCAACTCGATGCTATGAGAGAAGAAAGAATAGGAGAAGTAGGAATACAATAGCCAAAACTTCAAAGTAAATACCGCCAAATGGTATATAGATGGTTCTGAAACCAATATAAGGTCCGGTGCAGGAGTATATGGCCAAAAACTGGTGTGAATTACCGTTTGGCTTCTGTTCGAGTATTTGTCAGGTGGAAATACTCGCAACAAAAAGATGATAAACAGAAACCTAAATAGAAACTATCAAATTTGTGACTAGTGATCCATTCAGATAGTCAAGCTGCTATTAAGCACTGAACTCATATGTCATCGACTCAAAGCTTATATGGAAGTGCCAAAGAGAACTCAAGGACAACAAGATCTCATTAGTCTAGGTAACACACAAGTTATTAAGTTATCACATAGTCTCTATCTAGCCCAGAACCTTTTTGTTGAATAAGCGAATGCACTAATAAGAAAGAATTTCCGCAGAAGTTAGTAATTGAAAAAGAAGCTATCTGGAAGAATATCCCGGGAGTGGATTATTCTAAAAAGTTCCTTCTCTTAAAACTGAATTCCTAACAGAATATTGTCGCTGTGAAAACCAAATGACGAGAATTAGCTCAAAAGATACTGACGAGTGTAGATTCTGTGGAAAAGAGCAAGAATCTCATATTTACACTGCTACAGAAGACCTCGCCATTACAAAACTGCGCAAAGAATGCCTTGGACAGGAAAATTATAGGTAAATAAGAATCTAGCTTCCTTGAAGGCCCATCAGATAGGTACTAGAGTTTGTTGAAGCTCTGGAATTGAAGAGCAAGCTGCAGCGCAGTTTCGAAAATAGCACAGTGAAATGTAAAGGGTTTTTCAATAAGAGGTGTTATTTTGATATTAAAAAAAATGTAATTTTTCAATATAAATGATCTGATGTTTATTTCATTATAAAGAAGAAGCTTTGTGGAAAATAACATCAAACAAATGACCACCACGACCACGCTTACAGGACCATATCCTTTTAATGAAATTTTCCATAACCAACTCGCAAAGTGGCTGCCCTATGTCCTCGATAGCCTCACGCTATCCTCTTTGATGTCTTGAATCGACGCTGGGCTATTGGCGTAGACCTTCTCTTTCACGTGGCCCCAAAGGAAGGAGTCGCAAGGTGTTAAATCACAAGATCTCGGTGGCCAATTGCAATCACCTCTTCGAGAGATAACACAGTCCGGAAACTTTGCCCGCAAAAGATCAATGGTTTCGTTGCTTATGTGGCAAAAACACGACGTTGTTGATGATCGGCAGGCCTTAGTTCTTGTGTTAAATGAACTTTATATGCCTTAAGACCCAAATCTTTATGCAAAAATGACGTTTGTGGAATACCTTATTCCAAAGAACGACGAGGAATGGACAAACCTGGGTTTTCTTCAACACTTTCTGCTACAGCAGCAATATTCTCGGCTATTCTTGAGCGACGTGCACGGGTTTTATTGTTCACATCACTAAATTGTCCCAACAGCTCGAATTTTTCCACCAATTTCATTATTGCGGTCCGACAAGGTGCTTCACGACGACCCAAAAATGTTCGGGTTTTACGAACCGTCTTTACCAAATTTTCCCCATTTTTCTAGTGAATTTAACGATTTCAATGCGTTCTTGAAGCGTGTATCGTTCCATTTTATTAATGGTGTAATTTCTACTGGGCACATGTCAAAAAATGACAGCTTTGAACGCTATTCAAAATAACACTTTTTATTGGAAAACCCTTTAGCGCTCCAAACAACCTTTTTTGAACAAAAATTGCTATCTGTTTATCAACTCCTTAACTAAAATTTTATGATAACTGTGGAAGAAACCTAATCAAAACTCCCTCATACAAGTCACCAAGCATATTCAGAACCCATTTGCTCAACTAGGTTTGCCCGATTAAAACTTCTCATCACTGTTTTTTGCGCTTGAAAAAACCAATCCCTGCGGTGTATAATAGATTGGTACTACATTCAACACTCTGTCCCGATTTTATCGAATTCTTTTTCGTCCATCATCCCGATCTCAATTAACGAGAAAATGAATCCACCTGCTTTCATTCCCAATTGAACAGCAAATGAGGTGGAAGAGCGCGGAAATCGTCCGTATCCGCAAAATGGCCATAATTGATTTTGCGTTAAGTTACGACAGAGTAATTTCGCCCGCTTTGTTGGTAAACCTGCGATTCTGCTCCGGAAGCAACAATTTTACATTTATTATTTCAAAGAAAAAGAAAATTACACCGTGAAAATAAAGTGGAGTTTTCAGGTTTTTAATGGATAGACAATTTTGGTACGCTGCACCGGTATAATGTGATATTTAACTTCTTATTAACATGGTGTTATTTTTCAATTCTTTAGAGTTTCACAAGAATGAAATGATTTTTGCACCGATTTTAGGGATTTTTTCATAGAATGATATTTATGTTTTTATATCTGTGGGATTTGACTTTTGAATGCGTACTGCCAACCAAATGCTTGTATAAAGAGGTTACTGATCGATATAAACAATTAAACAAAAAAATCATTGTTCGAATTTAGTTTCAACGAGATCGGGATTAATTTTCGAATATTGTACAGTAGGTTCAGGTCAATACTTCTCAGAATATCCCTATTAGTTCCATGATAGTAAGATAGACGAGATGGATGAGCAGACTTCAGAAAAATTTATTGATGTTTCTTTTAATAATTTGATCTATTATTGATTAAATTACTCATCAGCAGTACATTTTTCCGTTTTAAGGATCTTATTTTTGAAACCCAGATTGTTGTGAGATCAACAGATGATTGACTGATAGGATTTTCGGTAATTGATATGGAAATTGGAACGGGCAACCTTGAATTTTCTACATTTCATTTTTTCTGATTTTGATATAATGGAACCTTCACCACATAAAATCCTACCGTCTTCACTTGAAGCATTTCTATGTTCATCTAATTGTTCATTTCATTGCTCTTATTCAAACATTTAGGCTCTATCACACTCATCAGGGTTCTTCATAAATGCAATTTTTGGTAAGTTGATTTTCATTGATAAGGTTTTACTTAAGATAAAGGGTTTTCCAATAAGTGGTGTTATTTTGATATCCAAAGAAAAATGCCATTTTTCGATATAAATGTTCGGATTTTTATTTCATTATAAAGAAGAAGCTATGCCGTTAATAGTGGAAAAAACATCAGGCAAATGACTACCACGACCACGTTCACAGGACCATATCCTTTTAATGAAATTTGCCATAACCACATCACAAAGTGGCTGCCCTATATGTCCTCGATAGCCTCACGAATTCCATCTTTGAGGTCTTGAATCGAGCTGGGCTATTGGCATGGCATAGACCTTCTGTTTCACGTGGCTCCAAAGGAAGAAGTCGCAAGGTGTTGAATCACAAGATCTCGGTGGCCACTTGTGATCACCTCTTCGAGAGATGGTCCGGAAACTTTTCCCACAAAAGATCATGGTTTCGTTGCTTGTGTGGCACGTAGCGGAGCATTGAACAATATTCTCGGCTGTTCTTGAGCGACGTGCACGGTTTTTATTCTTAACATACAATTTCTGTATTGCGGTCAACAAGGTGCTTCATGACGACCCACCCAAAAATGTTCGAGTTTTACGAACTGTCTATATCGAATTTTCACCATTTTTATAGCAAATTTTAATAATTTCAATGTGTCTTGAAACGTGTATCTTTCCATATTTATTAATGTCGTAGTTTCTTCTTGTCAAATATCAAAAAGTGACAGCTTTATAGGTGACATCTACCGAAGCAGCGGGCTATTCAAATAACACCTCTTATTGGGAAACCCTAACTCTGTTGTATCTCGGTTTTGAATACTGTTCTCAGATGGTACTTATTTACCATTCTTCTAATCTTTTCAGATAACCAATGTTATACCCTATGTAGAAGGAAAAGATAAGAAGAATTGAAAATGAGTACAATATGGGAACAACCCTAAGACTCGAGATACTATAAGGGCTTATCTAACTGAAGAAAAACCGGATAATGAAAATCATCTAACCAAGTGAGTGTTGTGGAGCCTTTGTTGAAGAAACTAAACTTCCATTGCACGTTTGTGTCAAAGAACGTATGTATTCAATAAATCTCGTCCTTGCATTCAATTTAGGAAATAGGGTTCTTGGCTTCAGGATTGCTTATAGTTATGTGACTAAATTGGTGAGTGTAAATATTGATTTGAACCCTGGAGGAAAAGTATAATTCATTTGATAAATGAAATAGGAATGGCAAAAATAAATAGAATAATAATAATATAATATAAAATAGAAAAAAACAACCAAATTCCATCTGAATCCTAGTCATTTCTTGTGTTTTGCTATTGTTGATGATTGTATTACAAGTAGAGTATATATAAGTCTGTAAGATCGTTTTCCAAATGATTTTGTGTACTGTTTTTTGAATTATTGTAACCAGATTGTTCATTTGTCCAAAAATCTCATGAAAACTTTTTAAGTCGAAACTTTGACAATTTGAACGAAGTGTATTATTCACACTATTAGCAGTCCTGAAGACGAGATCCTATTTCCTGTGATAAAAAAATAATTCAACAGGAATATACTGCAAAGTCGTTCTTCGAATTGTTCTCTCATTATTGAAACAATCAATGGAAATCTAAACAATTCGCATTTCATGTTGACCAGCAATCCTGCGAACATCGTCTCATCTTTCTCCAATGACGCAACACCTTCCAGCAGTTCAAAACCAAGAGTTACAATCTCAAACGAAATCAACAACTGGAACAGAAGATCCACTTCTTCTCGTGGAACTCACTTCCTGAGAGCCGGTTTTGAGAGTGTTGTCCCTGAACCTGCAAATTAAAAAGCCAGGCACTAACCTCTCCCAAAGAAGGAAAGAGGCAGGGTGCACATTCTTCGGGGTATATTTACGCTGCTTTGATATGATCCATTGGCGGAGATTTAACTGTACAAGATTGTAGGTTATCGACGAATTGTATCATCGGAATTTAAGATAATCGGTGCTTGAAGGTTAAGTACGGAAGTACCTGGTGTACAGAACAGTGGTGTTTCTTGCTGGTTTTTGTTCAGGATAAGTAATGTATGGAGAATAAGAGTTTTTGACATGAAATTCTTGATGTTGAAACAGTAATTGAAATCATTCATAGCTCATTAGTTCGAAATTTCAAATAATAAAACAAAGAAAAAAATTGAAGGAAACAGTGCAAAGAAAAAGAACTCTACAGAAACCAAATCATCTTCCATAGATTTGAACTGTGATGATTTCACCCTGAAAGTAAAATTTAATTACAGAGTAGAAATACAAACTAACAACATATACAAACATAGCCGAAGAAAAGGGAAAATTATGAAAACCATTATGGAAATTCACTAAATTTGCTTATCTTTTGACGTTTTCAAATTTCTTTTTTTTTTCTCCCCGAAAAAAGGCTTAAAAATGTTAATTATAAGGTGGTGCCATTGATGCTCAATTGAATGAATTCGCGAAGAACATTAAAACATAATTATATATCTAGAGTGCAGCGCGTGATTTACACGCAGGCGGCAATCAGCAGGGGCGGCAGTCAGCCGCCAGCAGCATATATTTTATAATAAGACTTCTACATCTAATTTCAAAATTTTAGATGATCATTTTATGTGCTTATTTGGAAAGGGAACACAGAATGAAAAAGAAAAAAATGCAATTCTTTTTCATTTCGGCTGTTTTTAAAACGGAAATTATAAAGGTTCGAAATATCGAGTTTTGAGAAAAATGACATCTGAACGGTGAAATTCTAAACGCTTGTAAATATCGATTCAAAAGTATTTTTTTCTGATTCAGCTACCTCGAAAACCCATAAAAATATTCCAAATTCAAACAAAGTCCGTCATACTTTTCAATAAAATGAGTTTATAGATTTTGCATTTTTCATTTTCGAGATGCATTCGAGAGCGTCTGCGTAGTACCATTCTCGTCGGATCGATGAATTTTCAACGTCAATCTATTCATTAAACCAACCCTAACTATTGTCAGTAACAACCGTTTCTGTAGATCCTACAGAATTTTCGCAAAATGCTGAAATATGGCGTTTTAGGGGGGGGGGGTCAACCCCTTAGCCATTTTTCGTCCAAAATTCTGAATTTTAGATGATTATTTTATGAGCTTATATTGAAGGGGACTACAAACTGAAAAAGAATATGCAATTTATTTTTCATTCCGGCAGTTCAAATAGAAAATATGAAAGTTTGAAATATCGAGTTTGGGAAAAAAGCTATTTGACGGTGAAAATCTAAACGCTTGCAGATATCGATTCGAAAGTTTTTTTTCT
Organism: Propylea japonica; assembly: GCA_013421045.1. NCBI lineage: Eukaryota > Metazoa > Arthropoda > Insecta > Coleoptera > Coccinellidae > Propylea > Propylea japonica. The sequence continues at coordinate 92,080,319 of CM024241.1, forward strand.
GATTCGGCTACCTCGAAAACCTATAAGAACTTACCAAATTCAATAAAATCCACCATACTTCTTAAATAAGTTCAGTTGATAGATTTCGCATTTTTCATTTTCGAGTTTCGTTCAGATCGATGAATTTTCGAAGTCAATCTATTCATTAAACGAGCTTCACAATTATCAGTAATAACCGTTTCTGTGGTAGTACAAAATGCCATTGGGACGGTAAGATTCTAAACCTTTTTCCAAAAAAAACGATGTGAGGATTCTTCCCTTCAATTTTTTCCAGTGTAATTCAGATAGACCCTGTAGGTATATTTCAATGCAATTTCAAGTCGTTAAGTGTAACACTGAACGACTTTCAATAAGGTTGACGTAGCGAAAAAATAATTCTAAAATTGATAATTCATTGACCAATTCATATTTTATTACCATTCATTTTTGCGATAGATAACAGCCACATAACCTCCATAAATCTTGAAATAGATAACATTAACCATTAGCATATTCATGTTTTAAGCAAAACACAATGCTGTTGTATCAAGAAATCTAGTTCAAATAATAGATTTTACAACAAATATTTCATCAGTACCGTATGAAATGAATAATTCACACTTCCTGTGTGATCTCTGATTAATAGAAACAATGGTTAATTAGGTTGGTTCTCGATAATGCGGGTAGCACAGACAGAACAATGTTAACATTTTTTGTGTAGCCGGAATTCTTTATAATTTATTCTAGGGAACATACATTTTTAGGACTCTCATCGTTAATTTGAAATCTGAAAAACTAGAACATGTTTCAGTTGTTGACCTTGAAAATTCAAAATGAAATTTCATCGCAACAGTTGAAGCTGTTACTCTTACTTACCTGTTTTTGAATACTTATGGTGACTATGTATTTGACTCCTTCTTCATCAGTGCCATACAATATAGATTCATGTACCAAATCTTCAATGTGAATAATCACACAGTAAAAATTATGTTGCGATATATCATGTATACAGGGTGTCCGGGGAATAACTGTACATACTCTTACCAGAGATAGAGTTGCACTAGCTGACTACTGATTGACTATTTAAAATTAATTTCTGGGTCTCCCTAGAAAACTACAGGGTGTTTTTCCAACTTCAGGGAAATACTCAGACCATCATAAAATCCAAATTATTGACGGATATTATTGAAACTTGGGGGGTTATTGGCACATGCTAAGGTTGAATCAGAAGATATCAATCATTTCGTTATTCCAGGGCCGGACTCATTAATCCTCATTTAAAGTGTTCAGGGTAGAAAAAACACTTTGTATTTCGAATTACGAATAATTGATTCACTTTTTAGAAAGAAGCTAAATTATGCTTCAATTTGTGGTATCGCTTAAAGTTGTCACATCCAAAATTATTTTTTTATGAATTTTTGAATTTGGAAAAAGTTCGAAAAATTGAATTTATTTACCTGAACACCTTGTGGAGGTGGAAAATAAATAATAAATTTTCACAAAAAAGTCACTGAAAGTGAGAAAGACTATAATTTGTTGATATACTGGGTGGCCACCCTAGACGTGGATATCATTGCGATGAAGTGAATAACGGTATATCGCGAAAAAAAAATTATTGGCGACATGTATAGGGTATACATAAGCATATTTCAAAATATTCGTATGTATACCGAGTGTTCGACAACAAAGATATAGATCAAAGTGACACTTCTTCCAATGAACACCCGGTATACATACGAATAATTTTGAAATATGCTTATGTATACCCTATACATGTCGATAATAATTTTTTTCACAATATACCTTCATTCACTTCATCGCAATGAGATCCGCGTCTAGGGTGGCCACTCAGTATATCAACAAATTATTATAGTTTTCCTCACCTTCAGTGACTTTTTAAAGAAAATTATTATTTATTGTCGACCCCCACAAGGTGACTAAGTCCTGTTCAGGTGAATAAATTAAATATTTCGAACTTTTTCCAAATTCGAAAATTCATAAAAAAATAATTGTCGATGTGACAACTTTAAGCGATACCACAAATTGAAGCACAATTTAGCTTCTTCCTAAAAGTGAATCAATTATTCGTAATTCAAAATACAATGTGTTTTTTTTACCCTGAACACTTTGAATGGAGATTAATGAGTCCGGCCCTGGAATAATGAAATAATGATGTATTTCTGATTCGACATTAGCATGTGCCAATAACCTTCCAAGTTTCAATAATATCCGTCAATAAGTTTGGATTTTATGATGGTCTAAGTATTCCATGAAGTTGGAAAAACACCCTGTAGCTTCTAGGGAAACCCAGAAATCAATTTTCTATAGTCAATCAGTAGTCAGCCAGTGCAACTCTATCTCTGGTAAGAGTATGTACAGTTATTCGCCGGACACCCTGTATATCTAATATAGAATTCGATGAGAAAAACAGGCTGCTTCATAATACATATATGCACAAGACTTCAGGATGAGATTTTTGTTAAAAAAAAACGTTTTTTGCGCATATCTCCGGAAACTTGTATCGTATAGAAAAAAGCTTTCATGAGCATTTTCTGATCTTAATAAGCTCTGTTTTGGGCGGAATCATTCTTTTCAAGTAGAAAAGAGGTACGGTTTTTGAGACGCTCATTTGAACAGCCAATGTTTTCTAGACAAAAATATGAAAAAAGTTAACCTTTATGATTAAATTTGCGAGAAAATTACCCACAACCCTGTAAAATTTATAACCAATTGATAAGAAAAATTCGCATAAAGCATAGCTTATAATAATAAGAAAATGCTCACGAAAGTTGTTTCATGTACGATAAAGGGTTCTAGACACATTGCGAAAAAGTATATCTTTTTAGTTTCAAAAATAATGCATTTTCTAGGTAAAGTAAGTGAATCGAATTTTTTTTTTCTTATTTTTGGACGAGCTATCATTGCTATCAAATCTGCGCATACATTTTGGAACACCCTTTACGACAAGAGGGTGTATATCACCTGACCTGTAAGATCATTTAACGCTTGATCTAACCAGTTGACGACTACTATCAGAAAAGAGGTCATCAATCATACTAATCGATTAGCTAGATATTTCAAGGTGATATGGCGTTTTTCTGATTCATATCATGTCACCTCGTAATCGACTGAGGGTGAAGATAATATGACAGACGTGACATTGGAGTGAAGATTTTTACAAAGGGAACGAAATAACATTTTGCCACTTAAAGATCGAATTTTTCTATATAAAATGTTATGAACACATTATTCGTTTATTACAAAACTAGGAGAACATGTACGTACATACCTAACTTGCTATTTTATTACGGAATAGTACCTACTTAAATATGATATTATATCAAAAAATTGGAGAAAGACCTGACGAGAAGTCTAAAACTTCTCCCGCTTGTTCTTATTGAAAATACCATGTTTCAAATTTGAATATCCGGATTAATATTGGTATTATTCTATTCATGGCTCAACTTTGCATGAAGATCTTCTTTCCATTTCAAGACTTCATATTTGAGGGTAAATAGTGTGGATTCCTCTTTTGAAATATATGTTAACTTTCCTGATAGATACAAATGCAGCTGTGCATTTTCATTTGAAAAAGTACCATAATACCAAAAATCCTTATCTGAGGTTTACTAATCTACTTATGATACCAGATAGGGGAAAAACCACAATAGAAAAATACCCCGTCCTTGCGTTTTTCACAAACTTAAAACTTGGAACAAAATAGCTTCAATATTCAGGAACAAAATATAGAATTTTCTGCTCTTTGATATGGAGGGTGTTCTAAACCAAGTTTGGCATTCCAAGTGATGATTTTTCGGATCTTCTATTCTTCAAAAACTGCTACAGGACACTACTGAAGGGTAATCAAGTAAGAGTTTAGAGTTTAAAGTGTTTTCCTGGCGACAACTGGCGAATGTTTTCCGAAACGTTGAACAGAAGAAGTTGATATGGTGGAAATAGCCCTTATAATATATCAGTGAATGTTCTATCATTGAGACACGTCAACAATAGATTTCAATGTATTCAAATACCGTGGGACTTCCCTATAACGAAAGAAATTTCGATATACAGAAAATTTGTTCCTATAGTCGGCAATGTCGCGGTCGACTTCACTGATTAATTTAAGTTTATCATTCAAACTTAAGCACTTCCCTTTGAACATTTTCGCACAACTTTTCACACTAGCGTAATGGTAAGATTGAAACCAAACAGCCAGAGGTGTATTTAAAACTGTTTCAGAAGGATCTCTCTGCCCGCTCTAATGATTTTGTTCAAGGTAAGGATTTATTACGTACGTCCGGCAAAATTTCGGAAAAAACCCACCCTTAAACCTTCTTACCAACACCCATTCAAAGAGTGATGATGTTCTTTGAATATTTCGTTATAGAGAGAATTAACTTCGTTTTAGGGGGTCTTTTAACATGGAATTTGGGTTCAAGGTGCAATGTCTTGTACGAAATTTGTTATACAGAGAAATTCGTTATACAGACGTTCGTTATAGGGAAGCATTTTCCCAATAAGATTGACTATTTCAGGCCTCCATCCAATTTTTCATTTCCCCATGATGTATCGATTTATACCTCACGACGTTATAAAAATAGAGCGTTCAATCAATCATGTATAAAATATACCTGTTTATCCAATACTTCAATCATATGGTCTCGAGAAAATGAAACCAGATCACTTACGGTTCGAGACAGTGCAATTCACTATGCCCCGAAGAATCGGGAACAATTGGAAATATTAATAAATTTCTAGTTCAAGTTACAATGTCAGTATACCGGAGCTTCTACGCATTAGCATGTTAGTTACTATTGCTCTTAGGTTACACGTGAATTGCAATTAGCATTTGTCTCAGATTAAATTGCACAATGTGCCTGGACCAAGTGGATTATACAGTGAACTGCTATTATTTCAGATATCGATTGAAACATATTCTGGGAGGATTCTGCATTTCTAAAAAACTTTATAGGTTTTCAAATAGCGGAGATCATATGATGAACTAAACCACACAAAGATCCTAATGACGGAACCTGATAATTATAAAATGAAAATTAAGGAATCCACATGTATTTTGTTGGATGAAGTAGATGATTTGGCCAATTGTTCTGTTGGAATAGATCGTATTTGGATTGATTTATTGAAGAAAAAAATTACATCAGGAAATTTCAAAATTAAATAAATCAACATCTCTATATACTGACAACTTTCAACGTCAATCAGATTGCAAATGAAAAAACACACAATTCTGAAGATTTTACAAGTTTGTCTGAAGAAGGTGTCTGATATAGACACGAAACGTTACATTATCCTTTTCATTTATTTCCTTTTTCAGTTTTACTGTTAGGCAACCATTTTTTCAAGACCAATTTGCTCATGACAAATAAGTGCAAAGATTTTCGCAGGAGCACTTCATCTTAATTAAATTTTTTTAATTATTTCTGTTTCAGAGAGAGGAAGTGAAAACCTATAAAGTTTTTTAGAAATATTGATTTTCGAAACTTTAAATCCAAACGGATTGAAATTATAGAGCGTGCAAAAAAAGTAACGTTATTCTGCAATAATTCTTTCACTAAGAATTATCAAGAAAAATCCTTGCATCCGTCGATTTGAAAATTCAAAAGCAATTCATTCTTAGTTTTTTGAATTCGATGTCTCTCACCCCTCTGCTTTATTTGAATACCTATTCAGCGATGTGACTAAAAGTAGAATTGGTTGTGCCATTTTTTTATTGAAACATTAGGAAATAATTTACAACTTTTGATTCTAGAGTACTACAATCAGACCATTATTCTTCTTACTATTATTACTAAGGTAAATTCACGAATCCATGGATTTATAATTTCAACAGCAGGTCACCCTATGCAATTGTTTGTGTTTGAAATCTCCCACCCCCTACGCCCTATATTTTTTTTAATAGGAATATTTATATCGATTGTGACATATCTAATAAAATGACTAGGTGATCGAATTACCTTCCATTTGATATGTCAGAATTCATATATTTCTATCTAAAAAAAATTGAGGGGTGTGGTGCGTAGGGCGTGAGAGATTTCAAATCCAAAAAAGTATAGGGAGACGACCTGCTTTTTAAGTCAGAAATCCATGGATTCGAGGATTTTCCTCAATCCTCATTGATTTATATACGAGAATTTTTGTTAAACCATATTTTATTGCTTGTATGTTTGAATTGGTATAAATAATAAAGGCTGAAATAATCAACCGCAGGCTTTCTTCCATTTAATCAATTTTTTCTCCTTCCATTCGAGTTGTCATCTTGAAATTGCATCTGAAAAAACTAAACAGCAAAAACAGAAAAAACTATGAAAAAGTAATAAGTAGAGATCGGATTATATGCATTTGCATATTTAAGACATCTTCAGCTCAGCGGTATTTGCATATTTTAGCTAAGATCTAGTTATGATGCATATTATAGATACATATTTGTAAATGAGGATATCAAAAAATTTTTTTTTCCAAATTAGCTGCAGAAGAAAAAATATTGATATTTCTGTCAGATGATGCTCCCTATATGCCAAGGCAGCCTAAGCAGCCAAGGCTCTTCAAATACTTTACTCAAATTTCATTAATGTTACGTGCTTTGCTCACGGAATACATCGACTTGCGGAAAAAGTACGATTCACATTTGGATATTTGAATAAATTGATTTCATCTACAAAAATTTGTTTTCACGAGGCACCTGCTCGTAGTATAAAGTCTACAAAGAAAAACTACCAAATTTGCCACTCCACTCTGTATCAGTTATAACTTGATGGGGAAGCAGTGTTCTTCTACAATGATTTTTTTTAGGCTGTCAAAGATGTAGTAAATGACTCTTGTCGACTCACTAGCCGTTTGTCATTCCATGGATACATTTGAATATTTTTCAACTAGGGAAAATATAGCAATGATAGAAATGAATGAAATGAATATTAAGAGTTAGGTACAGATGTTTTTGAAATAAAAATTACTTTGCTTTTATTTTGAGAATTCATTAATCATTTTGCATATGCATATTCTGCATATTTTCGGGCCTATTCTGCCTATTTTCGTGCATATTGCAGGCATTTTTCATGCATATAATCCGGTCTCTAATAACGAGTGATATGAATGTCACCTTTATGCCTCGTATCACAATCATAATCAAACCTTCCCTTGAAATTCTTTCGATATTCCTGAAAGGTACTCTCAAGCCAGGAGGGTTTATCACATCAGGTCTGGATCTATAAATAATGATCGTTAGAACCTCAGGTGCGTTCACGGCATAATACTTGGCAATCATCTATCATAGATTGAAACAGCGGTATTTCGTCCAAAATATCAAATTCGATAATACTAATGAAGTATCATAAAAATTGTACCAAAATAAGTGATTCCTGTGAATCATACCTTCTGCCTCATAATTCCATTCGAAGAACATAATCAAACCACAATTTGTGTACCAATATTGGGCCACAACATTACCCTATCCCCAATGTTATATCCTGCTAAAACAGTGGAAATAGTATGATGTGTTTGATCCCAAGCTTTGAGTGGAATGGTTACCATATTGTTTGATTAACGTCATTATATCCAGCAGATGCAGCTGCGGCTAAACAGATGATGTAAAAACTCAATGAACTATGCCACTGCGGGCATGAGATACTATTTTAATGTCTCATTTGTTTCAATGGGTTTAATAATGATGGCATCTTTATGCTTATCTCTGCTGTTTGAATGGGAGTATTATTGTACTGATGTTCGATTGAAGGTTGATTCTATTTTATTGCAAAGCAGAATGGAAATAGAGATAGATGGTTCTGGTTGGAATACCTAGTTTATGTGTGTAATTATTTTGTCGTTACAATATGCGAATATCGTCCAATATTTGGACAATGTCAGGTTGGTATCAATGAGATTTTGAAAGTGAAGAGAATGAAAATGGTAATGAAGGGTTTTCCAATAAGAAGTGTTAATTTGAATAGCCCCCTATTTCGGTAGATGTCACGTTTGAAGCTGTCATTTTTCGACATTTGACGAGTATAAACTACGCCATTACTAAATATGGAACGATACACGCTTCAAGGACGCATTGAAATTATTAAAATTCACTATAAAAATTTGGCAGGGACAGTTCGTAAAACTCGAACATTCTTGGGTCATCGTGAAGCACTCCTTCGGACCGCATTAAGGAAATTGGCGGACAAATTCGAGCTGTTGAAATAAGTTAGTTAGTGATGTGAAAAATCAAACCCGTGCACGTCGCTCAAAACAGCCGAGAATATTGCTGCTGTTGCCAAAAGTGTTGAAGAAAATCCAGGTATGTCCATTCCTCGTCGTTCTTTGGAATTGGGCATTCCACAAACGTCATTATAATGTATTTTGCATAAAGATTTGGGTCTTAAGGTTTATAAAGTTCAGTTAACACAAGAACTCAAGCCAGCCGATTATCAACAACGGGAAAAGTTTCCGGACCGAGGTCTTGTGATTTAACACCTTAGCGACTCCTTCCTTTGGGGCCACGTAGAAGAGAAGGTCTACGCCAATAGCCCAGCGTCGATTCAAGACCTCAAAGATGGAATTAGTGAGGCTGTCAAGGACATAGGGCAGACACTTTGCGATTTGGTTATGGAAAATTTCATCATTTGCCTGATGTTATTTTCCACTTGTAACGGCATAGCTTTTTGTTAATGTTAATGGAATGAACATCCGATCATTGATATTGAGAAATGACATTTTTCTTTGAATATAAAAATAACACCTCTTATCGGAAAACCTTCCACAATTCTAGTTATAATGAAAGAAATATTAACAGAAGCGAAGCACATAACATCGAACGTACAAAATAGATAACATGTTTCACACTATAAGCGAGAAAAAGTTGAAGGCAATGGAAATATGTAAGTTCTACGTGAAAACAATCAAAACACAGAATATCTCCAGAGTTTACCTCAGGAAAATCGAATATGTTAACTTGAATAAAAACTGCATTCATGAAATCAAGAAGCACCTGAGTAGAAGAGAATAATTCTTCAAAATTAAATTCAAATTGTCAAATGTACAGTCGTTCAAAATTTTCTGAATGTTTAGGACACTGATGAAGAATTCGAGGTCAACAACAATTATCTCTGGCCATCCATTCGTTTATGGTCCAAATCCATGATAATTTGATGGTTCTGATGATAACTGATATTTTTTCAATATTTTCAGAACCAAAAGTCCATTCGGCTCGGAATCTTACATATGTGCTGAAAAATTATTGTGAATGACGAAGTCCTCTCGAATAAAAATCACAAAACTACAACTTTTTGACAGGATTGAATAGAATCTTGAAATTTTCAGTATACCTGTGTGATCAAAATATCTCCACCCTCATTTATCTACAAAGGCCATCAAAAAATTGAACTAAACTACCAGACGTAAATAACTAGAATATTTTAACTTCGACTACATGGAAAGACTCTAATTGAAAAGTATTCCAATTCAATTAAGGTATCGATCTTTGGTATGGAACAGAACAGAATGTACTTCATCAACAAAAGGGAACGGATGTCCTGTGAAGAACAGTAGTTTCACATTTCGCACTTCAATGGAACGATGTAGAATAAAGTGCATGTCGTTCTTGAACTAACAAGGTTGCATTCACCGACAACTTAAAGTAAAAGTGATGAACACTGACGAATAAAAGGGGTTTTCTTCGGTACGCGGACAAATCATCGAACATAATTCTACGTTGGTTACCACTGTTTTATACCACTTTTTCGCACCTTTTCGCTATGGATTTGTGTTGGCGATTCCAAGGTATCTTTAGGGTCTTCCACCCATATTTTTCACAGCACTTTGAAAACTGATAATTCTACATCAAATATCGATTGGAATATATTCTGGGAGGATTCTGCATTTCTAAAAAACTTTATAGGTTTTCACTCCCGGTCTCTGAAACAGAAATAATTAAAAAATTTTAAATTAAGATGAAGTGCTCCTGCGAAAATCTTTGCACTTATTTTTAGGAGCAAATTGGTCTTGAAAAAATTGTTGCCTAACAGTTAAACTGAAAAAGTAAATTAATGAAAAAGACAATGTAACGTTTCGGTGTCTATATCACACACCTTCTTCAGACAAACTTGTAAAATCTTCAGAATTGTGTGTTTTTTCATTTGTTTGATATAGACATCAAAACGTTACATTGTCATTTTCATTTATTTCCTTTTTCAGTTTTACAACAATTTTTTCAAGACCAATTTGCTCCTGACAAATAAGTGCTAAGATACTCGCAAGAGCACTTCATCCTAATTTAAAATTTTTAATATTTCTATTTCAGAGACTGGGAGTGAAAACCTATAAAGTTTTTTAGAAATCCATATTAAATACTGATGAATTTAGATCAATGAAAAAATCGAAGAAAGCCCTAGCGTCAAATCAGAAACTTTTGCTCGTTTGTGCGTATTGGTAAAACCATAAATTAATTTCGAATATTCTTAGAGCTTTCAGAGCAAATATGATTATGTATTTTGAACTCTTCTCCAGTCGGCAGTAGCCAAGAATGTAGGAAAGTTGAAATCGTAAATCAATTCGATGAAACCAATATTTTTCAGGATATTCAAATTTGAATGATCGTTCTGCAGATATGGCAAACGTGAAAAAACTCCTGACTTTCATGATGTGCTGTTTACAGATATTCCCTATAATATTCCTAATAGTCATAGGACATTTCCACAGATAATTTTACTTGATCGAAATATCACACATACTTTGTCTGTGCGATCATTGTTCATTCTTGAATAAACTATATTATTATATAACTAACGACGAAACAACAGACTATTTCTTCTTTAAAACATGCACATATTTTCAGATTACCCAGCAGATTCGATATATAGCGAATATAATAAGGAATGTAATATTCTTCAATTCTATAAATTAAAAGTGTACCAAAGTAAGCTTGTGACAACGAAAGAATAAAAACATTATTTCTCAAAAAAAATCTTAATTCAGTGTCACCTTGATATGAAGTAAATTACCATCATAGTATTCACTTTGACGAATGATACATGTGGAAAATATTTATAATATGATAGTGAAACAATATAGTCACCCGATCTTTAAAATATTTCATCCATTGAAGCTGATTGCAGTTGATTCACGTGAGAAAATTCCTCATTGGACAATCATATTTGATGACATAGTCATAATAATATCCAGGTATTATGAAGTTCATTCACAAAAGCTCTTCAATGAATAATGTTGAGTGTTTGATACTTATATTTTTATACGGCTGTCAAGGATTAGAAATATAATATAATCTTATCGTTTCGGAATGAAAAAATAGATAACAGAATGTTTATTTCCCAACATGTTCCCATGACTGATGTAAATACATATTTCAGAGTACACCTCAATCATTATAACATATTTTTATGTGTTTTTATGGTAAATCAAGATAATCAAGTATACTTTCTTCTTCACTATTTTTGCTGAATATCATTACGATACAAACCTTCACTTTATAATACAACATCAATTAATTTCTGATTTTACGTCGTACTTCCTTCCTCATAAAAGTAGGTGGATACCTATAGATTCCTGTCTGTGAAAACAAACCCATACCATCTCTCGTTTGATTACACAAACAACAAACTTGCAATTATCAATTGTTCTCCTCAACTCTCACACTTTCGTCGCTAAATTCCAATACAAATAGAACATATGATTTTTGTACGACCATTCTTACTTTCCATCGCGCGAAGAGAAATTGCTTTTGCTCTTCGACCTCAGTCGAAGATGAGCCAACGCTAATATTTAATGTTTATAAACATGATTGAGGTAAAATTGCCTTAGAGAACGCGTGAAGCTGTGATTTATGATGCCACATCAATTCAAAATCACTTATAGAGATGGGATTCATTGAAAATGAGAGTTTCTCTGTCTGATGTTACATGAACGAAAGCAAGAATCAATGTGCAGTCTGATCGTTGAAATTATTAAATTTGGCGAGGTGAGAACTTGATTCAGAGTTCAACAAAATGACGTATGGTCTGAGGAAATAATTATTTCTTTGTACTCCATGAATTTTACTGTTTCTTCCTGTATATTCTTATAGGATTTCCAGGAGAATTCATTTTAGAAATAATAAGCACCCAGAAAATAACAGCGATCATCCGTCTTCTGTTCCTAAGTCAGATTTCCGAGAAAAACGTTATCGAAATCACCGAAAGAGCAAGCAAATTCAAAGATCAGAATTGGCAGTTGAGTGTGACGTACGCGTTAGCATTCATTTCATTGGGTGAATGTTGAATTACAGTTAACAACTGTCGACTTTGTTCTGAATCGTCATCCAAATAATTATGCTTGCTTGTTGAACTTAAAGAAATCGCATTTTCAATATTAAATTAGAAATTAATTTCGAGTGGATATGTATATTTTTGACACTACTTTGTCACAGTTGTCACATGAAAAAAAAAAACTCTATGACGTTTCATTGTCTCACATAAAAATTGAGAAAAGCAGGAGCTTTGAGCTCTCGTTCTTCAGGGGAGCAGTAAGACTATTATCTCAAAATTTTATATGGGATTTGAGATTGATACCAAATATAAAATGCAGAATCTCAGCACAATCGGAATCATTTTCTGAAAATTATTCAAAAAATGATATATGTAAAAAATAAATAATAACAAAATTAAATTTTATGGTTCAGATGATGCGATCCCCTTGAAATTTCGCGTGAACATTCAGTATAGTAGTCTTCACTCTCAAAATAAATTCAACTCGAATCGCATATTCTATTATGGATATATAAAGATTATTCTTTCAATATTCCAATTGAATTTTCTATGGTTCGGTTAACACTATAGCCACAAAATTTTGTATGAAGATTCAGTATATCAATATTTATTCATAGAAAAAAACCATATAGCCCTCGTTTGAGTAGAACGAGCGCTCAAAAACACTATGACATTCCACTTTCTTACATAAAAAACAGCGCCCTACATGAAAAAACTCGAAGGACATTGAACGAAGAATTCAAAAATAATTATTGGTTCGAAATATCTCAGTGGCGTACCACTTTTTTAGACAGTTTTTAAGTAAAAACAACAACACCGTGTATCTTGGAATCAATTCATTTTCGGGCTTACATTCGTGGGAACTTTTTTGCATGAATTTATATCAGGAACACCCCCTTAAATCTTTCGCATCAGTTCAGAAATAATCCGTAATAGGACTTTGTCTCTTTAGATCGAATGAAGCTTTTCCAAATCAGAAAGAAACATAACATGACATAACATGAACAATTTAGAGGGTAGTATTTGAGATGTTTGAAGGTATATAGTCGATATAGGTAACATATGTATTAAAAATTATGTAATTGGTACGCGATTGAGAATGTATGTATACGAAATTGAGACGAAATTAAATAGAATAAAGTTACTACGAAGTTTCATTTTATATACTCCACTCGGACACCACAGTATTATGCTTAGACTTCTCTCAGCACACATTCGGAACATAATACAGACTTTCGGGCAAATCAGAAGCCCGCTCTTTGTCGAGCGCGCAAAAATTGGATTTTTAACAGAAACGATCGAACTATGGAATTCAGAATGAAACAAAAATTCGGAAATAGCCCATTTTCAGACTAAACGGCCCCGGAAAAAGCTCGCAAAAACTAGGCGGTAAAAACGTAAAATTTGACGGGTCCAGCGAACCGTTTATAAAATTTCATGTTCCATTCTAGCCGCTCAAAAAGGCAATATCAAATTATCACGTCGATGATAACGCGGCAGCTCTAACTGTAAACTGGTAATTTGGAAGATAACCGAGAGCATAGGCATTTGTAATTGGATGATTCATTACAATTCCAGTCCGGAATTCCTGTTGATTTATAGTTGCATATGTCGTTATTTCGACGTCATCCTATCCTGCACTGGACACTGGATGATGCGTTGGGAATTTGGGCTTCTTCTGCAAAACATTACAAATTTCAGAATTAACAAACTATTTTCATGGGTGATGTTCTTCTGAAATATCATCAATCGTTCCTCCCTCGACAGTCTCTGGCTCTGGAACACATTGCCTAGGAAGGTGTTCCCCGAGGCATATAACCTCCAGAAATTCAAAAAGGACACCAATTCCTACCTTCTTTCCCATGGTTCTCACGATGTACTCTGAAGATTACAGGATATCTCCTTTCGTGGGAACCTGAATATAAAAAAAATTGTCCATTTTTCTTTTTAAATTCTTTTCTGAGGATCCTCCTCTTTAGTAGCTGAAGGAATTCTGACCTGATCAGATTTATAGAAATGAAAATGGAATTAAGCATTTGAAAAATTTGGCCGATCAACAAAGTTATGATAACAATAATGAGAAGTTATTTTCAAATGAAATCACATCAAAAGTTTAGTGTTTTCAGTTTTTTTCGAACTTAAAATCACATTGCCAGGGGTCTTTGCTGGCCTGGGAGTGCCGTAACACCACAAAGCAACTGGCAAGAGGCTATGAAGTGACTCTACTATGGGTGCCAGGTCTTTGTGGTGATGAAGGAAATGAGAAAGTAGATGAACGCATCGGCTATAGTACCAGTAGCAATACGCCAGATCGTGGAATATAAAGTCCCTAGGGTGCTTCATATTATTCAGGGATACTCCTGCAGTTTTGGTGCACCATAGGCCGAAACTTGTGCCTGTGGATGCTATGGATGGCATAACCTCCTTAAAGGTTCTTTGAATTTTGACAAGACTAGCTCAGAAGTATGAGTATCGATTAATATACTTCTCTACTTTCATATTTGTATGTGTTTCAGCTCTCAAATCCTGTAATATTTTAATGGCAACCAACAAATATTCTCCAGCGATCTCGAAAAGTTTTACTCCACAAGTCAGCATTTTTGATCCAGTTTGAGCAATAAATCATTCAAGCATGGATACTCAGTTCCTTCCGCAGGATCGTCAGCAGATCCTTGACATGATTACCAATCACGCGCTCGATGAAGAAGAACAAAAAATCCAAGCAGATCAGTGCTGGTGATTAGAAACGTGACTCCGTTGCACTTGCACCGTTTGGTTTCGATTCCTCGACGACGACGTCTACGTCGGAATTCTTAGCGCGTGGGTGCAAAGCGCAGTCTCTCAGCTCGTTGTTCGTATATTCTGCTTCCAAGTCGTTCAGGATGTATGGGATAGCAGGGAGTAAGTCTTAACAATTCTCTCAAAGATGACATTGGCTACAGTACCAGAAGCAATACTCCTGATCGTGGAATATAGAGTACCTAGAGTGCTTCATATCATTCAGGACTACTACTGCAGTTTTGGTGCACCATAGGGCGAAACAGGTATCTGTGGATGCTATGGATGATATTACCTCCTTAAAGGTTCCTTGAATATTAACGAGTCTAGCTTATAGAAGTATGAGTTTCGATTACTATTATTCTCTACTCAAATTTCATGTGTGTTCACGTCAAGTCAGCACATTTTACTCAGTTTGAGCAATAAATCATTCAGGCATGGATTCTCAGTTCCTTCCGCAGGATCGCAAGTAGATCACCAATAACGCGTTCGATGAAGAAGAACGAAAAATCCAGCAGATCAGTGCCAATGATTAGAAACGGGATGACGTCTCTTTTATAGTACCAGAAGCCAGATCATGTGTAAGGGTCATATTATTCTGAGATATCTCTATACTGATCAACCCCAATAGTGCGAAGCTACTGATAGTGGATATTCTGGATGATATTTGCTCCTTGTATGTATCTTGATTGATATCATTCTTTCATATTATTATGTGTCTAGTTATCTAATTCCAAAATATAAGAGGCAAACCTCGCATAAGAAATACTCTTATGATATCTCGAAAAATTTCATGCCACAAGTCAGCACTGTCTACCCAGTTTGAGCAATAAATCATTCAGGCATGGATACTCAGTTCCTTCCGCAGGATCGTCAGCAGATCCTTGACATGATTACCAATCACGCGCTCGATGAAGAAGAACGAAAAATCCAAGCAGATCAGTGCTGATGATTAGAAACGTGACTCCGTTGCACTTGCACTGTTTGGTTTCGATTCTTCGACGACGACGTCTACGTCCGAATTCTTAGCGCGTGGGTGCAAAGAGCAGTCTTTCAGCTTATTGTTCGTATCCTCCGCTTCCAAGTCGTTCAGGATTTATGGGATAGCAGGGAGTAAGTCTTAACAATTTTCAAAGATGACATTGGCTACACTACCAGAAGCAATACTCCTGATCGTGGAATATGGAGTACCTAGAGTGCTTCATATCATTCAGGGCTACTACTGCAGTTTTGGTGCACCATTGAGCGAAACAGGTGTCTGTGGATGCTATGGATGATATAACCTCCTTAAAGGTTCCTTGAATATTAACGAGTCTAGCTAGAAGTATGAGTTTCGATTACTATTATTCTCTACTCAAATTTCATGTGTGTTCACGTCAAGTCAGCACATTTTACTCAGTTTGAGCAAAAATCATTCAGGCATGGATTCTCAGTTCCTTCCGCAGGATCGCAAGTAGATCACCAATAACGCGTTGGATGAAGAAGAACGAAAAATCCAAGCAGATCAGTGCAAATGATCAGAAACGAGATGACGTCTCTTTTATAGTACCAGAAGTCAGATCGTGTGTAAGGGTCATATTATTCTGAGATATCTCTATACTGATCAGCCCCAATAGTGCGAAGCTACTGATAGTGGATGTTCTGGATGATATTTGCTCCTTGTATGTATCTTGATTGATATCATTCTTTCATATTATTATGTGTCTAGTTATCTAATTCCAAAATATAAGAGGCAAGCCTCGCATATGAAATACTCTTGTGCGATCTCGAAAAATTTCAAGCCACAAGTCAGCACTTTTTATCCAGTTTGAGCAATAAATCATTCAAGCATGGATACTCAGTTCCTTCCGCAGGATCGTCAGCAGATCCTTGACATGATTACCAATCACGCGCTCGATGAAGAAGAACGAAAAATCCAAGCAGATCAGTGCTGATGATTAGAAACGTGACTCCGTTGCACTTGCACCGTTTGGTTTCGATTCCTCGACGACGACGTCTACGTCGGAATTCTTAGCGCGTGGGTGCAAAGCGCAGTCTCTCAGCTCGTTGTTCGTATATTCTGCTTCCACGTCTTGATACTTCGTTCAAGGTTCATGGGAAAGCAGGGGTTAAGTCTTAGCAATTCTCAGAGATTACATTGTATCGACTATAGTACCACAAGCAATACGCCATATCGTGGAATATGGAGTCCATACAGTGCTTTATATCATTCAGGGCTACTACTGCAGTTTTGGTGCACCATAGGGAGAAACAGATGTCTGTGGATGATATAACCTCCTTAAAGGTTCCTTGAATATTAACGAGTCTAGCTTAGAAGTATGAGTTTCGATTACTATTATTCTCTACTCAAATTTCATGTGTGTTCACGTCAAGTCAGCACATTTTACTCAGTTTGAGCAATAAATCATTCAGGCATGGATTCTCAGTTCCTTCCGCAGGATCGCAAGTAGATCACCAATAACGCGTTCGATGAAGAAGAACGAAAAATCCAAGCAGATCAGTGCCAATGAATAGAAACGGGATGACGTCTCGTTTATAGTACCAGAAGCAATAAGTCAGATTGTGTATAAGGGTCATATTATTCTGAGCTATCTCTATACTGATTAACCCCAATAGTGCGAAACTACTGATTATGGATGTTCTGGATGATATTTGCTCCTTGTATGTATCTTGATTGATATCATTCTTTCATATTATTATGTGTCTAGTTATCTAATTCCAAAATATAAGAGGCAAGCCTCGCATATGAAATACTCTTGTGCGATCTCGAAAAATTTCAAGCCACAAGTCAGCACTTTTTATCCAGTTTGAGCAATAAATCATTCAAGCATGGATACTCAGTTCCTTCCGCAGGATCGTCAGCAGATCCTTGACATGATTACCAATCACGCGCTCGATGAAGAAGAACGAAAAATCCAAGCAGATCAGTGCTGATGATTAGAAACGTGACTCCGTTGCACTTGCACCGTTTGGTTTCGATTCCTCGACGACGACGTCTACGTCGGAATTCTTAGCGCGTGGGTGCAAAGCGCAGTCTCTCAGCTCGTTGTTCGTATCCTCCGCGTCCACGGGCCCGAGTTCCGCTGTTGTTCGACACCATCCTCAGCGGTTGAGAGCACGCCGTGCGGTTACCAGTACAGTTTGCGTCAAATTCGTGACTTCGACGTTCCGTTTGGAGAATACGTTCACCTTTTGCCGGCGTACCTGTTGGTGCTCCCGAGTGACGGCCTTCTCTGGCAAATATTTTTGGTCCTTCGTTGAGGATTTGTTTATTTTTGTGACTTGGATTTTTGTGTTTTTTGTTTTTGTTTGAAACATTGGATTTTTTGTACGAAGGGGAGAAGAGGACGAAGGTTCTAGTGGCGGAGGTGAGAAGACATAAAATATGAAAAATAATTGGAATTTAATGAAATTATGAATTGATTCAGATCAGAGGAAGTTTTTGTCTACACGACGTATATATAATATTATATTGCATTCATTGGAGAATGTAAATCGAAGAAGAAAAAAAAAAGTTAACGAAAAAACCATACTCGAGTATTCATCTGTCCAGTAAAGTTTCAGATCTGTTGAATTTGAATCAGAATATTAATTATTATGGATATTTCGGTGAAAGTTGACGATGAATGGGTGTTTACATTTAAGTTTCCATTTCTCTGACTATTTCTGTCGTCTTAGTTTCCGTCAACCAGAAACGCGTAATTTTCAATAACAAAACGTTTTTAATGGAAAAAGTGGCCGCAGCTGTCAGCAGTTTTTTTTTGAGTTAATCCACGAAAAAACTGGACAGTTTTTGTACAATTTACACTATACATAAGATGTCGAAAGTAACTGTTGGACATCTTATCTGTACATAATACGTGCTGAATAATCTGTTATACTCATATTATAGTCCCTATAGATATATCTACTGAATATATTTCGTATTGAAATTTCCAATCGAATGAATAAGAACGTGAAGAAATAATCATTTCCCGAAGTTTTGTATTGATTTCCAATTCACAACTTCTTCAATAGACCGTAAAAATGCATTAGCAATGTGAAACTTTACTGCTGCCTAGTTCTCGAAGTTTCCCATGTAACAATTTTTCTTTTTCCTCATAAGGGATATTCTATGTTCTTTTCGAATAATTTTCTGGCGGTTCCAGTCTCACAAGATTCCGTAGAGAATGACCAAAATGTCTTTATAAGATATGAAAGCTCTAAAAATTACTGTTTTCATGAGTATTTGAAGAATCTGAAAACATGTGAAGGGATTTCACAACTTCTTTTTCAACCCTTTCCTTGATATAATGAATGATCGATTAATAATACTTTCATCCACTAAAAAGCTTCGTGAATCTGAACCATACGAAAAATCAAATGGAAACCCTTTTTATCACCTCATTCTTGATATGTCATATTACCATAATTAATGACTTCGTCAGTTTCCAACCCTTTTCTATAATCTCAAATTTCTCTACATAATGCCTAGCCCTACTAAGAGTTTATTTGTTCGCAATGACGAGGGTAGACAAGGTACGGTGGATTATATAATTTCCTTAACAAAGTTTTGTAGCCACTGACTGTCGTTTCAACATTAAAAAAAAAGTTTTTTCAATTCTCAGCGATTTAAAATGGAATTGAAAAAATCAATAAGTTTTCATTCATATTTTAATCAATCGTGGATTATTCCACAAAGAGTGATTGGCAGATTATAACATTCGATAGGCATTTCTACAGTAACCGGCAAAATAATCGATCCACTCAAAAAATACGTGAAGTTTGTTGATTCATAAAATGTTAGTTGAATTCCGATTCGAATGTTTTTTTTTCAATTGTATCATTGTTCATCCTTAATTATTCACTTCTTTTGAATTTCAAGAAAACTCGGCGTACGTCATTTCATACAGGGTGAAACGAGATCTGTTTTTTTACCCTAACTTTAGAACCACGCTTGGTGTGTTCCAGTTGTTCCATTTTGTGATTTCTTATTTCATCATCAAGATACATTTTCTCTTGACAATTTAATTTTTCATTCATAATAGTAGCTCAATTTGTATTATTGATCAAGGATGAACATACCTACAATTGAAAAAAAAAGTTCAAATGTCGCGCCTTGAAGACCTCCAGCAAGCGTAATTAGTAGGGATGACGTTTCACAACAGAGTATAAAGTTGGCATCGTTGTGAACTGCGATTCAACATTCAACCAATGAAATCGCGTACGTCACACTCAAGGAAAATTTGATCTATTTAATTCGCAGCTTATTTCGGTGATTTCAATAATTTTTTTCAAGAAAACTTGACAACGAAACAAGAAACTGATAATCGCTATGATTTTCAGAACATCATTTTTTTTAATTGATTCATTTTTGGAAAATCGCTGTACGAGCTTATGGAATTTATGTCGATGGTTAATCCAAAAATGAACTCCAGTTATTCTCATAGAGAACATTATAGTTATTTAATAAACTAGGTTATTAAAGACAGCGACTAATGGTCAAGATATTTCAATGCGTGAGTGGAGCGAACGCGTTAATAATAGTTCGAGACCATTAGTCGCTCGATTAATAACCGAGTTGGGAACAAGATTTTTCTGATAAACTCAATATGAATTCTTGATTGAAATACATTCCCATTCTACACAAGACTTACATTTAACATAATAAAATTTCTATGTATCTATGTTCCAGTAGAGTTTTGACATTTCTCATAGTGCTTCTGAATACTTTGTGAACGGTTGCCATGAGGATTGCATATAAAAATAGCCGAAATTGAGCATTGAAATGGGTCATTAATGATCAATTTATTACATATTAAAATCACCTTTTATTTTGAGGTCGGCGGAAAAATACATTAATGAACATAATCAAAGTTTTATCGAACCAATTTTCTGTCTCGTATTTTCGGGATCAATGTACGATGTGCATACCAACCACTTTTTACAGTTGGGAATCTCTAGAAGACATAGCCTCGATCTCTTGTAAGCCCTTCAATTACGAACGAACTGCCTCATGTTCTCATAAGACGGGAGGGCATCAGCTAATGAAATTCGAATTTATCACGACCATCAGCAGATTCTGTCGAATTACACCATTAAAGCGGAAAATCTTCTTGTGAACAGCGCAACAGGCAGGGGCGGTTCGTCGAAGCGGTTGTGGATGTCTGCAAAACTAACTCCGGTTAATATAAACACAGGGGATAGTGATTTGCTTTGATATCAAATTGTTTTCAGATATGCCTTTCTTTCTGCCAATGAAGAACTTTATACTTCACTTTTTTTCAGATTCGATTGTTGTCATTCAAAGTTTCAGGCTGTTTGAAATACATCGCCAGTATATAGGAGTACTGCAGCATATAATAGAATACCAGGGAACATAGTGGAAAATAATGACTATTACAAATTTGTTAAAAACCTTAAAATGTATGTAAAAAATAACTAGGATATCATAAAAATTATGTGTTATATATATTAGAATTTAAAGTTTATTTTTGTAACAATTTATAAAGGCTCTGACACCAACATTTGTTGATTAAGAGTCAGGAATAAAGATTATTATTATTATTATTATTATTAGTTCGCACCAATCAGAAACTCACAATTTTGCATTACAAATGGTTTCTAGATGGAAAAACTGTATTGCAGCAGCTGTCAGCAGTTTTTTCGAGTGGCAAAATTTGACAGATGTTGTTAGATCATTACCTATAGATACATATTACATGCAGAATAATATGTCATGTCTTGTCAAATACCTTTAGAGTCTCTTCTTTTTTCCCTGAAAAAAAAACGAAAAAACACAATGCAAAGTTCTATTTTTCAACAAAAAGTATTCCTGCAGTTGCAAAAATCCCAGTCTAAGACGAGTTGCCACCAGCACTTCTTGTTAAAATATTACTTTGCAGCGTGTTTTTTCAATTTAGTTCAGAATAACTAGATGGCTCAATGATATTACTTACTTACTTATCACGAAACAATAGGCATTTCTACTGATAAACAGACAAAAGCATCAAAAAACTGGACCCTTGAAAAATCATAGCGATTGTCCGTTTTTTGTTTCGATGTCAGGTTTTGGAGAAAAAATTAATGAAATTACCGAAATAAGCTAGCGAATTCAAACGATCAGGCCCCGTATTCTGAACAAGTGATTTTTCAAAGCGTTCACGAACTTCATGGCGCGAGTCCCTCTTGGCTCTTTTACCTGCAAAAATGCACACAGCTCAATGAAGTTCGTATTCGCTTTGAAAGATCACTTGTCGAGAATACGGCTCCAAAATTAGCGGTTGAGTGTGACGTACGCGTTAACATCCATTTCATTAGTTAGATATTGAATCACAGTTTACAACGATGACAACTGACCATTCTGTAGAGTATAGAAATCGTATACTCAGTATCTAATTAAAAATAAATGAAATGAAATTTTAAGTGAATAATCGGATAGGTATATGTTCAATACTTTTCTTAATGCTGTCTCTTGAAAAATAACCTAGATTCTTACATGCCGTAAATGACCAGTGTAATTGCAGCATAACTAGTGAGTGAAGACAGTAAAATCATCAATAAATTTTTCGATGGTACTGAATATTTCTTCGATCTAATAATGTTTGTACATCTTGATCATAATTTAAAGGTCTCAGCAGTTAATTCCCAAATCATTGTTTGAGGTCAATGTTAAAACCAACTGATCAGACATCAAGAAGAGTTCTATTAAATCGAAGTCAACGAGTTAAATATTTCTGAAAAACTTTTGAGGTAGGTTTTCACTCTCAGTCTCTGAAACAGAAATAATGAAAAAAAAACAATTAGGATGAAGTGCTCCTGCGAAAATCTTTACACTAATTAGTCTGGAGCAAATTGGTTTTGAAAAAATTGTTGCCTAACAGAAAAACTAAAAAAGAAAATAAATGAAAATGATAATGTAACGTTTCGGTGTCTTTATCAAACACCTTCTCCAGACAAACTTATAAAATCTTCGGAATTGTGTGTTTTTTCATTTGCAATCTAATTGACATTATCTTTTTCATTTATTTCCTTTTTTAGTTTTACTGTTAGGCAACAATTTTTTCGAAACCAATTTGCTCCTGACAAATTAGTGCGAAGATTTTCGCTGGAGCACTTCATCTTAATTAAATTTTTTTAATTATTTCTGTTTCAGAGACTGGCAGTAAAAACCTAAAAAGTTTTTCAGAGATTGAGTTTTTGAGATTTCGAAAATTCAACAAACTCAAAAGAGCTATTCACTTGGTGTTGAAATGTAGTTGCTACATCACTTAACGTGTTGTGTATGAATGTTGCAATATTTGATGAGGAGAATTAATTCCACTGACTATCGGCCTCATGTGTAGACCTTCCTGTGTGTTTTCCGCAGGCAATATAGTCGGGGAGGAACCGAGTTGTGTTTTTTTATCTTTTTCTTTTCAAACTCAGAAATGAATGAGTTTTCAAATAAAGAGTCTACAAGAGCATTAGCTCTTTTTTGAAACGAAGATGTGGGATCTTTTTTGAGTAATTTATATGTGTTTGCATCACTCAGCATTCCCTTAACAGTTTGTCCTTATCCCGCAAAATACAGTTATCAATTTATTATTTATTGATATTCTCGGGCTTCGTTGCGTGCATTTAAGGGCGCCGCCACTGCTATCGGGACTTTAATCCTGGGGCAAAACGATCAACGGGGTTGATAAAATTGAGACTGCCGCAATTCGGGTCACGGCTTGGAAAATTGTGGAATAAACGGAGGAAACTGTCGAAATAGGCGAGTTCTCTAAACGGAGGAAGTCGCCATGGCAGTTATGACGAATTAACCGACTGCTACTTACTAGGTGTTTCTCAACCGATTAAACGTTGTTAAGGTGTATTCGAAGCGATATTTTGATTAATTATGAAGGTTTAGTCGATTAAATCTATGATGACGAACTTGCACTAACGAGTTTTAATTGATTGCGTTTTTAATCTGCTAATGAAATTGACAAGTGAGGTTGTGTACCTACGTTTCAAACTCATGGTAATGACTATTCCTAGCTTTCTATTCGCTTGAATTATTGATAATTTTCTGCATTTCGTAGTGACATTGAAATGGACAAAATGAACATGACAGTTTTGGACGACAATCGACGAAACGTTGAGGTTTGAAATTAGGTTGCAAACTAAGAACACAGACAAACATTAATTCATCTAAAATAAAATATTGACAATAATACGGAATATTCATTTCCACCATTCATTTCTTGTTATTTCTAGAATTGAAATTTTAAACAAAATTAACGTAGCTTATATACATTTGATAAACTGAAGTAATTATCAATTGAACTGATATCAATAAAGGGCAACATAGGTTTAGATTGGAGTGAAGACAAATCTAAGTCACTTTTGCAGATGCTCAACATTCCTACAAATTTGGCAGTTTTAGCGCCAAAAAAATAGTGAAATATTTCGTATCAAACATTAGATATTGATTCCAATGATTTTAAATTATTTTTCCAGAATCAAATCCATTATTTGAAGTTTATGTTTAGACAGTTTTAAAGATGACATCTGGTCAATGGTCTCCATACACAATGAGATGTCGGACAATTTTGTTCAGCATTTCGTTGGGTATTTTGGCAATAGCCAAACAAATTTTGTTCTCTAAAGCCGGGTTTCACAAAACTCCAATCAGCTTGATTATTGAAATGTCATCATTTCTGTGCAATTTTCAGTTCATTTTTGACATGAACTATCGACTTAATTCGAAATCAACGATTTGATTGCCCCATCAAGCTTTTTGAAATCCACGGTAAGTGTAGCAGAGTCTTGGGAGGAACGTTATAAACATGTGATTATAAATATCCTGCATAAAAAATATCTCGGGGGTTAAGCCAGGCGACTGTACTGAAGCGCTGAAAACCTAAGGGAACCTCAGGAAAGAAAAACTCCTAAGTTGTATAGGTAGACGATCAGGACCCGTATTCTCGACAAGTGATCTTTCAAAGCGTATACGAACTTCATTGCGCGAGTGAACTTTCAAAGCTTATACGAACTTCATTGCGCGAGTCCCTCTTTTACCTGCAAAAATACACACCGCGCAATGGAGTTCGTATTCGCTTTGAAAGATCACTTGTCGAGAATACGGGGCCTGATCGTTATGTCTACCTATACAACTTAAGAGTTTCTCCTTTTTGGTTTTCAGCGCTTCAGTACAGTCGCCTGTCTTAACCCCTTACATATTTTTAATGCAGGATATCTAAAATCATGATCTTGATCTTAAAGCGAATACGAACTTCATTGCGCGGTGTGTATTTTTGCAGGTAAAAGAGGGACTCGCGCAATGAAGTTCGTATACGCTTTGAAAGATTACTTGTCCAGAATACGGGGCCAGAACTCAGAAGTCACTGTAACTGTTCGATCATTCAGCTATAGTCTACACAAAACAGTGACAAGTTGTGACCGTAGGGACCGTCCATGAAGTTATTTTGGGGTTTGCAGTTCTCCAGCACAGTCTCCTGTTTTAGATCTCGGTGATTTTTTTATGAGGATATCTTAAATCACATATTTATAATGATCGTCCTAGGACTCAGGTCCACATGAAGAATAACAATCATTTGGATATCGCCTACATACCCAACGAAATGCTGGACAGTGTTATCCGATAGTTTCGAAATCGATTAACGCAGTCCTTTGACAGTAATGGACACCATTGTCCATATATCATCTTCAAAACTTTGTATGTTGTACTTAATAATGGACAAAAAATTAAATCGTTTTTGTTTGATTGAATTTATAAATCTTTCTTCTGCTCCACTCAGCATAACAACTACTAACTAGTCTCTGATATATGAAGTTATTGAAATTTCTTGTTGTGTTCTAAGGACCTCCACGAATTTCTTGACTGAAACTATGATTATATTTTTGATTTTCTTTTCAATGAATCAAAAACATTCAGAATGAAACATTAACATTCATGTAGCTCTTCCAATTACGAATTGTTTTCATTCTTACGAGTATAATGCTTGCCACTTATCCCGACCATACCACTAAGGATTCCTCTGTCTGATGATTCACAGACCATAAACGATCTTCGACCAATGCCTTTCTCGCATCTTACAACATCTCAGGTCCTAAAACAAGTAGTATACATTCCGTAATTCGGTTCTTGTAACGGCACTCTTCTCTAAACCGTCCATCCGCTTCTTCCACATCCACAACCTCCTCAATATTCACGGTATCACGTCCCATTCGGCTTTTATGCCATGCTATGAGCAAAATCTCGTTCCCAGGTTGCGCAACCTCACATTTTCGAGCTTATTGAATACGTTTATCGAATGAATACCATGAAGGTACGAGCAGACAGTCGTTAATGTGAATATCTCATAACTATCGTAAAAAATCATGAACCGTTCAGGAATATTATATTGATATGCTGGTTCACACCGTGAGATCACAGAATTTATCTGACTGCAAAATTTCAATTTTTTTCTTCTAACATCAATATACAGAATGTTTACTTTTATAGTGTGTTGACGGATATTCTTCAATTTAACATTTCTTGATTCCACGAAAAATTTCAAGTTTTTTCTCTAGAAAGATCATTATTCAGTTGTCCTTGTAGTTGCATCAAATTTGACAACATATTAGGAAAGGGCAATAAATTTGCTACAAGAATAGAGCGTCTATGTGCAGAAAACACTCTTTTTGCAGGCGTGGTAGGGAGAAGAATATCACGAATCAGAAGTTAACAAAATTAGTCCTATTTTTCCAAATGGTTTTTTTCAAAGAACTATTGATAATTATTCATACGCTTTCTTTTCAATAAAAATACCTATTTAGTTCACTTTCGAATAACATATCAACTTTTGTGCTAGCTGCGCTCATTTTCCGCTACAATATCATGGCTAACATTATAACAGCGAAAAAGTCAAAAATTCCGAACCTAAATTTGCTCTATTTTGAAGCCCTTCGTGTAATTTTATGGAAATCATCAATTCATCTATTATCTGAGACCATACTTACATTTTCTAGTTGGCACCAGAATAATTCAGGAGACTGGGGGCCATAGGATATTATGGACACTTTCACGAAATCAGGTGTGACTAATTTATGAAACAACCATGTATCGCTGAGAAAAAACCCTCATGCGATTATTGTTTCTCATTTCCAACACGAGTTAACATGAGGTTGACAGTTATGAGACGAGAACTTTTGGACCAGTTATACTTACCGATCCCTTTGATGCTGAACAATTCATCAGATTAATCCAGAGCAACTTGACAGACATATTTGATGAAATGCATCTGTCTTACAAATAAAATGTCTAGTTTCAAATGAAGGGCTGCCCAGCACATAATAGTCGTAAGGTTAAGTTCTATTTAATGAATATATTGCGATACAACGGATTGGAAGATACGATCAGATTGCCACCGAAGAGCCCCGATCTTACGCCTTTGGATTTTTATGTCTAGAATACATTGAAAAAGACAGTATATCTAATTCGCTTTCAGACTCGGAAGGATCTCATCAACAGAATAAAATTATGTTGTGCAGAAATGCGTCAGAAACGCTATGAACTTTGTAGAGTGGTAGATTCAGTACGAAAACGATGTGTCAAATGTATTGAAGACATTTCTTCGTCATTATTTCGATTCAAGACAATTTTCATAAAACTACATTAAAATTCGATCACGAAGAGCTTCGAAATAGAGCAAATTTAGGTTCGGAATTTTTAGACTTTTTCGTTGTTATCAGGTTAGCCATGATATTAGGGCGCAGAATTTGCAGCTAGCAAAAAAGTTGATGTCATTCAAGAGAACATTAAATGAGATATTTTTTATGCGTGTGCATAATTATTAATATTTCATCGAAAAAATCATTGGTGAAATGAGACTGATTTTGTTAACTTCAGAATCGTGATATTCTTCTCCTTACCATGCTTACAATAAGAGTGCTTTCTACACACAGACTCTCTCATCTTGTAGCAAATTTATTCTCCTTTCTGAAAATGTGATGGAATTTGATCAAACTGCAAGGAAAAACGGAATATTGATATTTTTAGAGAAAAAACTTGAAATTTTCAGTGAAATCAAGAAATGTTAAAATGAAGAATAACCGTCAAAGTTTCGTCCATGTGTTATATGACAATTTTTGCTGCAAATCACTTGTATAATCTCCTCTAGAAATTTGTCCACTTTAAAAGTAGACACCCTGCCTCTGGCTCTCTGATATAACCATCATTTGGCATAAAAAGAATGCGAGCGACACTTGGAATGTAACGGCGATAAAATGAAGTTCACCGAATCGCATTTAAAATGGGCAATATTTCAGTTGTCTTACTGCTGAATTTCTCGTCAGTCAGATCTAACAGTTTTTTACCTATAAGTAATTCCACCATTACTTTCAAAGTAATGAATACACATTATTGAATACATTTATCGAATGAATCCCATGATGGTACAGCCAGACTAGCAGACAGTCTTTTAAGTCAATATCCCATAATTATCGGAAAAAAATCATGAACCGTTCTGGAATATTATTGATGCTGGTTTACACCGTGAGATCACAAATTTATCTCGAGTTCCGTTGTGACATATCAACACATCAACAGATAAATATTGTCAACAGATGTTACGTCATCTGGCAGACATTATCTACCTGTGGCATCAGAGTTAAATAAATGTAATCCTTCTTTGAAATCTGGGTTGACTGTTTACAGGTCACGTGCAATATGGAATTTGTTACAAAATGGTGTGTGAAAATCTAGTAAGACACAAGTTGCTTTTCCATCCTTTTTTGAATTTGAAATTTTACATGCCATACACCCCACTTTTTATTCAAATCGCTGTACCTATAAAAATAGCGTCTCATACGAAAAAATGGAGGAGATTTTTTTACGTATCTATCGAAGAATTAAAAAATGATTGTGTGTTTGAAATATCTCAATGGTATGCCTTTTATTTCAGTCAGTTTTTGAGAAAAAATTCAACGAAGGTTTTATATAGCTTAATGTTATTAGTTTTTCATGCGGAATCCTCGGCAGAATCACCTTCTGAATAATGATGCATTCCGATCATAAAACTACATCAAAGATATTTCCAATTATCTACTTCAGTAGTTTAATTTCTCTTTGATATCTTTTCTGGATTGAATCTTCTGTTATTGGCACAACAAGCTTGCAAAATTTACTATACAGTTAATTGAAATTTTTTATGTTCTTGTTACAAGTAATCAATATTTTTAGTATTCCTGTTACAAGCTCATAAACTCGTTTGCCAGCGATTTCTTGAAACTATAAACATAATTATTTCAGTACAAATTGGTTTCAATATCATCGAAGAGAGAGACACAATTATCGAATAGGTGCTATCGACTATTTTTCAAGTGAAAGCATTCCTCAATAAATTAGATAACAATAAACTCAACATTCACCGAATAAGGAAGCAGATTCATCTGAATTATTCATGAGTATAAATCGGAGAATTGTTTTATACACTCCCTGTCGGTAAAATTATTTGCATATTTGACTCTATTCATTTTTCATTGATTGTCAATAATCACACTGCTGATCTTTATTAATCCAATCAATGAAAATTATTCCCATCAACGTATAGAAAGTCAAATAACCGACTATTTGAAAATGCTGAAAGGGCTTTAATACATTTAATGGTATAGGTACATTGATTCACTCCGTGATTTATATATTGATGAACCTATTAAATTTCGTTGCATGTATAATCATTTACCTCCGAAATGTTAGCTCGATATGGATTTGATTTGCTTTTATTCTCTGATCCCGAATAATGAGAGGCTAATGTCGAATAAATATTTTCATTGATTTTATTTCTTTTTTTATCGATAAACAATGATTTGTTCTTTGAAAACCTTGTCAATAAACCTCAAACGCAATGATTATTTTGGATATGTAGTTGAAAAAATGTTTCCTCCTTTGTGTAACAATTTTGATAACACTGACTTATTTACAACACTGGCTTAGTATAGTAGTTTCAAACCTATTTCATCATCTTGATAGCTCCTCATAGTAAACTAACGTTTTAAAATGAACCCTGCGAAGCTTTGTTTCCTCATTCAGATAACCGTTATTGATAAAGTAATCAAATAAACCAAAATGCCTGATTCATCACAGGTAACTGGTCTCCGTGACTATAATAATCATGACTAATGACGTGTCGTTTCATTTCTATCTCGAATTTATTATCCTTTGTTATAATTATAGCATTAATTTTTTATGTTTTTCTTTATGTTGTTTATTTCCATAAAGGGTTTTCTAATAAGAGGTTTTATTTTGATATTCAAAGAAAAATGCCATTTTTCAATATAATCGGATGTTTATTTCATTATAAAGAAGAAGCTATGCCGTTAATAGTGGAAAATAACCATCAGGCAAATGACCACCACGACCACGCTTACAGGACCATATCCTTTTAATGAAATTTTCCATAACCAAATCGCAAAGTGGCTGCCCTATGTCCTCGATAGCCTCACGAATTCCATCTTTGAGGGTCTTGAATCGACGCTGGGCTCTTTGACGTAGACCTCTTTCACGTGGCCCCAAAGGAAGAAGTCGTAAGGTGTTAAATCACAAAATCTCGGTGGCCAATTGTGATCACCTCTTCGAGAGATAACACCGCAAAAGATCAATGGTTTCGTTGATTGTGTGGCACGTAGTGTAGCACTGAACTTTATAAGCCTTAAGACTCAAATCTTTATGCAAAATACGGTGTAATGACGTTTGTGGAATGCCTTATTCCAAAGACCGACGAGGAATGGACACCCTGTTCTTGAGCGACGTGCACGGGTTTATTCTTCACATCACTAAGTTGTTTCAACAGCTCGAATTTTTCCACCAATTTCTTTGTTGAGGTCCGACAAGGTGCTTCACGACGACCCAAAAATATTCGAGTTTCACGAACCGTCTCTGCCAAATTTTCACCATTTTTATAGTGATTTTTAATAATTTCAGTGCTTTCTTGAAACGTGTATCGTTCTAATTTTATCAATGGCGTAGTTTCTACTTGTCAAATGTCAAAAAATGACATCTTGAAACGTGACATCTACCGAAATAGCGGGCTATTCAAAATAACACCTCTTAATGGAAAACCCTCCATTGAAACATCACCTGTGTGTGTTAAATTTGGAAGTCTATGTTTCTTCTTCTTATGGTGATAAAATGGGATGTCTTCCAGGTCATCATATCGAACATTTTCTTTCTATAGGTACTATAATTTGGAATGTTACCGGAAAAACCTGATATAAAATCACCACAATCAACTTTCAACGGAATATTATCGTGGTATCATTAAACACCAGCCTATTAGGAAATTCCTGTATTGTTTTAAAGGCATTTAGCGATTAAACAGTGTGTTTTGCATGGTAAATAAGCAGTTTCTTTTAAATACTATTCTCAGAATCTTTACTGAGTCATGCATGATGTAATTAGAGTGGAACTTTAAGAGGAAAAAATGTTTTTCCTCTTAATTAGTAATTAGTCTTTCTTTTCAACTAGAACTACTCTTTACGATAAACTTTGATTTTTTTCAATTGAGTTGAGATTACTGATTTCTGAACCTTAGCGGTATTTTTATTGATTTATTTCAACTTAAACGAGTATTAATTTTTAACTTTCAGTTGTTGTTTTTGAGCGCTCTCTCTACTTAAACGAGTGCTATATCGTTTTGCCCAAATGTCTGTGATTTTCGAATTTTGAGCCGAAATTATCTCAAACGATAGGATTACACTTCCTGATGACGAATTCGTGGTCAAATTCAATTCTGTCCGTGGGGCCGTCCGACCGGCTGTTACTTGACTTGAAATTTTCAGGGTGAGTTCGCTTCCCAAATGCCTCAGTTCAGTTCGTTAATCGGTCATATCGTACAGGATGTTCCATAGAATATGGCCATTCGAAATTTCTGTTACTCATTATCTCAGACAAAACGGAACCAATCGAAATGAAATGTTGCGGCTTATGCAAGATGGTCATAATAAGTCTTATACAAAATTTTGTGGCGACAGTGTTAGCAGAACCATAGAAAATTCAATTGGAATATTGAAAAGAAGAAACTTCATATTTCCATAACAAGACATTCGATTCCAATGATATTCATTTTGTGAATAAATATTGATATACCCAATGTTTATGCGAAACTTCAAGAAGATCGCATCATTTGAGCCATAAGTAATCAATTGGAATATTGAAAGTAAGATCTATATTTCCATAACAAGATATCATGATATTTATTTTGTGTATGATGATTGATATACTGAATGTTCATGTAAAGTTTCAAGGGGACCGCATAACCAGAAACATGGAATTTACTTTCTTTAATTGTCAAGTTTTTACACATTTTAGTTTTTGAATGATTTCCAGAATATTATTACGATCGTGCTGAAATTTTGCATTAATATATTTGATATTAATCTCAAACCTTATACAAAATTTAGAGGTAATAGCTTCTTTGCTCCCAAAAGGAACGAGTGCTCGGAAGCACCTGCTCAGGGCTTCCTCAAATTTTAAATATGAAATATTTCATTTCTTAGGAACATTACCTACCAACCAAATCATGATAATGATCTTCATATATTCATTTGATTTCATAACTAGACAGAAACATTTCTGGTTTTCTTCGAACATAATGATTTCAAACAACAGTTTTAATGTAACTTCTGGTTAACCATTTATTACTGTTATCATTATTTTAGCTTGCGGTATGAATTCGTGTGTCATTATATCATATTAATAAAGAGAAATTGTGAGTGCCCTCATTTCTTTAGAATGATAACTGATGATATTACTTTTGTAATCATGTTCATATAGGCAATTTCTATTAATTTTAACTGATTTTTTTCTACTATATGAAAAACAAAGTCATCAAAATTGGTTTTTGGATGACAGGAATTGAATTTTAAACTTATTCAACTTTTCATTCGATATACAAAATTATAATAAATGTTGAGAGTCTCTATTCTTTACTTATAATTTTCAATCAAACCTCATCAGCTATGTCTTCGATGGCAATAAAACTGTAAAGTTAGATGAAATAGCTTGGGCTGATGTTTGAAATAATGCTCAACAAAAACATAACTAATGCCATCTGATTCAAGCGAATGACTAAAATTATGTTTAAATTGACAAAATTAATATTTCAAATTTGCTAGATTTCGAAAAAATCCGAAACATCTGAATACTGTTATGTGAGATTGAAAAAATAATTTTTCGTGTTTTTAAAAGATACTTCATATCGAATAACGCAAACAAGTATGGAAAATATTCCTCCATACTTATTCAGGCGTTAAAGAAGGTTGGAAAGCAATTTGGCCAGATTCAATCTCTAAATCATATTTAATGCCCTGCTGGAGGCATCTGTAATATAGCCAGATAACTTTTCCATCTGACAACGCAGGGAAGCTTTGAAAACGCGAGTGGAAAAGGTAAGGAAATGATTTCAACCTTAAGCAAATTACCTGCAGACGCCCTGAAGAGTAGCGTGATGACACAGTATTCTTGGTTTGTTAAGGGCAGTGGAAACGTATGAATGAATATAATTATGAATGGATTCCATATGGAAATGTAATTTTTGTAATGACATAAGGAAAAAAATCTTATAAATTGAATTTTTCGGCGTTGTAATCAATATCATCCACAAGTCTTAAAAGCATCTGTCTGTTTGGTAGGTTAAAACAGAAATAAGAGGATTTTTGATAGGAGCAGGTAGATTCATTGTTTCTGAATTGTAGTCGATGATCGGAAAAAAAGACAAGCACTCTCTATGTATCAACACTTTCAAACTATAACTTTGACTATAACCATACCATTCAGAGTAGCTGCAGACAGCTGTTTCCTACATTCAACTTTTCTCACTAAACGGTTACAAATGACTACAGCCAATTTCAGACGACAATTATTAC
This sequence comes from Propylea japonica, assembly GCA_013421045.1. NCBI lineage: Eukaryota > Metazoa > Arthropoda > Insecta > Coleoptera > Coccinellidae > Propylea > Propylea japonica. Next base: position 92,114,206 of record CM024241.1, read on the forward strand.
AAGATTGAGCAATTTATTATTATAATATTATTATTCTGGTAGCAGAACGTGGCTGAGGATAGGGAAAAGGTATGATTAACCTGTTCTGCACCGCCTTTGTGGTTATCACTTAGCTGTTCGAGTCGCACTCACTTCACTAAAAATTGCTTAATCGGTTTTTAATAGAAGAATAGATAGAATTGAAATAGGTGCTTATCAGAAGATGATAGATGAATTTTTTGAATTATCGAAAACTTAAGTTTTATCACTTTTCGAATGTAAGCGCATAGTTCGATGCTTGGAGAAATTATTAATTAATGGCTATGTTTGTTACCGACCGGGTTCATTCTGTGGTTGCAGGTGGCTCCAGCAATCGGGACAATTTTCTCCTAGAGCTAGGGTACATTCACGACTGAACACTCACTAGTCATGTTATTCAATTTTTCTACACCCACACGATATTTTGCGAAGAGAGTTTCGGTGATCAGTTGGTTTAAATACAAAGTTGAATGATTTATTCTGCTACAAAAAAGAACTCTGACACATTTCGGTGGGAGTTTGAACTCCCACAACCCCCTCCCTGGCTACGCCCTGCTTCCTATGGTTCACTGACATGTTTGAAGTCATCTGCTTCTTCTTCTTCTTCTCTGTGCGGTGCCTTACCGGCCGAACTGAGGCCTAGTGGCCCATTGTTCACCCGCATCGTTCCATAGAGACTCAGCTCCTCAGACACGAAGACAGAAACGTCGCGAGCCTGCCAGGAGTGGTCCCTCTCACCATAGGAATAGTAGGTGTTGGATTTCCTAGGGTGTTGACCTTAACTCAGTAAGGTTTCCACAGTTGAACAAAATATGCTCAACCGTTTCATCAGTACTCCTGCACCACCGGCATAGGAGCAGCTCGTCAATCCCATTCTCTTCAAATGCTTGTTAAACAGGTGACCAGTCAATGCACCAGTCACCAGACCGAGTTGTTTCCTCTCCAGCAACAGAAGTCTATTGACCTCAGATCGCGGGACGGTCTCTCAATGAGAATCCTCGACCACCTCAGGCCCACCCCTGCGCTCCATTCGAGGAGGAAAATTCCCTGTTCAGCCAGTTCCTGAAGAAACTTCTGACAGATGTGCGACAGATTGGCAGCAAAGGCTTCGGACCAACAAATGCTAATCCGGCTCCCCGCCTAGCCAGTTCATCTGCCTTGACGTTACCAGGTATATCCGCATGAGCCGGACACCAGATTACTTTCAAAAAGTTATCAGAGCCCAGCCCACGCAGAGCTTTCCTGCATTCTTCTACCAAAAGAGAATCAACTCTAACGTCGGATAGAGATTTCAGAGTTCCCTGGCTGTCGCAACATATATAAATGTGCTGGCCAGAGTATCCCCTGCGAATATTTTCCAGTGCGCATGCAAGAACCGCAAATAGCTCAGCCTGCACAATGGAACAGTCCTTCCCCAGAGGGATAGCCTGATTGAAGTGAGGAACCACGATTCTGGCCCCAGACCTGTTGTTGTGACAGAGCCATCAGTGAACCAGGTGGGACCCTCTGGACTAAGAAGCATGTTTGATGAAGACCATAGGTCTCGTCGGGAACAATTACCCTGTAGGGTTCGTCGAAGTAGAACTTAGTGCCTGCTTACCAACAATGATCGGCTGAAAAAACCCTTGAAATTGATGTGATGGCTGACAATAATAAAATAATCATACGCCGTTCAATACAAGGTGCTAACACAAAGATTGAAGAAGACAAAAATTATAGATATTTATAGATCCAACTCTACCGATATTTTCGATCTGCCTCAACTACAAAATCTCCTTCAAACGTTTTGACTAGATGTTTTCATCAATATCTATTCCGTTTCAATGAACTCGATTGAAGAATATTATTCTGTGCGACTTCTAAAACGGTAACAATGATTGAAGGAATATGAAAAGGGGGCCATACATTATGCGATTGCCTGCAGGCCGTCGCCTCAACAGGCGATCGTAAGACCAATATCGCCGAGTTCCATACACTAGCAGTCAACCGCCTGCAGGCGGCCGTACTGAACTGCAGATGATAGCCTGAAGATAGCACACACTACAGTCCGGTACCTGCAGGCGGACTGTCGGTCAATGAAACAGGACTGCAGGAGATCCCCAGTTTTTCACCATGCTCCGTCGGAAACGTTGCGCTATGTTTGTTTTGTCAGTTCTTTGGGAACCCCAAGAAAAAAAGGGTCTGGGTGAAAGTTGGCTGTGAGATAGAGAGGCTAGCTGTCACATTTCGTTGCTCTCACATTTCGTTGCAAGTCGAAAACCACAGTGACGGGGTGTATGCGTCATCTCCCGATGAGCCGACTTTGTGCTGTTTTACTTTCTTCAACTCTTAACTCACATCTCGAGTTATTAATTTTTTTTTAACTGTGTCAATGGTGGCTGACGGCACAGTTTTTATATAGAACTTCAACAACTCAACGTACGCCTCATCCCGCGATCTTTTATTAGCGTAGGCATCGCCCTTGACTTTCCATAAAAAGGGGTAGGCCCGATATAATTCAATAAATGCGAAATGAAAGGAGGTTTTCCGTCCATCTTCCTCGTCAGTCCAATCTCGGATGGTGAATGATCTCACGAAAATTATCTCACGCAAAAACGATGGAACGGTGACAACAGATCGTTTGCCTACAGTCTAACTGACAGTGTGTGGTCGGGGGCACATGAGATCACTATCCGACAGGTCGCTGCCTGTCGCGAATCTCTCATCCTATCCCCGCCTGCCCGGCGACCACACACCTTCAGTCCGGGCGAACTGCAGTCCATTATCTTCAGATCAACTGATAAATGTGTGGGCAATCCCGATCTACGGCCTTACGATTATCTTCAGTTAAACTGACAGTGTATGGGGCGCTTTAGATGTAATTAACTATCCGTTTGTGGATCGTACAATTAAGACTCATTCATTGACAAGGATCTTACTTTCAATTCCTCAATAAAGTATGTCAGAGGTTTTATTTCGCATAGAAATCATGGTTACAGTACGAGGATGTGCCGGTATAGGATCATTTTTTTATCATTGCAGCCATGCGTGAAGAAAGCATGATAATTATATTTTGTGGTTGATCCTATTGATTAGATCTCAAAAATGGTACACTATAGTTACAATTCTTTCAAATATCATTGTCTTTAGATTTTTCCGAAACAGTATCACTTCAATCTAGTATCTGGGTTGATATTATGTTATTTTGATTATACAATTATGTAGTTCGGTGAATACTGAGATAATCAAACAAAACAACGGTCAAGCATGAGCAGAATGGAGGTTCAATGCCAACTTAAGACATTTTTTGTTGATCTTCTAGTTAGCTACGAGGATTATCTTCCGAAATGGGTTAAATATTAGAAAAGAAAGGTTGAATTCACGAATGAATGGAATGAGACGAATTATTATCAGGACATTCGCCGAGGCGAATGGGTTCTTATCTGAATCTTACATACTTGACCAAGTAAGAAGTACGGTACATTAAATTTTCTGGCATCGAGCAACGCCCCATCCAGTTCCTTATGGTCTATCATGTGGAATAAAGTGAAACAAATAATTAAACTTTATTCGGAAGTTACACACACACAACATCATAAATATTCGATTCTAGCTGTGCATGAAGGTCAATGTTTCCATTCGGTTGTAAAGGTTCCATATACTCCGATATACTTACATGGAGTTGGAAAATCTGACACGAATGGTCAGCTGTCTATTCAGCTCGTGCATAATTATTAACAGTTTGTTTGGTCACGTTTCGCCTATTTTACTTTTTTATTTTTTTTTTTTTTTGGTGAACTGGGAGCATCGATCGTCAAGTTTATGGACAAAAATAATATTTGAATACCTTTCTGTCATTTTAGCCCAATTTATGTATCAACTTTCCCCATCAAATTTCGAATTCGCTCGGAACTTTTCTGAGTACCCTTAAGAGAATGTCAATTCATGAATGGGCAGAGCCTTTTAATCATTTTTATTTCTTATATTCAACTTTTCGGTCAGCATTCGCCAACCATCGTCAGGAAAATACTTGTAAATTTAGAAAAGCAAATTTCGCGAAATCTTTGGTCGCTCTTTGAAAATGTTGTTTTTTGACAGTTGTCAGAAAACAATCATCGATGACTTCGGTCTATTTTTTATTGCAAAGGTTATCATTAGATCGTTTTTAAGCTAGAATTCATGATAGAATTTTCGGTTAGTGACATTAATGCTGCTTCGTTTCATTTTCTACGTTCAGATTTTTTTCTTTTGATATAATAAATATATAATTTTTCAAATAAAATCCTTCTGTCTTCATTCAAAGCATGTTGGGAAAGCTTTCACTCATGATTATCTCTCTGTTCAGCTAGACTTTTATGTTCTTTGATTCGAACATTCAAAAGACGTTTAGTTTCTCCAATATATAAGCTCAACAATACTCACTTCATATATCCAATTTTTGTTTATTAGTTGATTTTTATTATCCGGTTTTACTTCAGCTAAATAAGCCCTGATGGTATCTTGGATCTTGAATGCTTTCCACACATTGAACTTAGGTATTTTTATTTCTTTTATTTGTTCAGATATCCCTTCAATATAAATGCATTACTCAAAATATTATCAGGGATACTTTATAAGACCGCAAACAAAGAAGATCATCAAATATATAATCAAAAATCAAATCTGGCTAAGTTTTACCCGAAAGTAAATTATTTGTCATAAGCCGGATAGGAAAATACTCCATCATCAATAATTTTCCGTTAACAAAATCCAGATACATATTCGATACTTGCGGACTGCTGACTTCAATCTGTTCTCGTGGAAGTATGCGAATTTTCAAACATACTGCGAAATATCAACAATTTGAAGTATGTTTTCGGTACGGCGCCAGATCTCGTCGTATGCATAAAAACACCGAAATAAAAGATAAACAGGGTACCAAAACCGCTATTGAAAGCTCCTCTTTCATACAGCATTCCCAGAAAATTATTCTCTCCTTGAAACCAAATCTCAAACTGGTGTTGACATTATTAAAGTACGATTAGTCAGCAGTAGCGATAAAAAAGAGAAATACTTATATTTTATCGGTTCAGGTTTCAAAGAACCAAACTTTTTACCTGCCCCCAAGCTCTGGTCGTTTCCTATCTGGGCATGTCTTAACAGACCTCTTGGGAATTTTGAACCGGTGATTTTCAACAAGACTTCCTACTCATGTTTTCTCATTCATTTGTATGCATCCTTTCGTATAAATCAACTTTCTTTGCTGCACTTGAGAGCCTGATACATGCTCTTCGGAGGTACTTGATCTACTTTTGCAGACCATCATGTGCATAACACCTCGAACAGGTTCTTAAATTGGTTTCCGCAAGCCGGACCAGGCATGTGAAAAAACTAACCTAACTAGGTTTATTCTGGAAATATGCAGATGGAAGCAGATGGTATTGGAAATGCAATAGCTGGATGTATTAACTACGATTCTACTTTTACTTTCTGGAGATTCTAGATCAGAGCATTCTGCTGTTTCACTTGTTGAAGAAGAATGTTGATGGCGAATTTATGGTATTATCATCACAAGAACTACTCCCATTTTTTGTTCTTCTTATTGACGTTGATGCAGACTCTTAACTTCTTGAGAATTCAATCCAACACTTAACTTCTTCCCTGAGAGTTTGGCAGTTATAGCACAAGTTTCATTTCAGTCGTTGATGACATTCTTGAGAATACAAATGATCCTTCAACTATTGAACCATTTTCGTGTTCCAAACTTGATGCTTTTTATCATGAACTTTACTATGGAATATCGATACGTCTTCGACTTCTCAAGAAAAAAAGTATTTCTTCTGAAAAACAGATTGCCTTGTGTTATTCGTGATTTTTCTTGATTTCTACGGAAGATCTTCAGCTACTTTTTCATGTTTCCAATTTGTTCTACCATTGGGATGGGTTTAACGAAACTTTGACGGAATCAATTGATCTGATGGAATTATTTCTTTGTTCATCTTCAGTTGATGATTGACAAAAATCATCGATTGTGAACCCAAGTTTATCGTTCGATTACGCTTTGTGTTACCCACCATTAAATCCGACACGCATTTAACAAATTTAACATTTAATTTTTTTCCTGAAGTGCATAAAAAAACATTATACCTAAACCACGTGATCGAATGATTTTAGATTCCTAGGCTTTTTGTATACCTTCCTACTCTTCCAATTTGAAATTCAATTAAAAGCATAGTCAGTAATGTTCTATTCCAATTCATTCGGATGGAAACTTAAATAAATTCTTCATATCTTGGGTCCGACGAATCCTTCATGCATAGAATGCAATTGCATTTTAATGACAGGTGTTATTCGGCTTTGACAAGCATGACGAGAATCAACCTGAGCCCGTCACGATGATCACAAACTTTTCTTTGTTTTACTAAACGTGAACAGAAGAAAAATATTTGGAGAATGTATCCACTTCCTTTGATACTTCTTGGCACGTAGTTGTGGTTATACATATGTTGTTTTGTGGGATGACTATTAAATAGGTGCAGTGAAAAATAAATAATACTATTATAAGTATTATAGTCTTATTGATGAATGTTTAGTATGTATAAAAGCAAGTTTGAGTTGATTCAGTTAAATGAAATCATCAAAATGATATTCAGAATGATGAGTACATGGCCAAACCCAATATCAAAGAATAGAAACATGATTGGTTTTACGTGTTAAAAATCTTAAGGAAGCCCCAAAGTGAAGTCATCTTTTGCGCCTGTTCTTATTTGAAAAAGTTACGTTACATTTTTGGTTCGCTGTGAGAATATCAGTTTTATATTCGTTATACTTGAAATCACTTATTTCGAACCGCAGCAGTCGATCTAGAAAGAGAATTGAATTATTTCAGGGATTGGTAATTGAATAACAAAGGTTAATACCTTTTGTAGCCATGTTGAAATCACTCAAAGGTCATAACGAGTCTTCAAAATGACCTTCATCCGAATACTATGCGTACTGAAATACAGGTCACATTTTCCCATAAAATAAGATTTATTCCACAACGTGACAATATAAGATAAGACTAGAAGCTCGTAAACAAATATTCAAATTTGATGAAAGTGAAAAAATTATCTCAGAGATTCCTTTGCAATGTCTTCTTTGAGAGACTAAGAAGAGAAACTGAGAAGAATTGCATCGAAATGAAACTAGGGTAACAGTTTCGTCATATTATATTGTCTCTCCTTCATCTTTCCTTCGAATGAATACAGTGCAACTTCCCTATAACGAACCTCTCTATAACGAATTTCTCTGTATAACGAATTAAGTACAAGACATTGCACCTTGAATCCAAATTACATGTTAAAAACACCCTTTGAAACGAAGTAAATTCTCTGTATAATGAAATATTCAAAGAACATCACTCTTTGGATGGGTATTGGTAAAAAGGTATAAGGGTGAGTTTTTTTCGAAATTTGTACGGGCATACGTAATAAATCCCGACCTTGAACTAAATCATTACGGCGGGCAGAGAGATCCTTCTGAAACAGTTTTAAATACAACCCTGACTGTTTGGTTTCAATCTAACCATTACGCTAGTGAGAAAGTTATTCGAAAATGTCTAAAAGGAAGTGCTTAAGTTACTGATAAACTTAAATTTATCAATAAAGTCGACCGCGACATTGCCGACTTTAGAAACAAATTTTCTGTAAGTATAACGAAATTTCTTCATAACGAATTTTTTTTGCGGATTAGCGCTTTCGTTATAGGGATGTTCCACTGTATTTTATTACAGGATAATTTTCATTTGTTTTTCCTTAGAAGGTTGAATAAACCAAAAAGACCTTATGACCTCTTAAAGGTGAGTTATTGCTGATGGAACAGCTTTCGCATGTGGTGAAAATTATCCAACCGAGTCTAATACATTCGTCTGCATGAGCGTGTGCAGTTTTCGACATAAAATTTCATGAAATCTGAACAGGTTACGCAAGTTGTGAGTAATTTATTCCAAGTTCAATGTCTTCTTGGCCATTTCAAGTACAAGTCAAAGAGTTTGGTACATATGGTTGAGTTGTAACCCGCATTCTCTTTGCTCTGGCCAGAAATGGCTTCGTCTGTCCAATTGGGTGAAGGGCTTGAGGAAATTATTAATCAGAGGTTAATATACTTTACCCTTTAAATGTTTTTATGTGTCTTATTTAAATTGAATATGTTCAGTTGAGATGTTCTTTTCGTGACTTAGTTTATAATTGATCTTCTCGATCATTTTCGGTTAGAAAGTTTCTGCAATTACTGATCACAAAAATATTCGATCTTCGATTCAAAAAATCTTTTTTCTACCATATATCGTTTTTTTTTCGAATGTTTTTGAGATTTCATCGAATTCATATGATCTTTATGTAATCAATATTTGTAATATTGTATTTTGATATATTATTTTTCGAATGTAATCAGAAAATAGATTTTTTCCAGAATTTCACATCAAGTTTATCTGCTGCAAGGCTTATGTAATATTACTGGCGGTTTTTCGCTTAAATTTTTTAGAGGTATTTTCATTAGTCATCTAAGTCCATTGAAAATTTCGAAAAATAACTCCTTCCAGAGGTTAGATGATGAGCCCCTGATCGATGATTTGTAAACAGGTTACGATGAGAATTTTATTCTGTATTTGGCATTTCTCGAGCATCAATTCAATATTATTATAGTTTTCCGAGTTGACAATACCACTTTCCCTTGATTTTTACTATATTTTTTTATATTGAATAGGGGGCGCACATAAATGAAGTCATCGGTAATTCAGTGTAGTATTTATTGGAATATGTTTAAGTGATATTTCTTATAGAAAATTATTCCTAATATAGGTAGCAGTTTATAGTCAATGAGAAGCTAGCTTCAAGTGGGTTACCGCGTTTACCTCTCTATCACACTGCTTATAAAGAATAATCAATGAAGTTGATCTCTTTGTTTTTATTATGGCCCATCTATCAAATAATAAATAACATCGTGAAGCAGTATTTCATTGGCCTATTTTACAAGAATTACGAAACGTATTGAAGGAATAGAATATTCTATTCTTCATTTATATTCGCCATAAAATTTGATACAAAATACTATGGCATGCCTCATGAAAGAAGGCACGGGTTTTCAAATTGATTTTCCTCGAAAACGCTTAACGTCTGCACGTAAAATAATTCAGGGACCATAAAGAATATACTGAAAATAAAAACTATCCTTATAAAATGCTTCGCAAGAAGTAATTGAAAATTTTATGAGAAGAAATGAATTTCTCACTACGTTGTTACAAATATCAATAAACCATAAAGATTTTCATGAATTTAACTGAAGTAAATATTCACTTTTAATGAATTGTTCATGTTTCGAAGTAGTTCAGAAGATAAAATATCCTAGAATATTCCTCGTCAAAGTGACGAGAAGAAATGCTGTATATAAGATATTACACCGAATGGTTATTCGAAATTAAAAGTAAGTTCTATTTAAAAATATCCAGAATATTGTCGTCGCTCGAAATGTCCAAAATGATCATTCCGAAATGTTCGTTGACATCAAAATATTTCAATTTTCGAAATTAATTCAAAAGATTTCAAATTATCCTGACCTCCATGAATGAACAAATAAATACGTATATTACCATATTTTTATATGATCTGGGCGAACAAATTTTTTAAGAGCAAAATATTAAATATCATTAAGCATGTAATCTCAAAACTTATTTGCAATAATTGCAAGACACCATTTTTCGAAAATATGTAACGACAAGAATATGCGGCATACACAATACTTCACTGAAAGTAAAAATATATTGAAGAATAGAAAAAAAACCCTCAATATGCTTTGGTCACAGATGAATACATAAGAATGGAAATGATCGAGTGAAGCATAATACCCTGAATCATTCAGTATGTAAAGAAATGACATAATACATGGTTTAGCTCGTGTACATAAATCTTATTGACCAAACATATTTTATGGTAGTATTTAATGTCGGTAGGATTTGTGGAAAATTTATCCGTGACCACATTATTGTGTTATTAATTTGACCTTCAGATTTACGTAGATTCACGTGATTCACGATGGATCCTGAAAAGCAAATAATGTGAACAGAATAAATGATGAAAAACAGGATTGAATTGTCAATACATTTTTATACGTTTCATGGTTATCTTGAGTCTATAAATTTTTTCACAATTTCAAGATCAATCTAAAATTTCATTTAATTTTTTTATGGCTGAAGAAAGTTTATTATGAAGTATGAATAAAATTGCACGAGACAGGAGAGGTCGATATGTCGCTCTTCTCAATATGTTGGTGTTTTTCCTCCGGAAAATTTTACGTTAGAAAGATCTTGAATGTTGAGTCAGTGTTTCATACCTGCAAATCTTGAAGCCTTGGAAGCCATTTTTATTGAAGAAAGTAGTGAACAATTGTACCGATCGAATGAACTATGCAACTTTTAGCCACGTTAATAAGGGAAATCATATTCAAAGGTTAGAAACCACCGAATCATATACCAGAATATAAAAATAGAAATTGATTTCAATAATATTTCTTTCTTTCAAGAGCTATTGAAACAAAACCCTCTGTAATATGATTTTGGGTAAAGTAATGATAGTTATTCTATTATTCTCCAATAGAAGTGTTATGCTCACTTTTTTATTAACCCACGTATAGTTATAAGTTTCCACTCGAGAGGTGATAATATCATTTATTTGCAATCAATATATTGTATGACTCATATTTGTTCGGAGAAATCTGACGATGATGATCTTATGAGTAATTTTTTTTTTCAGGTCGAGATTTCGTTTTCGTGTGGACTGATATCATGGAGTAACCACCTGAGGTAAGAGTTTGTTATGATGACGACTTTTCTAGTTCCCACGAGAATACGAGTATTTTTGATTTTTTTCATAGTTCGAATGAAACAAGAGATGGAGTATTCAATTATGAGTAACTCTGAGTTTTTTCGTGATTCGAGTGTTTTTCTTAATACAAGCAATTTTTTTTTCGAACATTATCAATTACCTTATCTTGAATGTATTTGTTGCAGAAAAAGTTATGATAAGGTTGAGGCCTTACTATTCCCCAACAGACGTAGTAATTTGTCCTTATAATTAAACGATAAACAACGTATTTGAAGGCCAGATCAATGTGGGTGTAGCACATACGCAGTCATCAATTTATGAATTCCGTCTAATCTTATAATTTGAATTCCTTACTAATGACCTAATGAGAAAGTGAATAATCTGAGAGAATATCATTTCATTAGATTCTAGTAATTCATTCATAACAGTGTTCAAGATAATTGAAAATTTCTGAAAAATGAATGTTGAAATTAAAGTGAAGGTGGAAAAAATATATATTTTATTGGAACTATTCATTCTCATTGAAACGTTTCAAAAAAGAATAGAACTACTCTATAGAAAAATTTATTTGACCAATATTAATGTACACATACCAGCAAAATTAGGAAAAAAAAATTGTTGTTAGTATGACATTGAACCTTTGAAACGACCTGAGCTATTTTTTTCAATTGAAGCTTGATTCCTTTAGATTCAAGAACAGAGCTTTCCAGAAGTCGTTCTCAATCACTCCTTTTTTGCTACATAAACGGGTGAACTAAATGTGAGCTTTTTAGCACAACACCCTGTAAAGTGAATCATCAATAGACAAGAATGTTTACAAACATTAAGATGTTGTCACATTTTTCCTGAACATTTCTTTAATTTATTGCGATATCCCAGATTGTCAAAATAGGGTCAAAGGTTCAAGAGACATTGAACAAACTTCGTTGAGATTTTGTGCGTTCCCCTAATTTTGTCGGTATGTATCTATTCATATAAAATGCAATATTGCGTGACATCCTGAGTTGAAAGGGCACACGAAGAACATGCATAATAAGAAAGTTATGTTCTGCATGTTTTAACCTGGGGAACACTCAAAACATAGACAACGATGAATAAATTTCAGCTAAGGGTGGGACAGTTAATTTCATAACCCTAGGGAATTCTGGGAAAGAAAGGGATGGTTAGGAATTAAATTACACGCAGGTGAATGAAATTAACGCAATATAAAAAATTCTTTACGATGAGATAACGCAGAAATCGCTGAAATAACATGTTATTAAATTAGGTAGAATTTATAATTCATGAAAATATTATGGAGGGATGATTTGTACATGATTCACAGAGGGTTGGAAAATTTAAATGAGTTATGTTTCGAATAATTTTGGTATCTTTTATAATTAAAACATTCATGAAATAATCGCGTCTATTTCCTATGAAATCTCGGTATCCTTATTTCATTGTAAATATACATCGTTTGCCAATGAAGAGGAGTTACCCCTCATCGGGAGTTACATTTATCCCCCAGGAAAAATAGTGAAAGTATTCGTGTAAATTACTTATTATGAAATAAAAAAATAAGGGATGGTTTTTTTCATCTGAACACCCTGTACAGTTGCAACGCCTATAAATGTGATCAATCTATGGAGCTCTTTTTCTATGTTAGCTAGGCTTGAATATATCGTTAGAATTGAAATTTTTATTTATCTTAACATTAACTGATTTGCAACATAGGACTGCATTTTAAATATTGTATCATTTCTAGTTTCCATATTCATGTAACGAATGAATCGCATTGTCGGCAAAAATTTTCTCCATTAATTAAGGGAATTTAATTGACATACATTTTGTTCATAGAATTTATTTGAATTACGTTTTACTTGAAAGAATGTTCGTTGACCGTTTCGGAATAACGGAAAATTTTAATTACTTAGTAGTTTATTTTTGAGAATTGTAAAAATAATTTTAAAATGAGGATTTATTTACTCAGGTGAGAAAAAGTTGAACAATAAAATTCATTTTGAACTTCTCACACTCGCTTTTAGTAACATCTTCAACGTAAAACCTGAAACTGTTCGGCATGAGAGTTCTTTCCATGCATATTCGTGTGTGAAATCATTATTTTCAAACTTCCCATCGTTGAGTGTTGAGATTGACAAAAAACAACTTTTTTCATAAAGTTTCCATAACCTTCATAAGGGAGATTCTGTGAAGTGGCACATATAATTCCTTCAGATACATTTTGGTATAAGAAATACCATAATAGTTATTCTATCCACAAGGTCGAACATTTTTTTTAATTCAACCTTATCCACTAGTTTCGATTAATTATCTATAAATATAGACATTTCTTGAATTTAAATGATCTTTCTCCTCAAACTCGTATACTATGTTATTCAATCTCGTGCTTACATATTTAATACACCTGAATTTCAATTGATCTGCATTTTAATGAAATATGAAAGTATGTATAGATAATGGTACCACTCCTAGTGAAAGAGCTATAATTATCTCGTTATAAGAGTTGAGAGGTCAAGATCAAACAAGAGGCAATAAATTGTTATCTATCAACTGATTTATGTCGAAGCAAAGCTACCCTGAGGTACTGCTCTGTATGTAAATTGAAAATTTAATGTTCTTAGGGTATCTTTGCATGCATGGTGTCCTCTGAAGTGACCGATACGAGGCAATGAACTGTGTACCGATATTGAATATGAAAAAAGGAGGATTGACTATTCAAGAATGATTCTAGGAAGAAAAATATGTTCATTCAAGCATGTTAATGCAATATTGCACTCATAGTACTAAATTTATTCTTTGAGTAGATAATAGGTATGTTGATTGATTGATTTTATAATAGAATTTTCATTATTGCTGAACTGTAAAAAAGCAACGAATCGAATTTATTATGTCTCTAAACAAATAAGAAGAATTCGAGGACATGTAATTGTAAGCATTGATATGTTAATTTCTCTTGATTTCATTGATGCACAAATCAGAGAAATATCATAAAACTATTGAAAGTACAGCGTTGTTTTTCAATCAAATCGAAAGAAAATAATTAAGACACTTATAATTAATAAATTTTCGTCTTGAAAATTTTGAATTTTCAGTGTAGATTTGGAATTTGTATGGAAATCTTGAATTTATGATGAATAGAAAAAGAGTTATATTTTTCAGGATATTTAAATTCGATTGATCATTTTCTGAATAAGTAAAAGAGTGCAAAAACTTCTGATGTTTGATCTTTCTCCAAATTTTCAATAATCGATTCCTTAGAATGAATTGATGTAAGATCAATTTAAGACATACAAACAATAAATGCAAAATCTATTCAGAATAACAGAATATACAGTAATTTTTCTACAAAAGTCTTGTTATCCAGCATAAAACTTGATAAAATGAGGTGTACATAGCACACACTCATATAAGCAGAACTGGTCCCGATTTATTATGTGAATTCAGTATTCCAATTCAGTGGCGTGTAAAATTGAAACAAATAATAAGCTGCAGCATTCAATCCGAATCATATTGGTTGAAATTTGCAATTAATCACTTTCTTCCTTGCCAATCCTGCCATAATGAATAATTTCTATTGAAATTCCTCAATAAAGAAGGTTTAAAACACAAAAGGATCGATTCTTGAAACTTCTCTTCCATTATAGTTCTGTTATTTTCAACTTAGATGGAAACTTTTTGTGTCAAGATTATAATGAGTACTTGTCGTTTGAATTACTCGTGTTTGGACGGTCACAAGTACCAGTATTCAACATAAAGCTGATCTTGAATATTAGGTCAACAGCCATATTTCATGCAAAAAACTGCTCAAACTGAGTTTCTACAAGTGTCCTCATTTAGGTCAATTCATCAAAAGATAAAAACCATTATTCTCCATTCATAAACCCTGAAGGATCATGAGAGCTACGCTTCTGTTTGACGGTCCAGATGAAATTCTGAGAAGCTAAGGGCAATTTCTACAGGTAAAAGGCGAGACGAGACAGGTTGCATTTCATAAATTCCTCAAGAATTACGTGTCTTTAAGGGGCTTTATGTGTATGAATAGAAAACAACCTTAAGACGCTTTAAAGCATCCCGTCTTTAATACAGAAGTTTTATGTGGACGTGCTATGTGCACATACGACCGGGTTCACAGAATCATATAAGTAAACTTGGCAGATTGCGGTATAAGTTCTGTGCAAAGAGATGTTGAACACGTTTAATGCCATTAATATTTCTCTTTGGTTTTGTTGGGTATAAGAATGCGACATGGTCGAACTGCGGAGCCATATGTGAAGTAATTGCATTTTTTTCTTAAGAATTATGAAGTATGTACTCGGTTTTCGGTTTCATGCTGTTGAAGTACGAGTAGGGTAAGAGTGTACAAATTGACACTGTAGGGTAAAATAACAAAGAGCTTGTTTTTCCTCAAATCGACGTGCGATTGCGATCAGAAACGAATATGCTGTTGCAAAAAGTGAAAAGAATCCATGATATACACGACATGTAATTGTCTTTCAGATATCGAAAAGTTTTCGAGATGACGCAATGAAATCTGCTATAACTTTCTAGTGTTTCGAGAAGGTGAATTGAAATTTTTGTAATTATTTACGTTACTTATGATTCTGACATTAAACCTTTCAGAACTTATATATAAGTTACGTTTTTTTTAATTGCGTTATGCTTTGACATAGTTGGGAAAAAGGACATGGGTCTCAGAGGGCAAATTGACATACCATAGGTATATCCAGTTAACTCCAAATTTCGAAGTGGCTTAGGAAGAAAATAAATGAAAAATGAATATTTCAGTGAAAAAAAGAGCAGTAACAAAAAAGATTCCCAAAAAATTGGAGTTAGATGAAGAATAAGAACTCTTATCTCCAGACAAGAAAGAAGAAACTTTTGCGTGCATATATTGTACAAAACTATACAAATTATCCAAATATGGTGATATTTGGCTAGCATGCTGTATATATGGGTAGTTAGCAGATGACTTTGAAGCCGGTATAGATGAAAATGTGTGTACTTAACCCTCCGAATTTATGCTCGGCATTTTCGTTATCATCAACTAGAAAACAACATTTTGTTTTATGTCGAAAATGTCTTGTTTATACTATAGCTGAAAATATGGGCTATGTTTTTGTTCGATAGTTTTTAGAAAAATGCGATTTTTTCATTGAAATTTTCAAAGTTTTTTAAAATGTATGTCATTTTGTACACCCTTCCCCTATATTTTTCGGGTTATGCGGTGAGGATTAATGAAATTGCATTCCTAAAGTTAGATACAAGAATCATTGGATACTTGCGAGATGAATTATTCCTGAATTTATTTGAATTCTATAGCAAATCCGCTCATTTTCAAATTCCTTGTAGATCAAATCGTGCGAACATACTCGAACCTCAGTTTCATATTCATTTCATGGTTTTATTTCATTCAATTGGAATACTGAAAAGAAGAATCTTTATTTTTCCATCACAAAAAAAGTATCTGATTTGAGTGAAATTTGTTTTGCGAATGGAGATCCATATACTGAATGTTCATGCAAAATTTCAATAGGATCGCATCATCTGAACCTTAGAATTTAATATTTTTCATTTATTGATTTTTAACATATTCCATTTTTCAAATAATTTCCAGAATATAAATCCGAATATGCTGAGAATTTGCATTTATACAGGGTGTCCCAAAACTCGACGTCACCCGGAACGAGTATTATACCATTTTGGAATCCTTACTAAATGCGCCAACTTTTGACAAAACTGCCCAAACTTGCGTAGTACATTTTTTTCAATACAGTCAGTTGAAACTAGGCAATTGTTTATCTTGAATTTTTTCTGAGGAGCAAGCCCTATTTTTATAAAACCTAGAGCAGCTGGTATCCAAATTTTGATTACAGTTTAGACAAGCATTATTCAAGTTACACAGCAAAAAAAAAGTCGGAAAAAAGTTGATATTTGTGTTAACAGGAGCGAAAAGACTGTCACAGGGTGTGGAATTTTGCGTGTTTTTTTAATGCCCATTATTTTAAAATCATGTAACTTAGATTTTTTTTTATATTTTTCTGACAACCACAGCATTACTTGCTTTTTCACACCACGTTCGGGTTGACGTCGAGTTTTGGGACACCCTGTTACTTGGCTTGAATCTCAAGTTCTATACAAAATTTTGAGGTAATAACATTATTGCTCTACCAATGAATCAGCACTCAAAAGCACTTATACATTTCTACAGGTACTCCGCAAGGCTCTCTAGACGCCTTACTCATTATTTCCTCCGAACAACTGTTTAGCCAAGTCTTAATTTTCCATTAGCAGCCTAAGCTCCAGACGGCTTTTATAATAATACAAAATATCGCAGAAAATGTTCCTTGATGACTGAAAACAACCTACACGTAAATACATTTTAACAAAACTATGGCACCTTGTTCCTCTAGGTTGCAGCGTTAAAAATATTTCATACATTTCTACAGGTGACAACAGCCAAAAGGCTTCTAAGACGTCTAATTCTTCATTTCCTCCATTCCTCCGACCCAAATCTGACAGTCTATAAACAAACAAAATTTTCATTGGCGAAACAACTGTTTAGCCAAGTCTTAATTTCCCATTAGCAGCCTAAGCTCCAGTTCGCTGTTACATATAATACACACAATCGTGAAATAAGTTTCCTGCCGACTGAAACACTCTTGCTGATAGCGCTGACGTCCTCATTCCGCGAAATTTCATAAAGCTATCACTTCGTCTTTTGTTTCAGCGCATAAAACATTAAATGTGAGACGTTTTAGAAACAATGGAGCTGAGCAGAGCGCTTACGACACGAGTTTGCTCTTCTCAGAGTTGCAACACGATGGTGAATTAAAGATGCAATCACTTTTTGTTGTCGTTATCGCTTGGACTTTCCATGCTGAAACGAGAGGAACTCGATAGACGATATGACTGCATGTACCGAGATTTCTTGGAAAATAGGAATGTTGACGTGTTTGTCATATCGGATGGTGCGTTGACCTTAACAGTTTTTTTGTGGGAAAATTCAAGCCTGAGTTTTTGTTGAGAATTAATAATAATAACAATAATTAGTGTCGAACTAATATGGAACAGGAATTGACATATAAATATATCGTTATCATCGAAGCTTTGGCATATTAATCTTCTGTAACACACAGTCTAACAATTCAATTATTCGTTTAGAATCATTTTCTCCTTTTTCCAGCAGATATATTTTTGACTATGACTAAAACATTTTCACCTTATCGTTAGTAACCCAAACCATCATCTCTTCCAAATAAAACAATACATTCAATGGATGTTGAAAAGAATTGGATTCAAGACAGATCCTTGGGGTACTCCACACTTCACCGTGTGTTATTCACTCTGAGTATTCTTGATCTTGACTTCTATCGTTCGAGTAATTACTCGATGTGAGACGTTTGAGAAACATTGGAGCTGAGCAGAGCGCTTACGACACGAGTTTGCTCTTCTCAGAGTTGCAACACGATGGTGAATTAAAGATGCAATCACTTTTTGTTGTCTTTATCGCTTGGACTTTCCATGCTGAAACGAGAGGAACTCGATAGACGATATGACTGCATGTACCGAGATTTCTTGGAAAATAGAAATGTTGACGTATTTGTCATATCCGATAGTGCGTTGACCTACACAGTTTTTTCGTCGGAAAATTCAAGCCTGAGTTTCTATTGAGAATTAGTGATAATAACATTTAGTGTCGAACTAATATGGAACAGGAATTGACATATAAATATTACGTTATCATCGAAGCTTTGGCATATTAATCTTCTGTAACTCACAGTCAAACCATTCAATTATTCGTTTAGAATCATTTTCTCCTTTTTCCAGCAGATATATTTTTGACTATGACTAAAACATTTTCACCTTATCGTTAGTAACCCAAACCATCATCTCTTTTATATCCAAATAAAACAATACATTCAAATGGATGTTGAAAAGAATTGGATTCAAGACAGATCCTTGGGGTACTCCACACTTCACCGTGTGTTATTCACTCTGAGTATTCTTGATCTTGACTTCTATCGTTCGAGTAATTACTCGATGTGAGACGTTTGAGAAACATTGGAGCTGAGCAGAGCGCTTACGACACGAGTTTGCTCTTCTCAGAGTTGCAACACGATGGTGAATTAAAGATGCAATCACTTTTTGTTGTCTTTATCGCTTGGACTTTCCATGCTGAAACGAGAGGAACTCGATAGACGATATGACTGCATGTACCGAGATTTCTTGGAAATTTGAATGTTGACGTGTTTGTCATATAGGATGGTGCCTTGACCTACACAGTTTTTTCGTGGGAAAATTCAAGCCTGAATTTCTATTGAGAATAAATAAAAATAACATTTACTATCGAACTTATATGGAACAGGAATTGACATATAAATATTACGTTATCATCGAAGCTTGGCATATTAATCTTCTGTAACTCAAAGTCAAACCATTCAATTATTCGTTTAGAATTATTATTTTCTCCCTTTTCCAGCAGAAATATTTTCGAGTAAGACGGAAAAATCTTTACCTTATCGTCAACAAACCAAGCCATCATCTCTTTTATGTCCAAATGAAACAATACATTCATATGGATGTTGAAAATAATTGGATCAAAGACAGATCCTTGGGGTACTCCGCACCTCACAGTCCGTTATCCACTCTGAGTATTCTTGATCTGACTTCTATCGCTGAAGTAGTTACTCGATTAAGACGTTTAAGAAACATTGGAGCTGAGCGGAGCGCTTACCACACGAGTTTGCTCTTCTCGGAGTAGAAACACGATTGTGATTTAAAGATGCAATCAGTTTTTGTCGTCGTTATCGCTTGGACTTTCCATGCTGAAACGAGAGGAACTCGATAGACGATATGACTGCATGTACCGAGGTTTCTTGGAAAATAGGAATGTTGACGTGTTTGTCATATTGGATGGTGCGTTGAACTACACAGTTTTTTCGTGGGAAAATTCAAGCCTGAGTTTCTATTGAGAATTAGTGATAATAACATTTAGTGTCGAACTAATATGGAACAGGAATTGACGTATAAATATTACGTTATCATCGAAGCTTTGGCATATTAATCTTCTGTAACTCACAGTCAAACCGTTCAATTATTCGTTTAGAATCATTTTCTTCCTTTCCAGCAGAAAATTTTTGAGTTCGACGGAAAAATCTTCACCTTATCGTCAGCAAACCAAGCCATCATCTTTTTTTATATCCAAATAAAACAATACATTCAAATGGATGATGAAAAGAATTGGATCCAAGACAGATCCTTGGGGTACTCCACACCTCACTGTCCGTTATTTAATCTGAGTATTCTTGATATTGACTTCTATCGCTCAATTATTACTCGATGTGAGACGTTTGATAAACATTGGAGCTGAGCGGAGCGCTTACGACACGAGTTTGCTCTTCTCAGAGTTGCAACACGATGGTGAATTAAAGATGCAATCACTTTTGTTGTCGTTATCGCTTGGACGTTCCATGCTGAAACGAGAGGAACTCGATAGACGATATGACTGCATGTACTGAGATTTCTTGGAAAATAGGAATGTTGACGTGTTTGTCATATAGGATGGTGCGTTGACCTACACAGTTTTTTCGTGGGAAAATTCAAGCCAGAGTTTCTATTGAGAGTTAATAATAATAACATTCAGTGTGTAACTAATATGGAACCAGGAATTTACATATAAATATTACGTTATCATCGAAGCTTTGGCATATCAATCTTCAGTAACTCACAGTAAAACCATTCAATTATTCATTTAGAATCATTTTCTCCCTTTTCCAGCAGTAATATCTTTAAGTAAGATGGAAAAATCTTTACCCTACCGTCAGCAAATCAAGTGATCATCTTTTTTATATCCAAATAAAACAATACATTCTTATGGACGTTGGAAAGAATTGGATCCAAGACAGATCCTTGGGGTACTCCGCACCTCACCGTCAGTTATTCACTTTGAGTTTTCTTGATCTTGACTTCTATCGCTCAAGTAATTACTCGATGTGGGACGTTTGAGAAACAATGGAGTGAGCAGAGCGCTTACTAACACGAGTTTGCTCTTCTCAGAGTTGCAACACGATGGAGAATTAAAGATGCAATCACTTTTTGTCGTCGTTATCGCTTGGACTTTCCAAGCTGAAACGAGAGGAACTCGATAGACGATATGACTGCATGTACCGAGATTTCTTGGAAAATAGAAATGTTGATGTGTTTGTCATATCCGATAGTGCGTTGACCTACACACAGTTTTTTCGTGGGAAAATTCAAGCCTGAGTTTCTATTGAGAATTTAGTGTCGAACTAATATGGAACAGGAATTGACATATAAATATTACGTTATCATCGAAGCTTTGGCATATTAATCTTCTGTAACTCACAGTCAAACCGTTCAATTATTCGTTTAGAATCATTTTCTCCCTTTTCCAGCAGTAATATCTTTAAGTAAGATGGAAAAATCTTTACCGTACCATCAGCAAATCAAGTCATCATCTTTTTTATATCCAAAAAAAACAATGCATTCATATGGAAAATAGGAATGTTGACGTTGTTTCATCTGGTGGTGCGTTGACCTAAACAGCTTTTTCGTGGGAAAACTCAAGACTGAGGTTTTTACGGAGATCAATAATAATAACATTTATTTGCTAGCTCTATCACTTTCAAACTAAAGAGAACATTATTTGAATATTCAGTTTCCACAGAATACTGAAATCAGTAGGTACATGAGTACCGGGTTTTTCACTATAATTTGACCCCCCCTTTAACTTTGTTACTAAAGGAGATACAAAAAAATTTTTCGTATAAAAGTTTCACGAAATCAACTGAGGCTTTTGGATATGACTCCACAAACTGAAATATATACAGGGTGGCCAACATATTGATGGCAACTTCATTTTTTTCATGAAACACCCTGTATATTTTTGCATACTTGGTTAGCTATTTTTTCCCTGATTTCGAATATGTAACATATGTTGATCAATCTTTCTTATTCTGAGCACCACAGAATTTCAAATTTCAAGAACCATCTGGCATAGCGTTTTGGAAGTTCGTGAATATTTAAGTGGCCAATTTGATCTTTGGATTGGTATGGCGCCCCCATTTTATGGCCACCAAATAGTCCCGATTCAACACCGATGGACACGTTTTTATAGCCGTTCCTGAAGGAAAAAATTACTTCAGAAATAATGATAATCAATGAAAGCGGAATAATATTGATGATATAAAATCAACCAATATTTAACCCATAATTTGGAATTAATCCCGTCAACGCACAAAGAATAACGATACTATTGTAATAATTGAAACCAAATTTTGAAGCTTTAATTTCTGACTTGAATCGAAGACATAATAATTCTATCAAAAATAGTTTAAACAAATTGAGACAACGATATGAACGATGTGTATTGAATGAAGGTGGTCATTTCGAGCAATTTCTTTGGTAGATGTTATTCTTACCATAGTTTATCATTTTTCATTGGTTAAGTAATTGTTAAAAATTCATTCTAAAATAATACTTTTAAGTAGATTGTTTAGATATAAAGAATTTCGTAGGTATTTCACATCCACATACGCATTTATATTCGAGATCAAGAGGAAATAGCCTATCAAAAAAAGGAAGAATATACAGGACAGTTGAAAAAATATAGTTGCATTCAATGTTGTTCACTCTGTATATCTTCCCATTGACGTTATCATAACTCCAAAAATGAACATTTTCAGTAAAAGCACTCTGCCACTTGTAAAATGATTACAGATCTTGCCAGGTGGTTCTTAAAATTTGAAACTCTGTGGTTCTCAGAATAAAAGAGATAGACCAACACATGTTACATATTCGAAGTCAGAAAAAAAAGAGCTAGCCAAACATAGAAAAATATACAGAGTGTTCCATTTGAAAAAACGAAGTTGCCATCAATATGTTGGCCACCCTGTATATATTTCAGTTTCTGGACCCATAACAAAAAACCTCAGTTGATTTCGTGAAACTTTTATAGGAAAAATTTTTTTGTATCTCCTTTAATAACAAAGTTAAAGGGGGGGTCAAATTATAGTGAAAAACCCGGTACATGACATCTGTATGAAAACATAGTTCCAATTTAAATCTTCTGCGTATTAATCTTCAGTACACTCCTTACAGTCAAACCATTTGCGTTTGAAATTATTTTTCAGCAGAAGAGTAAGACTGAAAGATCTCCACCGTATGGTCAGTAAAACCAACCGTATCTGTTCCTATATCCTAATAAACGATTCATTTATAAAGTTTTTTGAAAGAATTGGACTCGAGACAGTTCCTTGAATTAGCAACCTCACCGTGCATTCTCTATTATGATTTTTCTTGATCTTGACTTCTATTGCTCAAGTTATCACTGAATAGCTGATGGGGTACACATCTGGTGACTCCAAAACCTTCTGCTGCTCATACAAAAGGTCTATTTCGAGTCTTCAAATATACACAAGGATGGTTATTCATCCATCGCTATATTTACCTATTTTATTTCATAACATTTAATTGCAACGATTAAATGTAATTTGTATCAACATCTCGAATGATTCAGATCTTGAAATGACATCTCAGCAACAAGCAGTAAGTAATATGGGAATCATTCTCTGAAACAAGCTATAGTCAAATTTGATAAATAATCATTTTTGTCTTCAGAAAAGCCTTTAGAGATTAGAAATATGGTCTAGGAACTCCCTACTTTTATTTTGGGAATTCATCCTAAACTGAAAAATATTTCACCCAGTAAAATGTTAATTTTGGAATAAGAATATTGAAGAAAGCCACAAAATACAATCAAATTTGATCTGTCATAAGAGACACATTAGAAACTCTTTCGATAGAGAGTATGAAAGACCAATTCTAATTTTCCATATGAGATTTTCAGAATTTAGATTAACCGATCCATAATTCCAGTGAATTTTCTAGAGAAGTATCACTCACTCACTCAGATATTTCTCAGTAACAAGATAAAGAATTCTTTTTCAACCATCCGAATCATGACAAACCTATCCTTGTATTAACTGCAATCACTGCATATTCCACACAATGATCTCTGTAGAAGGATCCTAACAATAAACTCATTCAGAAGGTGATAACTTTAGAATGCCTACGATCAAATTTGATGTAGGTATAATATAATGGTGTTTTTCATTCTTCCTAATGACTCGTTTTTCCCTGGAATTTGTCTAGAGTGCTCAGCAAATGAATTGCAAATCCGAATGAGTACATAACTCTATATGTCATCATATTTCGTGTCGCTAATTGAGCTTGTTGGATTTAACATTACAGCATAATGATGTTATTGTTTCGTTGATGATTCATATTGAAGAATCCAGTACAATCACCTTGAATTCGGTCTATTATTCGCCTACGACATGTAGAATCACTACCGTGTATAGAATATTTGCATCTAATTCACCATTTGTTGTTTTGCGAGCTTCGTTGAGGTGCTATCATTTTGGACATATCTCTATGGGCCTTTTCGGTTAATTTTGTATTTGAAAAAGGCGGGTATAAGTCTTTTACTCTTTTCTTTCATTTCATATATTCTATTCCTAAGAATTATGGAAAGAGAAGAGAATTTGGCTCAGTGTAAAATATGTGGGTCCATGAGCTGTATGCAGATCTTTCTGCTAAAGTTTTCTTTAGTTCTTTAATATAGGTACTCGAAGATAACATTGAACATGCGAGGGTACACCAGAAATTATAAGAAAGATTATACAGAAGGCGATAAATCCAAGCAACGCTAGAGACAATCAGTAAAAAATAAACTGGAACTAGAAAAATAAATTATCTACTTCTTTATCATAGGTACTCAAAAATAAAATTAAACATGGACGGGCATAGCAGAAATTATGAGAAATATTTCACAAAAGCCAATAAATGCAAGCAAAGCAAGAGAAAATCCGAAAATAAACTGGGACTGAAAAAATAAATCCATGAAATATTTGGTTATATTATTGATACGACTGTCACTTCTAATCCTAAACCTGATGTGTTCGTTAACTCGGAACCCGGGTCCGTGATCTGAGAAGATCTGTCACGTGACCCAATGGATCGTGTAAGTTTCAGGCTTAAACATTTAGGTTCAATTCTAGATGAAACATAATTCTAATGATTCGGTTAGATTCAAAATGCGACATAAGAAAAATCAGTATTGAATTACTCTATTCATATGAGAAAACATAACCTTCAGCTAAATGAGAAAAAAGTCTCTGAAAAAATCACATTACGCTACAACAGGCAACATAAGTTGATATTTTATTTTTCTAATGAAAAATGAATCATTCTTTTTCAGTTATAAAAACTTTTTAATTGCAGAAGAAAAATCAAAATTTCGAATAATAGCTCAAATAGAAACACCTCAAAAAATTTCTGAGTAAGAATATAACTAGACAGTGATCAAAAAGTATCTGTATAATGCACTTTTCAAATCCCCAGCTCAAACAAGAGAGAGATAATGACCAGTTAAGTTGAAATTGCCCATTTCGCCAATTTCAGTTGATGAACTTTTACTCGAAAATAATAGAAGATAGAGAAATGTTCTTCTTGACATTTTTAGTTTCTCGAAAAATAATACCGGGGATATGCTTTTCATTATTCATTTTTCTCTGTCTCTTCAACAACATTATTTTTTAAAATTTTTTCATATTTCCTAAAAAATATAGCTTATATCGAAATGAAACATGGATTCAGTATGACGCAAAAAAATATACTGACAATCTTAAGAAAACGACACCCATTTTCATCTTGATGAAAAAAGCTGTCGCAGACAAAAATATTTCATAAACTTTCAATGTTCTCTTCGCTTCGTGTAGTCATTGATATTTTATTTATATTAATTGTTCCACGCATATTTCATAATTGCAAAACCATATACACTCAAGGTATATTCGCAATGAAAATTGCATAATGATATTTAAGGTTATATAGTTTTGATAACGCAATTTTGACTATGAATTTTCATTAAGTGCAACATTCTGCAACTAGGTTAGATTGGGGACGTATTTATTCATCAATACTGCAGTCAATTGCATTTTATTCCTTAAAAGTCATCGTAATTTCAACACCTGTGAAATATCCAATACGTTACTGTTTTAATAAATAATAACATGTTTATATTTGCGCAATTTGGGACACAACTGATTTCAAACAACGTTGTGTACAGACTACAGTTGACAATTTTAATGCACTATAAGTTTGGAAGAAAATTATTTTCAAATCATGTTTTAAGTCTGATCGAAATTTTTTTGCTTATTCTTGATGATGTCTTGAATCAGAATTCTTCACGCATCTGAATAGGTGAAAACGGAATGATATCAAACTTTGTAAACAAAATATAGCAGCATTTTGCAGTTAGGAAAACTAAGTTTATCGAAAAAAAAACGAAGAGTATGGAGTTATTACTGAACCTAAGAATTTTTCGATCGGTTATTTATTTTTATTTAGGGGAAATGTGTGATTTTTCGGAATAAAATCGTTCTCATTGGAAGTTAGTTGATATTTGAATAAGTATTTTTCCCATATTCGACATGTGATGGTTGTTAAAAAAAATTTGCACCAATTCAAAAGCTCGGTCGAGAAAAGATTTTTCGAAGGACGTTCATCTACGATTATTGTATAATACACCCATTATACGTCTGTTTGCTCGGCCATAATACCTAATACCAATAAATCACAAGTGAATAATAAGTTATTATTCACTGCTGTCAGATGCTTCATAGATTCAGCTTCAGTATAATATTCTTCAAATTTATATTTCTTCAGTATTGTAAAATAGGTACTCCAATTAAAAAATATGGGTATATCTTATCAATCAAGGACCAAATCAACTGTTATCACATCAATTAAAACAATTTTATTATAAAATATACAATTATAGTTCTCCAAAACTTTCTTATGTGTCAACTTGACTTTTTCGACATTTGTAATAGTTTTGTCACGGTCGCCAAATGTTAAAATCTTCAAAAAATATATTCAGTAGTCGTTGATAAAGTCTAGTATGCTGTTAGCTTATAATGGCTACTATGCACTCGCCTACGGCTCGTAGCCTAAACTTCACCTCGTGAATAATAGCTATCATTATACGCTCGTTGCACAATATACGATTTAACTTGCATATTATGATCGATTGAAATATAATCTGGGAGGATTCTGCATTTCTAAAAAACTTTATAGGTTTTCACTTCCAGTCTCTGAAATAGAAATAATTAGAAAAATTTTAGTTGAATTGCTCCTGCGAAAATGTTTGCACAACTGTTAGGCAACAATTCTTTCAAAACCAATTTGCTGCTGACAAATAAGTGCAAAAATTTTCTCAGGAGCACTTCATCTCAATTGAAATTTTTTTAATTATTTCTGCTTCAGAGACTGGGAGTGAAAACCTATAAAGTTTTTAAGAAATTGCATATTATGGTTTTAAATGAGGGCATATTTTATGAAAACAAAATATGAGCATCTCATTCTTGTATTGATTTTATTGGCATTGAAAGAACATGAATGACTGTGGTATAATTATTATTTATGAAGCCGGAATAGAACTGGATTCATCGTTGCTGGTATTTAAATATTGTTATTATCCTCAGCATGCATCTTACCTCGTATTATTCACCTTGAAAATTCCTTTTATAGCATACGCTCTTCACCTCCAGCTCATAGTCATACACAGATAAATGTATCATTCCATCTGAACAATTACCATTCTAATTATAGCAGTCATGAATGAATGAGTCATACCGAATACGTTTCAAACTTGATCAAAATTTGTATCAGTTGAACCAGGCCGCTAATTTACGATCCTCTGATAAGAGTTGGGAGGACTTTCTACCGATTTATAGCCGTTGGTTTCACCATTGCGAAGAACTGAAGGGAATTGCGGAGATAAAATGAAACGATATCAAGTATCATCGTCACGTTTTAGAACAGTTTTATGGGTGGGTTTGCTCGAGGATATATGGAAGTGCCACTCTTCCTTCGAAAAAAATCTGGTTTCAAATTGAGAACGGTTTTCGTTTGGAGAGTGAAAGTTGATCGGTGTTAATGAATTTCGTAATTGACTCAATCTGCGGTTGGATATGATAAAATTGAGTATTAATGTTATCATTGATCATGATTAGGAATCTTGGAGACTTTCGAGTGGATTTGTCACGTGGTGGTCAAACGAGAAATATGGGTTTATTGAACCCATATGTCAGATCATGAAATCTTTATTTATCATCATGTGAAACCAAATGTAAAAAATGTATTTCCTCTTATTGTGTATTATGCTATAACTTGTGGAATGAAATGGTGCTATAAGATCTCGAATTTGCACAGTTTTATGGTTCGACTAAATTATTACCTATGTATTGGTTTTCAGAACTCTTCTGGCAACTAAGATGCTCATGATGAGCTACATGCAAAATTTCGTGGCCAAAGTGTACACAGAACCATAGAGAATTCAATTGGAATATTGAAAAGAAGAAACTTCATATTGCCATAAGAAGATGTCTGATTCGAGTAGAATTTATTTTATGAATGGAGATTGATAGACTCAATGTGCATGCAAAATTTTGTGGCCATAGTGTTAACAGAACCATAGAAAATTTAATTGGAATATTGATAAGAAGAATCTAAATATTTCCATAACAAAATATCCGATTCGAGTAAAATTTATTTTGTGAATCAAGACTGATATACTGAATATTCGTCCAAAATTTCAAAGGGATTGCATCATCAGAATCATAGAATTAATTTTTTCGAATTATTTATTGTTCCCATATGTATTTTATTTTCTGAATAATTTCCAAAATATAGGTAATTCCGATTCTGCATTTAGATATTCGTCATTAAATCTCAAGTCCCATATAAATTTACGAGGTAATAGTCTTATTGCTTCACCAATGAACGAGCGCTCAAAAGCTCATGCTCAGGGCTTTTCTTGAATTTTCACTTGTTTTATAAATAAGGATTACCTAACCAATTTCATAGAAAACTGTCTACTTTAGAAGAACAGATAATAGCTCTTGATTTCCTGGGATCCAAAATGATTTTTTCTGGAAAATCTGTTTAATTGATTTAAAATTCCGTTGAATATGTCCGTATGTACGAAATAATTGATTCATATTAATTATTGTCCAAATTATCGTCACTATATTTTTCATTATTAAAGCTTATTCCTCATCTGCCTTTTTCTGATGTATTACATTTTAACATTCAGCATTGATTTAATGTGCAGATAATAAAGAATATCAATTGTTGTTTTTTATTCAACTTGGTCAATGTACTTTCTCATGAATAACACACATCTCTCTCAGTTTCAGAAATGCCAACCAAAATGCAGATGGAATACGGAAGTTACACCAACATCTCACCCCTAAGTCAAAGGATATCCTCCCTTTCCTTATCGTCCAAAGAAATAGACAGCCAACATTACGCAGCAAACCACAGATACTCACACGACCCCTACAGAGAATTCATCTACAAAAACAACCAAGAAAGAAGAAGACTATCATCTACTGGTGAAGGCAGCGGAGATTCTAGTACAACCACCTCTGGTAGCAGCAGCTATGGTGAAAAAGAAGATGGTAGCGAAGGTAGGACAGAGAGTGAGGAAACTGATGAGAGGGAGGAGGACAGAAAACCTCTTGAAGGGCATATTACGTTAGCTGAAAGGCAAAAGGTTGAGGCATTTTTCAAGGGATTGAAGACAGAAGTAAGTGAATTTTTCCATTGTATGATAGAGAATTCAATATCAGTTGATTTGTAACTCAACTACTCCTCTCCCTCAAACATCTGAAGAAGTAGCATAATTTGGTCCTCATTCTTATACATACAATAATCTTTCATTTTTCTAACCTGCGGTAATTTCAGTACTCTATAATGTTCCAAAATAATCCAAAATATTCATAAAAATATGAACATCAAATATATTTCTCGCTCTTTCGTCTGAATTTTTCATTTTGTGTTCGTTTTCTTTATAGGTAAACTATTTTTGTTTACTCTTATTCTTTTTTTGTATATGATATTCGATTGAATTCTTCATACCTTGTATGCATCAAGTTTTCGCAAATCCATAGCAGAGAAACTGAATGTACAAGGTGGAGCAGAGGAACTTGCTGATTTAAAACTCAATCGAACAAAATCTAGCCATTTTACGTCTATGGGCTCAACCACCATTAATCACAAGTGATTAATGAGATATAATTCACTGCTTCACATGCTTCATAGATTAAGCTTTGATATAATATTTTTTAAATTGGCATTTCTTCAGTATTCTAAAGTACTCCGACTAACAAATATGGGCATGCCTTGTCAATCGAGGGCCAAATCTACTTTTATTATATCAATTAAAGCATTTTCTATTTCTAAATATACAATGACCAGTTCTCCAAAATTTTTCATTGTGTCAACTTGACTTTTGTCACGCTTGTATAGAAGGGTCTTGTCGCGGTCGCCAAATGTTGAAATCTTCAAGAAATATATTCAGGATTCGTGGATAAAGTATAGTACGCTACTTGCGTATAATGGCTATTATTAGCTCGGTGATTCAAAACTTCACTTCGCGAATAATAGCCTTCATTATACGCTTGTTGCATAATATACTATTCGATCATCAAGTAAATCATTCAAAGTTTATGTTTAGACAGTTCGAAAGATGATATCTGTCTAATGATGTTCATTATTGTCAATACGCTTCGTCAATTGATTTCGGAGAAGTCTGACAATTCTTTCCAGCATTTCTTTGGGTATGTTGTCTATGGCCAAACGAATGTTGTTCTTCAAGTGGACAAGAATCCTGGGGGGATCTTTAAAAACATGCAATTTCAGAGAATCCCATAATAATAAATCGCAGGGGGCAAAATCATGCGACTGCGCTGGAGTGCTGCAAACCCGAGCAGTCCTGAACGAAGTTTTCAGTTATCGCAATATGTTGAGAAAGTTTCTTTTATTTTATTCCTTTATGATTGAAATCAAGATGTTTACATCTATCATATTACGTTCAGTACTACCAAATTGCTAAATCAGCTATTGAGTTTATGTGAACTATTTTCTGTTTTTATCTACATTATCCATTATATCACACCTTGAATATCAATTTCATCAAAAACGTGCAGATTTGAGGGATTCCATACGAAAACAATGTTAATAGTTTCCGTAAACGTGTACTAGATAGTATCTTTACAAGGAATAGGTGATGAGTGTTGTTGTAACCATACGAAACTTGCTCTTAAGAAACACCCTTGACGCATTTAAATATAACATAATTTCTTTAAATAGAAACGTGACTCTGATCTACGAATTTTGACATCAAGGGAAGCAGAAAGAAGGGAAGTGACTAACCACTTCATCTTTTCGTTGACAGGCATCATTTACTAGGAATGTCAGAAGATTCGAATCGGAAAAATACAGGATCTCACATTTCTTAATCATTCTAAAGAAATTAAAAAATCCTTTATTTGTGGGAAGATATCTGATGAACATGTGTTCCACCTCACAAATCATTATGGTCATAGAGCAGCTTTCCTATCACCACATAAGTGAAATACAGAAAAAATAGGTTTAGAGCTAAGTATTTTTTGTTGAAGAAGGATATTTCATCTTATCGCCAAAAAAAAACGTTTAATTAAGTTTCAGTTCTTGTTTGAGTTATTGATTTGAAAGATTTTGATTTTTTAGAGAACTTTCGCACAACCTTGTATAGAAATGATATCTTTATTGCGAATCAATTTTTGGTCGAAATTTGAAAGCAATAAAAACAATTGCATTTCGCTGACTTAATTCTGTTGAATTTTTTCCTCATTCTTCATTAAAACGAGTTTTCATTATATCTCCACAAATATACGTGACTAATAATATACGTAACGTGTTGTTTTTGAAAAGACTGTGAATGAATATGTGCTAGAAAAAACTTCAAGGAATTAATAATCCTCGTTACACAATAAGTCTGCATCCATTGTCTCTTATCGTTATCTCTCATTCTTTTGAGCTTAAAAGCTAATATGGATGACATGGCGGAAGAAAAATTAAGAGAATATCTGTATTTGGTAGATGATACGGAAAACAATTCCAGCATATCAAATATTATCTCCTGTAAAATTCCTTCAATTCTTGATCAGATAAAAACCTGCTATATGCATAAAACAAAAAAAAAGTGATTGATAGTAATTATCTTGGACTATATAAGACAAATAATACAAAAACATTCTTTCAAATTAATTGAAGAAACGTTATTCACAATACAAGCTCAGAAGCTTTTTGTACGTGTAATATACATTAGTTATTTTTTCTTATTCGCTGAGATTTCATTGGAATTAATCTAATATAGTCATAAATATGGTTCAGTGTATTGTATAAGGCAAAAATAATTCTCCCGGTGTCCTCTACACGAATATACAAATGTTTGTCCATTTTATGATGAAAAAAATATACTATACTATTTCCATTTGCAAATACCATCAGTAATATCAGTGAGTGTAGAGTCTAGACACTATAAATTAAATGAGAAAATAACTGATTTTCCTGATTGAGTTCGAGTTTATCCTTTAAGCGTTTTAACCCCCAGCTCAGTTTCCTAAGAAACCAATCAGATTACTCAAACACTAAATTTTGTATCAACCAGACACCCAAACATCCATAATTCACGTAGAAAGCGAAATCGATTTTGAGTTGAGACCCATATCTTTACGGTTTTCCTTGTCGGAAGAATATTAGATAACAAACTAAATATAGCGCCTATAACGTTCATGAATAGAACATAATTTATCATGGTTCGAACTGGTTATCTAACATAATAGCATAGGGTGTGATGTGGGTTTACCCGGTTCAATAATATTGGATATTGAACAACTATATAAATATTGTTTGTACACTCCGCCTAAGGTTGGGGGGATTTCTTATCATAGTTCAAATAGAATCAATAGAACTAGAACGGACTTGGGGATAGGTATTGGAAAATGGAATTGTACTGAGTTGAAATGAAGTATGTCATCAAAAATGAGGAGAGCTTTGACGATCGTTATAAACATGTGATTTTAGATATAACCCATGAAAGTTTGCCAGGGGTTAAATCAGGGCACTCAGCTGGAGCATTGAAAACCCTAGAGAAGGAAGGAAAAACTCCTTAATTATCTGGACACTACAATCCGAAGTTATTCAAAATGTCTGTTAGTTTTATTCAAGAAAATATGGGTCAATTATCCCATCTCACAAAAGTGCACACCAAAACAGTGACACTTTGTGAATGTAGGGGCTTCTCGTGAAGTTCTCTGGGGTTTTCAGAACTCCAGTACTGACAGTCGTCTAATTTAGCGATTTGTTTTTGGGTATATCTAAAATCACATGTTTATAACGATCGTCCCAGGACTCTAGCCCACTTGAGAACCAACATTCTTTTAGCAATCGCCAACATACCCAACAAAATGCTGGACAAAGTTGTCCGACATTTTCGAAATCGATTATTAACGCAATGTGTTGACTATAATGAACACATTTGAAGTATATCATTTTCAGAACCTTCCAAACATAAACTTAAAATGTACTTGCTGCCGGAAAAATCATATCGATATTTGCATAAGTTTCGCTTAATGGAAATTCTGAATCCGTAAGTTCTTCTCTACCACCCTAATATTTACCAATATTCAAGTTAGTTCTATTTGGTGAATGCTTCCTTTATAATTTTATGGAAATTCACATCTTTGTCTTTGGAAAGATTTTAGAATTATTTGAATCTACGTGGACGAGTTAACTGTGGGAATAGCTGTAGTTGAGTTTCGACGTTATCAGGAATGCTATGTGTTTAATTTTCAACCAATAAAATTTGAGAAAAGCCCCTAGCAGGACCTTTAGAGCGCTCGTTTTTTAGTGAAGCAATTAGATTATTACCTCGAAATTTTATATGGGATTTGAGATTGATACCAAATATATAAATGCAGAATCTCATCACAATCGGAATTATGTTCTGAAAATTTTCAGAAAATAAAATATGTAAAAAATAAATCATTACAAAAATTAAATTCTAAGGTTCTGATGATGCGATCCTCTTGGAATTTTGCATGCACATGCAGTATAGTAATTTTCATTCTCAAAATAAATTTAACTCGAACCGACTTTTCTGTTATGGAAATAAACGATTTTTCTTTTCAATATTCCAATTGAATTTTTTATGATTCTGTTGAAACTATGGCCACGAAATTTTGGATGAACATTCTGAATATCGATCTCCATTCACAAAAAAATCATTCTAATGGGATTGCTCTTTATGGAAATATGTCATAAACTTTACAAATTATCTATGGATAATTATTATGACTATCTCACAATATCACTTATTATTACAAATAGTTTGTCTAAAAAAATGACACATTCATTTATTCATTGAAATCGATAGCAGATCAAGTCCTCCTCTGAACGACTTATTTGCATTTTACCCTAATGCGTTTGATTATTATAGTTTATTATAATGACTAATATGGGATATTGTTATCGCTAATCGCTTCAACATAAACCGCCACCCACATCATATATGTCGCAAAAATGATAAAGGACGAAATTGACAAACAGAATGACTAAGAATGAAAACCTCGATTGGATCACCACAATGACCCTGTTAGATGTCATATGTAATACAAACAGGAAAGGCCATGGATGTTCCATAAATCTGATGTTTATCAGCGCAGTTTTTCATTGTCGAAATACGAGATTTGCTCGATGAATACATCCAGGAAATTCGTCTGAAAAGAGAAATAAAAATTCAGATTTCATGTAACTTGTTTTACTCGGTTAAAGAATCGAAAAAATGTTTCATTACTCAATATATTTTCAATAATTTTTCACACACGTTGTACCTACAGAATTGCATGCATAAATATTTGACATTAAAATATTATATGGCTTATTTACAAGATACATAAACATACAAAAATTGTAAAAATCGTGTGTAACCCATAATATGTAACAATAAAACTTTGAAAATTCTGTTAAGTTTTGAAAAGTCTTTTCTGAAAGTTATAATTCATCTTTTTGATGAATTCCGTTCGATTTGATGATTTTATATCACTGGGAAATTCTAATGTTTCGAGTATGTAGGACTCTGTTACGTTATGTCAATCTTAATAGTTATATTTTTTTATTATATTGTTACCTATATCTGATGCTTATTTCTAAAAATATCAACTTGAAAATTTTCTTGTTAATTTAACAACTCGACTAGTAAGTTAAAGTTCATGGATGAATAGAAGCAGAAAAAATTCTAATTCAAATAATTTTTTCCCATGACATCGTAGAATATTGTCACAGACGGTTGAATTAATCGACCTGATAAATAACTGATTCTTTTTCCTTCCGATATGTATCATTTAAAATTAAATGATAATTATAGATCAAAACTATTAGAATAGTACTCGTGTATTCAGACCAAATGCAGCAGCAACTACAAGCTAGTAGATTGAATTGGGCAAAACTTTGGCATTCTGTTTCAATAGGAACAAGTGCGAAGAAAGAATGATTACTATTAATTTTTTGATTTAATTAACTGTTACTTAGGTAACCTGTGGCAGTTCGACCGATGTAATAAAAAAGCTCGAAGCAAAATGTAAAAACAATAAACCAACGATCACAAAAAACAACTCAGAGTAGTTAACTTTCATCGAATGGCAAAAACTTCATCACCATCTCATAAATTCGTATAAAAATCTTATAATTCCACCCGCAACTAGTAAAAAACATTCATTAAAACCCATTAACGCATAACGAATGCAGCGAAACGGAAATATGTGAGATTGACTAATGCGGATTTCTCATTTTATTTATAAGCTGGTTAGAAGAGTCATCGGTAATTCTTACCATTAAAGAGGAATCACAAAGACTTTTGCTCTTGGCGAGTTTGTGGAGCGTGCGAATTAGCAAACCGCAATATTTGTGTCGAACCTAATTGTCCTTATTTGGTTTCTTGGATGATTTCCATTGATAAAGACGTGTGAATCCACTTTTCCTTTGTTCTTAGACTTTTTATGTGTAGACGTGAGGATTGAGGTAATCTTGTTCCGACTTCCGACATCTAATTAATGGGTTCAGTATGTGGGATTTTTTCTTCAATCTGGAGCAACTCAGATGTAGGTACTCGTATTATAAATAGTTTAATTTCACGAAAAGTTTTTGTGTGCTAGTACCTGGAGAAACGTGTCGAGTAATCGGGTATTTCAATAGGGATGAAAATATTTAAAAATGAAGAAAAAACATAAATTGTTCGGTGAGACATAATTTTTTTTTTATTTTAGAGGCTACATTGTGCCATCATGTAGCTACGGAAAATACCGTACTGCATTGTCCATCATTTTTCACATGATTTTAGTTGTATTTCATCAATAGCATATTCAATCTTGATTCTTCATTGCTCATTTGTTGGTGGATTATCACCAGCATAAACTTACGACTGAAGCAACATCCCCCCGAGGAAAAAAAGTTTTGAATGTGAATGTAATATGAGGCACAGAGGTGATATTTATATTACATACTTACTACTCCATCGTGACTTTTTTAAGTGCTATACGTATAATTTTATCCAAATGTCTGTAATTTTCGAATTTTGTGTCGAAAATGGTCTCAAATGATAGAGTTCGACTCCCTGATGACGAATTCGTGGTCAAATTCAATTCTGTCGGTTTGTTTGAATTCGTTAACCAGGCATATAGTACAGGGTATTCCATAAAATATTGCCATTTCATTTTTTTATTTCTCCGCATTTCAGACAAAATGAAACCAATCGAAATTAAAATATGCGGTCACGTGCAAGATGTCCATAATAAGCCTCTTGCAATAATTTTGTTGTCATAGTTTTAATTAGTTTTAACTAGTCCACATGGAATATTGAAAGAAACTCTATGTTTCCATAAAAGACATCCGCTTCGAGTATAATTTATTTTGTGAATGAAGATTGATTTACTGAATGTTATGCAGAATTTCAAGAAGATGGCATCATGTGAACCATAGAAATTCAATTGAAATATTGAAAATGAGAAGCTTATTTCAAAACAAGATATCCGATTAAAATCAAATTTACTTTCTGTATGAAGACTGATATACTGAATGTTCATGCAAAATTTCGAGAAGATGGCATCATCAATATCATTGAATAAAATTTTTTTAGTTGTCAAGTTTTCACATATTTTGGTTTTGGAATAATTTCCAGAATATTTCTCCAATCGTGATGAGATTTGCTTTTATATATTTTGTATCTCTCAGGTGGAATTTCCATGTGGAAGCCGTATGTAAAAAATTGGCTAGTTCGTACTACGCTATCAATAGGATAAAGAATGCATTGCCACTTCAATCTGTTATAGCCGTCTACTATAGCTTGGTGTACAGTCATATGAATTATAATGTTCTATTATGGGGAAACTCTGTTGAATCAAAGAGAGTGTTTGTAATGCAAAAAAGAATTTTACGTTTAATTTTCCAACTGCATCCTCGTGATTCCTGTAGGCCTATTTTTGGCAAATATGAAATTTTAACGCTTCCTTTGTGTTTATTTATGTATAGATGTTTAGTGTATATAAAGGAGCATGAACACTTGATGGTGAAATTATCTAGTTTTCATGATTATTCCACTAGAAATGGTACAACCTTGAGCATTCCATCCCATGCAACATCTAAATATGAAACATCCCCAGAGTACCAGGCAATAATATTGTTCAATCATCTGCCTGATACATAAAGCTGCTTAGCGAAATAAGGTTCAAGAAAATAATTAAATGTATACTGCAGCGTAAAAGTTACTATAGTATTAAAGAGTATCTAGATGATAAGAACTTAATTGTAGAATAGTTACTATTTTTTTTCTTTTTCAACTGACCTGTCCTATTCATTGTATGATGACTTAAGGGACCAATAAAGATATTTTTTTTTTTTTTTTTTTTTTTTTTTTTTTTTTATTGATACTTCGTCGGCATCGACTACTTGGTCATTAGCCGGATATTATTATTATTATTATTATTATCAATCTCAAATCCTATACAGAATTTTTGGTAATAGTTTCCTGGTAAAGGCTTCCTTAAATTTTTGTTTCTGTTGTTTTCTTATTCTCATTCTCATGCAATATCAAGACGAAAAACCAAATGATGAAAACTCCAACAAATTCAAACATGTAAGCACCACACTTAATGCCTTGTATCATAAGCAGAATATATGGTATCTCGTTTACAATCTCCTCTGCTAATACTGTACATGCTTTATTGTTTGATATACGAAATATATTGTAATCTTTCAGAAGAATACATATTAATTTGTGTCGACTTTTTGAATTGAGAATTCTGAAACAGAAACTAGTACTCTCAAATAAAACACATTTGTTAATATTTTATTTTGGCTATTTCCATGATAATTACTTCTTCTGTTCTACGCTTCGGCCATTATTCGCCAGCCGTTGTGTCAGTAAAATACTATAGACTCTTAAATGCAAGTGTTTTCCTGACGACCAACGGCTGGCGAATGCAGGCCGGGAAGAAACGTCATCAAGAAATTCTTGTCGACAAAACTCATTCGATCTTTCTCTAATCATTCCCGAATCATTTGCAGGTGTACGTGAGCGAATCCCTTGCCAACCTCTACACCAAAAAACCCCTAGACGTCGACTGGCAGCTGAAATACACGGGCATCCCTGTAGTCATCCTGGACATCGGGGAATCTCGCGCCCGGGACAAAAGAAGGATCCAGATAGCCCTGGCAGAACGTGGGACCAGCTTCATGCTTTGGAGCGACACGATCGACAATCTATCAGATTACAAAGTTTCGGCGAAATCATTCCATACCATGTGCTACTCCCAGGATCATTCCCTTCAGGTGGGGTTCAGCTTCGATACGGCCCCCGCAGCCCACGATCTATGGACGCACATCGAGAATTTGATTGCGTGTCCAGAGAATATTTCGCTATCTCTGCCAGGTAAGAGCGAAAGTTGGAGAAAGGATTTGGGTTAGATGTGATTAGGATAAAGAAAGTTTTGAATTCCATGATGATTCTATTCTAGATAGGGGTTTGGGGATGAGTTGTATAGGATACGTGAGAAGGGTTACAGAATTATTGTATACACTTTTCAATATTAGTCGGCTGGCTATAATAGACCAGTCCGAAAAAACACCTTTTTCAAGATGGCTGCTGGGAGCAACTATAAACAATCAGTTATTTTGTTCGACGATCTGCCATTTCCACAATTGATCACCCAACAAGCAGAGAATCGATGGCATACTTTAATCGAAAATAGACGAAATATAAAAAGAAAGAAAGATCACATTCAAATCATTGAAATTCCTTTTGTTTACCCTTTGCACCCAGCAGACATATTGAAAAGCTGACTATGACACTTCGTTGGACTGTTCTATGGCAGTTCGATACATTTTT
The DNA here is from genome assembly GCA_013421045.1 of Propylea japonica. NCBI lineage: Eukaryota > Metazoa > Arthropoda > Insecta > Coleoptera > Coccinellidae > Propylea > Propylea japonica. Next base: position 92,153,395 of record CM024241.1, read on the forward strand.
CTATAAATTGTCAATAATTTTGAAGTTGAATTTTGAATATTGAGTATTTCTCCTGTAAGATAAATGAAAATTGAGCAACGTTATCGCTTGAAAATCGTAGAATTAACGTTAAAAACAAAATTACGTGGCTTGATGTTTCACAGTAATTCTCGAAATATCAAACCTTTCAGTTCACCTGGATATTTCCATTCATTAAATTTTCAGCTCTGGGTTAGTTCTATGTACAATAAAGAATCATTTCAAATTCTCCGGTATGATTTTTTTAAAAGTGATGTTTTATACATGGAAATTCTCAAATGATCTTACACTCAGAAGTTCAATAATTAAAAAATTGAGAAGAGGTTCATCTGAGTACCCACAAAAAACTGCCCCTACTTGTTGAGTCTCCTCAGTGTTTAGGAAAATTTTCAGTATCCAGAGACTTTCAAATCTAGTTCAAAACTTCACATTCACTACAAAAACTTTTACTCTAGTTCTACAGTTATTTTGCAAGAAAAATACAAAAATTCAACATCATTGTATCCATAATTTTGTACCCAAATACTAGAGAATTTAAATAGATGAATCCTGAACTGCTGAACTGCTTTTTCTATTTACTCAGACTGTAAAAGTATCCAGAAAATTATACCAGTCGTTAGCTCTTTTCGTTAAAAAATGTTGGCAGGAATATATATTTTTCGATTAATAGATCATCAAGAATTCCACTTTAAAATGTGAGTCATTATTTCCTTCCCTAATATCAAATTTCAGAGAGATCCGATCTAAAATTCCTATACAGTTAAAGAAAATGGAAATGCATGCCAAAGAACGATATTGGATCGATTCAGGTCATTAACGAACTGAATCAAAACATTCAGTCTATAAAAGATTTTGATAACAGATAGTTGATAAAACATTGCTTATCACAATGACTCTGAACAAACAAACTGAAATGAACAAAGCAGTATCTTCACAGCATTATCCTTCCATTACTTTGTTTCATTTATGTATTTTCCTTTTCCTTTTGGCACTCTGTATATTCGAAAGTCACAGAAAATGCATCGTATCTATTCATAATTCTGAGAAATTATAAAGTATCGATAACCAATATGCAAAGAAGCTTCTATTTCTGGAACTAACAATTTTACCTGGAACGATCAAACTACGTCAATTCGTTATGGGCGGAGGAAATCCAAGGTTATCAGTTTGTTTTCCTTTAGTCATCGTTTTTCCACTCGACCATGGTTGCATCGAAATATTACGAAAATATCAACAAGGAATTGTAGGACTTGTTTTGAAATGTAATATCAATATGTTTAATCGTTGTCAGCATATTGAAACCCTATTTCACATTTTTTCAACTTGAAATATGAAAAAAAAATGTTTGATTCTGATGAGCACTCAAACAATATCAGATAATTTCATGTTGAATAACACAGATTGAATAGGTTCATGAAAATTGTGAGAAACCTGGAAATAAAATCATCAATACTAAAAACTTAAACAAATTTCAAAGAAATTAAAAAATAACAGTAGATAAGATGAATTCTGACAAAACTAATATCTCAAAATACATTTACATTTGAAAGATACAATATACATTTAAATGTTTTACGGATTAGGTCATAGTGAAACTTCGCTGAAATGAGTACGTTCGTAAAAATATTTCTACATAAAATTATTTTAAATATTTGTAAACTTGAACTGAATGAATGTATCCTTATCAATGAACAAATGTTCCAAATACGTCAAGAATTTTACGGACTGACGTATTTTCATTAAAAAACCATATTGTAAACAAGTTAATTGCATGTCTGACTTATACAAATTACTCATCATCAGTTTGTGTAGTGATTATTATTTTTTTCAGGTAAAAAGAAAAAGAAGGATAAAAAGAAAAAGCACAAACCAGAACCCTTACCACCGAAAACTCATATTTCGACACCATGCTTCTTTAATCACATTACATCTGTGGACGTAGTGGATGCAAGAAGATATTATTCTCTGAAAGAATATCTACCAAATGCTGCAGAGCTTAACACAAGAATTCATGAAGTTGAAGAAATATAGATAGTGCAGAAAAAAGTTTTAAAATATTGAATATTGTACATGAAGTTCATGTGTATGATATTTAAAATATAAAGGACTCTATTTCTACCTTTTTTGTATTAATTTCACATTTGTAGAAATGTTTTTATTCTGATATTGTTATGCCATAATTTTTTATGGAAATTCTTTTACCTTCAAGTGAGAGTGTATTGACTGAAATAACTTAAGGTATTATTTTTGTAGGTTATTATTTTATTGACTTTAAGTACATGTTATGCTTTTTGTTTTCATGAATATCAAAGTTCTATAATCCCAGTTTCAGATCATTTGCTTTACTCGCAAATATATGTTGAAAACTGATATATTATTCATCAACTGTATAAAAATGCTTCCTTAGTAGTTCTTTTGAAAACTTGAATTGTCTGTTGAATTTTCTTCACGTTTTCTTTCTGTAGCCAATGGAACTTTACTGGTTTCTATGTATCAATTTTCTATTGATGTGCAAAAATGTTATATAAATTAATCTGTGATATCACAATTCAATATCAATAATTATCAAAGCATTATGAAGAAAGCTTTCACGTTCCAATTCTATTGTAAATAAAACTTACTTTTATCATCATGAAAATATATGTAGTGTTCCAAATAACGTGTTTTAATTCGTTATTTTTTTGTACTTCAATTGAAATCGTTTGTTTTTTATTGTATATCATATTATGTTCGGGATCTGTCCAGAAATCTAGGAATGTGTAAAATTTTCATGTATTTCTATTATTCTACTCTCAAATAAAGTATAAAAACGCTATATGAGCTTAGACGTTTGTCGCCATTGCCGCAATTTGACGTTTATCGTCAAATTTCTACAATCATCCGTTGTTGACTAGAAATTCTCAAAAACACTCTTAAATTTAAAATTTCAGAGAAACAATTTTCGTTTGAGAACTGTTGAACATTTTCGAAAAGTGAGGAAAATTGTTTTTCTGGAAGAGGTTTTCCTGACGACGGCTGACGAATGCTAGTCGAAACGTTGAATAGAAAAGGCAGATAGGGTAGAAACAGCCCAAAAAAATATTTCAATAATTCGTTGTGATAAACGAAATTTTCAGTAAACTTTGTTGTCTTTTTATCATGAGCTAGTGAATTTCAATTTGATCAAATCATTGTTTTAGTAGTATCAAAGTCGATTGAAACTATCCTAGAAATTTTCACAGCTTCATGACCAATAATTTCCCAGAGTATTGGGACGTAAACAATATGATCTGTAGGTACTCAGTATCAAAGGGAACGAAGAGGCCAATACACTTGCCAAAGAGGGCGCACGAATGCCACTCATTGGCCCAGAACCCTTCTGTGGTATAGGTAAATGTACCTATAAGAAGGAGTTTCTGAAGAAGGAGGAAGCCGAGAGGAAAAACTCTGGCGGAATCTCCCAGGGATGGATCATTCCACTAGGTTCCTTCGGAACTGTGAAATAGCATCAAGATCCCAAAGATATCTCTATCTTGGTAAGAAATAACTTCACCTTCTCAATTACTTTCTTACACGACACTGCCGATCAGGAGTAACCTGTTGAGGATAGGATTATCGGATACTGCCGAGTGTAGGTTCTGTGGGGGGGGAGGAAGAAACCCCCATTCACCTAAGTCGAATTTTGGCGAGCTGTGGTTACATGTAACTATCTAACTATCACGTGATGATTTGACAGAAACTACGTGTATTAACTGTCAACTATGTAACTATGGTAAGCTGTGGTAAGCTGTAGTTACATCGCCAAAATTCGACTCTAGTCACGGAATGCCTTGCCATTCCAAGCCTAAGGAAATGATGCCTTGGGCAAGAAGCTTGTAGGACTGAGGAATTAGCTTCGTTGAAGCCTTCGCAGATATTAGACTTCATCATATCTCTGAAACTGAAAGGCGAGCTGTAATGGGGTGTGGTGAGAACAGCTTTGTAAGGAAGCACAATGTACCTTGTGGTCGTAGTGAACTGTAACCTCATTTATAACTAAACTAGGCTGAACTAGGTACTCAGTTCTTTCGTCTTACTCATTGAAAAAGCATTAATGTACTTTATTCATGATATAAAGAAAAATCTTACTCATTGAAAAGAAATAATGGTACTCCATGCATCTAATCATGCAACAAACTTAAAAAAAACAGTCAAATTTCGACAACTCGAATCGAGATTTGTTAAAAAAATGAGCTACTAAGACAAGTTCTATAGGAAACAATACAATTTTTTCATATATTGTGTTTCTTGGAATATACACAATGTATATAAAAGTAAAAAAGTCAAAATATTGTGAACTCTGTCCAGACTGTACAAAGGTGTAGGTACTCTTGAAACCACACAACACGAACTGAAGAACTGAATTTTGCAGCATGGGTTAATAAGGGATTCTTCTTTATCCTTATCGATTTTGACGTCAACTATTTCCTGTGAATAATCAGGATATTCGCGTTGAGAGAGTTTGACTTATCCAATAAAAACTACGCTTGTTTTATATCTTAAGTTCATTCCAGCTTGTCCAAGTTCGACTGTACTAGTCCTCTGTTATCTGTTATAATGCTTCAATTCAAATTTTCCTTTCGATCTTAAAATTAATTCTCTTTGAATTGTTTTCTTCCATATGCGATCAAAACTGATTCTGCCCATGGATTGGGTCGATTGGGATATCTACAACAAATATAATCTTTGATCTAAAACTTTTCTCAAGTTTCTTTCTCAATAGCAGACAGCACAACATTACCTGTAAAGTTATACTGGTTGCATTCTCAAGAATCAAAAGAGCTGGAGTAATTTTTCTGTGAATTGACGACTACGTTATGAAAATTTCATTAGAGAAAAAATAGAATTTCGTGAGTCAACGATGCAGCCGTGAAAGCAATATTAATCAATACTCCACTGAAGATACGAATTCTGAAATTAAATTTTTAATTCAGTTTCATTCCGGAAAAGGCAAGGAGACTATCACCTCTGAAACTGATTTAAAACTGAAAACCTATTTTCCGTTGATATCAAAATACGCTTGGAGCTCAGTTCAACATACAAGAAATTGATCAAAAATTACTTATTTCAACCATCCATCGAACATAAAGTATTCAGAAGCAAGACAAGTGATTTGGTAAAAAAAAATTTGGAAAATATATATTTCAATTCCTTTTTCCTTCATCAACTAACAACATGTCTTCTTAAAGACGAGCTGACTATCACTTAGTCTAACCTCTACCCGTTCAAGACAACTCTGTAAAATTTTGAAGACGTCCTTTGACCTTTTCTTTACATCTTACGTCTTGAAGAAGTTTGTCCCGAGAAAGACGTCTTGAAAACGTTTATTTTATGCCAATAAATGGACAGACAGAACTCGGACAAAACCCGAACATGAATTGGAAGTCCCTGGGACGTCCAGAGAAATAAAATTTGAAGACGTTCATTTGATGCCTCTGGATGTTCAGACATAATTTGAACATTAGTAATGAATTCTTAAAGTCTTAAAGATATCCGGTGATATTAAGCTTATTAATTATGTTAATAAACAATTTTTTATTGATGAAGAGCAGAGAAGAACAACCATAAAACTCGCATCTTCGAGCAATACCTTCAAGAATACAGAAAGTAATTGAAGGAATCAACTGCACTTTACTATTGAGAAGTGGACATCATTTTGACGTAGTCCAAATTTTTCACACATATTTGTTCTCCTGAATGATTTGGCATATAAAATAAGATATGAGATTTGACCCTTACATTAGGTACATTTCATCGAAAAGTCGCTAACACACCTGGAAGCTTTCATGATAGAAACAGTCGAAATAATGGTAATACCAACAATAAACCAACATGATTCGCTGCAGTGAGGTCCCAACTAGCCATCAGCAATAAATAATACCTTTTTATTTACGAAAACAGGAATAAGAACAGGTAATAGGTAAACACAATAGATGGTGTGGTGATAAAAGCTCTGTAAGGGGGCACAATAGACCTTGAGGTCGCAGTGCACTATAACCCCTTTTAAACTATAACTATAACCACAATAGACTTTACCGATTTAAACTAGAAATGTAACGTTCAAAAAGCAGAAAAAACATTTTTAAATATAATAGAAAAATCAAACTTGTACAAAGAGAGATCAGCTATAAAATCCGCATGTTTGAGTGTACGCCCTAAAGAACACAAGAAGGGAATGAACAAAGCAACTTCACTAGAGAAGAATTCATAATCTTAGTCCAAATTTTTCCCACTCATTTGTTCTCCTAAATGGAATGGCATATAAAATATGACATGAAATCTGACATCAACATTAGGTACCCATATTAAATTTTCAGATCTGGAGGATGGAAACAGCCGAAATAATGGTAATACCAACAATAAACCAACATGATTAGCTGCAGTCCGTTCCAAGCTAGCCATCAGCGATAAATAACACCATAGCCGAGGACTTTAACTCATTCTCAAATTGTCACATAAAGAACCGAATGTTATTAAAATCAGTCCGTGATCTTTCGATGCCATCGCAATTGGCCCAGCATCAGACCCCCCTCGGTACTGGGGCAGGTAATTGACGCAATAAACAATAGTCGACAGAAAACAGTTAAAAGCATGTTATTGAGCGGGTCCACGATCAGGTTTTGGACCACAGGTGTCGCGCCGCACACTGAAAACTCGCCCTGTCGTGATCGGTGAGCTTTTTTTCGATCGCGGGGAAAAATTTCTCTTCATTAGTCTCTTAATTTTATGCGTGCTGCGTATTCAGATTGATTGGAGTGAATAAAGTTGTGGATTTTTGGAGATTATTTGGGACAGAGGAGAAAAAATTCAGAAGAAGTGGGTGTCGTTAACCGAGTTACGTAGAAATTGAGTCAAGAATTTCTGGATCACCACTTGGGAGGCCGTAGAATTACTTTTCGGGGCTTTGGACTTAACTGAATGACTTCAGGTCAGATTGGACCCAACGCATTTTTGTCTATGAGTTATCAAACTATTTTACTTCAACAGAAGAGCGTACAAAATAATTGGAGCCAAACGAAACTACCCAAGAGTGCTATCCAAATATGAAATAACTCTTATTGATAATAATAGTTTACGTGATTTTGAGGGTAGTTTCCACCTGAGGAGTTGATCTTGGAACAATCAGAGTATCATTTCATTGTCTTCTAGCTACAGCAGTCGAATGACAGGTCCTAATGTAATAAATTTCGAAAATAGCTTGAATAAAATTCCATCCATATGGTTTACAATTGGATCAAAATCATTAAAAGGTACTAGCATTGTGGCATATTGACCTAAACTGAGGATCTCTGGGAATTGAACCCTCTATTTTGTAGACAGAAGTAATGGCTGTCTAATAATGCGCTCAGGAATATCTTATAATGAACCTCATGGGGGTGTATATCTACATAACTACGGACAACCAAGCCGCACTGAGATCTCATAACTTAAAGCAACTAGAAAGAGTCAATAAAGTGACTCTATGATGGATGCCAGGGCACTGTGGTGTTAAAGAAAATGAAAAAGCCGATAAACTCGAAAAAAGTTCATCAAGATGCTAGACCTGAGCTTTTCTGTGGGCTTGAAAAAACTAATTTAAGGCGGCGGGAGTTGAAAAACAGAAAAACCCCCTGTAGATACAATATAGAACTTACTCCGGCGAAAAAATTCGTGATGATTTCACCTACTCATGCCAGAGGTCCTTCCTGAAGCTGTCAAGATCTACAGTGACTCTAACAACTTGTTAGAGTCACTGTATCAAGATCTGAGCTGAGTTACACTGCTGATGGGGCAGTTTCGATACAAATGATATCTGTATGGAATAGTCAGAAGATGAGAGTTGCAGGCTTTGTGGCTCAGAAGCAGAAACAGCTGAACACATGGCCAGTGTCCTAAGCTAACTGGCCTAAAACAATTCATATGATGCAACCCTTCCTGCACATTTAAGAGGTAATTGACGCAATAAGCAATAGTCGACAGAAAACAGTTAAAAGCATGTTATTGAGCGAGTCCACGATCAGGTTTTGGACCACAGGTGTCGCGCCGCACACTGAAAACTCGCCCTGTCGTGATCAGTGAGCTTTTTTTCGTTCGTGAGGAAAAATTTCTCTTCATTAGTCTCTTAATTATATGCGTGCTGCGTATTCAGATTGATTGGAGTGAATAAAGTTGTGGATTTTTGGAGATTATTAGGGACAGAGGAGAAAAAATTCAGAAGAAGTAAGTGTCGTTAACCGAGTTACGTAGAAATTGAGTCAATTTCTGGATCACCACTTGGGAGGCCTCAGAATTATTTTCCGGGGCTTTGGACTTAACTTAATCACTTCAGGTTAGATTGGACCCAAAGAATTTTCGTCTATAAAAGTTATCAAACTAATTCACTACAACAGAAGAGCGTACAAAATAATTGGAGCCAAACGAAACTACCCAAGAGTGCTATCCAACTATGAAATAACTCTTATTGATAATAATAGTTAACGTGATTTTGCGGGTAGTTTTCACCTGTGGAGTTGATCTTGGAACAATCAGGGTATCATTTCATTGTCTTCTAGCTACAGCAGTCAGATGGCAGGTCCTAATGCAATCAATTTCGAAAATAGCTTGAATAAAATTCCATCCATATGGTTTGCAGTTGAATCAAAATCATAAAAAGGCACTAGCATGGTGGCATATGGACTTAAACTGAGGATCTCTTACGCTCTGGGTAGTCAACCCTCAATTTTGTAGACAGAGGTCTAATAATGGGCTCAGGAGTATCTTATGAAGAACCTCATGGGGGCGTATATCTACATCACTACTGACAACCAAGCCGCACAGAGATCTCATAACATAAAGCAACTAGCAAGAGTCAATAAAGTGACTCTATTATTGATGCCAGGACATTGTGGTGTTAAAGGAAATGAAAAAGCTTGAAAACTCGAAAAAAGTGCAACAAAGTGCTAGAACTGAGCTTTTCTGTGGGCTTGGAAAAACTAATATAAGGCGGCGGGAGTTGAAAAACAGAAAAACCCCCTGTAGATTCAATCTAGAACTTACTCCGGCGAAAAAATTCGTGATGATTTCACCTACATACCAGAAAACTCCTTCCTGAAGCTGTCAAGATCGAGCTGAGTTACACTGCTGACGGGGCAGTTTCGATACAAAAGATATCTGTATGGAATAGTCAGCAGATGAGAGTTGCAGGCTTTGTGGATCAGAAGCAGAAACAGCTGAACACATGGCCAGTGTCCTAAGCTAACTGGCCTAAAACAATTCATATGATGCAACCCTTCCTGAACATTTAGGAGGTAATTGACGCAATAAACAATAGTCGACAGAAAACAGTTAAAAGCATGTTATTGAGCGAGTTCACGATCAGGTTTTGGACCACAGGTGTCGCGCCGCACACTGAAAACTCGCCCTGTCGTGATCAGTGAGCTTTTTTTTCGATCGTGGGGAAAAATTTCTCTTCATTAGTCTCTTAATTTATGCGTGCTGCGTATTCAGATTGATTGGAGTGAATAAAGTTGTGGATTTTTGGAGATTATTTGGGACAGAGGAGAAAAAATTCAGAAGAAGTGGGTGTCGTTAACCGAGTTATACGGTCCCAAATACAGGGAATCGGAGCCTTTGGGAAAGCCAATAACAACGCTTCAACTGAAATTCTGGCCATAGAAGATGCGCCCAAGTCTGTCTGTCCAGACAGTACAAGGGAGCCAGAATTTGTATTGCCTCTGATAGTCAGAGATGGCACTGAGGCAGCTTATGGCCGTTGATTGTAGATCAAGGACCATTTGGAGCTGCAAACAGTCCCTCAAAACACTGGCGAAGTACAACAAGCTAGTTTTAACTTGGGTACCTGCCCACCAGAACATTGAGGGAAATGAAAAAGCTGATGCCCTTGCAAAAAGAGGAGCAAACACACCCTTCACCGGACCCGTGCCCTCCTGTTGGGTATCACACCTACACTGATTAGGGCAGAGGTAGGCGTTGGGAAAAAAGGGAGAAACACTCTTACTGGATAAACACATCCGGTCAAAGACAAGCAAAGAGACTAATTGAACCTTCCAAAGAGAAGGCTCAACAAGCTCTATCGTTGTCAAAAACGAGTTAAGGCTGCTAATCGGCCTTCTCACAGGGCATTGTCCCGTGAGATATCACCTACACAAGATCGGTAAAGAAAACTCCGACATTTGTAGGTTATGTGAATCGGCCACTGAACCACCGAACACATACTATGCCAATGCACTGCGCTGGCGCAAACCATACTTACTCTACTAGGGGGCGCGTTATTAACGCCAGCCGACATAAGAGCGAAGTCTCCTAAGGAAGTAACCAGCTTTGCTAAGGAGGTTAGATTCCTGGGAAAAACGTAGTTTTAGCATGGTAATGCATAAAAGACCTTATTGGTCGCAGTGCAGAAGGGTAATCAACGTGCCGATCGACCACTATCTAATCTAATCTAACCGAGTTACGTAGAATTGAGTCAAGAATTTCTGGATCACCACTTGGGAGGCCCCAGAATTACTTTTCGGATCTTTGGAATCACTTCAGGTTAGATTGGACCAAACGAATTTTCAGGTATGAAAGTTGTCAAACTAAAAATATCCGGATATTTCATGTTCATATCCATAAAAGCCAAACAAAACTACTCGAGAGTGCTATCTAAAATTGAAATATACTCTTATTGATTGTAAACGTGATTTTGCGGGTAGTTTCCACCTGTGGAGTTGATCTTGGAACAATAAGGGTATCATTTCATTATCTTTCAGCTACAGCAGTCAGATGATAGGTCCTTATGCAACAAATTCGAGCATACCTTGAAATAAATTCCATCCATATGGTTTACAGTTGAATCAAAATCAGAAAAAGGCACTAGCATTGGAGCATATGAACTTAAACTGAGGATATGGATCTTCTATTTTGTAGACAGGTAATGGCTGTCTAATAATGCGCTCAAGAGTGTCTTATAACGAACCTCATGGGGGAGTTTGTCTATATTACTATGGACAACCAAGCCACACTGAGATCTCATAACATAAAGCTACTAGCAAGAATCAATAAAGTGATTCTATTATGGATGCCAGGGCATTGTGGTGTTAAAGGAAATGAAAAAGCTTATAAACTCGAAAAAAGTTCATCAAGGTTACACCTGCTGGACCTGAGCTTTTCTGTAGGCTTGGATACCTTCTGGAGAAGCAATCTAGAACTTATTCCGGCAAAAAATTCGTGATCATTCCACCCACTCATACGAGAAAGCTCCTGAAGCTGTCACGAGCTGAGATTCTGGTGAAGGTTACACTGCTGATGGAGCAATTTCGATACAAATGATATCTGTATGGAATAGTCAGCAGATGAGAGTTGCAGGCTTTGTGGATCAGAAGCAGTCACAGCTGAACATGGCCAGTGTCCAAAGCTAACTGGCCTAAATCAATTTATATGAAGCAACCCTTCCTGAACATTTAAAAGGTAATGGTAGAGCTCGAGTCTAATAACGAGATTTGGTCGGTTTTATTAACGTTATTGACGACCACTTGGGGTTCCCATGAATGGGAAGGGTAAAGAACATAGGATGTACATGGATAACCTAGTCATAACGACTTCAGATCTGATAAATAAAAAACTAGCTGCAGGATTCAGGTTCTTACTTAGCGATGCAATGAAAATTATATCATCGCTCGTTCTATTGGTAGTTTCATTACTAGGGAGGTTTGGAGAAGTAGCGTGTCTTGTTAGGAATAACCATGCTGCCTAAACTTTGATTTCTTCTTTGAACTACCTAACTGAATGTAGTCTGTAAATGTTCATACCTTCGAATAATGATAAGTAATAAAAGCTTAACTGTCATAATTCCTATGGAACTTTTTTTATTTCATTTGCTCCGAGCAAAGTTTTTACAGCTTTATTCATTGTCACAAGTAGTTTGGATTATGAGCAACTTCTGAAACTCAATATACAACATAAATGTTGTTTTTTCAGTTTTGAAACATCACCCATCATAAAAAACTTGATTAACTGAACCATCCCAAAAATACAGTTCCTCATATCCTTCCAGATATGATTTATGTCCTTTCAATTCCGACAAATATTGAACCTCCCGACTTGAAGCGATCGTATGCCAAACTACATTTTTGACCGGAGACAAGGTACAATTAACTTTTTCGAGATCCCGAATATCTTCCTGTTTCAATAATTGAATTGGTCAATGCGGCAACGGAAGCAGCCGTCAAAAAATGCTATAAATTATATCCTGAAAAAACTGAATGCATTCGATATTCCTCTGCAGTCTGCAGATGTGCCTTGTCCGAAACCATGAGGATCGCTAAGTGGATGGAGGAAAAAATTGCCAATATCGAGTTCTTGAAAGGTAACTACGATCGATGACAAGAAGGCATTTTTTGGATATCGTTGGGTCATTGGTTTTGAGAGAATATTTGTAAACGAATAGTGGAATACTTCTTCGATATTCGAATTGTTCAAATAGTGATGTTGACAACTTTTTGGACTTTATTTTGTTTTAAAGATAAACCCTATACAAACACGAAAAAATTACTTTTCTCTTAAAAATATAGTAATTGCTAATAAAAATACGTAAATGAAAAGACAATCAATTTTGTCACGTTATGATGATTACGTCAATATCCGATAAACAAACTTCGACTTCTGTCAAAGCGAATTGATTTTATTCCTTGTGGAAAAGTATTACGTATTACGTCGGTCTATAAATGCTGAATGAGGTGTTTCTTTTATTTGTAATAATGAGTATGAGTTAGAAGTTTGATAATAATAATAATAATAATAATAATAATAATTTATTGATCCTCTGAGACAAATAAATGTATAGGATAGGTCATACAGATGAAAATACTTACAAAGACAACTTCACGTTTTTAAGCTCCGCTGCACAAAAAATATCCTTGTTTTCAGCAAAGAAACTTGCGACCATCAGGGAATCAATCTTCCGTAAGTTACTACTATTACTCTTGATTAATCCTGACTCATTATATAGAAAATTGTAGATTATCGTTCTTGTAACGAATAATCGAACTATTCTGATCTCCTTCAGCTTTCAACTTCGTAAGTTCGAATCATAGATATGATATACTATATATTTACTAATGTTTAAATCACAGAATTGTGGGTTTCACAAAGATTGATTGGGCAATCAAATAGTTTATTTTGAATTAAGTCGATGAACTGAAATTGCAGAGAAATTATGGCATTTCAATAATCAAGGTGATTGGAGTTTTCTGAAATCCGGCCTATGAATGTATTTTGTTGATCTGAGCACAGAGCATTCGAATTTGCAATGACAATGTCAGATAGTGACGTCAATTACCTCTGATTGGCGTTCGAAGCCACGTGATAGTTGATAAAAAATAACATAATTTAAATCAGCTTTATTTATTTTAACGAGAATAATAAGATCACCAAAATGGTTTTTTAGGATTGCAAAAACTTCCTTCTATGAGGAAAACCTCAATTTATATGAATTCGTAACATGAGTCAACATCCCTATTGTTTCAATGAGCATTTTAAATAACAAGACAGTTCGAAGAACAGTTTGTTGTTCATTTAAAATTCGATAGGATATTTCAACATAACGAAAAATTCAGGAATTCAATCACTGAGTTATTTGGGGTCAACAAAATCCTTCAGGCGTTCGAAAAGGATTCGAACTGATTTAAAAATTCTATCGAACAAAAACTTGCGAACATCAGTTGTTTTCCCATCATCCAGTACAACATTCAGAGTTTATGTTTGGATGATCTTAAAGACGATATCTGACAAATAGAGTCCTGCCAAGGAGTCCTGAAAACCCAAGAGGTGCATTCTTTTGGATGCTCGACATTTCAGTAAAGAATTGAGAGCCGTTTGTTATTGAATATTTGAAAGAAAAAATTTATACGAAAGTGGTCGAAACTAATGAGTTTGTAATTGCGTTTTTCGGCTTTTCTGAGCGACTATAGTCCTGTCGAATACAACTCTAGATAAATTTATTCCAGATCATATTTTGCTCTTGAAATATTCAAGTTTGTTGCTTTTCACTCGTGTTACTTTTTTATAAAAATGATAATCACTAATATATTGAGAAACAAAATATCATATCATTAGTATCGTGATTCAAATTACATATGAAAATAAAAAAAAAATTTCGACTTTATCGTGTGAAAATTCCTACCACAAATATAGTTAAAGATAGATAGTTTAAAACCGATTCGACTTTTGAGGGAAACATTCTCAAATGATTGATTTTCTTGTAATTAAAAGCAATATTGTTTAATGATGCCTGAGTGTATGTCAGTGTGTCAAAGTAGTAGTAATGCCAAGCACGCTTCTACATCTAATTTATAATCTAGTTCTATCGTAGGTAAAAAATATAACTAATGATTTCCTCTCTCCTCCACAGGAAGTTACAGACTTGGCAATCTGGCTTTTTATGTTGATCGAATGGTTATCGAATGGTATATGGTCGAGACAACAATGCATCCGAAGTATTCGAGCAAGTCCTTAATGGTGATTTCACCGACATATCTATGTCTATTCATGATCTTCTTTCCTGGAAAGCATTCTATGCTAAACTGCGGTGTCTCTCCTTTAGAGGATCACCCTCGTATCGTTGCGACCTCATCTTCGGATCGACTTCTTGGATGATGGACGGATTCTTCTGATGGGTTTTCCGTTTTGAGTTCCACTTTGGTTGGGTGTTGGTGCATGAGTCTTCAAGGTGATTTTCGGGAAAAAATTTGAGAGCCTCTGAACATCGCAGAAAATTTCTTTTCGTCATTTATCTCTCAAGAAAAACTAATTCATCATTCATGTGACCCTCATGAAATTTTGCATGAACAATCAGTATAAGAATCTTAATACTCGAAATAAATTTAACTCGAATCGGATATTTTGTTGTGGAAATAAGGATTTTTCTGCATGATTACGGAACCGAACCCACCCTGAAAATTCAAAGTCTCTAGGACAATTCTTTTGAGTTATCGTGCTTACCACGCATTCGTCATCAGTGAGTCAAACCTTATCGTTTGAAACCATTTTCATCTCAAATTTAGAAAATTCAGAAATTTGAGCCAAACGAAACGGCGTTTGTTTCGAGATCAACAATAAAATATTTTTATCCAAATGTCTGTAAGATTCGAATTTTTAGCCAATACTGGTCATCCAACTCTTGGACTCATTAATCAATAATCCGAGGTCGAAAGTAGTTATGTCCGGTCGTTAACACTCTAATTTTTGAACAGAATGTTTTGATAACTTGAAATTTTCTGGATAATTGAAGGATCGGAAAATCTCGGTTAATTTAAAACCAGTCCGATAGTCAAATAATCTTCGAGTTAAAATGCATTGAAATTGGATTTTCTGAATGTTTTCAAAACTTTGAATCACATTTCATATAGGGTTTTTTGCTCGTTCTCCTTAAATGAGTGCTACCGTTTTGCCCAATTGTCTGTAATTTTCGAATTTCAATCCAAAAATGGTCTCAAACGATAGGGTTCTACTCCCTGATGACGAATTTGTGGTCGAATTCAATTCTGTCCGTGGGGCCGTCCTTCAGTCCATTAACACAATAACTTTCGAAGGAATTGCCCTAGAGACTTGAAATTTCCAGGGTGAGTTCGGTTCCCAAATGGCTCGGTTGAGTTCGTTAACCAGCCAAATAGTACAGGTTGTAAAATATGGCCATTAAAAATTTTTGTTCCTCAATATCTCGGAAAAAACGAAACCTATCGGAATGAAATGTTGCAGTCATATGCAAGATGTTCATAATAAGCTTCATGCAAAATTTTATTGCCATAGTGTAAACAGAACCATAAACAATTCAATTGGAATATTGAAAAGAAGAGTCTCAATATTTCCTTAACAGTATAACCGATTCAAGTGAAATTTATTTTGTGAATCATGACTGATATACTGAATGATCATACAAAATTTCAAGAGGATCGCATCATCAGAACCATAGAATTATTTTTCTTTCAATTATTCATTTTTAACATATTTCATTTTTTTAAATAATTTCCAGAATATAATTCCGATTGTGCTGAGATTCTGCATTTATATATTTGGTATCAATCTCAAATCCTATATAAAATTTTTTAGGTACCTAATAGTCTTATTGCTCCATC
This sequence comes from Propylea japonica, assembly GCA_013421045.1. Classification (NCBI taxonomy): domain Eukaryota; kingdom Metazoa; phylum Arthropoda; class Insecta; order Coleoptera; family Coccinellidae; genus Propylea; species Propylea japonica. The sequence goes on from CM024241.1 coordinate 92,169,522, forward strand.
AAAAAACGAGCTTTCAAAAGCTCCTACTCAGGGCTTTTCTTAAAATTTTCAAGGACATATTCACAATTTCCGTAGTGTTATGTGTTATATTGGGAAATCGATCTGCCGCGGCCCTCAAAAATACAAGGAAACGATATCAGGAGACTTTCCCAAACCATTTTAGAATATAGAACAGATATTTCGTAAACTTCACTTTCCAGCGTACTCCTTGTCCAAAAATTCATTACTCCAAAAGTTTGCAATCGTTCACCGTCTACGGAAACAAAAGTCCAAGTGAAATCGAATAGTAACTCGCGTTAGGCCCCGCTTACGTGCTTACGTTATTAAATCTATCAATTCTGCATGGATCGTGATATATTTATTCCATGTGAAATGATCGGAAGCATAGGAATTCTATAGAGAAGAAAGTGATACCCTCATTCTCTATTTTTACATTCAAATTAGTCTGGTATGTAAATAACGCATGAGGGCTTGAATTTATGTGGGTACAAATACGTTTTATGGCATGAAAATGGCCGATTGCATTAATTTGAAGGCAGAGGTCATACACTCTTTCAACTTTCATGTCCCATTCGGTTGTGTAATACCGATTCCGGCTTATCAAGATGAAGAATGTGTATCTGAATATCTCTTTTGCATTGCGGAACAAGAATTTTCGATTCTTCGTTGAAATCGAGAGTGAATTTTTCATCGGTGGAAACCAGTTGTTGCTTTCGACCGGAGATCGGGATCGGCAGAGAATATTTTTTAATTAGATGATAGAAGCATTGACGTAAAATTGAAAAAAAGGAGGTGGTGATTATCTTTCTTTTCTATGCGCCACCTAACATAGTTTTCTTCTTCTTCGTCGAGATGGCCATAGGATGACAAACCGGTATAATAGAGACTGGACTGGGGAGATGAGTTAGAATAGAGTTTGTACCTGATTAATTTTGTACTTTTGATTCGATGAAAATACACTTCTGAAAATATATATATAATATTTTTTTGAAATAAAGAGCTAACATAATACAATACATAAAACAAAAATAAAAATCCCTAACTGAGGTTGGTGCAAAACGGGGTATCATACTATTTTTTTCGTATGATACCAGAGCTCAGGGAAAAACCCCAGTAGAAAAAACCCTGTCTCGCCGTTTCAACAAAAATGACACTTAAAAACTATTAGAATATTGAAGGATTCCTTCTTCATTCAGACCGAACGATAACCCTCTCCAGGATGCCTTCGGAATTCTGAAACGAGAAAATCAAAGCAGTAAATAGGAACAGAAAAATAAAATGATTGAAACTCTATTAAATCGATTTAAAATTAATAACCCAATTCAAAAACTTCTGGAAATGATCTAAGTATATTGAAAATTTCAAGTGAATTTCAAACCTCAATAACTTTCTTAAAAATGATACCATCTTCACGAGCCATGAAGCATCCGGAAGGTTATTGTATTGTCTTTCAAAAGCAGGAGTTTAAATTAGTTCAACTTTATTTGTGACGTTATACAAGATCTTCAAAAAATATGTGGATTTTTTCCAGAAAATGGATCGAGCGCGTTTTGCGAAAAATTATCAGACTCTGTGTCAAGTGACTAACTGAGTTAAATGAGATTGGATTCCTGTTTTTGAAAGACCATACAACCATTTTTCGGATGATTCATGGCTCGTGATGATCGTACATTTTTTAATTTTTCGTTTTCGTTTCGCAAAACGCCCTCGATTTACTTTCTGGAAAAAATCCATCTAGTTTTTAGAGACCTCGTATAACGTAGAAAATAAAGTTGATTTAATTTGAACTCCTGTTTTTAAAAAACAATAAAACAACTTTCCGGATGCTTCACGGATCGTGAAGATGGGATCATTTTCAAGAAAGTTATTGAGGTTAGAAAATAACATGAAATTTTCAATATGCTTAAACCATTGTATACAGGGTGTTTCAAAAAATGGTGATTTCCTCTCTAGCATAGAAAGAAAACCAGAAAATAATTGGGTTTTGTTCAGTAAAAAATTTTCGTTGCCCCATCCGTATTCAAGATAGAGGGCGCTCTTAACACGGATCGTACCAACTAGTATTGAACATAACTTTTTAAATATTAGATTTATTGAGCAAAATTTAGAGTGAATTTAAACATAATTCAATTTTACACTCTTGAAAAAACTCGATAATGTGTATCGTTTTCGAAATATTTAGATTTGAAAATTATGAGGTAACACCCGATGCCTGCAACGGTTGGGAGTCAGCTATGAGGTCACTGAAGTAATTTTGGAACAAAAATATCTCGCAAACGGTACAAATATCCAGTTTTTTAAGAGTACCTTCTTGGAATAAAATTAAATGATGTTGAAGTTCACTTGAAATTTTGCTCAATAATTCTAATATTGAAAAGTTATGTTCATAGCAAGGTTGTACGAACCGTGTGAATAGCGCCCTCTATCTTGAATACGGATGAGGCTACGAAATTTTTTTACCGAACAAACCCAATTAATTTTCGGTTTTCTATCTACCCTAGACAGGGGATTACCTTTTTTTGGAACACCCAGTATACAGTGTATAACGATGCACCATAAATCCATATTGAATGTTCATTAAAATAGCTAGATGTTTCGCCATAAGGTTCTTGTGGATAACAATAGAAAATGTTTCAGTTTTCCATATGTGAGAAAAAACAACCAAGCTTTATCTTTTCAGGCTGTCCTAACCCAACATAAGAGCTTTTAAGAGCTCGTTCTACTTAAACTAGTACTATTTCACACAAATGCCTGTAAACTGTAACTGCTGAAAATAAGATGAGATTTGACTCATTCATGACAAATTCGTGGTCAAATTCAATTTTGTCCGTGAGACTGCCCGTTTGATCGTCCGTAAAGATGATAACTCTTGAAAAATTCAATTATAATGATAATAATAATGAGAGATCTATATTTCAAAACAAGTACAATTAACAACATAGAAAGAAAATGAAGCAGTGTCAAAAACAAAAAAACCATACTATGCCTCAAATTCATCAATACTATATGGTTCCATATTTAATAAAAAACTGAATACATTTTTCTTGAAGATTTTAGGACTATCAATTTTCTTAATCTGTTGTGCCAACTTATCGAAAATTTATGAACACCTATATTCTACTTGCTTTTGTGTAGTTGCAAGATTATTTTTAGGAGGTATCTAATTGCTTTACTGCTCCACCCTCCAGCAATGATCGGGCACTCAGAAGTAGCTGCTCAGGCTCAGATTTTCTCAAATTGTTACGTAATATTTCTTCTTCTTTGAACATTCGTCTCCAAGAAAAATGAAATTACAGATTTCGAAATGTTACGATGTTGTAGATTCCTCAGGAAGGAAATTAATGTTGATAAATAAATTAATTTTTGTCTGGAAATTGTGTTATTTGCTAGAACGAGAATTTTTAGTGGATGCGTTATTTTAGGTACTAGAACAAATACGATTTCCAGACTTTAATTATCTGTTATAGATAATCCATTAAAAGTCAATAAAAATCTAAATGCTCTGTATCAATATTCGTTAGTTTTAATGATATTTCATTAGTACCTATCTTCCACAATGGTTGCTCATTTACTTTCTGGACCTTGAAGTCTGATATGTAAGATGAATATTCTGAGTTTAATACTAATAATCTGTAATTTCACTCTCGATATCTTCTGGAGCTTGAATCCTTCAGGGGGATTTCACTTTCAGTATTAGTGTTATCAATTCAATTCGTGTTAAGAAATTGTTGAAGAGCATTGCAAGCAAATAAGCTTTCAAAGTCATTTAAAAGTCTCAACTACATAACAGTAGGATGCGAAACGAATAATTGTTGCGTGAATTCTTGATGATATAGAATATTCACTGAACACTATATTATTAGTTGAGTTCTTCTTATAATTTCTGATTATTTGATTTCATGATTAGGCACGCATTCGTTTTGTTCAGGAATCTTTTTCTATATTACTTGTTCTGAAAAAAAGGGTTCAATTTTATTTCAGATGATTTGTAGGTTTTTTGTTAAGAAAGTGTGAAATAAAAATATAGTCGTATTGAAAAAACAAGTTTCAATGATTAATCTACTATGCTACAACGGAAAATTGAAAATATGTTCATATATTCAGAGTATTTTTGATATATTTCATTGTAATTCATCTGATGTAAAAAACGCTATTCTTGGTTGAAAATTTCTTCATCATTGAAAGTAAGCTTTTTCTCTGCTTTTGGTATTATGATGATTATTTTTTGTTTAGCTCAGTTACGAATTGTACACGAAATTAATTTGTTGTTGAGTCTTAAATAAATGAAATAAATAACTGTAATTAAGGCAATTGATCTAAGTCCTTCAGGCCAACGTTGAGTCTTATTTTTGTAAATTTTTCCAATTCTATAATTGACATAGGCTGTAGAATGGTTTATTCCTCCAAATGAATGAATAAATATCACCTATCATTTTCAAAATCGTTCAAAGTAATCATCTTGTACTTTCTTCTGAGTGAAATGAGTAACAATTCTTAAAAAAATATAAGTATTGTATTGAAATTTCAAATGTGAAATATTGCGATGTCACAAGAAATTTTTATCGTTTCACATTATCTCACATTGAATATTTCATAATTTCCATATTTGATTTATATATAATCAATGGCGATCAAAATAGAATAGAATACAAATCTAAAATGAACAGTTCATTCAACAATCGAAATGTGATCTATGCCCAAGAAAAATTTAAAATGAAGGAAAGATAGATATGTTGAATATTCATTAGAAAGAATTAGAAGAATAACCACGAACTTTAACAAAGAATTAATAAAAACAATAAGAAAAAATGAATAATTTTAAGATTGGAATTGAAAAGAAAAGAAATAATTTCACTTAAAATTAAAGATAATCTACAAGATTTGAGAAAAAAAGTAAAACAACATAAAAGGGCCAGAGAGAAAAAATGATTTATCATATGATTTCCAATTAAATCTCTCATTCACAAGGTTAAATCATTTTACCATCAATTTATGTTGATCATTTCATAACTGCTGAAAAAAGGTAGGGTAAAGAAGTGCGAAGCATTAATAATACTTCTTTCAGATGCCTCTTGCCCAGAAAAATATGAAAAGAGGTCAAATCATAATATTCTTACAGAAGAATATTTTTTCATTTAACTCGAAAAAATCTAACAAAGGGTGGATGAATTTTACCTCCATCACAGGAGGTAAAATTTTTTTCGAAAGCTGCTAAGTCCACACAGGTCGAAATCGTTTCGATCAAAGTTTTCTCTCCGCTAAATGCGAGATTCGATAATTTCTGAATGTATTAAACTTGATCAAGTCTTAGAGAGTGCAAATCTCCTTTCAGGAGCCTCTTTGGTAGTTCACGATAAATGTGTTTGTTCTTGTTCAACATACGGGACCCAGTACCGACCAGAGTTGCCGAATTTAGGTAATGCAATTTTTGCCATATGATAGCCATAGCTATCATCGATTATCTTGACCGTTGGATCTATCAATGAACGCAGTATATCGATTTATTTGAATTTTTTTAAATTTATTTTTATCATTGCTTTGGACACAATTTGATTTTTCTTATCGGTGACAGTAAATAGCTTCGAATAATAAAACCTTGAATTTGAAGAACATACATTTTTTCTAATCATTAGGGGAAGGGTGTACAAAATGACATGGTGGGGTAAAATGACATAGCGCATAGTTTTTCCTCAAAAAGTTGTGCAATTGCGATCAAAAACAAATATACTGTTGCAAAAAGTGTCTAAGATTTTGTAATTAACATTCAGTATTGATTAGTCCATTGCATGATATACACGACAGATAATTGTCTTTTAGATATCGAAAAGTTTTCGAAATGACGCAATGAAATCTGCTATAACTTTCGAGTGTTTTGAGAAGGTGAATTGAAATTTTTGTGATTATTTACGTTACTAATGGTTTTGAAATTATACCCTTCAGATCTTATAAATAAGTTGTCGTTTTTTTTTAATTGCGTTTTGCTTCGCGAGTGACATAGTGGGGTAAAATGACATGGGTCTGAGAGGGCAAATTGACATACCATATGTCCAGTTCAAAACACTCAACTCCAAATTTCGAAGAGGCTTAGGAAGAAAATAAATAAAAAATGAAGATCCACAAAATTAGAGTCAGATGAAGAAAAAAACTCTTATCTTCGGAGGAGAGGGAACAAAATATTGCGTGCATACTGCATATATTGTACAAAACTATACAAATTATCCAAATAGGGTGATATTCGGCTAGAATTCTGTTTATATGGGTAGTTAGTAGCACATGAGTTGGAAGCCGGTATAGATGAAAATGTGTAATGTGTCATTTTACCCTCCGGGTGGGGTGAAATGAATTTATGCTCTCCATTATCGTTATCATCAACTAGAAAACAATATTTTGTTTTATATCGAAAATGTCTTATTTATATTATAGCTGAAAATACAGGCTATGTTTTTGTTAGACAGTTTTTAGAGAAATAAAATTATTTTATTGAAATTTTCAAAGTTTTTCAAAATGTATGTCATTTTGAACACCCTTTCCCTATACCGACTGTGTTTTCTGAGTTGAGCATCAATTTTTCCAAATTAAATTTGAGTTGTATGGCAAAATAACTCAGATCAACTTTATGAGACATGATTACCCGATATAATATACCGTCATATTATGACGGTTGGGTTTTTAAATGTTGCGGTTAAGTTCAAAATTTTCGGGGACAGTATTTCAGACAAAACAGAACCAATCGAAATAAAATTTTGAGACTTCATGCGAGATACTCATGAGAAGCCTCATATGAAATTTTGTGGAGACATTGTGAACAGAACCAAAATTCAATCGAACTATTCAAAACAAAAATCGTTAAATTTTCACAACAAATATCCGATTCGAGAATTTATTTGAGGGTGAGATATAATGAATATTGATGCAAAATTTCAAGAAGATCGCATGATCAGAACCATATAATAATTTTTTTAAATTATCCATTTTTTCAATAATTCAGAATTTGCCAATTTAATCAAGCTGAAATTCTGCAGTTAAATGTTCAATACTAATTTGAAGTAGTCGGCAAAAATTGGAAAAAGGGGCGTTACAACCATAGTCTATCGTAATATCAAAATTTAAATGATGCCATGAAAATACTTTTGATTTGAATGAAATTGAGTTTGAGGTTGTCAATTGTCAAAGTGAATGATCATGGAAATTTTCAAGAGGATTGTGGTTTTAGGACCATATTATTTTAAATCTTTTATATACTGATGGACAAAATTAGCGCACCACCTAAAATTTCGTTAAATTTTAACAATTGATATCTTCCCAATATTTAGTCGGATTTTAACGTTTTTTTCTATCATTGTAGCTTTGTTATTTTCGAATTGCCTCTATTGAACAGAAGTCCAAAAAAAAAATCTTCATATTGTACCGGGCGTTTAAATAATTTCATGTGTTATAGTCAAATTTTAACATCTTCTGTGGGCAATGCCAGGTTTGCTGAGGCATATAAAAACAATAAAGCAATGTAGCCTAGTATCTCTTGAGTATTTTGTTTTTTTAAAAACAAATTTATCTTGAAGTCGTCCAGAGATATTTAATTTTTTATCAACTCTTGTATTTTATGCATTAGCCATGAATATCTTCGCAACCATTTGTGCGATTTGAATGTTTTTTTTAGTTGTAGCTCTTTTGTTGGCGTATATCATACTACAATGAGATGTTCAAAAAAAGGGATTGCATTATGCTGTACAGCGCGTTTAAATTTTCGGGTTTTTTTCATTACAGTTTAACGCCTTCTGTGAGCAATACCAGATACCTGAGGCTTCTCTACTTTAATATACTAACTATACAGTGATGTAGCCTAATGTTTCCTGAGTATTTTGCTTTTTTTAAAAGCAATTTAACTTGTACCCTTCCAGAGATATTCACATTTTTATAACATCTTGCATTTCATACAATATATTGACAATGAATATTTTCAGTCAAGGGATACTGGGGTTTACAGTTGTCATAATTTTTTCTTATTAATGAAATTCATTTGAAATTGATGATTGTGTTAATTTCTAAAGTTTTCTTCACTTTAATCTTCTTTTCATTCGACGTTGAATACGTAGTTTAAGCTGATCTCAAACGTTTTCGATTACGTTCGGGTCAGGACTAAAAGCCGGCCACTGTAGATGTTGAATACCAACAGACTACATTTAAAACCTACGGATTTTGAACCAATCAGAGCAAAGTTGACAATTTGAAATTTGACAGACAGATAATTCTCGTAAACGTCAGATTGACATGTAAACAAGCTCGCGAAAGTTTCGGTTGTTCTTCGTTTCAAAGTTATTTGGAACTTGAAATTATTGATAATTGAATACTGAATTTGAGGGGATTAAAGAACTAATTTTTCTATAGTTCGAATTAAATCTTTTTCGATAATGATATGAATATGGGCAATCGGTGTTATTGACTTGAAAGGTAAGTTGATCCCTAATTACCATTATTGAGAATCCAGCTAAGTATTGATTTTATTTTCAGATTACACATCTTTTGTCCAGCATTCCAGGAAAAACATGCCACAATAATCAGAATAATGACTCCCAATAAGAGAAGAATATGCACATAAAATAATTCATCTGTTTCTACATATCATTAATTTTAGCATTCATTTAATATACCTACCTAATTTACTCTATAATTGAAAATTTTTAATTTTCTTTATTGATGAGCTTCTTGTGTAGGAGTCATTCTAATCGAAAGTACAATTAGTACCATTATCTCAATTTTTTTTCAGAATGGAAGTTCGGTTAGGTGTAATTTCTTATTAATTGATAAGCCTCCTGTGCAGTAGTTATTCTAATTTGAAAGTATTATAAGTATAATTCTTTCAGTCAATATTTTTTCCAGAAGAGAGGTTACTCGTTGAATATTAAGACAGATTTAGTGAACTTCACTATTACAGAAGTACCAAAACAATAATATTTCATGAATTATCATCTGTATAAAGGATTTATAATGAGTTCAACATTATGTGACCTTTTTGTCCTAACCAGTTCAACCTGTTAATTTTATATTCCCTTCGTGTATCCCTTCACCATTTGTGCTTTAGGAGCCTCGGTATCTTTGCTGGATGAGTCCAGCAATCGTTCACTAAAAACAATCGAAAGCACTAAGGAATATATATAATAATATATGTATTGTTTGTAAGAATATAATATATAAGAAATTATTCCTCATAGTCAAATTTTAAGAAATCCACATTGTTAGAATCTACCAAAGTTTCATTTTGGAGGCAGACTTAGAACAGATTACTCTTCTAATTTGTAATGGATTGATTTTCAAATGGGTAATCTTTATCGACTTATCAACCGTTCTGTTTGAATGAGCAATCTATTAACTGGTACCTGTTTCGAGAATTTAGGCCAAAATCAGTAGAAGTATTCAAAATCAACAATAAACATTCAAAATTCTTAAAAGGGTACTTAATATACATAGTAGTAGGTTATTATGGTTATGATTCATTTAAATCATTTGATTATATATAACAATGATTCCTAATATTCCTCTTCAGTTGTAAGATATAGAAGTGAAATTAGCAATGAAATGTATTCTGGCTTTTCTTTCTGAATAATGTTGAAAATGATCAAATTGATAATTCTTATGAAATCTTATATCTATTCTTTTCTATGTCTAAGATTCTTTCAGTCAATCTATATTAGTTCAGTTAGTCTCCTCGAAAACATTTGTGCGATAACTCATTTTAAAAAAAGTAAAACATGCTTCATTTCTTTCTGTAAAATTCTAGTAATTTAAAAAAAGAATGGTCTATGAATGAATTCATCGTATTAATACCTTACTTATCGATATCCTTCAGAATCAGTAGTTCTCATACCACAAAAACTACTTATTTTATATGCTAGGCAAAGACTAAGAATGAAGTAAATCCAATCCAATTTCCAATTTATTATACTTTTACATGTGCTGAAAAGAGAAACTGAACATATTCAAACTGATCCATAAAATATCACAATTTCTAAATACTCTTCAAATTCGTAGTTATTAAAATTCAATCTTCAACACAACTTTCTATATTTCTAAATTTGTAGGACCTCAAATATTGCCTTATAGTTGTCTATATTTACTCTAAATTATGTAGGACCTCAATATTGCCTTATATTGTCGAGTAATATATAAGTTGAACATAACTTCATTGTTCTGCATTTTCATTTTATTATTCATTATGTTTTTCCTGGTATGCTGGACAAATAAGAAGTAATCTGGAAATTTATGAATACTCTATTAGATTCTCGTTGATGGAAATTAGAGATGAAGTTACCTTTGAATCAAGAAGACAAGTCAACAACGATTTTCCTATTCCCATATCAAGTTGAAATCGAAATATTTGAACCAAAGCAAATTAACTCAAGCTCCTGAAAATTTCAAGCTGCAATCCTTAAGAATTAGAATTTCTTGAAAACAATTTCAAACAAATAACTCGACTTTCGCATACCAATCTGAATCTGATGAAAATGTAAACACACGCGGTCTGTCAAATTTCAAATTGTCAACTTCGCCCTGATTGGTTCAAAATCCGTAGGTTTTAATGTAGTCTGAATACCAACTCTTTAAGGTATTCACGATATGGAATTATCGTCTATCAGCAAAAAATTGTCACCTATGTATCTCGCACCTATGTTATCCTCGCAGAATTTATCGCCAATAAAACAGCTACAACTAAAAAAAACATTCAAATCGGACAAATGGTTGCGAAGATATTCATAGCTAATGCATAAAATACAAGAGTTGATAAAAAATTTAATATCTCTGGACGACTTCAAGATAAATTTGTTTTTGAAAAAACAAAATACTCAAGAGATACTAGGCTACAACGCTTTATTATTTTTATATGCCTCAGCAACCTGGCATTGCCCACAGAAGATGTTAAAATTTGACTATAAAACATGACATTATTTAAACGCCCGGTACAACATGAAGATTTTATTTTTTGGACTTCTGTTCAATGGAGGGAATTCAACAATAGCAGAGCTACTATTGAAAGAAAAAAACGTTGAAGTCCGACTAAAGATTGGGAAGATATCAATTGTTAAAATTTAACGAAATTTTAGGTGGTGCGCTAATTTGGTCCATCAGTATATATTTCATTTCTTGAATAATCTCCACAATATAATTCTGATAGTGCAGAGTCATATACAAAATATTGAGGTAATAGTCTTATTGATCCATCAATGAACGAGTGCTCGAAAGCATCTGCTCAGGGCATTTCTTAAATTCTTTATTGATACTGGAAACTCCGAAATAATCGATCACTAAAACGTGAAATGGTAACAAACGGCAATTAACGTTCATTAGTTAAAACCATCTGAATATTCATTTCGGATCATCATCAACAGAAGCGATTTCAAATCCTGAAATCCATATGTCCCGTCAAAACAGAAAGACAATAACATATTTAAGAGATAGAATGCATTTATTCAAAGTTCTAGACAGTTTAAGGCACATTTTCATTAATCAAAATTGCAAATTATGGATAAAAACTGAATAATTCAGATAACTGCATCTTCCTAGACATCCTACGTAACCACAATAATCAAAAACGTTTAAATTTCGCGCTTATAACAAATCTAGGACAGCTAAAATACATATTTGTAAGTTTCTGCCGATTCTCTGATAAGTTGATTTGGACTCATCCTACTCTCCATTAACAGATTGAAAATGATTTTTAAGTGTGTTCCATCTGCATATCTCAATAATTCACACGTTAAAAAAATTATGCTGAAGACCTCATAATAAGAGTTTTGATGGCTGTATTCATGACCTACGCGTTCCATCCACAGAATACGTTAACATAATGAGGATAAATTTCGAGTTTGTTCCATTCATGCGAGAGTCAGACAAATTTATTGATTGTATCGTAAGGTGAAAATTAAAAAATATATAAAATTAAACCGGTGAATATTCATCTGGATATTCAATTCTGAATAGATGAATTTTTACTCACCATTAGATCCTGTGAAAGTGTACCCAATTGTCGACCCGAAAAAGCTGTTTTCCGAAATATATGCTGAATCGGATTTAGTTGACATAAAATGTTTCCAATTATTTTAGATCAATCTATTTTATTTTATGGTTTTTTTCAAGCTAATGAGGAAACAAACTCCAAATTGGTGAATTAAAGTGTCCATACGTCATCTTGAACAAAATACTGTTCAAGATGAGAGTACCTTAAAAAAAAACACACAGCAATGGAACAATGAATGATTTCTACGAAACTTTTTAAGTTTTCACTCCCAGTCTCTGAAACTCTTACCAGAAGCTTAATCTTCAGGTATTTTGGAATTACTTTGTTTTCTCTACATTTGCACATGAAAGTGAGGCTATTTTTTGTGTGTGAGAATTTCTTATACAATTCCTCCAATTTTCTGAAACTATAGTGATAGAAAAAGGCCTATACCTACTTTTCTTTCAGATATCAATTGAAATATAATCTGGGAGGATTCTGCATTTCTAAAAAACTTTTTAGGTTTTCACTCCCAGTCTCTGAAACTTCTTACCAGGGCATGACCAAACTTGTCCTCGATTTTTTGACAGCCATAGCTATCAAATGGAAGCTTAATCCTCAGGAATTTCGGAATTACTTTGTTATCTTTACATTTTAAAGACTGGGAGTGAAAAACTTTAAAGTTTTCCAGAAATGCAGAATCCTCCCAGAGTATATTTCAATAGATAACAATGAATGAACTTTTCCATTTTCGTCAGTTTCGAACATTGTTCCAGAAATTCCACGTAATAGGGTTTTCGGGCGAACATCCAGGTACAATTTGATGTCTTATTTTCAAGAAATGAAAGTCTTATCAATGTTCCATAATGAAAATGATGTTTTTATTGCGCATAAGGTCCAATGTAAAAATAAATATTCAAAAAAACTATACCTACAGAAATGTAACTTCATTTCGAATAAAATCACCATTCTAATACCAAATTAGCAGTAGCCAAAAGCTTATGTAATAGGCCAATAGGCCATCAAAATAACGCTCTTTCCAAGAAGATAAAATTGAAATATTTGAGAATGAAATTCTTACGCAGAATGACTGTCCCAGAAATTTGTTAGAAGAGTCCAATTCAATTGAACATAATTATACAGAACACCAACTTACAACAAGTCATACCGAACCAGAACACGTTTTTTATCATTATCCCGAAATTCAATTCGATATTTAGAATGAAATACCACTGTTTAAATCTATGGGAGATGATTACCTTTCAATAGGGTCCTGCAGCGGTCTTAGAAGAGTAGAAGATTCTAAAAATCATAACTTGGAAGGCCAGACCTGGGGCCTATTGCACCAAATACTTTGCAAGTTTTCACTTTGCACTTTTCACTTGTCAAATGAGTTACATTGCACGAAACGCATTCATAATTGAAAAGTGCAATGTGAAAAGTCAAGAGCAAAGTAAGAATCACTTCGCAGAAATTAAATATTGGAAGAAATGTTGTGCAATATAGTTGATTTTCACTTTTGAAATTTTTTCAGAATGCAAAGTGAAAAGTTGCAAAGTATTTTGGTGCAATAGGCCCCTGGTTTAAAAAACCCTCCTGGCCCGAGAGCAAGAATTAAGTATTTTGTATTTGAATATTGAAGGTATTTTTTCGAATAGTTTTAGGTTTCAATTTTGTAAAAACGGCGAGACAGGGTTTTTCTAATGAGGTTTTTTCCTGAGCTCTGGTATCATATGCTGACTAGCATGGTAGGTACCTCGTTTTGCACTAACCTCAGCTAGGAAATTTTTTGTTTCATGTATTGTATTTTGTTAGCTCTCAATTCAAAAGAATATTTATACAACGATAATGTAATACCATCAGTGGGTATGGGAAAATATTAGAAGACTTGTAAATAAGTACATTCTGACAGCAGCATTCAATAATCAATATACTATCAGGGTTATTCTAACTAAAGTAAGATCTGATAATGTAAATCAACTGAAATTTGCATATAGTAAGTACCTTTTGAGTGTGGTGGAGCCTAAATTGAATGAGCTAAACGTCCCTCATATGTTCGAATCATTAAACATAAAAAAATTAGCTCGATAGGGAGATACTTTGCTTTGAATGAAGGATATAGGATGTTATGGAATGAAGCTCCCATAATATCAGAAAAAGCAGAATCAAAACGTAGATAATTGAAGGAAGCAACTTTATGTCATTTACTGAAAATCCCTTCAGTCAACCGTCTGTTGGCCTGAAAAATAGCAGGGCTGCAACAATAAGATTCATAAGAATTGCTAGACAACTGATTCAATCGGAAATAGATCAAAGTAATCGAATACGTTTTCTGATAACTATCAAAAATTACAAATTAAAGTTACTTTTCTGAAAGTCTTTAGTGTTTTCCTGGCGACGGCTCGCAAATGCAGACTGAAACGTCGAACACAAGAAGCAAAAATGATAGAAATAGCCTGAATGATTTCAAAATATTGGATTCCTTTTATTATTTTCCTCAAGAAATTTGGCACCAACCTTATGGATCTGATTTCAAAACTTGAAACTGTAACATTCCAAAACTATGGGTTGTATTTTCTATATCAACAGAATGAACTCAAACATATGACAATTAGCTCAATGAAGGAAAATCAGGAAACAATTTCTAAACATTTCACCCTCTAATTGTCAACTATCAAATCCAAATGCATCAGCTGACCGGCTTCAAGAGAACACAATGGTGAAGTCTCCGTTTCTTGACCATGGAATGAATGAAATCGTCGGAGAAGGCCATGCTCTGCTGGAGAAAATAAATGAAAAGAAGAAGTGGGGAACGCACATTGGTAAATCTTTGGCTTTTCAGTGGTCAGTCTCTTTAAAGACCGTTGTTGAAGAACATATCATATACGAGCATAATAGATTGTTTACTGACAGTAATCGGTTATCGAGTGATACCGGGTGTCCGATTTAATTTCGTACTTTTATGGAGTTACGGTTTGATTAACTATTTTTCATATGTTGGGATTTTTTTAAGATGTGTTATTACTTCAGTTTCGGATAAGTTTGAGTCAGGAGCTGTCCATTTTGGTCAGAGGTTCTGAGAGATTTTGGATATCATCAATCTACCGGCGGACTTTGTGAGTTAATTTTTATATTTTATTGTCAGAATATTGAATTATTATTTGAGAAAAATAGGTCAGACAAATTCTTCTCAAGTTATTGCGCCGCTCGTTGATTAGATAAAAATTTACACAGTGATTTCACGTCCTCATTAAGAGCACCGAGCACCACATTTTTATAAACATATTTTCATATTTCGGGCTCTCGTTCAATTGAAACGAGTGCTATATCGTTTGCTCAAATGTCTGTAATTTAGAATTTTGAGCCGAAAATGATCTCAAACGATAATGTTCGCCTCCCTGATAAAGAATATGTGGTCAATTCATTCTGTCCGTGGAGCCGTCTGTCCGCCGGCTTTACACACGAAAACTCTCGAAAAGATTTTCCTAGAGACTCTCTTCTAGAGAAACTATAGGGTGTTCCATGAAATATGAACAATTCAAAATTTTTGTTCTCAATATCTCAGACAAGACAAAAAAGTTTGAAGAGAAATTTTGCGGCCACATACAAAAAACTCTTTGGAAGCCCCACACGGAATTTTGTGGACATCATGTCATGTGTCATTTTTTTTCTTAATTGTCCATATTTTCGAAAAATTTTGAAGTGGTCTATTCGATCGAACTGGAATTTTGCAGTGAAGTGATCATTTTACCCATAATACTGGAAACTAATGGATAGAATTGTAGATTATTTCTATCCAGAGTATAACAGAAAATATACGCTTAATATATGACTCCGCTTGATGTGACGTTCACACCACACTCAGAAACTAGTCAGATATAATGACTCTGCTCCCATTGCACAGTATATTTCACAAGTTATTATCATTATCGAATTTGGCAATTTTGAATTATTTTGTACGAATTTCATCTTTTAAGTATTCCAATAAATTCAAATTTACACAACCAACTAGTAGTTCAACAGTCTGTTGAATTTTGTTCCTAAATAATAGTTCTTTATTTTTCAATCATATATCTTCTGCAATTTCCTTTTGATTATACTATGAGCTTATTTCACAGCTGTTCGTTGAAATTTATCCACAATTAACTACAACATTATAAAATTCATTATTTATATCTCCACTTATGAAATTGCTGTTACTCCAGAAAGATGTTATCATAGCACAAAGCACATATCATCATAAGCGAGAGTATCAAATGCGGTTCGTCAATGAATTTTTCCTTAAATGAATTGGACTTAAAAAGATTTTCCGTCGACCTCAAAATAAAAAGTGATTTTAATGTGTACGGAATTGATCATTAATGACCCATTTTAAAGCTCAATTTATGCTATTTCAATGTGCAATCCTCATGGCAACCGCACACAAAGTATTAAGAAGTACAAGGAGAAATGTCAAAACTCTACTAGAACACAATAACACAGAAATGTTATTATGTCAAATGTATATCTTGTGCAAAATGAGAATGTATTTATATCAAAAAATTATAACACAATTCATATCAAGGTCGTCGGATAAATCTTGTAATCAAATCGGTTATTCATCGAGCGACTAATGGTCTCGAACTATTAATGTGTGAACGGAGCGAAATATCTTGACCATTAGTCGCTGTCTTTAATGACCTAGTTGAAATAACTATTACCTAATGAAGTAGTCGGAACAGTACTAGCTACGCACCTTTTTGCGTATTTCCCAAGAATATTAGCTATCATTTTCGACTCGAAAAAATCTTCTATTAAATGTAATCAAAACACATCTTAGTTTGAGTTACGATGTATTTCATTTCACATCACAGTAGATACTACGAAACATAAACCGATCAGCCATATTAGTTGTTAATTTATTTTCTAGCTTTATGATCCACTCTCGATGTTTATTATTCACTTACAAAGAATTGAATCAAACTTAATCAATTTTTTCCGCAATCAGCCATTAATTATCTGCATTTCACGAAACTGTTACCCAATAAAGCACGACAATCTCTTGTTACGAAGATACTGCAATTAATTCTGATGGAATATACGGCCTCAATTGAAGACAACCGATTTGTGAGGATACCAAAAAGACCCATCCACCCACGCCTGGTTTCTTCTCACGATTCGTTCTATACGAACATCCGAAGGAAGAAATGAACAAAAGAGAATCTTTCTGAAGTGGCATGTATATGATAATTCATTTTCTAGACTTCTGCGGAGTAATCTATTAATTACCAGCGTTTAAAAATGATGAATCGTGGACAAAGATTGAATTTTCGAATGGTTTTGCTAGTAACATTTTCATTCAATGTATAGCCGCTATCTTTCTTCTGTGTTTTCTCGTATTAGTATATCAAAATTTTCAAATGAATTGACAACCCCAAATCCTACCCTCTTAAAATTTCCAATCGATTTCAGTTTTTATATAAAGGGCTTTCCAATAGAGGTGTTATTTTGAATAGCCCGCTATTTCGGTAGATTTCACGTCTGAAGCTGTCATTTATTGACTTTTGACAAGTAGACTACGCCAATAATGAAAATGGAACGAAACAAGCTTCAAGAATGCATTGAAATTATTAAAATTCACTATAAAAATGGTGAAAATTTGGTAGAGGCGGTTCGTAAAACTCGAACATTTTTGGGTCATCGTTCTTTGGAATTAGGAATTTTTTTATGGCCGGAATTAGACAGTGTTGATCTGGACAACGTTAACTCTCAACAAGACGGCGCTGCGTACCACACTAGCACATAACCATTGATTTTTTGCTGGTTAAGTTTCCGGACCGTGCAATCTCTCGAAGAGGTAATCGAAATTGGCCACCGAGATCATGTGATTTAACACCTTGCGACTTCTTTCTTTGGGGCCACGTGAAAGAGAAGGTCTGCGCCAATAGACCAGCGTCGATTCAAGACCTCAAAGATGGAATTCGTGAGGCTATCGAGGGAATAGGGCAGCCACTTTGCGATTTGGTTATGGAAAATTCTTTGAAAGGATATGGCCCTGTAAGCGTGGTCGTGGTGGTCATTTGCCTGATGTTATTTTCCACTATTAACGGTATAGCTTCTTCTTTATAATGAAATAAACATCCCATCATTTATATTGAAAAATGGCATTTTTATTTGAAATCAAAATAACACCTCCTATTGGAAAACCCTTTAGCATTAGAATTGGTTTGGCATATACCAAATTTCGATTCAATAGCAATATTAAATTTTTAAGAATTGAAAAAAATTTCTCTTGAATTCTCGTAAATCGGTTACGAAGACGTTTTTTGAAATATGCTAGGAAATCTCCATGTGGCGTTCGATTAGGTACGTTATTCTTTAACTTTATGTATATTTGCCTGATTTGACATTTTAAATCAGTCCTGTGAAGTCACACTACTAGTTACGATTATTGAAAAAAATGAATAAACAATAATAATAATTTAAATTTGAATATGTTGGGAGCCATTGGTTTTATTCTTTTCTTTTAATTTTTCTTATTATTATACTACTACTATTATTGTTTGAATGCGGAAGGTCTACAAGTTTCGCAGTTGAAAAATATTGGAACAATTTCTCCTCACTCAACTGACTCAACAACGGATTGAATGAATTGACTCTGCATCAAAGTAACCTACTAACCTTTCAACTTTCGTCGTGAAGATACATTAATTTTTATTACTCAACTACTTAAGAAATCTAGAATAAGATCGTATGTCTGAAATGATTGACAATTTTCTTCTTTATAGGTACTGTAAATGAAAATTCGAAATAATTGAACGACTGAATCAAAACTTATTGTTTTCGCTGCCTCGTGATTATTCTGATACCTATAAACTATAAAGTGAATACCGTCGAATGGTATACAGATGGTTCTAAAACCATGTTAGCTATGAACACCAAGTGTACACTATCATTGGGCTCCTATTCGAGTGTTTACAAGCAGAAATACTTGTAATCGAAAGATGCATAGATATAAACCTAGAAAGAAACTATCAAGGTTCTGACATAGTGATCTGTTCTGATAGTCAAAATGCTAATCAAGCACTGAACTCTTATGTCATCATATAGGGTTTGCCTAGAAAACTCGATTAGGCAAAATGAATAAGGTCTCTTTAATCTGAGTTCCTGGTCACTCAGAAATCAAAGATAATGAATATGCTAACACACAAGCCAGAAAGTTTGCAGAAACACTACTTTCTGACCGAAAACTCTTCCGTGGTATAGACAAATGCACCTATAAGAAAGAGATTTTGGAAGCAACTTGGGGATGGATCATTTCAGAAATTTCCTTGTAAACTTTTAAACTGCAAGGTCCAAAAATTATTTAGATCTCAGTAGCAATAAGTAACGCCTCCTCACTGGCTTTCTAACAGGACATTGTCGCCTTAGAAAGCATATGATAAGAATTGGCTTAACAAAAAGTGACCAGTGTAGATTTTGTGGTGAAGAGGAGTAAACTCCTGTTCAATTAGTTACAGAATGGCTCGCCATTGCGAGCCTGCTGAGCATGAGGATAATAGAAGAAACGCGGGTTTAGCCTCTCTGAAGCCCTCTCAGATACTGGAGTTCATTGAGGCTCTGATATTGGAGCTTGAGGTGTAATTATTATTATTTACAAAATAAGATTGGGGGATAACCTATACAACCCAAAGAAAAAAATGGAGGCTCAACGTGATCGATATACACATTTCAAAATAAAATAAGAAAATCAAATGTAGTTCTAAAAAAACAAAATTGAAATCAAAATACACCTCCTCCTTTCCACGAATCCCACCCATTTTTGAACATGTTGACAATTTTTGCATTGGCCACTTCGCTAGGTAGCATATTCCAATGGTGGAATACTCTGTTGCTCAAGAAATGTTGTCTGCTTCTTGTAAAAAACTGTTCTCTAGCTATTTTATAGTTATGTCCCCTCAGGTGGTTGCTATTCAGTGGGAACGACATATCTATTCCAAAAAATCCTCTCACGGTTCGGAATATGGTTATCATGTCTCTCTCAACCTACGATCAGCAAATGTCTCCAGTTTCATTAGAGCAAGTCGAGTTTGGTAATTAGGTCTTATGATACCGTATGGATTTCTTGTAGCAGACCTTTGCACTTGCTCCATATGCATAATGAGAAAACACAGGATGCCAAACAGGACCTCCACAATATGTGGTGGACATAAGTTTTATATATGACGCCGATTTTTTGTGCTATCTGAAGGTGCTATGATGATGGCACAATGAACCTTCAGGTTGCAGTGGAATGTATCACTCTCAAAAATGTATAAGGGTTAACGTTACAAAAGGGGTGCAAGGGTTTGAGAAAGCGAGCGTATATTATCTCACGTTGCTTGCAGAGGTTATAATAAATAGTTCACCGTTATGAGCAAACTCGATATATCCGACTATTTTATAGACTAAAGAAACCATTAAAAACCAAACTCTA
This sequence comes from Propylea japonica, assembly GCA_013421045.1. Taxonomy (NCBI): domain Eukaryota; kingdom Metazoa; phylum Arthropoda; class Insecta; order Coleoptera; family Coccinellidae; genus Propylea; species Propylea japonica. The sequence goes on from CM024241.1 coordinate 92,189,966, forward strand.
TAGAGCCATTTCCTCACATCAAGCGGTTGGCAAATATTACCGGAGTCGAAATGAACTATCCTCTGTATACATTATTAATCAATGTCAACCAAACTATTCAGGAACAGAAAGTTAAAAACTATGCGAAATACGACAATTAATTGTTGCCTGGCCAAGTTCTGGCAAAATAAAATACGCATCAAGAGCCTGTTATAGATGTCCGTCAAGTGTTTACCGACCACTATCTTAACCATGACCTTTCTCGCAGATTATAATTGGTATGGGAACTGTTGAAATTTGGAAGATAATTTCACCATGATATCCCATCCTACAATTCGCTATATTGAAAGTTCTGAATATGCAACTTTATAAGTGTTCGTCCATAAAAGTGAAATTTAATTACTCATTCCAATGTTGAGGGTTCACTCATGAAATTTATACGATTTCAGCGTTCTGTAACTGACAATCTCGATAATCACGGAAGTTGAAGCAATTACATACCGTAGATATAAAGCAAGTCCATCAATGAGATTTAAATAACAGAACAACCCTCTGGGAAAACTCTCCTGGACTTACTCAGGCCGAAAAATTCTTGACGATTTAACCTACCTATACCAGAAAGATTCTGAAGCTGTCACGAGCTGTATTTCGGGTGATGGTGGGACTGCTGGCGGGTCTCTGTCTGTAAAAATATCATTTGTACCGTATGGGAAAGTCAGCAGATGAGATTTTCACCACTTCGTAGATCAGAAGCAGAAACAGCTGAACATATGAGATACAAGAGTTCAGAGCGGATTCGTCTTAGAATTATTCATAAGGTATCATATGGTCCTGGATGGTTGAAAGGTCTGCAGATAAATCTAGAAAGAAACTATCAATCTGGGTTCCCGGCATTGGAGAATCAAAGGGAACGAAGAGGCCAATACACTTGCCAAATAGGGCGCACGAATGTCACTCATTGGCCCAGAACCCTTCTGAGGTATAGGTACCTAAATGTACCTATAACAAGGAGTTTCTGGAAAAGGTGAAAGCCGCGAAAGAAAAGCTCTGGCGGAATCTCCTAGGGATGGATCATTCCACTAAGTTTCTTCGGAACTTTGAAACAGAAAGATCCAGAAGATATCGGGATCTTGGTAGAAACAAATACACCTCCTCACTGGCTTCCTTACAGGACACTGTTATTGCCTCAGGAAGCACCTATTGAGGATGGTATAATCGGACACTGACGAGTGTAGGTTCTGTGGGGAGGAAAGAAACCCTCATTCACCTAGTCACGGAATTCTTTAGCATGTCAAGCCTAAGGAGAGAATGCCTTGGGCGAAAAACTTGTAAGAGTGGGGAACTAGCCTCGTTGAAGCCCTCACATATATTGGATTTCATCAGATCTCTGGAACTTGAAGGCGAGCTGTGAAGGGTATGGTCAGAACAGCTTTGTAAGGGGGCACAATAGACCTTGAGGTCGCAGTGAACTGTAACCCCTTTTTAAACTATAACTTTAACTACGGTGCTGGATACCCAAGAGGCAACAGCCAAGGTTCCTTAAAAGATTGTCGTTTTTATCAAAACCATTGACGAACTCCTGGGGTTTTTATGAGTCTATAGGGTAGAGAACACAGTTCCCAGAAGGCTAATTAGCCAAAATAAACCTTATTTTCTGGCTAAAGCTTGAGACACAAATAAATTCACTTTTTGTTATAAACAATCGAAATAAATATTCAATCTTTTTTCCACTAGCAGATTTAGACATCCCAATATCAATATCTCGCTGTTATGATTCTTAAAAAAACTGTTCTGCTGTTTGCAGAAGACTAGATACCTATATCAAATCTAAAAATATTTCCCGGCCTAGTAACTACCTGAGAGAACTGATTGTATTGGCAATTAATTGTATGAATGATCAGATGAACAAGCTCACCAAAGATTCCATGTGCTACATATTACTTGTCTAGACCGTCTAGAGTTTCAGACAATTCATTCTCTGACTTATCTTGAAAAACCATTGTCGTTTCCTTTTTTATATCGAATCAAAACATCAGTTTGAACTATCTTCGGTGCGAACTATTCAAGGCTTCAAGAAATCCCTGTTCCCTGTAAAAAGTAAGAACAAGCCACGCGATTCGGATCTCTCTCAGAACTGTTCCGGTGTGTATCAGTAGACCTCTTACCTATCTGATCTCCAATTATGAAGTTCATGGCCAATAATGAATTCTGTGAATATTCAAATTAATACCTCCACAAAAATTTCCAGCCCAGCAAATTACTGAAGACTGAAGTTAAAAAAAAACAACTATCGTTTTTCTTTCTATTGCAAATTGATCAACGTTTCTAGACAACTCAATAAATAAGCTAGAAAAAGCATCGCTCTTCTAATCTCAATCAAAATCTTCTGGTATTTATCAGCAGACTCAAATCTATTGAATCATCGATATCTGTGGAGCAGCATCTCGCAGATTTCACTTACAGAACCGCTAGATAGCGTGAAATTTCCTACTCGCAGACAGCTTGACGCTAGTGAAATATTGTGTAACCTGTATCAATACTCTCACGAGATGTGGGCTCAATTCAGTGTCAATTGATAATCACGATGTTACCTGGTAGCAATACGAAGTCGATTCGCCAGTAGTTTCAGTCCGATCAGTTCAAAGTTTTTTATTTCAACCAATTAAGTATATTTCAGAACTTCTTTCTTGGGACTGGTCTACTGATAGTTCTATTATACTGGAGCTTTTATAGCTAATAGTTACATGTCTGTAGTGGGTTCGCTAATCATCGCAAGACATAATGAAGAAGTGAGAAGAGAATGTGATCCACTTCTGAGACAACTCAGATACCAGTTTTCGTCTATGGGCAGTTGACTTTTGCACCTTCGTTGTGGCTTCTGAATGTTGCCAGAAATTGATGCTTGGGTTATCGTACGAGAATTTTTTCGCGAACACCAGAGCTGTGCCGAGCACTGAAGAAAAGTGCTTCGAGCACAAAGCACTAAGCCCTATTGAAAAGTGCTCCGGAATCTCGAGCACTAAGCCCTTATTTTTTGAAAAATGCTCGCGATTACTAAGCACTTTTGAAAAGTAATTCGTTTACACGAGCACCGAGCACTAAGCACTTTTCAAAATCAAACTTAATATTTTCCATCGAAATATCTTTTAGTTTGGAATTTTGATTTTCTCTTTTCAATGTTATCGTGTTCTGAACTGGACATATTGAAATTGACAATAGGTTTTTTCAGCGAGTCGATTAATAGATATTTAATCAACTAGGTTATTCAAGAGAGCGACTAATGGTCAAAATATTTTGAAGCGTTCGCTCCGCTCACGCATTAATAGTTCGAGACCATTAGTCGCTTGATAACTGGATTGATTACAAGATTTTTCCGACGACATCAATATGAATTGTAGATAAATTCTTGATTGAAATAAACTCTTATTTTTCACAAGACATACATTTGACATAATATATATTTCTATATTTCTATGTTACTGTTGAGTTCTGATATTACTCTATCGCTTCTGAATGCTTTATATTCGTTTGTTCGTGAAAATATCACAATGGAACAGCATCAATTGAACATTGAAATTGGTTATTTATATTCAATTTTGTACATATTAATATCACCTTTCAGGTCTACGCAATAATTATTTTTGATAAATTCTGGATATACAGACAGGTTACCATGACGACATACCAAAAAAAGTTATAGAGAAAGAGTGACGTATTGTCAACAAATTAGATGGAAATGTTTCTTATGACTTCTGAGCTCTATATGGCATTCATTCAGTCAACAAATTGTAACTAAAATATTCGCCAATAAATTACTTGAAATCATGATAAAAGATACCTGAATCGTATGTTGAAAAAAGGTCGCATTGCTCCATAGAGCTTTCCTAAAAAAACTCCGCCATAAAATCAAAACAACCTGTTTTTTTTGTCAGAATAATGAAAACGTAAAAACCACAAAGTCCATAACATACAGCGAGATTGTTTTTTAACATCAGTGTTTGTAATGCAAGAAAAAATGAAAAAATTTTTTATCTATAGAAGTGAAACGAAAGAAAAAACTTAGTTCCTTGTCTATTTGAAGCACGCGAAAGTCTGTCATTTCCATTTCCAACAAGTCTATGAAGGGCTTAGTGCTTGGTAATTCCTGAAAGTGCTTGGGAGCACTTTGGTGCTCGGGAGCACTTTTTCGAATTACTAAGCACTAAGCCCTTTCGAAAAATTCGCGAAGCACCAAGCACTAAGCACTGGTTCAATTAAGTGCTCGCGAGCACAGTGCTTACGAGCACAAAGTGCTTCGAGTGCTTTCACGAGCACTAAGCACAAGGCTTCGGCACAGCTCTGGCGGACACCTAGGAGTATCTGTGAATTTTAGAGACCGGATTATATGCAACATAAAAATGTTGTTATATGCATTAAAAATGCTTGAAATATGCACGAAAAGAAGCAAAAAATGCAGGATATGGAGTATTGAATAATAAATTTTGGGAACTCAAAAAAAAGTAATTTTTATTTCAAAATCAACTCTCAATAATATGGTATTGTTATTGTAAACGTTAACAATTAGATTTTGTTATAAATGTTCAATTGTTAAATAATGCCTTCGATAATTTTGAATATTTTTGTATGTGGAAAAGGTTCGCTCCACATCCACGGACGTAACTGGGGAGGATTTGAACCTTGGTGCTATGTTCTTCTTTATAGTTTCAGATCAAACTTCTGCCGTCCCATTAATAAAACTTTCGAGGAGAGACAAATCTTAGAGACCTGGATTTCCTTTCGATATCCTTTCAATTTTTTTTTGAAGTTTATTTTGAAATGCCAATGGCAACGTGGAGTTCATTTGGCGTATTTTACTCATTATTTGAATACTTTAGTAACGCGCGGCTACTAATACTGCGTTCCGGAATGCGATAAAAGTGATTCGCAAATCTGACAAAAGTCACAATTATTAGTATTATTACTCAATAGATCTCATATTTCATCGCATTTCGGAAAGCAGAGAGGAAAATATGTACTGAAAATATGCTTCATAACTGGATTTTAGCTAAAATATGCAAATACCGCTGAAGAAGTCTCAAATATGCGAAAGCATATGCAAATGCATATAATCCGGTCTCTAGTGATGATATATGGATAGTCTGAAATTTACAGAATATTCTGTTGTAACCTTATCATCCAGTAATCATAAATATTTTACGAAAATACATTTTGTTCCACGTTCCACAATAAATTAGCGGGCGATCACTGAAACATATAATTGAAAAAATTATTATACTACTATTATATTTCTAAAAATGAATAATTTTATAAATAATGGACCATCAGAAATTGTTTAGCCCAAATGTCTGTAATTTTCGAATGTTGAGTCGAGAATGGCCTCAAACGATAAGGTTCGACTCTCTGCTGACGAATCCGTGATAAAATTCAATTCTGTCTGTGAGGCCTTCCGTCCTTAAACACGATAACTTTTGAAAGGATTTTTGTAGAGACTTACTTTTAGGGTAGGTTTGTCTCCTGAATGCCGCTGTTGTTAACCAGCAAAATCGTACAGGGTGTTCCATAGAATATGATCATTTAAAATTGTGTTCCTCAATATCTCAGACTGAACAAAACCGATCGAAATGAAACTTTGTGGTCATATGTAATATCTTAAAAAAAGCCGAATACCATTTCGTTGCCATAGTGTTAACAAAATCATGGAAAATTCAATCGGAATATTGAAAACAAAAATCCTTATACTTCCGCAACAAAATATCCAATTCGATTGAAATTTATTTTGAGGGTAAAGATTTTTATATTACATGTTCAAGCTGAATTTCAAGAGGATCTCATATTCAGAACCCTAGAATTTCATTTCCTTCTAAATTATTAACAAGAACATTGGTAGTGAGACAACATGAAGTATACTTGAATTCGCAAAAAATGTTTGTTCACACCTGGTTAGCTCCACTATTATTGATACAGTTTTTTGCTAATTGTTCCTAACTTTAACACCAAAAATGTTTTCGGTACAGGCTCAAAAAAATCGAAGACATGAACTGATGAGGACCAGCGAGTAAAAGTTTCAGATGCAAGCGTATTTGGGTGGTCCAGATCACTTCAGCTGCATGACTGCCACAGGGCATTTGCGATAATCGAACAGCTTGTACAGTCCTCGAGAAGCCTCAAGTCACACTCTTTATGAATAAATATAATGTTCATTCAGGAAACGCGTTTATCTTTTCATAAATTGAATTCCGAATTATTGTCGATTGGTTCAACTGAATCGTTGCGAATTTTAAAAGAGTGTGTCTTATATAAAAGCTGTTGACGTGAAGTTCTTGGTGATGGAACATTTACAGAAATAATATTTCGGATATTTTCATCAACAAAAATTTTGAATGACTATATTTTATGAAACACCCTGTTTGATTTCGCTGGTTAACAAACTTAACCGAGTCATTTGGGAACCGAACTCACCCTGAAAATCTCAAGTCTCCAGGACAATCCCTTTGAAAGTTATTGTGCTAACGGACGGCCGGCAGAATTGAATTTGACCACGAATATTCGTCATCAGAGAGTCTAACCCTATCGTTTGAGACCTCTTTCGGCTCAAAATTCGAAAATTACAGACATTTGGGCAAAACTATACAGGGTGTCCCAAAACTCGACGTCAACCTGTAACCGGGTGAAAAGGCAAGTAATGCTGGTTGTCAGAAATATAAAAAAAAATCTAAGTTGCATGATTTTAAAATGATGGGCATTCAAAAAAACACGCAAAATTCCACACCCTGTGACAGTCTTTTCGCTCCTGTTGCCACAAATATCAACTTTTTCCATTTTTTTGCTGTGTAACCTTGAATAATGCTTGTCTAAACTGTAATCAAAATTTGGATACCAGCTGCTCTAGGTTTCATAAAAATAGGGCTTGCTTCTCAGAAAAAAAATTCAAAACAAAAAATTGCCTAGTTATAACTGACTGTATTGAAAAAAAATGTACTACGCAAGTTTGGCATGTTTGGTCAAAACTTGGCGCATTCAGTAAGGATTCGAAAATGGTATAATACTTGTTAAATTGTAGCTGCCGTTGTTCACATTTATTTTCGATTGCCTTTGAATACACTTTTTCTTAAACTGCTTCCCAGTAAAAAAGTCCAATGGATTCAAGTCCGGTGAACGGGCTGGCCACGAGATTGGACCTGGAAAAATCATTTCCCTGGAATTTTTTTTCTGGTAACATTTTTTCCCGGAAGATGGATCGGGCGTTCTGGTCCAATCTGGTGGCCGGCCGTTCACCGGACTTGAATCCATTGGACTTTTTTACTGGGAAGCAGTTTAAGAAAAAGTGTACTCAAAGGCAATCGAAAATAAATTTGAACTACGGCAGCTACAATTTAACAAGTATTATACCATTTTGGAATCCTTACTGAATGCGCCAAGTTTTGACCAAACATGCCAAACTTGCGAAGTACATTTTTTTTTTCAATACTGTCAGTTGAAACTAGGCAATTGTTTATTTGGAATTTTTTTTCTGAGAAGCAAGCCCTATTTTTATGAAACCTAGAGCAGCTGGTATCCAAATTTTGATTACAGTTTAGACAAGCATTATTCAAGGTAACACAGCAAAAAAAAAAGTTGGAAAAAGTTGATATTTGTGGCAACAGGAGCGAAAAGACTGCCACAGGGTGTGGAATTTTTCGTGTTTTTTAAATGCCCATTATTTCAAAATCATGCAACTTAGATTTTTTTTATATTTTTCTGACAACCATCATTACTTGCCTTTTCACCCGGTTCCCAGTTGACGTCGAGTTTTGGGACACACTGTATAGGCACTCGTTTAACGAGCGTTCATAAACCACTTCAAACTTACAACTTTCAGAAAAGAAACTTTCGTCTCTTTTTGAATATAATTGTCATTTTTGACAGGTCTCTGAAAACATTCTTCGATATCTTTGATCTAGCTTTGATTGACTCAGTTGTCAAACAATTCATTTGATCTCTTGTGTGCTGGATCTTCTATTGAAGCCAAGATTAACCTTTTATTGAAGCCGAGATTAATGTTTTGAGATCAACAGATGGTTGACTGACGATCGATTATCGACAATTCATCTTCTTCTAATAATCTGCCAATCTAGAAGTTTACCTCATAAAATCCTGTGGTTTTAATTCATAGCATGTTGAACAAGCTTTGATGTATCAGTACTTTCCTGTTAATATGATTGTTCATGCTTTTCGATTCTAACATTCGTCTATTCAATAGAGGGTCTACCACACTTACAAGATACTTATAATTATAATAACTTCATATATGCAATTTTTGGTTACTTGGTTCTCATTATAAGTTTGACTTCAGTTAGATTTGTACCACTGAAACAACGCAGAATATTCAGTTAAAAATGTTAACAACACTAACGAAAGTGTTACATTCCGATCTATCAAAAGGCACGGTAGGAATTATACATTCGAATGCGATTATTCGATTCGGCATGTCCAAAAATGTCATCTCAAAAATAGGAAACGAACTGAATAAAAACAATTGAAATTAAATGTTCACTGAGTATGTTAATTACAGTGGAACTTTACTATAACGAACGCCTGTATAACGAATTTCGTACAAGACATTGCACCTTGAATAATTCCATATTAAAAACACTCTCTAAAACGAAGTATATTCTCTCCATAGCGAAATATTAAAAAAACATCACTTTTTGAATGGGTATTGTCAAGAAGGTATAAATAAATTGAAAATAGTAATCATCGAAATGAATACAATCTTATTTATATATTTTCAACTTATCTTTGTTTCAAAAATTTGTTAGGTTAGCCTCCTTAAAGAAGGTATAAGGTTGGGGTTTTCCTAAATTTTTCCGGACGTACGTAGTAAATTCCGACCTTAAACTAAATCATTACGGCGGGCAGAGAGATCCTTCTGAAACAGTTTTGAATACACCCTTGGTTGCTTGGTTTCAATCTAACCATTACGATAGTGTGACAAGTTGTGCGAAAATGTCTAAAAGAAAGTGCTTAAGTTTGAATGATAAACTTAAATTCATCAGTGAAGTCGACTGGGACATTGCCGACTGTAGAAACGAATTTTCTGTATAACGAAATTTCTTTGTAACGAATTTTTTTGCCTGTTTAGCGCTTTCGCTATAGGGAATTTCAATCACCTCATCATTGAAATACATTGGCGGCAAGTGAAATGTGAACGACTAAATAGAAAATGGCTATTTTAGTTGATTAAATGAGCTTCGACACAAAATGGTTATATTCTGAAAATTGACATTAAAAATAATTTGAAGTGGAGCCCAAATATCATGGACATACCGATTTGGAAATTCACATCGAAAACATACGATATACAAGGCATCAGACAGAGAATTCTTCCCTCCAGTTGCACAGATGAATAGGCGAGATAATCAAGTGCGATAACTGAATGAATTCAACTGTCTTACTGCGATAATCTAGTCTCGTCTCTCTCTTATCGCAGTATGGTAGGGAACCCGAACTACACGTATAGAATTTTTAATTTGTCAGGCTGCCCGTAATACTCGATTCAAGTATTTACTGTTGCCTACCATACGAAAGAATTACGCTCCTCTAAACGAAAAGAGAGAGACAAGACTAGAATAATGGAGTAAGACAACTGAACTCAGTGTGTTACAGCCAGTGATTGTCTCGACTATTCATCTGTGCAACTGGAGGGAAGAATTCTCTGTCTGATGCATTGTATATCGTATATTTCAGATGTGAATTTCCAAACCTGTATATGAATATGGAGCTCAAAGTACAATAGAAAAAAAATCGTTCATATTTTGCTTGCTGCCACTGTACTTGGTACCTACATTTCAGATGATAAGCTATTCTGACATATGATCCTATGGTATGCCCCATCACAAAAATAACGAAATATTACGAGTAGTAACCCATCTATGAATAGAAATTCCCAGCATTCATTCCTAATGAATCGTCGTTTTCTCCAAATCGAGACTAATTCCCATTGACAGCTCAATTCAGCTCAGTTTTATCACCGGAAATAATAAACCAAACAAACACACTGATGAATAACCATAAAACACGGAACGAAACACGACATCGTTTCAACACCTGCAGGAAACATAGAAAAGAAAAAAATCACCATTATCAATTAGCATCGGCACACAAAACGCAAGTTTCATCGAAAGTCAACACCGACAAAGTCACAGATCTCAAACAGCGAGGTTTTTCTTTAATTACCTGAACAAATATCAAATGGCCACGTCGAAAAGTATTGACCCTATTTCAAATTGTATGTTCTTGCCTCTAAGCACGAATTCCGTTTAATTTTAAAGCAGTTCTCACAGGTGGGCTGATATATGGCTTGAATAGGAGTCACATATTGAGCAAGACTCTATAAAGTAATCAGATATAAATGACGACTTGTACGAGGTACCTGCGAGAAGTTAGCATCTTTCTAGAGGCTTAGATCTAGTCCATATTTCAACCTACGAAATCCTGAAAGACTTCCATTATTATTATTAGACGTTGCCTCATCCATCTCAGACGAAACATTTGAGAAAAGTTAGATTTTGAGAGCTCACTCATTGTGAAGCAATACGGCAATTACCTCAAAATTTTTATAGGACTGGAGATGTACGTCAAATTTATTGATACAAAATCTATATCGGAATTATTTTTGGAAAATTATTTGAAAAATTGAATATGTGAAAAATCTATAATTAAAAATATCATAATACTATCCTCTTGAAATTTCACATGAACATTCAATAAAGTGATCTTTATCCTCAAAATAAGTTTTACCCGAGTCGGATATTTTGTTGTGAAAATAAAAGAATTTTTTCATATTCTCATTGACTTTTCTTTGTTTCTGTTGACACCGTGGTCACATAATTTCTTATAAGTTTTTTTTTATTTGAGTAGCTTGCATGTGATTGCGTCTAAGATAGCTTTTGAGAAACAAAAATTTTAAATGGTCATATTTTATAGAATACGCTGTACAATTTTGCTAGTTAACTTTACCGTGGCAAATAGGAACCGAACCTACCCTGAAAGTTTCAAGACTTTAGGACTATCATTTCGAGAAGAATCGGACAGATGGCCCCACTGAAAGAATTCAATTTGACCACGGATTTATCAACAGTGAGTCGAAAATTATCGTTTGAGACCTTTTTTAGCTCAGAATTCGAAAATTGTGGACATTTGGGCAAAACGATATTACCTAGCACACTCGTTTAAGTAGAACAAAAAAGTTTGAATCAACTCAAACCTATTAATTAGAAACATGCCGATCGAATGGATTGGCACAGATAATATTATTTTTCTGTGAGATTGGTGTTCTCAGTCAAAAGTCACATTTTCAATATAAAATTTACTCAACACTATTCGAAGATATATGTCCGAGAGCTGGCACGAATTTTAGGGTAGGTATTTGAAGCAAGCTGAAAACTTGTCAGATACCTCTCCTATTATATCCCAACTCGGGATTGCAGACCTGGCTGGTGAGTAGCGGGGCTAAATCAACCCCTACATTTTTTTAATTTTTTTTCCCAAAAATATATTTGAGGCAATATGCAATTTATATATGTTGCAGTGTAATGCTTTATAAATACTAAAAAAAATAGGCCAGATAATTTAATCGGGGTTTTAACATTGCCAGACGCGTGCAAAAATATTTTGCAAAAAATTATAAAAAATGTTTTTGAGGCAGCTTGAAATTTTTATGGAGTGTTATTTATAACTTAAAAATAAGATTCCCAAAAAGACAGATCATTTCGGTAGGGCTTTCTATCTGAAAAAAAAATAAATATTTTTAAAAATGTAGGGGTTGATTTAGCCCCGCTACTCACCAGCCAGGTCTGCAATCCCGAGTTGGGATATAATAGGAGAGGTATCTGACAAGTTTTCAGCTTGCCTCAAATACCTACCCTAAAATTCGTACCAGCTCTCCTACTATATCACTTGAGACTAATCCATAATGGTATAATCATTGTTTAAGGAAAACAATGGAACAATGTCCCTGATCTAACCTTCTTTACTTGGTTGCTTCGCAATCAGGTCCAAAAAGAAAAGACAAATGTGACTGCATCAAATCAAGAACTAGGGCTTTACGCATCTGATTGAAAATCAGTAATTGTTCGCCTCCTTTAAAATTTTTGAGCTAGTCTTCTCCAAAAATAACACTGTTTTCACTACCATTAAGACGAGGCTATCCTCAGAATATCTAAGGAAGGTACAGGTAATGAGAGAATGAAGAATCAGAGAATCTGATTGTCTCTGAACAACTACACCTCATCTGCGAACCTCTCTAGTGATTTAATGATGAAGAAAGTAAGCACTGAGAAAAAATTCTGGACACTGCTAAGTAAAAGAGAGGAATGGGAACGGGAATACACCCACTATAACCTCAAATAAAATACCGTAAAATGGTATACAGTTGGTTCCAAAACCTCTACAGGAGCTGGAGCTGGGATATACGGGCCAAGTACCAAGTGTACACTGTCGCTAGGCTCCTGTATGAGCGTCTGTCAAGCGGAAATCTTAGCTATTGAAAGATGTCTAGATATACCTAAATCAAGAAAGAAACTATCAGAAATGCAATATAGCCAAACACTCAGATCGTCATCGACTCAAAGATGATCTGGGAGTGCCGGAACCAACTCAATGAGATCTTTTCAATCTGGGTTTCCGGCCATTCGGGAATCAAAGGAAACGGAGAGGCCAATACACTCGCCAAAGAGGGCACACGAATGTCACTCATTGACCCAGAACCCTTCTGTGGTATAGGTATATGTACCTATAAGAAGGAGTTTCTGGAGAAGGAGAAAGCCAAGGGGAAAAAACTCTGGAGGAATCTCCCAGACAACTTTGAAACAGCAAAATCCAGAAGATATCTGGATCTTGGTAAGAAACAATTACACCTCCTCACTGGCTTCCTTAACGGACACTGTCGCCTCAAGAAGCACCTGTTGAGGATGGAATTATAACACTGACGAGTGTAGGTTCTGTGGGGAGGAGGAAGAAACCCCCATTTACCGAGTCACGGAATGCTTTGGCATTGCGAGCCTTAGGAGAGAATGCCTTGGGCGAGAAACTTGTAGGAGCGAGGAACTAGCCTCGTTGAAGCCTTCACAAATGTTGAATTTCATCAGATATCTGGAACTGGAAGACGAGCTGTGAAGGGTGTGGTCAGAACACCTCTGTAAGGAGGCACAATAGACCTTGAGATCGCAGTGAACTATAACTCCTCTTTAAACTAACTGAACTAAAGTTCCATTAAGACTCCAAATGATGAGTGGCCCTCGTAGCTACCTGCAAGGAAGTTCTCAATGACAAGTCTCTGTCGAGATATGTATTTACTACGAACGTAAATAATATTGCGTGCTGTAGTATGTATCTAGGACGGCTCGAATCGCCGGAAATGCAGTTAATAAATTGAGTTATTTAAACACTCTTGATCCCCGGCGCTGAAACTGATACCATGGTATGGTCTTTGGAGCTGGATGAGTCAGATTTTGCCCGAAGAAGTCGATTTTGTGGAAGAAATTGTATCCAATCACTGGTTTGTTCGCTCAGTGAGAACCATTGCGTTTGGGAAATAGCTCTACTTTTTTTAGCAATTGTACTAAGTAATAAAATGTGTGTACTAATGTCACGGTATAAGCGGAGCCAATGTATTGAGGCATTTCAACTTATGATTTAACAGTTACAATTTCCTTCGGGATAGAGCTTTACCAAAGTTATCGTATATCTTATGTAGGTATGGAAGAAAGTTGTCACAAATGCGTTTGTAGAGAATTAATTCACCTATAAAATGAGGTAATATCAATCATTTCAATCGAATGAAAGAGAAAAAATTATTTTCAACGAAAGATGGAAGACGGATAGTTCTAGTTTTTCTGCTACCAAGTTCATTAGAAAAAACTTTGAAAACGGTAGGTAACAGAAGGAAAAAGTGAATGAAGCGTTTGTAGAGAATTAATTTACCTATAAAATGAGTTACCAACCATTTTAATCGGATGAACAGAGACCGAATTATTTTCAACGGAAGATGGAAAATTGACTTTTCGAATTTTTTCCATCTGCTACCGAGTTTATCCGATTAATTGTGAAAACTCTGAACTGATACCATCTTGGAGCTGGATGAGTCAGATTTAGCCCGAAGAAGTCGATTTTATGGAAGAAATTGTATCCCATCGCTGGTTTGTTCGCTTAGCGAAAACCATTGCGTTTGGGAAATAGCTCTACTTTTTTTAGCAATTGTACTAAGTAATAAAATGTGTGTACTTATGTCACGGTATAAGCAAAGCCAAATGAAATGAGGCATTTCAACGTGTGGTAACAGTTACAAACTAGTATATCTATTGTATTGTATTTCTCAGAATATGCAGAGGAAGATGTAAACAGACAAGCATGCATTTGTACGTAGGATGTAAGAGTACAGAATAAAAATGATCGTTTTTGTATGGCTCATACGCTGAAATTTACATATCTTCTTCATTGAAATAATGTTTCTTTTTCTTTCATCTAATTTGGCAGAATATCTCGAAAGTTCATCTGAAAAAACAGAAACTGACATACATAAATTAATAATGTAGAAATGTCGTGGCTATGTTGGAATTAAAATACAATTGTATCTCGTCGGTTGAATGCAGAACAATCCCAAGTCCGTTTTTCCAGAAAAACGGCTTATGGCTTAAAAATATGCTTGATACTATGCTCCATCTGATACAGAAGTGTTGCAAGTCCATCCTATATCCTTACACCACTTTTTCAATTTCATATAAACTCACGTGATAGTTCAATCTAGCGATTAAGTGGATATAGCATAGTTCTGACCCATGAATTCGGACTCAATATAGTTCTGCATTCAACAGACGATCTGTTGTCCTTGAAATCTTTTTGCTATTCGAATAAGGTTGTTTTATAGTCTGTAATAACTAGCAGCTTATAGAACTCATAAATGATCAGTAGCCTATGTCACCTTAAATATCGACTTGAATTTCGCAATGATATTGAATACTTGGAAGTTTATATAAACTTGAAGAAATATGTGATACTGAAAAGAATTAACAATTAACTCCATAATTAAGGTTTAATTTTACTTTAATTTTTTTTTCTTTTCAGATAATGAGGAGACATATTATGCAGTGGATTCTCTGGATATTATTATCTACCCTATTTCATGGTATCTTCTGTGATGACGACGATTTAACTAGTAGAGGTAATTATGTTTCATTTTCTCAAAAGACGTTATCGAATCACAGACAGTTATTATATTTTTTGTTGATATTGAAGTTATTTTAATTCCCTTGTATTATATGAACCAACTGTGGCGAAGGCAGCTGAATAAAAAAAACTGATGAAATCAAATTGCCTTTAATTCATTCGTTGTTTGTGAAAAAAATACGAACAGCAATACCCTCGGCTATATTCATAGATAAAAACCAGCACATGCATCGAACAAAAAAAATAACTCAACTTACAAAGTAAATACGAAACAAAAATTTCTTCCTAATAAGTGTAATTAGTGTACAGACAAAACAGCTACCTCAGAACTCATGTTTGTATTATTTAAAAAAATCTACGTAACTAAAATAATTCGTAATGTTTAATACAGTGGAACTTCCCTATAACGAATTTCTGTATGACGAATTTCTCTGTATAACGATTTTCTGACAAGACATTGCACCTTGAATCCAAATTCCATGTTGAAAACACCCTGTAAAACGAAGTAAATTCTCCCTATAACGAAATATTCAAGGAACATCACTTTTTGAATGCGTATTGGTAAAGAGGTATGAGGTGGGTTTTTTTCGAAATTTTTCTTAAACAGTTTTAAATACAACCCTGGCTGTTTGGTTTCAATCTTAGACCTTTGTCTAAGGTTTCAATTTAACCATTAGGCTAGTATGAATGTTGTGCGAAAATGTCTAAAAGGAAGTGTTTAAGTTTGAATGAAAAACTTAAATTTATCAGTGAAGTCCACCGCGATATTGCCGACTATAGAAACAAAATTTCTGTATAACGAAATTCTTTATAACGATTTTTTTTGCGGATTTAGCGCTTTCTTTATAGGGAAGTTCTACTGTAGTTATTTCATTTTGGGACTTATGCATAGACATGCAGATTTTTCGATTTGGAAACGAATTCTTCATCACTTTCACAACGTAGTCTTACTAAATTACAGACATTCGATCAACATCATTGCACTCCTGCGCAAAAATTAAGCATGCAGTGAGATTGTTATGAACAAATGCGAAATTTCAACATGATAATATAAATTCAATGAATGATGTCGTAAGAAAATATTGATGTTTTACGGAGATGCAATTTGTTTTTCATTCTATAACATTTTATTGAATAACTTCAGAGTATAACAATGACAAGTTTTCATCAAAGTGGTTTAGTTTTATACAGATTTTCTTCAGTTTCCTTTTCGTTTTTGAAAGGATCCAACATTACTATTATTCTGAATGGCCAAACAAAAAAAGACAGTGACAAATAGTTCCGATTTCCAGAAAACTTTTTAGGTTTTCACTCCCAGTCTCTGAAACAGAAATAATTTAAAAAATTTTAATTATTATAAAATGCTCATGAGAAAATCTTTGCACTAATTTCTCAAGACCAAATAAGTTTTGAAAAAAATTGTTGCCTAAGAGTAAAACTAAAAAAGGAAATAAATGAAAAGGATAATGAAACGGTGTCTATATCAGTCTCCTTCTTCAGAAAAACTTGTAAAATCTTTGAATTTTTAATTATTTCTATTTCAGAGACTGGAAGTGAAAACCTAAAAAGTTTTCTAGAAATGCAGCATCCTCCCAGATTATATTTCAATCGATATCTGAAATATTTCCGAGTTTCGGTTACTCATGATATTTCATACTTTTTATAATAGGTATTTAATATGTTTTTTTTTCATTCAAGCACTCATTCGTTTTCTTCCCGTTTAAATCAGGAATATTGCACATATAATCACTCATAGACTCAATATAAGTAGGTACTTCTTTTTTGTCTAGCAGTTTATTCAAACTCCGATAAAACGTCATTCTTCGAAATAACCAACCATACTCGAAGCCCGATGGGTCTGGAGATATCCTATGTTAAGAAGAATCAAATTACCACTAGAAGATACACCAAACAAGTTGTCCACTCAACATCGTCTTGGCATCCATCAATTAGAGAGGGTCTCTAATGCCGTCCATTGTTGTTATCTCTAAGCTTTTGTGAAATTTAATAACAACACCTAGAGCTAATATTGATTCCGATAATTTCCAATAATCTGAGGCAATTTGTGAGCATAACTTATGGATCTGATAGCGTCAATAATTACACATTGTTAAACATTTGAACAAATAAGCAAACAATACAGCCATTATTTGAAGAGTTTGTTGGAGGAGAGTATGACACACTGACCTCTTATGCTATGGGAGTTTTAATGGCACCTATGTTTAGGTCTCTTGCTGGGATTTGATTGAATTTTTATATAAGTTTGGTTGAGCCGGAGAAATTTGACGAGGATGTTTAGGTGGAAATGGATTTATGATAAATTAATTGATTTGGTTCATTTGTATGACGTTATTTGTCATATGAATTCAGAGGAGTAACTCAAAAAAAACGATCATGTGTGTTTTTTATTATTTTCGGAATAATTTTAATTTATACCAATTATGATAGCTTGTAAAGGGTTTTCCAATAAGAGGTGTTAGTTTGATATTCATTATAAAGATGCCGTTAATAGTGAAAAATAACATCAGGCGAATGACCACAACGACCACTCTTACCAGACCATATCCTTTTAATGAAAGTTTCCATAACCAAATCGCAAAGTGGCTGCCCTATGTCTTCGATAGCCTCACGAATTCCATCTTTGAGGTCTGGAGTCGACGTGGCCCCGAAGGAAGAAGTCGCAAGGTTTTAAATCACAAGATCTCGGTGGCCAATTGTGATCAACTCTTCCAGAGATAACACGGTCCTGAAACTTCATGCATATCAACGACCCAATCAGCAAAGCTACGACGTTGTTGATGATCGGCTGGCTTGAGTTCTTTTCTGAACTTCATAAGCCTTAAGACCCAAATCTTTTTGCAAAATACGGTGTAATGACGTTTGTGGAATGCCTAAATCCAAATAACGACGAGGAATGGAGAAAACTGGCTTTTCTTCAACACTTTCGGCTACAGCAGCAATATTCTCGGCTGTTCTTGAGCGACGTGCATGGGTTTTATTCTTCACATCATTAGCTAGTCCCAACAGCTCGAATTTTTCCACGGTCCGACAAGGTTATTATTTATTTATTTATTTATTTATTAGCGTATGGCAACATCGCAGGCAATTACATAACAAGTATAATAAAAATAAACTGCTTTTGCCATCTATGTTGAGGTGGCAGACTCGTGTACACTTGGTCCGAGTTTCCTTGTCAAATGGTCCTTAGAAGAACAGTTTAATGATTGTGTCATCATTCATTGTTCGAGTTTTACGAACCGTCTCTGCCGGATTTTCACCATTTTTATAGCGAATTTTAATAATTTCAATGCGTTCTTGAAGCGTCTATCGTTCAGTTTTTATTAATGGCGTAGTTTCTACTTGTCAGATTTCAAAAAATAACAGCTTCAAAAGAACCCGAAATAGCGGGCTATTCAAAATAACACCTCTTATCGGAAAATCTTTTGATATCCAAGTGAATCTCGAATGAACATTTCTTTAGTCACAGTCGAGTGATATTCGTCAGACAGTTATCGCAAGACACAACTTTTCGGGGTCTACAGCCCTATAAAAAAATATGAAAAGGGATGATCTTTCACGGCCTCAGATGTTCAAGGAACTGTCTAAACACCAACAATATTGGTTAATCATCTCCCATAGACTTAATAAGCTGTATTTTGCCTTGGATGTCGAATTAAGAATTGGCCTGCCACAGCTCTTTTTGAATTCCCTGAATTCAGTTCTAAGAGTAAAAAACCTTTCTTCCAATCCAAATCTCTAGAATATCTCAATTTTGAGCCAGTCTCAAAGAGTTGAGATGAATTCACCTCTATAAAACACATGGCTGAATCTAAATTTTATCAATCACTCATCTTCAAAAATGATCCATGGACACTTCAGAGAGTTTCAGGTACCTCAATATGGCGTGGAATATGTTATAGTGAAAAATCGATTTGATTTAAAACCTATAACGTGAATCCCAGCAAGCAAATGATAGCATCAAAAAAGTTACCTATGCGCCAAAGCCCAACATCTTAAGACACCAAGGTCAATACTTTCCTCGATTTTATAATAATTCATACCATACTCCTAGTAAAAACACTCCATCTTGTTTCAGATAAAAATAAGACGAGCAGGGACGTATTCGCCCCACGGATGGACTACGAACAATGGAAACCACTAGGCAGAGGCGACCCCCTGAAAAACGACCCCACATACGACTACGTGCCACCAGTTCTAGATAGAGTCCATTACTGGATAGACCCTTCTTCTAGAAAACCGGATGCACCCAACTCCGACAACCACAAAACCGAAATTTTACTTCTCGGCGTGTCATCCAAGAAACCCAGCACAGGTAGTTACACGGCAGATTCCAGGAAAGACGTATACGATTCTTTCATGAAGTTTGTTGATGGTCCTAAATTGAACAACCACCAGAAAATATCAAGACCACAGTTCAATACTGATTATTTCCCGTCGTTCAACCGTAAACAGTTTTCGGAAAGGAATGCATACTCTAAAGGCAGCGATCAGAGAATTCCCTATACAATATTGGTTCCACCTCCTTTATCCTTCAACAAACCAAGCACGTCTCAGCCCCTTCCTCTGACGACTTTCTCAAATGTACCCTTCTCTTCTTCTCCAAGACCTGTGGAGTTTCCAAAGGCTCCATCAACAGTTTCATCATTGACATCATCTGCATATCTGAAATCGACTTCCTCCGATGTCACAATACAACCTTCCAACCTTATTTACTCCTCGAGTAGCTACAGTAGCCCTGACGAGTGGAACAAACCTGTTACTGAGAACACCAGGTATAAACCTACAAGGAAAACGACACCCTCATCGAAATCTATACATTCCAGTAACAATAACATCAACAATAACTACAAGGATATCGTGTTTGCAGAAAAACCAAATCCAGAATCCTTCATTCAGATAGATTTCAGTCTTCCAACACTCAACTATTCTCACAAACCGTTGCTTGAAGCTGGTAGTGACCACAATATCAATTTTATTGCAGCTCCTTCATTTGGAAGTAACGTTGAAATAATGCATAAAGGTGAGGTATCAGATGATAACCTTGACATCTCCAATACGTACGTGAAAATAGGGAAGACTGAGGCCCAAGTGCATGCCTCTGATGATGTTGCTTTACCAATAATAGCACAGCCTATAAGTCCTCCAGATATGGATAATATGAAGGTCTTCTCCCACATTGAGCATCCAATGCAAGACGATATCTTAACGTATACACCTCTTACGTTGCAAACTCTTCAAGATATGCAAACGATGCAACCACCACCTATAACCATGAGTCCAATTTTCACTAAACCAAGTCCACCTATGATCAAAAGGGAGAAAAACATGGATTCCAATGAAGTGATTCCAACTCAAAACAGTGATTTCCGAACACAACCCACTAGACCTACGACTACTGAGACTACAACTGAATTTATAACCACCACTTCAACTGCTTTGACGACTGATCCTATTTTCAAGCACTACAAACAACCAATGGAGCCTATGCGTGGTCCTTTGTATTTGATAATTCAAGGTCACTCCAAGGTTAAGACTTATGGAGCGAGCAAAGCCATACATGGCATAGCTATTCAAGAAACTAACGAAATATCAGACGTAAGGGAGGAAAAAGACCCTTATGGAGTTGAACATTTACATAACTACCCAATGCAAATGGAGGAAGACAAGAAATTCCGCCATGGTAGATCAGAAAGCCTGCAAACCTTGAAGCACGTAGTTCTGACAGGTCTTGGTGCCATAAATACTTCCGATTTGAAAGATACGGAAATTGACAGATCTGATAAGCAGGAGACAGAAGTACAATCAGGGTTTGAGGTGTCTTCTAGTGTGATTTCTGAGGAAAAATATCACAAGGGCATAGTTGAGGCCGCTAGAAAGCTGAAGAACTTCAGTGACAGTAGGAAGCGATGAAGCGACTGAATATTCAGAAATTAAAATTGCTAAAGAGGCTAAATTCAAAAATTATTGTGATTTGACATTAGGTTTTAAGACTTATATTTAATATTATTTATTGTTTTATGCAATTTTTATTCAATTAAATAGATTTGGAAGATTCAGTTTCGATTTTTTTGCCTGAATCATCAAACCATTTGGAAGGCACTCATACAAAGTTGTTAGGAATGGATTTTTTTGGAAAATATTTCAGTCATCTGAAAAAGATAAGTAAAAGAGTAAAAAATAAAACAAAAAGCAGTTGAAATGATTCAATATTTCAGTTTTGAATTCAAAATTTATCCTATGAATGATCGTCACTAATGATCTGTACATGTTTTGTTCAGAGACCTCATCCCACCTGTCTACATCAAATAACATCAGCAAAATTAATGATGACACAAAAAAGTTGTGAAGGAATGTGAAAGAAAATATATTCCCTATAAAATCAATAACAATTCACTGGGAGACCCGCATTTAATTCATTGGAGATTTCTAGACTTGTTATTGATTCACCACATGAGAAAAACTTGTCTGAAATGAGCTTTCCATAAATCGAAAGGATGGACATTGGTACTGAATAAACCAAATAAAATATACAGGTAGTCTATTCGCGATGTTATTTCACTCTACGTGGAATGAACACTGTATTGATTTAGGAGATCGATGTTTACTTCTGCATTTATTTGGGGTAGACTTATTTCGTTCAAAATAAACAAATTAACTTTCAGTAATATTTCATGAAATTTTTCGAACTATTCGAGTTTTCGAACAATTTTTCAGAATCTTAAGCCATAGTATTGAAATTGCTTCACTTCAAAAAAAATAAGCTAATAGCACATTTTCGGAACAAATTGTTTCACTTGTTTCCACGCACTATTTCTTAAATATATCAAAAAGCAATCTGACAGCTTCCTCTGCAACTTTGTTGTGGTCCATTTTTGCATCGACTTTAAGGAAACTTTGATTAAGTTGACTGCTATGATTAAATTTGTTTACAATGTTCAAATCCAGTTCATTTTGGACATAACACCATCCATTCGAAGCCCAAATCAAAGTGTTGATCACAGTTTTCCTTTTTGAAAATTCAAAAAGAAAATGTAATATTTCTCACCACTATACTTTGTAGCTTTATTGGTATGTGGGTTTTGACGCATCAAATGAAAGGTACCTAATTTGAATGTTAGAATTTTGAGCCGAATTAAATGATCTCAAACGATAGTTTTCGACTCCCTAATGACGAATCCCGCCGTGAAATATATGTATGTATAGTGAAATGAGCAGGTACTCAAACTACCTTCATTCGATGTATCACAATCCATATACTTATTCCTATTTGAAAAATAGTTGAGGGGTGAGGGGCGTAAGGGGTGAGAGATTTCAAACTCATAAAAAGCATGGGGAAACCTGCTTTCGAAATTACAAATCCATGGATTCGTAAATTCACCTAAATAATAATTAGTAAAAGAATAATATCATTGCATGATAGGATAAATTGCTTTTGAAATTACAAATCGACAGGTGCAAGGATAATAAATCTTCGTACAAGAATTGTTGACGAGTTACGTTATATTTTGGACACACCGTATATAGGTACCTACCTAATTGAATATGTCAATTTCTGATGAAATTCTGAAAACATGTTTTTGGAGGCATGTTCTTATGATATAAATGGACAGAAGATCCCGATATTAGAAGTCGCTTTGTTAAATATTTGATTAGGCGTAGGTACCAATGCTAGATGAAAAAAGCAGGAATAAACCAAACTTAGTCTATTAAAAAAACTGCTCTAAATTGTATATTCCTGCGGTTGAACAAATACATCATCAGGTCGGCATTAAAAACCAGTACTCAGTAATGCAGTCATCTTGGACATTGATTGACTTATTGAAACCAAGTTACGACGAAAATAGAATAAAATAGACTTATGTTGGCTTAAAATACTCCCCGACACGTTTAATCATTATATATGAAGAAATGATCCTTTCATATAATACAGAAATGGACTGCGGAAACATAGTATAGTTTTTACCAGACAACAAATCGAGAAAACCCATCCTTAATTAGCTCTTCGAGTACCCCGAACGCATCAGGGACTTTTTTCGAAAGGTATCAATGTTTTACTTTCTCCTATCAATTAACTCAATTTCCAAGTTGAGTCTAGCCCTAAAAACATCAAAAAGAAAAGTTCCACGTCAATCACAGTTTCTTGGAAACGAAGTCTGGTATAAAATATGGTTTAAAATTGTAGATGACAAGTATACATTTCCTTTTACGACACTATTTATCAACTACAAAATCTTCACTGTCATATCGGATACCATATACAGATAGAGATATTTCAATCTACTTATAGGATGTCTTTCCTTTTTTATTTTGCTTGTCCGTTGAATTTTCCGGGGATCATTTCAACGAATTGAAACACGAGTATGTTATTTTTAAATCTCAATGGAAATAATGATTATGATTTTTACTACAAAAGAAATTCTATAGAAACTTTGCTCTACATATTTACCATTGTGTGAAAAATGTTTCTACATTACAAAACGGTTCACACGGAGCAAATTCAGGTGTTTTCTTCAGTGATTCGGTTTAGAAACACAAAAAGAATATTGTATATATATAAAGTGTTACAGAATAAGTGCAATCTGCATGAAGAAAAATGGCATTATGCTAAATAACTTTTGTCTGCAAATTTTATTTTTGACATGGGGTGTTAACTCTTTACCCCATACTGTGCATTATTTGGCACATTCTGTACAAATGTGGTCTTTTTTAAATCTGACTTTTTGAGTTCTTCGTAGTGGCCACAAAATCTATCAGTTTCAAGAGGTTAATATGCATTTTCTGACATACAATCAATAATTATTTTTAAAAAAATGGTAAGAAACTGAGGTATTTTAATGACAAACTTTATAATAAAAATTTTCAAAGTAGGTTTGAGATTTGAATTGCGAAGTTAAATTTATACATAGGTACTGCACTCGTCAACTTGCTTGATATACTGAACTGAGGCCTCAACATTATCTGAAAATCAGTTTGATTCCTCTCCTTTGAAAGTTTTTGTGTTTGAAGTGAGACAAAACTCAATTTGTTAGAAACAAAATTATACTATCTTACAGAGAGAGATACATTGCTATACTCCGTTCACATATTATTGAGCGCAAAGTAGGCGTTTGTTTATTTATCTGAGATTGGCAGTATTTACTGTCATGACGATGAAGATGATAAAGTTAACGTTGCCGAATGTACCCGGCCTCGTCCGATGACCTTCCGAGTTATCAGAGAACTCAGAACTCATGTTATGACAACATTGCGTATCAATCTGACAAGAAAATAAAAAACATAACCTAAAATTTCAATATACACAGTGGAATATGCCAAATTTTCATGGACTAATAGTTATTTAATCAACTAGGTTATTAAAGACAGCGACTAATGGTCAAGATATTTTATCTTCGCTCCGCTCACGCATTAATAGGTCGAGACCATTAGTCGCTAGATTAATAACCGTGTTGATTACAAGATTTTTCCGACGATCTCAACATAAATAGTGTATAAATTCTTGATTGAAATACATTCTCATTTTCCAGTAGAGTTTTGACATTTCTCGCAGTGCTTCTAAATACTTTGTGTACGGTTGCCATGAGGATTGCACATTAAAATGGCTTAAAAAATTGAGCATTAAAATGGGTCATTAATGCTCAATTTCGTACACATTAAAATAAGCTTTTATTTCGAGGTAGGCGGAAAATGTTTTTTTTTTCTATTTCGAATTTAGCATTAAGATTATAACATTTGCCAAGTTCATCAAAATAATGAGAGTAAATGAAAATTCCGAATTTATTCTATATTTTCTCTCTAATTTTTTACATGAAGTCATTTCCAGTTGGTTTTTGAAATAATTATTCGATATCTAATGCCTAATGACTCCAAATATCTTCAAAAAGATAACATTTGGTTTTAGTGATTTGTACTTATACTTCTGATTTCTTCAGATAACCTCTGAACTGTTGGATTGTCATTCAAAGCACTCATATAAATATCTAATTCATCTTCTGACGACTCTTCATTGTTCGTATGATTCTGTGGAACGATTTCAGGTTCTTCCGAATCAAAATATCTATCTTCTTCATCATGCTCCATAATTTCCATGTTGTCATATTTTGTATTGCAGTCCACGGTTTCGTAATCAAAATCTTTGTCTGCGCCGTCCAGAAAACTTTGATACATTGTAGTTATGAACTCCTCCCTCAATAATTTTTTTTCAGGTGCTGTTATGAAAACATTTCTTTGTTTAGCTTTTGGGGCCTTTTCCTCGTTTTTGTATTCACCCCATAAGGACCTGGATGTATGGGGGCTTCTAGATCTTTCATCATCTTGCATTTCTTGGTCAGAATCTGAATCCGTTTCTTCCATAGCATTGTCTTCACATTCTTCCTGGTTCATTCTTTCCTTCTCAGCATCGTTCCTCTCGATACCCTCCATTAAGATTTTAACAAAGCTTGTTTGGTCTTCTGTACAATATTTATCTCTCTCTCTGATTTCTTCTTCTGTCAAATACTTTCCGATGAGCTGATCGTACAGTAATGGGTTTCTTTTCATCATCTCAATTTCTGAGAAATATTTGTCATCTGAAATCATTTCTTTCAATGCTTCGTACCTTCTGTTTTTAACATTACACTTTTTTCTCACTAATTTTGCTTTTTCTGACAGATCTTTGAGAAGTACTCGTACATCATCAGCATCTTCGTTGTCTCCCGATGTGAATTTATCGAAATAATATAGTTGTTCTGAGAGTAAGTGACTACCGAATCTCAGAAGAAACTGCAATCTACTTTTTGAAAATATATCAACACCAATTTTGAATTTTTCAGTTTTCGTTAGATCTGCTTCTCCTCTTTGTTGGCTTTTGAAACTTATTTGGTCTATGCTTGTCAAGTAATTCAAAATCTTCACAAATTCCTTGTCTAGTTCAGTGTTCTGGTGGAAATTACTGGGAGGTTCTACAGTCTCCGGGTCAGGCTCTGAATCCATAGTCATCCTGGAACTAGAAAGATATTCATGATAAATATAAATTTCACGAAATACATAATAACAATTCTATCAGGGCTGTTTCCATTTTCAAATTGTACAATCCTATTTCAATTCAAAGCTTTATTTTGAAATTCAAAAGTATGAGAAATGAGAATTTTGTAACACACCAGCAGAGCCACCTCTCGGAAACAAAGCGAAATAAGTGTCATAACATTACAGGAATCTACAGTTTCAATCACACAAATCAAACAGCTTTGTTATGCTGATAAACGTCAGAAGTAATCACACTAACCTAACAATAAGTTGTTAAGCTAAGCATTAAAGATAATAAAACGATTAGGAAGTTTAATTTAGGTGAATGGCCAATGTGAATTCTTACCCCCAGTTAGTGATTCTTCAGTAAATAAAGTGGATGGCGTTATGTTTTGAAGGTTAGTATGTCCTTTATTCCTCTGTAGTAAATTGACTAAGAATTGTTGGAGTAAACTTCTTCCGGCAGTTCATTCCACATTTGTATTTGTCTTGCAAACAGCATGATATTAAAAGCACTGAATTCACCAAAGTCGTACAAATATACCAATTGATTGAATGTTTTTTGCAGTTAACTACTCGAGATGTCAACAATGAACGGTAGCTTCGCAAATTTGTCGGAGTGGCGCTGGGACTGGGATTCTCTGTGCGGCGCGGGAGGTTTGAATATATGGTCACCAACTACTCGTGATATAGGACTTTGTTTTCAACAATTATGTCTTCAGATACCTATTCTGTCACTTCTTGCGTTCACTTCGGCGTATTACTTCGGAAAAAACAGCAGGCCCGTGATTCGAGGAGACACTCAAATTTTGGCAATAAATTTCCGATGTTTTATGGTTCTCATAATGTCTTCCTTGCCTCTGCTTCAAGTTTATATAGATTTATACAAAAGTGAGAATAGAATTTTAAAAATTTCGTATTTCTTGTGCGCTGTCGAAGGCATAGCTTGGATCACGCATTTCTTTTTCTGTTTGTCTCTGAGGAGATTTTTCGGTAGAAGTCCAAGAGGACCAGTAGTGATGAGAGTGATTTGGACCAGTATTTTCGTTTTAACTGTTATTTCCTTGAGGAGTCATTACTTAAGGTATAAACATGCCGTTCAGCCTGATTTTAGCGTGTACCTCTCTTACACGTTCAGTTTGGTCAATTTTTTACTACAAGTGATGTACGCCATCAGTTTATTACCTGGTAGAGGTGATACTGTTCCTCTGGTATATGAAGACAGACGAAGACAAGAACAAGTGAGTAAATTAGAATTATGTATTATGAGCATTCGGGAAGTATATCTACAAATACAGAAAATATTAAAATCAAGAAAAGCCCTGAGCTGGGGCCTATTGCACCAAATACTTTGCAACTTTTCACTTCGCATTTTTCACTTTTTAAAAGAATAACGTTGCATAAAACGCATTCTTCATTGAAAAGTGCAATGTGGAAACGCAAGTGCAAAGTGAAAATCACTTCGCAGAAATTGAAACCTGGAAAAAATGTTGTGCAACATAATTAATTATCATTTTGCAAATTTGCCAGAATGCAAAGTGCAAAGTGGAAAGTTGCAAAGTATTTTGGTGCAATAGGCCCTAGGTGCATTTGGGCGTTCGTTTATTTATGGAGCTCTAATAAGGCTCTCACCTCAAAATCTTGTGTAGGACTTGAGATTGATATAATTAATACAGGGTGTTACATAATAGTATGTCACAACTCAAGAGGATCAATCTACGTATAATTTAAAGGAAAAAAGTCCGTATAAACATGGGCCCTCAAAAGCTTCGTTACGGAGCTATACAGGTTGAAATTTCTGAAAAAAATTGGTTCTTTCTTCATAACTCCTGCAGTTTTGGAGTTATTCAGTCAAATTTGGAATGCTAGCTATTTTCAACAGTCTCCATCATTGCATTCCTGAATCTTAACTAGAATCTACAGGGTGTTTTCTTTTCCGTAGCCATGTCTCCTTTTTCCCTCTCAAACTTTTTTGCTGTACGCCACTGGTCAGCGTAAAATCAATTTGATATCTTCGTTCAATTTAGAAGGTTTTTGACTGCTGTAATTTTTCGTATCTCTAACGTTTTCGAGTAAAAAAATTATTGAACTTTTTTAGTTTGATATTGAATAAGTTAAGGTTGAGTCTCAGATGACGAACTATCAAAAAAATGCAAACTTTGGGCATACCTATCGAATATTTCTATAATTTTTTATTTAGCGAATAATATACAATGTTCAATAATTTTACTCGAAACGGTTAAGAAATACGAAAAAATTACAGCAGTCTTCAAATTGAGCGAAGATATCAAAAATTTATTTTACGCTGATCAGTGGCGTACCGCAAAAAGTGTGAGAGGTAAAGAGGAGACATGGCTCCGGAAAAGAAAACACCCTGTAGGATCTAGTTAACATTCAGGACGTGCATGATGGAGACTGTGGAAATTGCTCGCATTCCAAATTTGGACTGAATATCTCAGAAACTGCAGGAGTTATGAAGAAAAAACAATTTTTTTGGAAATTTCAACAACCTGTAGCTCCGAAACGAAGCTTTCACGGACGCATGTTTTTCTTTTAAACTTACATGTAGATTCACCCCCTCACCTATACAATACAATGATGTTGTGCAATTACAACAGAAATGTTCCAAAATATGAATATTCAGTAGTGACAACTAAGGCTGACATATCAGCCCGAAAACATAAAATTCACAATTAATACATAATCTTTTGTAGGCCGATGAGAGTACCCCTCTCATAAGTCATTCTTACGTCAGTTTAGTAAACGAAGATGGTGATTCAAGTTACCTTGGAATAGCCATGGAGAACGAGAACTGGCTATCGAAGCTCCTTTTTTCATGGGCTAATCCTTTGATGGAGAAGGGTGATAATGAACTGCTCAAGGATTCAGAAGATTTGTTTGATCTACCTGGAAATATGCATTGTGGCTACATCAGCGACGAAATGGAAAAATATTTATGTAGAAGCGAAACTGTTTCATCACCGTCTTCCCCATCAGGTAATAATGTCTTTCTCGTATTATATTGTTTGAGGATTCATTCAGAATCGTGGTCTAAACAAGAATCATAGACACTATTTGAGGCGAATTTTGGCGATGTAACTACAGCTTACATAGTTGACAGTTAATTAATATACGTATGTTCTGTCAAATCATCACGTGATAGTTACATAGTTTCGTGAGTTGAGAGAAAATATACTCCGTTCGCGAAAGTTTGATCGCATAGTAGGCTTTTGTTTATTTATCTGAAGTTGGCAGTATTTTCTGTCATAACGTAGAATAAAGTAACCTTTCCGAATGTACCCGGCCTCGTCTGACGAACTCGCGAGTTATCAGAGAACTCTATAGTCCGTTTTCACGAAAGTTTGAGCGCATAGTAGGCGTTTGTTTATTTATCTGAAGTTGGCAGTATTTGCTGTCATAATGTAAGATAAAGTCAACGTTGCCGAATGTACCCGGTCTCGTCCGACGAGCTTGCGAGTTATCAGATAACTCTATGCAATATTGACAACATTGCATATCAATCTGACAGGAAAATAAGCAACAAAACCTTAAATTTTAATATACACAGTGGAATATGTCAAATTTCCATGACCAACCGACGGCTCATTCTTTCGTGAACGGACTATATGTGTATTAACTGTCAAGTATTTAACTATGGTGAGCTGTTGTTACGTCGCCAAAATTCGCCTTTGGATTCTATAATAGCTTGTCACACCAACTACGCGAATAAGTTCAACAATGTTACATATTCATTCAGATAGTGAATTTGTGGACAAATTCACAATTTAAGTAGAACGAGCGCTGAAAAAAGGTTTTTCCCATATTTTCTAGGTGCTATATACGTTTGTCTAAATTACGGCGGAGCAACCTGTATATTTTTGTTATTTGAATGCGAA
The DNA here is from genome assembly GCA_013421045.1 of Propylea japonica. Lineage (NCBI taxonomy): Eukaryota > Metazoa > Arthropoda > Insecta > Coleoptera > Coccinellidae > Propylea > Propylea japonica. The sequence goes on from CM024241.1 coordinate 92,220,067, forward strand.
ATCTACGGTTCATTCACACCAACAAGACTGAGCTAGACCCGATATTGAAACGCCGCTATGATTACAAATACGAATGTGAAGAAAAATGCAAGGCGCGAAAATTAAATCTTTTGTCCCCGAGTATCGAAAAACATACACTTTCTCCTTTCTGTTATCATCGCCATCATACACAGGTAAAATGAAAACAATGGGGGAAATTCTGATATGTCTAGAACTGAATCCTTACGGATTTCGAGGATGAAAGCTTTCATTTAATCTTTTTCCATATAGACGATGCGATGTTAGAATTTTTTTATCGGGTCGTAGACCCCGAAAAGTTGTGTGTGCGATTACTGTGTGGCGAATTTCACTCGATTGTGACTGGAAAAATGTTCATTCGATCTGAGATTCATTATATTATAATTCTTTCATATCATTCGGTGTTTAAAAGGGAATGAATGATGATGAGTTGTTTCAATTTATCGGCTCTTTCTTATCTTTGAAATCAGATAGAACATTAGAAATGAAGATGACAAGTTCCCATAATTTTTTTCCCAGCGGCCCTCCCTACGAAGATACGACCTCCTAAATTGCGCCACTGGAAATAGTCCAGTCAATTTGTGCTCAAAAGAACCCCTAGCAGGAAAGTTCTGGGTAGTTTTGATTTTTTATGTTTTTGGGGTGCTGAATCCAAATCTGAGGTTTGCTAACAAAATTTCGTGAGGGAACATTGAAAAAATTTCAAAAGAAGAGAAAAAATCTCATTCTTTGGCAGTTTTCTGCTTATAACTCGGAAACTATCAATATTTTCTATGACTCAAATAATGAAAAAAAAAATAATTTCTATGGTTCCGATGATGCGATCCTTTTGAAATTTTGCATGAACATTCAGTATATCAGTTTTCGATTCATAAAAAATATTTCACTCGAATCGGATGTTATGGAAATATGGAGATTCTTCTTTTCAATATTCCAATTGAATTTTCTATGGTTCTGTTCACACTATGGTCACACAATTTTGCATGAAGCTTATTATGAGCACCTTGCATTTGGCCGCAACATTTCATTTCGATTGGTTCCGTTTTCTCTGAGATATTGAGGAACAAAATTTTTGAATGGGCATGTTTTATGAAACAAAATATGGCCATTCAAAATGTTTGTTTCTCAATATCTCAGACAAAATGAAACCCATCGAAATGAAATGTTGCGGCCAAATGCAAGGTGCTTATAATAAGCCTTATGCAAATTGTGTGACCATAGTGTGAACAGAACCATAGAAAATTCACTTGGAATTTGAAAAGAAGATTTTTATATTTCCATAACAAAAATCTGATTCGAGCGAAATTCATTTTGTGAATTGAGACTGATATACTGAATGTTCATGCAAAATTTCAAGAGGATCGCATCATCAGAACCATAAAATTAAATATTTTTCATATATTGAGTCATAGAAAATACCTCATTTTCAACTATTATTGAGTCAAAACGGGTTTTCGCAGAACACAATTTAGGAAATTTTATGTATTTTCATTTCGTATGGAAAGGTTTTTCAAGAAAAGTTGATAGTTTTCCGAATAATATGCAAAAAACTGACCAAGAATGAGATTTTTATTCTTTTTGTGTATTTTTTTCTATGTTCCGTCTCGAAATTTTGTTAGCAAACCTCAAATTCGGATTCAGCACCCCAAAAAACATAAAAAATTAAAAAAATCAAAACTACCCCAAAACTTTCCTGCTAAAAAACACAATTCGACTGGATAAATCTATTTTAGTGGAATACGTTTCAAACTACTCGATTATATAATTTGATGAAATTTGATATGATTAATAGTATAAGGACCTCTTAAATCGCCGCACTCAAATTTCAATTAGCTTGTTCAGTTTCCTAGGGGCGGACTGGGTTGTACATTTTAATGCTTACATTTTGAACACCCTGTATGATAAGGTGCTAAAAAAACAAATTTTGATACCTTGAACATTAAGCTAGAGGAAAGGTTCAGGTCAGGTTCAGTCGATAAAATGAACTGTTTCCAAAAAAATATAACGAAAGAGGGAAGTAATTGAAATTTATTCCACTAAAATGAATTTCTCTAGTGGCGTCATTTAGTAGGTCGTATCTTCGTATGGAGGGCCGCTAGAAAAAAATCTATGGAACTTGTCATCTTACTTTTTTATGTTCTATCTGAATCCGAGAGATTTCCCACATTTTCCGGGACACCCTGTATACTAAAGTTCAACTCTCAACAGCGCCTCGATATGTTCTCAAAAGAATTACTGAATTATTGTGTCGTAATATTCATTTTATCATAGACTCAGCATTTCGCCCAATCAGTATTAATAATGGGTCTAGAACAATGCCTTGTGGTATCCCCTTCCATTTGAATGATTTTTTTGTCAAATTTTCTTCAAAATGTATATATGAATGATAAACTTGTTATATTTATTTCAGATCGTAGTCCTCCAGATGTTATTTTCGTGAAAGATAACAATTTGACTCTCCTGAAGGCATTGCACAAATGCTTCTGGGTAGAATTTTACGGAATTGGCATTCTGAAATTTACAGCGGACTGCGCTGGTTTCGCAGGACCAATGTTGCTGAACAGATTGGTTGGGTTTATTGAGGACAAAAATGAACCTCTCCAATGGGGATACTTGTACGCAGCTGGACTAGCTTCAAGTACACTTTTAGGTAAATCAAAGTTAGTTTGTTATACCATCACGATAGCTTATTATTATTCTCATGAGGCTTTTTTCAACATGTCAGAAAAAGCTCGAGATAAGGTCCGTATTCATAGTCATCCCTCAAGGTGAGGGTGATTGTGAGCGTCAGATCTCACTTGAATAGCTGTAGCCGTTTCATAAATACTCAGTGAGTGAGTTTGCCAGCCTCAACCTGAAGGAAGGCGCTAGCACCCATGAAATAAGTATGCTTGGTGAAACGGCTACAGCTACTCAAGGGTCATCTGACACTCACACTCATCTTGGGGGATGACTATGAAAACGGCCCTAAATGTTGCAGAGAAATATGGCAACATTCTATTTTCAATAACAGCGTTATTTTGACTAATATCAAAAGTAATAGCTGACAGATAGCGGGGTATTCAAAACGACATATCTCATTGGCATACCCTTAAATAACATAGTGTGATAATATGGTAAATTTTATCACATGGAAATTTTCAGGGGCCCTATGCGACTCGCATTTTCAATTCAGAATGAGCATTGTTTGTTTGAAAATGAGAAGTGCAATTGTAACCACGATTTACAGAAAAGTACTGGCTGTGAAGGGATCCGTCCTGAATTCCTCATTCTCAATAGGAGAAATTGTGAATTTCATGTCTACAGATACGGATAGGATAGTGAACTCGTGCCCCAGCTTTCATTCCGTTTGGAGTATACCATTTCAGGTTAGTATTGAAATTAGCTTATAGAATAGTTCACATGACAGTGTATTCATACACATACTCACTAAACGACCGCTTTGACTTATCAGTATCTCCCTGTTGAGCAAAATTTTTTATGTTCTTCGATTCGAGAATTCAAGGAACGTTTAGTTCCTCCAATATAGGCTCTATCTCACTCACAAGATACTTCATATAGGTACAGATTTGAAAATTCACATCGAAAACATACGATATACAATGCATCAGACATAAAATTCTTCCCTTCAGTTGCACAGATGAATAGTCGAGATAATCAAGTGCTGTAACTGAATGAATTCCGTTAACTTATTGCAATAATATCTCTCTCTCTCCTCTCTCTCTCTCTCTTATCGCAGTATGGTAGGGAACCTGCAGTACACAGATAGATTATTTAATTTGTCAGGCTGCCCGTAATATTCGATTCAAGTATTTACTGCTGCCTAACATACTGAATTAATTACGCTTCTCTCGACGATAAAAGAGAGACAAGACTAGAATATTGCAATAGACAACGGAATTCAGTGTGTTACAGCACGTCATTGTCTCGACTATTCATCTGTGCAACTTGACGGAAAAATTCTCTGTCTGATGCATTGTATATCGTATGTGTGAATTTCGAAACCTCTATAGTCCGTTCACGAAAGCATAGTAGGAGTTTGTTTATTTATCTGAAGTTGGCAGTATTTGCTGCCATAACGTAAAATAAAGTCAACGTTGCCGAATCTACCCTGCCTCAACCGACGAGCTTGCGAGTTATGAGATAACTCTATTCAATATTGACAACATTGCGTATCAATCTGACAAGAAAATAAACAACATAAACTCAAATTTCAATATACACAGTGAATATGCCAAATTGTCATGGCCAACCAACGGCTCAAACTTTCGTGAACGGACTATATGCATATTTTGGTTAGTTGAATTTCATCAACAGTTTCACTTCAGTTTGATTAGTCTTGATAGTATCTTGAGTCTTGAATGCATTTCTCTTATTGTGGGTACTTAGGTATATCCAATTCTTTCAATCTTTTCAGATTACCCTCCAATATTAGCTATTACAAATTACATATCGTTTCAATACAAAAAGAAAAATTGATGAAAAAACCACAAATAACATTTCAATAGGTATAATACAGGGTCTTTATAAATGATTGTAACATCGCAGTTGACTTTGGATTGCAGAATACCAATCTCTAACCAATCAGGGCATAGCATGATCACAGAATTCTGTGGTTTGCATAATCCAAAGCCAACTGCGCTATTACAATCATTTATAGAGACCCTGTATAAACTTCCAAAAAACATTTCAACTTAGAAAACATTGCGAAATCAGATCAGTTGCGATAATCCATGCACAAAAAACTTTCCTATGCTAACGAATTCCTAGTCATCCCCCAACTACCTAACTTCGAAACTAATTCACCAACTTTCAGCTGGGAGTCACCCTGTACCTGCTCTACACCCAAGTCGGTCTGGCCTTTCTGGCCGGCGTCGTTTTCAGCGTCGCTCTGATCCCCATCAACAAGTTGATCGCAAACAAGATCGGCCGGCTCAGCGAGAAATTAATGGCGGAAAAGGACGCCAGGGTCAGAGTAATCACCGAAGTTCTGCGAGGCATCAAGGCCGTCAAGCTTTACGTGTGGGAACAGCATTTCATCAGGACCATTACGAGTAAGTAAGGCTTGTGGATGAGATTGGTTGAGTTTTGGGGGTCGGTTTACCTAAGGTTTTTTTGGTTGATTGGTTTCGTCGATGTGACTTTTGGAACTTGGTCAGTTTGTACCTAATCAGAATATCAATTTGCGTCTGTATGGATACAGGATGCTTCAAGGTTGAAGTGACTCTTTGGAGGAGTATTCACAACTATAGTGTGTTCACGAAAGTTTGAGCGCATAGTAGGCTTTTGTTTATTTATCTGAAGTTGGCACTACAATTTTCTGTCATAACTGAAAAAATGTCAACGTTGCCGAATGAACCCGGGTGTCAATTCTCGGGATCACTCGCTCACGAACGTATACGTTCGTGAGTGAATAATATCGAATAAATAGTTCGAAACAAGTTAATTCCTGAGCATATCGTCAACTAATCGTTCGGACGAAAGTGTGCATTCATTTTGAACGAATAAAATCATTACAATTTCAAGAAATCTACTCTCAAAATGTCACGAACGTATCGTTCGTTGAACGACTGATCCCGAGAATTGACGCCCCGGCCTCGTCCGACGAGCTTGTGAGTTATCAGAGAACTCTATGCATTTATGAAACGTTGCGTATCAATCTGACATGAAAATAAACAACATAACCTAAAATTTCAATATACACAGTGGAATATGCCAAATTTCCATGGCTAACCGACGGCTCAACCTTTCGTGAACGGATTAAAGTTAACTCTGTAAAATACTATGGAAATAGACTATTATTTCAATCGATAAGGATATCGAATCATCTAACTCATAGTTCCGATATGGCTCTGAAAGATATGAAACGCTCAAACATATTTATTCTAGTAAAGGGTTTCCCAATAAGAGGTGTTATTTTGATATGCTAAAAAAATGCCAAAAATGCCATTTTTCAATATGAATGATCGGATGTTTATGAAGAAGAAGCTCTACCGTTAATAGTGAATAATAAATCAGGCTAATGACCACCACGACCAAATTTTCCATAGCCAAATCGCTGCCCTATGTCCTCGATAGCCTCACGAATTCCATCTTTGAGGTCTTAAATCGACGCTGGCTATTGGCGTAGAACTTCTCTTTCACATGGCCCCAAAGAAAGTCGCAAGGTGTCAAATTACAAGATCTCGGTGGACAAGATGATTTTTCCATGCAATTCCGGATGCATTTCAACGACCCAATCAGCAAAGACACGACGTTGTTGATGATCGGCTGGCTTGAGTTCTTGTGGTAACTGAACTTCATAAGCCTGAAGACCCAAATCTTTAGGTAGAATAAGTTGTAATGACTTTTGTGCCTAAATCCAAAAACGGCGAGAAATGGAGAAACCTGGTTTTCTTCAACACTTTCGACTACAGCAGCAATATTCTCGGCTGTTCTTGAGCGGCCCGCAAGGGTTTTATTCTTCACATCACTTACTTGTCCCAACATCTCGAATTGTTCTATCAATTTCTTTATTGCGGTCCGACAAGGTGTTTCACGAAGACCCAAAATTGTTCGAGTTTTACGAACCGTCTCTGCCTCTCTCCAAATTTTCACCATTTTCATAGAGAATTTTTATAATTTCATGCGTTCTTGAAGCGTGTATCGTTCCATTTTTTTTAATGGCGTAGTTTCTAATTGTCAAATGTCAGAAAATGACAGATTCAAACGTGACATCTACAGATTCAAAATAACACCTCTTATTGAAAAACCCTTTATTATTATGAGTAGAGCCATCTCGAGAATCCTTAGGAAAAAACTTCCAGATAAGGAAATATGCAGCTTACTTTTTGGTGTCTAGTTATATCTCTGGAAAGGATCCAAAGTCCCAATTTAATTTCAACTGAATTCCTTATTTATAAGGGCCAAGGATAGCTTAGGGAAATTAATACTCTCTAGGACATTAGCCAGGAAAAACTTCGAGAGGTCGTTACGAACTAATTGTCTGCAACTGGAGTCTCTTGCGTTCAGCTCAATTCACTTGGAAAGGTTGCAGTACGAGAATGGAATACGAAAAAACTACGTTTTCCAATTGTATAAAACGTTTCCCGAAGGAAAAGTTCTGATGGAACGCGCAGTCGAAAAATTCAATTGCGGAAAAACCATTCTGTCCATTTCCAATTTCTTAGGAATTAGCCATTGGTAGCCCCAGAAATGTTTACAAGGGTTTAGTTGCTAACTTGATGAAAAGTGCTCCAAGAGAATTTGCCTTGTCGAAATTTCTGTGTTTCTAGAATTTTCAGCTGGAAGGGCGTCAAACGAATCGAAGTTACTAATGGAAAATTCGTGTTAACATTTTATTCTCTGTAACTAGACGTGAAGACTTTAGCCATCGAAATAAATAGCATAGGGTCGTTAAATTTGATGAGTGAATTACATTAACGCGGAAAGACAAGTGAAAATATCAATACAAAAGTAGAGCATTACTATGATCAGAGGTTTAACGCGTAACATCGTCATCGATACAAAATTAATGAAAAACAGAGAATAATATTAATCGATTGAAATCAACCAATAGTAAACTATTACTTCGGAGCTTATCTCGTCCTCGTTCAAGGCAAAATTCAAGGAAGTGATATCAAACAGAGTACCTATGGATGGCTATTTCGTCCTTATTAGGACTCATCAACACTAGATAGCCCTGGAACTTAAAACGAAATGGCACCTTCTTTCAGGTATAAATATACCGAAGACGCCATCTCCAGATCCATACGAACAACCTTCTTCTATAGCGAGAGGTTTACCATTTGTCGCATGCTATGGAAGAAGGTGGTTCGTATATGTATCTGGAGATGACGTCTTCGGTAAATTTGTACCTGAAAGAAGTGCCAGTTCGTTTAAGTTTCAAGAAATACTTTGTATCATTCAGAGCTATCCTATGCTGATGAGTCCTAATAAGGAGGAAATAAACATCTATAGATGCTCTTCATTCTCATAAAAAAAACTTTTCATTTTCTTAAAGATTTGAAAATATTTTCTGGACCGGAACGCGAGACGACACGTTTTGAAGGCTTGAAGTACCTCTTCACGATTTGGGTTTTCGGCCAGCTGCCACTCCAAATCAACGCTGTCGGTATCATCACTGCTATCGTAGTGATCCCGAACACCGCATTTGACACTGTTTAAGATGTCGTTTTCAATTGGAAGTTCATTTGTTTCAATTTAACATCGACATTAACAAAATCATTTCAAGTAACCATCATTATCAACATTTCCAGCTGAATCCATCGTTTCGGAAGGATCTATCCGCCCGCCCTAATGGTTTAGTTTATGGTCGGGATTCATCACCTACGGCATAATTATGGAAAACACCCACCCTCATACCTTTTTACCAATACTCATTCAAAGAGTATTGTTCTTGTTCTTGGAATATTTCGTTATAGAGAGAATTTACTTCGTGTCACAGGGTGTTTTCAACATGGAATTTGGATTCAAGGTGCAATGTCTTCGTTAGTGCGAGTCCACAACGACGCACCGACCCTAGCCCATCGCACCGCGATGTCGATATTTGAAGTTTGTTACGAACTAAATACGTCATTTGATGACATCGCGGTGCGATGGGCTAGGGTCGGTGGGCCGTTGTGGACTCGTACTTATACACACGTACGCTAGTTTCCACTGTATTTCAAATTCAACGTGTATTCATTACGCTTCCAATAATTGATATTTGGGTTAAGTTGGCAGAGATTTTGATACTGGGCATAATATATCTATCTATAAATATCGAAAAGTTCTCAAGCAAAAGGCCCATGACACCTACGAAATTGCTATTTCAATTGTTTCTCAAAGACATAGGTCATTATCGACCCTTGCTGACATTCTTCCATCCTTCCATTCGCTACTTTGTCACGCTGCACCATTTCTACTTTCATCACTCAAACCCATATGACGACCTAATGCAGGACACTCCGAAGTCAAAAACAAAGGAAACGCAGGCTCCAAAAGGCCCGAAACCATTTCCATCACCACCGACACCGCGCCGTGTGAAATTTTAATTTGCAACCGCTACCTCGTTCCGCCTTTCAGTCGCCATTACCTTTCTTCGCGTCTCTTTCCGTCTCTCGCCAACTATTAAAACCGTGACATAAAGCCACTGATAACTTTAAATATAGAACGGGTGTCTGTTTCCGACAGAGCCACAGCGTGCGTGCGCCATCGCTTTCATCTAGATGCCTGTGACCGCCGACTCTATGGTCTTTCATCTCTGGCTAATGCACCTCTCTCGGTATACTCGCCCAAATCCTCCAGTTTCGCGACAAGCCATTAGCCTAATTAATACTTTCCAGAAAGGGGAAATGTTAATGTCTTTCTGCCGATTCGGTTGGCAATGCAGATTTGATGAGGTGGGGAATTGAATATTGCATGAGTTGGAAAGAAAGAGAATAATGAAAATAATGAAACTACTCACAGGAGAATAAATAATAAGGATTATTGATTATATTATTTAACAAGAAATATTCGGCAGTGAGTTGTAGATAATTTTCAGTTTCCATTGGAACTGGTTTTCAATTGTATCAAATTTTGTATTGTGATGTGCCATTCGGTCATTCTGAAAGTTGACCAGTTATGGTATACAGATGGTTCCAAAACCTCTACAGGAGCTGGCGCTGGGATATACGGGCCAAGTACCAAGTGTGCACTGTCGCTAGGCTCCTGTATGAGCGTCGTTCAAGCGGAAATCTTAGCTATTGAAAAATAAGTCTAGAAAGATGCAATCAGAAGTGCGATATAGCCATACATTCAGATAGTCAAGCTGTTATTAAAGCACTGAGCTCCTACGTTATCGACTCAAAAATGATCTGAAGTACCGGGACAAACTCAATGAAGTAGGCAAGAAAAATAAGGTCTTTTTAATCTGGGTTCCAGGCCATTCGGGAATAAAAGGAAACGAAGAGCCCAATACACTTACCAAAGAGGGCGCACGAATGTCACTCATTGGCCCAGAACCCTTCTGTGGTATAGGTAAATGTACCTATAAAAAAGAGTTTCTGGAGAAGGAGAAAGCCGAGAGGGAAAAACTCTGGCGGAATCTCCTAGGGATGGATCATTCCACTAAGTTCCTTCGGAACTTTGAAACAGCAAGATCCAAAAGATATCTGGATCTTAGTAAGAAACAATTACACCTTCTCACTGGCTTTCTCACAGGACATTGTCGCCTCAGGAGGCACCTGTTGAGAATGAGATTGTCGGATACTGAGCAGTGTAGGTTCTGTGGTGAGGAGGAAGAAACCCCCCATTCACCTAGTCACGGAATGCTTTGGCATTGCGAGCCTAAGGAGAGAATTTCTTGGCCGAGAAACTTGTAAGAGTGAGGAACTAGCCTCGTTGAAGCCTTCACAGATATTGGATTTTATGAGATCTCTAGAACGAACTGGAAGTCGAGCTATAAGGGTATGGTCCGAACAGCTCTGTAAAGGGGCACAGTAGACCTTGATGTCGCAGTGAACTGTTACCCCTTTTTAAACTAAACTAAACTAAAAAAGTAGACCAGTTGAAAAGGAATGAACCAACTTATGTTCTGATCACGCAATTCAGAGCGCCCTCGGTTTCATCTGGAAGGAGGTTATATAGACATATACACAGGCATTCAAGCTGCCATAAGGGTCCTGAGCTCCAACACCATCAGTGCTACGATGGTGTGGGTATGCCTCAGAAATCTTAATGCACTAGGAAAACGCAACAGCGTCTTCTTGATATCGATTTCGGGACTGGAATCAACTGAATCAAGAGAATCGAGTAGACTAGAAATATCGCCCAAAAGAATTCATCAAGTCCTTTTACTGAATACCAGACTTCAAGATATAAGATCCTAGAATTATCGTTTTCTCGAATAAATTGTTCAATCAATAATGGCTTCAACTATACGTTCTTTTCTTACTAATATATTCAATGCAACGATTGATTTGTATTATGATTAATATTCATGTAGGCAGTTTGAAACAAATCTGTAACTTCTAGAATTATTATTTTTTTCAGAGTTGCGTGAAAAGGAATTGAAATATCTCAAAGGAAGAAAATACCTGGATGCCCTGTGCGTGTACTTCTGGGCCACCACACCAGTGCTGATTTCCATTCTCACTTTTGGTACCTATGTACTGATGGGAAACAAGTTGACTGCAGCTACAGTGTTCACTGGTATCGCCTTATTAAACATGCTCATAAGTCCCTTGAACGCTTTTCCTTGGGTGCTGAATGGATTGACAGAAGCTTGGGTTTCCGTGAAGAGAATCCAGAAACTGTTGAGTGTATGTTAACATTACTTTTCTGAGATAATACCTAACCTTTGAATTTGCAGCGTTCTGTTGACTATTGATCGAAAAAAATTATTAAAGCTTGAAAACTTTTATGCTATAGTCCGTTCACGAAAGTTTGAGCGCATAGTAGGAGTTTGTTTATCTATCTGAAGTTGGCATTTGCTGTCATAACGTAAAATAAAGTCAACTTTGCCGAATGTACCCGGCCTCGTCCGACGAGCTTGCGAGTTATCAGAGAACAGTATGCAATATTGACAACATTGCGTATCAATCTGACAAGAAAATAAACAACATAACCTAAAATTTTAATAAACCCAGTGGAATATGCCAAATTGTCATGGCCAACCGACGGCTCAAACTGTCGTAAACGGACCATATCTTTACCCAGAGCATTTCCTTTTAAGCGTAGTGAAGTAATATTTGTTTGTTATGATATTATCTCTGAAGCATGTTTCGCTGTTCAAATGAAATACTAAAAAAAAATCGCATCTCCAGAGATCTGGTACTTGGTCTTGTTGTAAGTAAACGTTGTCCAGATCAATACTATCCAATTTCGTCCATAAAAAATCATCATCTCTTTCGATAGCGCAATCCATTCACCGTAACTGTTGCTGCAGCCTCATTTTCGAAAAAGTAAGGACCAACGACTCCACCAAACTATAAACCGCACCGAACAGTCACACGTTGAGGATAGAGAGGCTTTTCAACAATAACTCTTGGGTTTTCCGATCCCCAGATGCGACAATATTGCTTGTTGACCAATCCAACGAAGTAGAAATGGGCCTCATTACTCAAGATGATTTTTCGATGGAATTCCGGATCATTTTCATGCATTTCAACGACCCAAAAATCTTTAAAGAGAATGGGATTGACGAGCTGCTCCCTATGCCGGTGGTGCAGGAGTACTGATGAAACGGTTGAGCATATTTTGTTCAACTGTGGAAACCTTACTGAGTTAAGGTCAACACACCTAGGAAATCCAACACCTTCTATTCCTATGGTGAGAGGGACCACTCCTGGCAGGCTCGCGACATTTCTGTCTTCGTGTCTGAGGAGCTGAGTCTCTATAGAACGATGCGGGTGAACAATGGGCCACTAGGCCTCAGTTCGGCCGGTAAGGCACCGCACAGAGAAGAAGAAGAAGAAGAACGACCCAATCAGCAAACACACGACGTTGGTGATAATCGGCGGGCTTGAGTTCTTGTGTTAATTGAACTTTATAAGCCTTAAGACCCAAATCCTTATGCAAAATACGGTGTAATGACGTTTTTGGAATGCCTAATTCCAAAGAACGATGAGGAATGGACAAACCTGGGTTTTCTTCAACACTTTCGGCTACAGCAGCAATATTCTCGGCTGTTCTTGAGCGACGTGCGCGGGTTTCATTCTTCACATCACTAACTTGTCCCAACAGCTCGAATTTTTCCACCAATTTTTTTATTGCGGTCCGACAAGGTGCTTTACGATGACCCAAAAATGTTTGAGTTTTATGAACCGTCTCTGCCAAATTTTCACCATTTTTATAGTGAATTTTGATAATTTCAATGCGTTCTTGAAGTGTGTATCGTTCCATTCTTATTAATGGCGTAGTTTCTACTTGTCAAATGTCAAAAAATGACAGCTTCAAACGTGACATCTACCGAAATAGCGGGCTATTCAAAATAACACCTCTTATTGGAAAACCCTTTATCTTATTGATTGAATGAGTAACATCTTTCAACAAAAATATAGATCTTCGGCAAAATAACAAGTGCCTCATCTTTTTAATTTTCAGTTACCGGAGCTCAAATTGGATAATTATTACGATGAACAAATAATAGAAGAAAATAGGCACTGTGACCTAGTTATCAGAAATAGTTCGTTTAATTGGGGAAAAAATCTAAGTCCTGAAGAGATGAAACAGTTGCATCCGGACGTCGAAAAAACATCGAGGAAAGGAAAGGGAAAAGGAAAAGGAAAACTGAACGAATACTCAGAAGTACCTCTGGGAGGAGAACAAAAATTGTTCGAATTGAACGACATCAATATCAATATCAAAAAGGTAGATATAGTTGAATTGTTTTGGTTGATCAACATGAGGTCCAGAGTAGCTGTAATTTGGAAACTTTATTGTATTACAGGGAGAATTTATCGGAGTTATGGGAACGGTAGGGTGCGGTAAATCTTCTTTACTGTCCGCTATTCTTGGGGAGCTTCATATGACCGAAGGAGAAATAGCCATTAGTCAAGTGGACGCCGGTAAGTTTCTCGAAATAATGAAAAAAGTTGGTTATTATCTGGCGAATCCTCTTAAGTCCACTCCTTTGAATTTTCTTATTGTCTGTTTATTTCCGACAATTTGCCATCACTTAATTCAACCTCAAATGTTACTCTGATCTTAATTTTGAACGTACTCATTTCATTATAAGTGTTAATTTATTCGGTCGATTGTAAAGAATACAACCAACACTTTTGATAATGTTTTTTATTAGTTTATCAATATTTTGTGATTTGAAATATTTCATGTTGTTTCATAATATGCCTGAAAGGTTCGTTATCTTATCAACTACAACTTCTCAGTCAGTGGCTTTCTTGTGACGTCACAAACTTGTATTAATGTACTTATAGTCCGTTCATGAAATTTTGAGCTGTTGGTTGGCCATGACAATTTGGCATATTCCACTGTGTATATTAAAATTTTAGGTTATGTTGTTTATTTTCTTGTCAGATTGATACGCAATGTTGTGAAAATTTCTGATAACTCAGAAGCTCGTCAGACGAGGCCGAGTACATTCGGCAACGTTGACTTTGTTCATCGCTATGATAGCAAATATTGCCAATCTCAGATAAATAAACAAACTCCTACTTTGCGCTCAATAATATGTGAACGGAGTATAGTAATTTGGGGCCTCAAGCCCTAGGATTTCAAACACCGGCCTAAAAAGCAGGTGTGCTTACCATATCTGCAAATCCAATACAATAGGTATTTCCAGTTATTTCCAGGAAAACTCTTTCAGAAATAATGAACCATCAGAAAATCATTGCTATTATCCGTTTTTGGTTTCGTAGTTGGGTTCTCGAGAAAAAATTATTGAAATCATCGAGATATGCTAGAATTCTAACGATCAGGTGCCGTATTCTCGAGAAGTGATAGTCCAAAACGTATACGAACTTCATTGCGCGGTGTGCATTTTTGCAGGTAAAACAGGGACTCGCGCAATGAAGTTCGTATACGTTTTCGAATATCACTTGTCGAGAATACGGCAACAGTACTGACGGTTGAGTGTGACCTATGCGTCAGCATTCATTTCATTGGTTGAATCACAGTTTACAACAATGCCAATTGGTCACTCGGTTGTGAATCGTAATTATGCTTGCTGGTACATAATCATGGAGCGATGTTTGAACTTACGAGTACAGAAATTGCATTTTCAATATTTGATTAAAATTACATATTCACTTGAGATTTTATGTGAATCGACTATTGTAAAATCCGTCCATTGTACGTCTCTGTGCTCGACCTTAATAATACCCATTAATCACAAGGGAATAATGAGATTATAATTCACTGCTGTCAGATGATTCAAAGTTTTAGCTTTGATATAATATTCTTTAAATCGGCATTTTTTCATTATTCTGAAGTACTCCAACTAACAACTAGGGTATAGGTACCTTCTCATTCGTGGGTCAAATCTATTTTCATTATATCAATTGAAGCTTTTTTTATTACATAATATACAATGACCTTCTCCAAAAAATTCTCATGTTTCAACTTGACTTTTTCCACGCTTGTCATCGAAGGGTCTTATCGCAGTCGCCAAATGTTAAAATCTTCAAGAAATATATTCAGTAGCCGTGGATAAAGTATAGTATGCTACTCGCGTATAATGGCTCTTATTCACTCGGTGATTTCGGCGACTCGCCTACGGCTCATGGCCTAAAATTCACCTCTGGAATAATACCTATCATTAAACGCTCGTTGCATAATATACTATTATTCAGCACTATACTTGGTGCTGTCACATGAGAAAACCCAATACTTTAACATACTGAAAATGCCTATTGTATGGTTGTACAAAACTGAATCACCTTGGCCAAGGAAATTTCATTATTCCTTTCCAAAGGACCCCGCACATTTTGTATGAGAATTGGCTCCCGGTGGATTTGGCTGAAAATTTGATATGATGTTCTACTAATCCTTCTGATCAAATGTCTCTACAGTCACGAAGCTGAAAAATGCATACTTCTAGGAGTTTTTAGCGATTTTTTGTATCCATTATGGCTTACGTATTACCGTTCACACAGTTTTCGAGAATATTTCGTGATTATTGAAAGCAGATTCTGTCAATTCGAAATATTTTCAAACATTTCTGTGTGAACGTTAATACGTAAGCCATAATGGATACAAAAAATCGCTAAAAACTCCTAGAAGTATGCATTTTTCAGCTTCGTGACTTTGTAGACATTTGATCAGAAGGATTAGTAGAACATCATATCAAATTTTCAGCCAAATCCACCGGGAGCCAATTCCCATAATACGTAAGCCATAATGGATACAAAAAATCGCTAAAAACTCCTAGAAGTATGCATTTTTCAGCTTCGTGACTGTTTAGACATTTGATCAGAAGGATTAGTAGAACATCATATCAAATTTTCGGTCAAATCCACCGGGAGCCAATTCCCATACAAAATGTGCGGGGTCCTTTCAGTTCATTTTTGTCATACTCGTAAATCATAGACAAAAATCAACGATTTAACTGCCTGATCAACCTAAGTGAAACGACTCGTTAGTCTTGTTGAAATAATCCGACAAGTGTAACAACATAATGTTTGATCATCTCCGAAAAACTCCCTCCGTCTGAGAAATGTTCCTAAATCCCCATCACCATTTTTCCTTTCCTGAACTGCTCAGAATCATGGCCGAGAAAAGAGATTAATGAGTCTGACTTCTTCAGGAGTCGGGTTCGTTTCCCAACAACCCTGGTTGCAGAGAGGAACGATAAGGGACAACATATTGTTCGGAAAATCCTACGACGAACAGAGATATAAATCTGTTCTTTTTGCCTGCGGATTGGCCGACGATATTTATACGCTGCCGAATGGAGATCTGACAGGTAGGTGTGGTTTTAAAACAGATTATTTCTTCGAAGTAAGTAGGGGAAAATTCTGCGTTATGCAGGGTGTCTGTAAACAAATGCGAGGGGCTTTGGGAGATAATTCCTCGATGAAAATAAGCAGGGGTAGTTTATATAATTTTTTTTCGAAATCGACCCCCCTTCCAAGATACAGCTTTTGTCTGTCAGTCATAAAACTATATATGTATTATATGATCCATTAAGAAGATGTTACTCACACAATTTTTTCTGATCCCAAAACTTTATTATTAGGGGTTAAAAATAACAACCCCTTATGATTATCCTTCAAAAATTGTTTTCGTGGGATAGATTTTCGAAATATAAAATTCTCTTTTGGTTTCTCATTCAATTCTGGAGAAAAAAAGTTTCTTGCAAAATTTCGATACAGTCAATACTTTTCTCGGGAAAAATAAAAACTTACAAGCAGTTATGATCACTGTTCATTTCATCCCATCGTATGTTCCATGGAATGAATATTCTAAGATGTTTTTTATGCTCCAAATTGGTGTTGCCAATTATGCTTATTAATCGAAAGAAAGTTCTATTTGTGAATTTAAAATATTACGGATATAATTTTCTTCCGGAAATTAGTAATTAAACCTTCAGAAAGATTTATAGAACATTTTTATCTCCTGTCATAGACATATAATATCTTAAAATTTTCATTCTAACACTTATACGATGAAATGGAATGAACAGTGATCATGAGTGCTTCCAAGTTTTCATTTCTTCCGAGAAAAGTATCGACTGTATCGAAATTTTGCAATAGATTTTTTTCTCCAGAATTGAATGAGAAACCATTAGAGAATTTTATTTTTCGAAAATCTATCCCACGAAAACAATTTTTGAATGAAAATCATAGGGGTTGTTTTTTTCAACCCCTAATAATAAAGTTATGAGATCTAAAAAAAATGTGTAACATCTACTCTAGGGATTCATCAAGTCAAGTAGCTTGATTTTTTAAAGAAGAACTTGACTTGGAAGTCAAGCTTGTAACGAATACATACTTGACTCTTGACTTGACTTGATATGAGATATTTATTACTTGACTTGATATCAAGCTACTTGGTATTACTTTATCTTGATACGATACGTACGAGTCGTACTGCGCCTACTTCTGCAAGTTCATGCGTATTCAGGGGGTTCCCCGAGCTCCGAACTGAATGAAGCGATCGCGCAGTCTTCTCAATTTTATCTATATGAATAGAGAGGTATTTTTGTCCAAGTGTGTGAGTTGTTACGTCACATAATTATATAAGGGTTTGAAACTGTGCAAAAAATGAGTATGAGTATTTCAGAATAATGGAATTAGAAACCAGCGGGTCAGAATATGTGATTGAGGAAAATGCTCAATCTGGAGATCGTAAACTTTTACGGGAGAAAAAACACAAAAAATCTGAAGTAATGGAAAAAATCATAGATTATTTTACAGTTGAATAAGATCCGAAGAATTCGCGAAAAAAAATGATAAGCAAGGGAAATGCACGCTTTGCACAACGAACCCAACTGTACTAAAAAAATTTTGATTCTCATATTCAAGTTTAAATAAAAGTATTTTTTCTGTGACGGGAAAAAAATGTGACATTTTATATCCATTGACAGGTCACAAAATATGACTTTTTACGAAATTACTTTTTTCCCTGTCAAAAAAAATGATTCTCTATGTAGCCGGGAAAAAAGTACTCACTTTTTTCCCGGGGAAAAAAGTAATTTTGTGAAGAATTATATTTCTTTCACTATTAAATGGTCGTTTTTCCTGTCACAGAAAAAAATAGTGTATTATACACGGGAAAAATATTAGATTTTAGCTCTCGACTTTTTGTCTCCCTCCGCTTCGCGTCGGGAAACAATTTAACCTCGAGCTAAAATCTATTACTTTTTTCCCTTGTATAATAAATAACTATTTTTTGCAAGGTTCATCTTCATTCCATAGTTTATTGATGTGAACGCTGCAAAAAAAAGTTTAAATTGAAAATCAAGTAGCTTGGTAGAAGTGTTTGATTTTTCAAGTACTCGATAAATTAATACCTGACTTGACTTGACATTGAAAAATTACTACTTGATTCGAACTTGACTTGATTTCAAGTCAAGCCAAGTCAAGTAGCTTGAATATCAAGTCAAGTCGTGAATCTCTACTACTTAGTGCTTTATTCGCAGAAATAAGCGTGTCATTCTCCTTAAAAACACAAATTTTCGAATTGATCGGATATTTGGTCTCGAAAAAATCGGAAAATCATAAAAAAATTTCAATACAATAACAATGAACTGAAATTGTTTGTGTGCGTTTTCCCTGTTTACTTGCATCGTCGAAACTGAAACGACCGACCTACAGGGACAGTTCAGAGAATTTCAATACCAACTTATCCTACTTTCTTCATTTTACACCTTCTGCTCCTCTAAATCTCAACATTTTTGCTGACAGGCGTGGGAGACGGTGGCACAACGCTGTCAGGAGGCCAAAGAGCCAGGATCGCCCTGGCCAGAGCTGTTTATCAGGACAAATCGGTTTATCTTCTAGACGACGTCCTGTCTGCCGTCGACGTCAAGGTAGCAAGACATATCTTCCAGCAGTGCATCATGAAGATGCTGAAGGATAAAACAAGAATTCTGTGTACACATTTGGTTGAGTATCTGGTATACGCTGAAAGGATTATCCTTATGGAGAACGGAGTCGTTAAGCTACAAGGTAAGTCGATGGAATGTTGGTTTTCAGATATGTTTATACTGGATGGATAGTGGAGAGTGCCCCATCATGTTTCTGATGCAATGTCGAATATTCAGAAGAAGTTCAGCGTAGAGTATTAACTCATGTTTCTAATGATACGCTGTATCTGAGCACTATATTTCGAAATTGCGTTTGAAGCATTCACCAATCATTTTTGTGAATTGATTTTTCTTCAACAGATTAAGTTTTAGTATGATTTTCTCTACTTTTTCGATAGAAATATTCCGGCGGAATTTTCCTCAAGCGAATCTCACCCTTGCTTAAGAAACGTGCCCCTTTGTAAATCAATGTTCTATTGGGAAAGAAATCCTCGTTACCTATGAAATATATCTTATTTTCCTAACTCTTGATAGTTTCAATAGTTTCATGTACCCCTAACCTAATGGGTCGTTAATATTGAGATACTTCACAAGCTGCTACTGAGCGAAATTAGTAGCTGATTTTAAATTCGCTCGTAGTAATCGTGTTTACAAGCCAACATCTGATAGTAAAAAAGCTGTGACTTGAGTTGAAAGCTGGGCTACTGTACATGCTAAATCGCTGGCGTTTGGCTTGTTGGCATGTAAACAAGCCGTGTGTAATCACAGTTGCTACTAAACAATCTATGAGTTCTCATCTACTCCGTGGTTCCTGGTTTTTAAATTTGAAAAGGTATTTTACTTTTATCTAGGATCCTGACAACGATATAAACATAAACCTCACGTGGATCTGCTAGATTGTTGGATACTCAGCGAGTGGACAGTTTTGTGTGTAATCATCATAAGCTAATTCACTCGCTTCTAAATTCGCTCAGTAGTAGCCTGTAAAGTATCTCAATACATCACACACGTATTCATAATCAATCATATTGGATACACTATCTCCTTGATCGGTCAGGGGTTTTGTATATACATGGTGTTCGAGTAAGTAAGAGTGAGTAATCGCCAAGCAGCTTTAGAATTCAGAGGAATTGCCTGAGTTAAATTTGTACGCTAAATGGGAGTATGTACATGGGAACAGACATTTTCGGATACCCCAGGTGGCTGACTTATCTTGCGTCAGCTCCGATAGCTACCGCAAATCTATTCCAAATTCAAGGGAGCTGCCTGAGATATACAGGTTTGGGAATTCACATCTGAAACATACGATATACAATGCATCAGACAGAGAATTCTTCCGTCCAGTTGCCCAGATGAATAGTCGAGTCAATCACTTGCTGTAACACACTGAGTTCAGTTGTCTTACTTTTTTTATTCTAGTCTTGTCTCTCTCTTATCGTTTAGAGGAGCGTAATTCTTTAGTATGGTAGGCAACAGTGAATACTTGAATCGAGTATTACGGGCAGCCTGGCAAATTAAAAATTCTATACGTGTATCGGGTTCCCTACCATACTGCGATAAGAGAGAGACGAGACTAGATTATCGCAGTAAGACAGTTGAATTCATTCAGTTATCGCACTTCATTATCTCGCCTATTCATCTGTGCAACTGTAGGGAAGAATTCTCTGTCTGATGCATTGTATATCGTATGTTCTCGATGTGAATTTCCAAATCGGTATACGTCAAATGGGAGCATGAACACGACACGCGAATAACTGCCGGATACCCTAGGTTTATATCTGGGGTATCTGAAAGCCATCCGCGAGCCGTGTAATGCTCCCACTTGGCGTTTTTTATCACAGGCAGCTACCCCGAATTCTAACTAATTCTAATTCTGGCGATTACTTTAAGGTACCAGGCCCCGTATACTGCACTAGTGATCTTTCAAAGCGTATACGAGCTTCATTGCGGGAGTCCCTCTTTTACCTGCGAAAATTCACACCGCGCAATGCAGTTCGCATTCGCTTTGAAAGATCATTTATTCATTTGTCGGTAATACGTCACTAGGCCCAAACTTGGTATTTAAACTTATCTACCTTATAATAGTGATGTTCTTTCGTACTGAACGAAGTGATTTATATAACTTCAATCAGAAAGATCAGTTGAAGCGATCGTTCTTTCGTTTTCAATCAGTTCCCCCCTCCACAACTCTAAAGTGATTGCAAGTGATTTATTCTAATCGCGGAATTCCTTATATCATTTGAATTCAGATTGGAAAGTTAACCTCAAAATTTGAAGTTAGAAGTTACAGAATTTCATTGACATATAAGTCTATAAGAATTTTATACACACTGACATTACAGAGATAGATGAATTAATAATCCAGTCGAAAACATAAATTGTAACTGAAGATGGGAAATCAGTGTTTATTACCAGTTCAGAACAGAACATATAATAAAGATCAAACTGAGCGCATTCTTTCGGACATTCAGTGATTGAATGTATTCTGATTGCAAAATTACTTTCACTTAAATCACATAAGTTCCATCAGTTCAATCAGTACGAAAGAACACTACTAATAATACACACTTTTATTGCCACATTTCGACATAATTGAAAACGTACCATCATAAGTTTACACTAAGGAATAACACAACATTATACATTTTTACACTTGTTGTGTTTATACAACAAATTTAATTTGTACTTTCGTGTTTTGTTTTTTCACGCATATATGTGTTGGTTGGAGCTCTCCCGTTCTGTGGTTCGGTTTTTTCGATTCTGTTATTTCGCTTCTTGTCTGTGATGGTAAAGCGTCTTGCGTTTTGTGGTTACCATAGGGAGGTTCAAGCCTCTGGATCATTGCACCGTTGGGTTTCTCTGTAGCACCGACATCTGCTTGCGTTATTGTGTTTTTTGTCATTTATATTATAGTGCTTTGTTAACTGGATGAAATTTTGTGTAACTTAGTTACTTTATCTCATTTGTGTATATTCTCATTTATTGTATTTGCGATAATTTTTTACGTAATATTGTTGTCGAACCAAGTGTTCAATCACTTATCGACCTCGTTTGTTCAATGATGTTCAGATTTTTTTTAAACAATAAAATGAGCCCTTGAAAAGGAATGAACCTAACACGATTTGCAGGAAAATCCATGGACGTCTTGAGGAGCTTCGACAGCAACATAACCTTGGACCTAGAACTAAGTGATGAATCCCAATCGACTTCAACAGTAGAAAACTCTCTTCTATCTAGCTTACGTATGGAAACCAAAGACGACTCTGATAGCGTACTGCTCGAGGAGACCAGTGAAAGAGGAAGTTTGCAGTGCGGTGTCTTAAGATCGTACCTGAGAGCCGCCGGCTGGCTCTTGGTCTTTGCAATATTGCTCTCCATCATTTTTATGCAGACCTCGAGGAACGTCACAGACCTTTGGTTGTCCTTCTGGGTCACAACGACCCAGGCCAGCGGAAACAGCACCAACCGTTCGAAGAATTTGTTAAGTTATCAGGTTTATCTTACTGAGGCGCCGAATTTTGCAACGATAGATTTCTATCTGAAGATTTATGTGGAACTGGCGATTTTTAACAGCGTTTTCACGCTTTTAAGGGCGTTTTTGTTCGCGTATGGTGGAGTTGTGGCTGCTGCAAAGATTCATAAGATGCTGTTGAGATCGGTTATGAAGGTGAGTCTCATTGAATCCTTTCATTTATTGATTTAATTTTGGCTTCAGCGTATTTATACATATCAAATATCAGGTCCATTCACATAGGACATTATATTGGCTTCTGCCTATATGTCAAAAATGTTAGATAATTTCTGAAGAATATCAAAGAAGACAGACTATTATTTAATTCATATAACACCAGTGAAACCCTTCTTCTTCTTCTTCTTCTTGAGAAGGCGTATCGCCTGTTTTCTCCGGTCTATGTTTCCTGTGATGTGGATTGCCAGCTGTCTCGCCATCGCTTTGGTGGGCGTCCGATGGGTCTCTTCCTAGGGGTTTGTTATCCCTGGTGATCCTTGCCATTCTGTCTTGGCTCATTCTGTCCACATGCTGATTCCACTCTCTCCGCCTCTTCCTTATCCATCTGACAACATCGTCCGTTTGGCACTTTTCTCTGATGTCAGAATTCCTTTGCCTGTCAGCCAGTATGTATCCCGTTATTGTCCTCAGGTCTTCATTTCGGTTGTTTGTAATATTCTTTATATTTTAGAAGTTTCGGCTCTGGTCTCCGCTCCGTATGTCATCACTGGTCTTACACATGTCTTGTATATTCTTGACTTGCAGGCAGTACTTAGGTATTGGTTCTTCCAAATAGGGTATTTGAGATGTCCTGATATTGCTGCAGCTCTGCTGACCTGCTTCCTCACTTCGTCTTCCAGGGAGCCTGCGCTGGTGATTTTACACCGAGATACTCGAATGAGATGACCTGGTCAATGATGTTGTTTCCTATCGCCAGTTTGCATCGCCGCGGCACCCTTGCCAATGTCAGGCATTTAGTCTTGTGGTGGAGATGAGCATGTTAAGTTGTAATGCCTGTCTGTTAAAGGCAAGTAGCATTCTTGGAGGTCGTCTTCCGATTCTGCAATAAGTACTGCGTCGTCAGCAAAGCATAGTATATTTATGATGTGTTTTCCCATTCGATATCCTAATCCATGTTTTTTTACTGCTTTTATCATTTCGTCCATTATAAGGTTGAAAAGGAGAGGGCTGAGGCTGTCTCCTGACGAATTCCTGTCGTTGTTCGTAGAGGCTGGGTCAAAGTGAAGTTGGTACGTACTTGTGTTGTTGTATCAGTGTTTAGGTCCTTAACTAGTTGTCTGAGTATGAACAACGCGTCGGTAGTAGACCGGTTTTTCGGAATCCCTGCTGTTCTTCTCTCATTAGTATTATTGACGCTATTTTATCTGCTATGATCTTGGTAAGCAGTTTCAGCGAAGTACTCAACAGTGTAATTCCACGGTAGTTTGCTGGGTCTGTTTTGTCCCCTTTTTTATAAATAGGTACTGTTATGCTGTTTTTCCAGTCTATTGGTATTTTCCTGTACTTCAATATTATGTTAAATAGTTTTGTATACTCTGTATAACTGCTGAACCTCCATATTTGATTAGTTCATTCGGGATCTTATCCTGGTTGGGAGTTTTTCTATTTTTGAGCTTTCCCAGTGAAACCCTGTCTTCACTTTTTCTAACCTATCATCGTTATGTGCATTCACGACATTCAAGAAGTGCAAACGTCAATATGTCATAGTCATGACAATTCAATGAAATAATCTAGAAGCCTACTGATTGATTTCGTAACATTTTATAGTCCGTTCACGAAAGTTTGAGTGCATAGTAGGCGTTTGTTTATTTATCTGAAGTTGGCAGTATTTACTGTCATAACGTAAAATAAAGTCAACGTTGCCGAATGTACCCGGCCTTGTCCGACGAGCTTTCTAGTTATCAGAGAACTCTATGCAATATTGACAACATTGCGTATCAATCTGACAAGAAAATAAACAACATAACCTAAAATTTTAAGGTACACAGTTGAATATGACAAATTTCCATGGCCAACCGACGGCTCAACCTTTCGTGAACGGAGTGTACATGTTGTTTCTTGTTGATTTTCAGGCACAATCGACATTTTTCGATATCTCTCCAGTTGGGAGAATCTTGAACAGATTTTCAAGTGACACCTACACTATCGATGATTCTCTACCATTCATCATGAATATTCTTCTGGCTCAATTTTTTGGATTGATGGGTAAGTTACCACCTTATTTCTATCATATAACAACTTGTTTACTATTTATTTTCGTTAAGGTACTGTGATAATAACTATCTATGGGTTGCCCTGGATCTGTATAATATTGTTTCCATTGGTACCAGTATACCATTGGTTGCAGTATAGTTACAGAAGGACCTCGAGGGAATTGAAGAGGATATCTAGCAAAACGATGTCTCCTTTATATTGTCACTTCAATGAAACTCTTCAAGGTAAGTTATTTCTGAAGAATATAAAATAAGCAAATCAAAACAACAGTGCAGAAAAGTTATAACGAATTCGGCATTCAATTGTCGCCCAAGAGTCATTGTTCCAATTCGTATTAATATATTCCACATAATTTTAAAAAAAATAATCTTCAAAATTACAGAGTAACTGTTTTTTAACTCCCCAATACTCAAGTGAATAAAAAATTAAACTAAACGCAATTGTTTAAGTGTTTGTGGTAGTCTTGAAGAAACGACTTGAAATCTTGAAATTTTTCGATTTGGTCTAAAATTTGAATGCTCAAAAACTTCTGATATCAAGTGAGTGATTTTCAAGAATTTCATTTTCAGAGTAAGAAATAAACATAGAGATACGCGTGAATAGCCTACTGCATTGTACTCAAACAAGCATTAGAGTGAGAAGGAAAGCATTTCACTGCCGCACTGGGGTGAAGTAAACAATTGGTTAAATTTTTATTTCTTCATTTCCTGAATAATATACAACATTTTCGTAATTTTGCCTCAGCTATAATTACCGGAATAGCCTTAAGCAACAATAAACTGTCACTCAATCAGTAAAATAATTCAGTTTATGAACGTCAAATCGAAATGAAAATGTGAACACATCGCATCAAGAAAATAATAACTAACAGACGATGTTGCCAAACTCGCAGAATTGTCTGTAACAGACGCAAGTCGTTAGTATCAGAGAAGGTGAGCGGTAGGCCAATTATACGGTATAAACATACGCACGAATTCGCAACGCAGGAATATTGTTCGCGGTCATAAACAGATTCTACTTGGCTGCATAAAAAATGCGTGAAGGCACCTCTAGGTTTACTTTTTACTCTGAGATTTAATTGAATCAGAAAAACAGCGATTGTTGATAGAGCGAAAGTTGCAGTTATGCAATATTATCCTGAATTTTCACTCGAAAATGACTTGTTTTCATCCACCTTTCCTCTGTTTAATCACTAGCCACTTACTTCACTGCTTTGGTGTGAAAACATTCTCTCATATCTTAATTTCGTCACTTCACAACCTTTGTACTCTTGTGTATCCTTTCCTAATGAAACGAGCACAAAGAAACCGCGCTGTTAAGTTAACCGTATAAATTGAAGGCCGTAGATAAGTAGAGCGAAGTCGTTCTAGGGTGTTTTTATTCGTACAATCCCTTTATTCACCAGATAGAAGGAAAATTGCATTACCGAATAAAAAACCCTCATCAAACTCATAAAGAAGGGAAATAAATGTTTCATGAGTTTTTCCCGATTATTTATTCAGCTTCTTTCGCTGATACAATGTCTATCTACGTTTCTTGGAAATATCCCTTTGAGATTAAATTAGATGGAATGACAACTTTTCACTTAGTTGATCGCTGTTTGCGACAGACCGGATTTATTTTCGCTGTAGGTTTTTATTTACTTCGAAAGCTTCGTTTTTGAAGCTTTTTACAGAGAATGCGAGAGCTAGCTGAATGTACATAGTTTAAGACTCTTTTATATCGAAAATGTTACGAATCGACGGTTGAATTTGATCATGAAAAATCTTTAATGTGTTGAGATTCTATCTAGTTCCTCACTAGGTTTTATTATTTGTTTTTTCATTTCTGAATTCGTTATTTCGGGGTGAACTACGACCGTTTAAATCCATGGGAAATGATAACACACTATCTTGGGTCTGTAGACAGTTCTTGTTTCAAAAACTAAAATATAGCTTTTAAGGGGGGTCAACCCTATAGCTAATTTTTGTCCAAAATTTCAGAAGATGATTTTATATGCTTATTTTGAAGGAGACTACAGATTGAAAAAAAATATGCAATCCATATTCGATTCCGGCTCTTCAAACGGAAATAATGCAAATTTGAAATATTGACTTTTGGAAGAAATGTCATTTGAACGACCAAATTCTAAACGCTTGCAGATATCGCTTCGAAAGTATTATTTTTTTCATTCAGCTACATCGAAAACCTATAAAAACATACCAAAAACAATAAATGCGGCTATATTTTTAAACTCAATGGTATTATCTACGTCAATCGATTCATTAGACCTAGCATTATAATTATCAGTAATAATCGTTTCTGTAGATCCTACAGAATTTTTGCAAAAATCTGAAATATAGCGTTTTAGGGGGGTCAACCCCTTAGATAATTTTCGTCCAAAATTAAAAAATTTTAGATGATGATTTTATGTGCCTAGTTTGGAGGGGTCTACAGGCCGAAAAGGAACAATTCATATTGATTTCGGCTGTTCAAACGGAAATTATGCAAGTTTGAATTATCGAGTTTTGAAAGAAATGCCATTTGAACGACCAAAATCGAAATGCTTGCAGATATCGATTCATATGTATTATTTTCTGATTCAGCTACCTCGAAAACCTATAAACCATAAGCAATGAAGTTTTTCATATTTTCTAAATAAATTCAATTTATAGATTTCGCATTTTCATTTTCGAGTTGCGTTCTAGAGTGTCTGCTCAATGCAGTTCGCTACGAATCGATGCATTTTCTACGTCAATCGATTTATTAGACCGAGCTCAACAATTGTAAGGAATGATCGTTTCTGTAGATCCTACAGAATTTTTGCAGAAAGCTGAAATATAGCGTTTTGGGGGGAGTCAACCCCTTGTTTAATTTTCGTCCAAAATATAAAAATTTTGGATGATGATTTTATGTGCTCATTTTGAAGGGAATTACAGACAGAAAGAGAATAATCAATCCGTATTTGATTCCGGCTCTTCAAACGGAAATAATGAAAGTTTTAAATATCGAGTTTTGGAAAAAATGCCATTTGAACTACCAAATTCTAAATGCTTGCTCCTGGGAAAATAATCAATTTTGCGAAGGATGTTACATATCTGGTCATAATCTGGCATGGTATGGTAACGCTTAGGAAATTTCATTGAAAATAGCAAGGTAGTCACTGTTTCAATCGATCATAATCCTTTTAATCATCAACATTGGTTCAACTGTCGATCATTATTAACTTAAATTGATTTATATCACATTTCAATGGAGAACAGAAGTCGAATGATACCTCCTGTTGAAATCTTCATTATATTTTGGGGAATAATTACTGGTTCCAGTACAACTGAACAACTCATATGATCGAAGCGCTAGAAAAAACTCTACTTTCTTGTTTTTCTTTAGGATTAACAACCATCAGGGCGATGAGGGCCGGCAGGAGGTTCAAGAAGGGTAACGAGGAAAACGTGGAGGAAAATATTAAAGCCCAGTTTGCGAGCCAGGCGGCCGCCAGATGGTTAGGCCTAAGACTCCAATTTATTGGGGTGGCCATGGTGACTGGCGTTAGCTTCATAGCAGTCATCCAGCACTATTACGACGTGGCTGATCCAGGTAAGTGCCTTGTTTGATGATGTTGTTTTTTCGTTTTCGGTTGGCATTCTTGCGTGATGCGGAAAAAAACGGGATGGAATAGGGGCTTTGGCCCCAGGATGTCCGATATTATGGGGAGGCAGATTAGGATGACTGAAGATTGTTTTATTGGAACGATACAAAGGGTGTCTGTAAACAAATGCGAGGAACTTTAAGAGATGATTCCTCGATGAAAATAAGCAGGGGTAGTTCAAATAAATTTTTTTCGGAATCGACCTCCCTTACAAGATACAGCTTTTGGAAAGCGATGACGATTTGACAGTTGTTCATTTTTTTACGGCTTCGTGAAACAAATAGTCATAAAACATAATATGAAGCACTAAATAGATGTTACTCACACAATTTTTTTAGATCTCATAACTTTATAATTAGGGGTTGAAAATAACAACCCTACGATTCTCGTTCAAAAATTGGTTTCGTGGGATTGATTTTCGAAAAATAAAATTCTCTTATGGTTTCCCATTCAATTCTGGAGAAAAAAGTCTCTTGAAATGAAAACTTACAAGCACTTATGATCACTGTTCATTCCATTTAATCGTATAAGTGTTCCAAAGAATGAATATTCTAAAATATTTTATGTCTATGACAGGAGATGAAGATGTTCTATAAATCTTTCTGAAGGTTTAATTACTAATTTCCTGAAGAAAATTATATCCATAATAGAACTTTCTCTCGATTAATAACCATAATTGACAAAATCAATTTTGAGCATAAACAATATCTTAGAATATTCATTCTTTTGAAACATACGAAGAAATGGAAGGGACAGTGATCATAACTGCTTGTAAGTTTTATTTTTTCCGAGAAAAGTATAGACCGTATCGAAATTTTGCAGCAGACTTTTTTTTCCAGAATTGAATGGAAAACTATAAGAGAATTTTATTTTTCGAAAATTTATGCCACGAAAACAATTTTCGAAGGAAAATCATACGGGGTTGTTATTTTCAACCCCTAATTATAAAGTTATGGGATAAAAAAAAATTTTTGTGAGTAACATCTCCTTAATGAATAATACTATGTATAGTTTTATGACTCAGTGTTTTTTAGGACTCCTAAAAAAAATAAAAACTGTAAACTCGTCATCGCCTTTCAAAGGCTGTTACTTGGAAGGGAGGTCGATTCCTTAAAAATTTATATGAATCACCTCTGCTTTTTTCCCTCGCGTTTGTTTAAAGACAACCTGTATAACTCGAATCGGTAGGAAGATCGACCTTAGGTACAATCTCTCTGAAACCTTTAATGTTCATTAGAGATTCGAGGCTTTCAAAAATAAATTTTACTAAGACCAATAGTTTTATGAATATTCGAATTCTTAGCCCCTGTAACTTCTTCAAGGACTCAATAAAAAATTTGAAAACCATAGTATTCATGTAAAGGAACAATTGATCGTTCAATTGAGGTATAGCTCACCCTCTATTCCCTATTAAGAATTTAGGGGTGATAGCCATTGCACCAAGGTATGACTAGATTTCGACTTTCAATTTTCTGTTTAAAATATGTCCCCCTACGAATAGAAATTGACCTATTTCAGTATTTTCTCTGAAATCATCCTTGTCGTGACATAATTGGACTGCCAAGATTTCAAATTATCACCCTGTACTAATAGCATCCAGCACTATTACGACGTGACTGATCCAGGTAAGTGCCCTGTTTGATGATGTTGTTTTTTCGTTTCCTGGGGATTTCCGGTTGGCATTCTTGCGTGATGCGGAAAAAATGGGATGGAATAGGGGCTTTACCGGGGATGTCCGGTGATATGGAGAGGGAGATTAGGATGACTGAATCGTTGGAAACAATACAAGATTGTTTTATTGGAAAGTTATATAGCTAACTCGAATTGGAATCGTCCCGGAGCACGATAACTTACGGAAGGAACTGCACGGAAACGTCAAATTTTCAATACAGATTCGAGGCTTGAGCTAGAAATTTGAATATAACAGGAAATTTAAGGTTGACTGAGCATTTTCCAGTACGACAAAGAAGTGTATGACAATTATTTCGCGAGAGGTTCATAACTTTTCTGATGAATCTGGAAAAAACGTTCAAAAATGAACCCAAGATCTATAAAAGATTAAAGCTCAATGCTATGTGTATCGAACTTTGTTTATTCATATCAACTTACAAGAAGCGTGCACAAAATAAACCGAGATGTATGAATCAGTAACACTCACTATAGTAGTCCACTTTGAGGATTCATAGGTACTTAGAGAATTGTACCATTATACCACATATTCACCAAAGACTTCAGATATTCAATCAGTCAAAAAGAGCAAGAGCATCTATCTCTTCAAATCTTTAACTCTTAAAATTCTTTATTTCTTTCGAGAGAACCTTGAACACAATAACATCTGGTAGAAACGACTTCAAAGTTTTTAGGTAGGTTCAAGATTTTAATAGAAGCTTCATAAATGGATATAATGTGAACAATCGCTTAAAAGCTTCCAACTTCGATTCCTGACTTGAAAAGAAATTAGGAGTAATGTTCTGCTGGTCACAAAGCTTACACAGAGGACAACTGATTCTCCTAACTCGCACAAGTTGAACCCATCTGAAGAGCTCGAAATCCTCTGTATTACTACAGTAATGGAATCAAGTAATTGAACATAACTTCGAAAAGAAAACTCTTCGATAAAACAAAAAGATTCAACAAAAAAACGCAACTGGAAATAAGAAATCCAAAAGTAGATATCAAAATTAGTCGATAAAAATCAACAAATATTCAACTCATATTTCGGACCCAATCTCGTCAACGTTCAAAGAACCTACAAAGAGATAAAGAATCCTGAGCTATTTGACCCTATGAGGTCAGTATGGATATAAAGGATTTTCCAATAAGTGGTGTTATTTTGATATTCAAAGAAAGATTCCATTTTTCAATATAAATGATCGGATGTTTATTTCATTATAAAGGAGAACCTATGCCGTCAATAGTGGAAAATAACATCAGGCAAATAACCACCACGACCACGCCTACAGGACCAAATCCTTTTAATGAAATTTTCCATAACCAAATCGCAAAGTGGCTGCCTTATGTCCTCTATAGCCTCACGAATTCCATCTTTGAGGTCTTGAATCGACTCTGGGCTGGTGGCGTAGACCTTCTCTTTCACGTGGCCCCAAAGGAAGAAGTCGCAAGGTGTTAAATCAAAAGATCTCGGTGGCCAACTTTTCCCGCAGCAGATCAATGTTGATGATCGGCCGGCTTGACTTCTTGGTTAACTGAACTTTATAACCCTTAAGACCCAAATATTTATGCAATATACGGCGTAATGACGTTTGTGGAATGCCTAATTCCAAAGAACGACGAGGAATGGGCAAACCTGGATTTTCTTCAACACTTTCGGCTACAGCAGCAATATTCTCGTCTGTTCTTGAGCGACGTGCACGGGTTTTATTCTTCACATCACTTACTTGTCCCAAGAGCTCTAATTTTTCCACCAATTTCTTTATTGCGATCCGACAATGTGCTTTACGACGACCCAAAAATGTTCGAGTTTTACTTACCGTTTTCACAATTTTTATAGTAAATTTAATAATGCCTTCTTGAAGCGTGTATCGTTCCATTTTTATTGATGGCGTAGTTTTGACTTGTCAAATGTCAAAAAATGACAGCTTCAAACGTGACATCTACAGAAATAGTGGGCTATTAAAAATAACACCTCTTATTGGAAAATCCTTTAGTTTCAACAACGTTCGAAGAACCTACTACAGCAACTACAGATTGCACATCCCATTTTGCTCCTCATGTCACAATGTCAAGCTACAGCTCACACCTTCTCTAGCAAATATGAAAGACAACCATAGAGTCAGATAAAAACGTCAAACAACTCGACGCTTCCCTTTGTAGAAAAGGCTCCTCGACCGCGGGAGTCATCGAACCGCATCCTCAGTTCTTCTTCTTTGTTACAGGGTTAATTGGATTGGCGGTGTCGTACGCACTTTCTGTGACAGGATCCCTTGGCGGGGTGATCAGCGCCTTCACGGAAACCGAAAGGGAGATGATAGCGGTGGAGCGTGTTAATCAATACGTCACCCAAGTGCCCTCAGAGACGACTTACCACTCGTGCGAACCGCCCTTCGGATGGCCTAACCAAGGAGTTATCCACTTCGATAACGTGGTGTTGAGATATAGGTAAGGGATGCAATATGTGTTGATGGTTTTCGATGAGGGGTGGTAATTTAGAGGTTCGTTTTTGGCAAAACTACCGACAAAATTATTGGGTTTTTTTAGAGTGATAGAACATTCGATAGGGATAACTGTGATTTGGCAGTTAAAAGAAGCCATGTTATTTTGACATTTCTGTTCAGTAATGGGTCGATTACATTGAGATACTTCACAACTGCTACTGAGCGAATTTAAAAGGGAGTGAATCAGCTTGTGAGATTGTGATGATTACACACAAAACTCTCTAATCGCTAAGTAGCCAACAATCTAGCGATCCACATGAGGTTTATATTTGTATCGTTGTCAAGGATCTAAGATAAATGTCAAATACGCTTTCAAATTTAAGAACCAGGAACCACCGAGTAGATGAGAACTCACAGATGGTTTAGTTGCGACTGTGATTACACACGGCTTGTTTACATGCCAACAAGCCAAAACGCCAGGGATTTAGTGTGTAAAGTATCCCAGCTTTCAACTTTAGTCGCAGCTTTTTTACAATCAGATTGTTGGCTTGTGAACACGATTACACTGAGCGAATTCATATCCAGCTACTAAATTCGCTCAGTAGCAGCTTGTAAAGTATCTCAATGTAATCGACCCATTAGCATTGAGAAATGATCATGAAATCAGTATTCTATGCGTTAAACTGATAGACACACTTATTGGAATTCATGGTTTACCTGATCGTCCCTTAGAGCAGCTTATTCATCGAACTATCGATTTCGGACGATATTTTCTCTACTAGATGCAATTACAATGAGACAAAGAACACTGTTTGATGTGGTTTACACGCTGGAAGCATCATCGGTCTATATTTTTTTAGAAACGATGCTGGAGCTAATGGTACAGTGGATGGTTCTTGTTACAGATTGATGATTTGAATAGTAATGACCCAGAATTGTTTTGTTTCCAACAAAACAAGAAAGTTCTACCTCATGCTGCTACCGATTCATTGATACATTAGAAAGAAGAGTTGCCGGTACAATTATTTCGAGAAATGGTCTTATGCCTCAATTAGCCACTTCCTACTGCCACTCGCGTTGTCGGCAATAATGCCCGAAATACTTCTGCGACAGCATTCACACTCTGCTGCAACTTTTCCCTCGCGACCAAGTGTCGGCAACGACGGACAAAGAAATTCCACAGCAACCTAGTTAAATTTAATCGCTAACAGTTGCTCACGCTGCCAGTCCTTTGGCTTCCCTACAAAAAACCGCCAATTCAGGGAGCGTAGAGCAGCACGAGTGGCAAATGGCGGCAGTAGGGTAGTGTAGTGATTACATTCTCGCGCTGCCCACTTCCCTGCTCCCTACAGTCGAAGTGAGCTGAGTGTAATCGGAGTGTTATCAATTGGCATCCAAGATCATGCGACATAACTCCACTGAATTATTTTCTTTTGGGTTATATCAAGTCATTGGATTATCCTGATAAACAAGAAACAGTAGACGCTTTCGAAGCTAACATAACTCGTGTTATTCCTGAAATAATGCCTGAATTAGTGGAAAAAGTGGTCCAAAACTAAAAGTGACGTTTTATTTTGTGAGTGAAAAAGTTCGTGAAATGAGCGGAGTGAATTGAACAATTTCACGAACAAAATAAAATCCCTTTTAACACAAATACCATACCATGTTTTTTGTACAACTGCCCTATGTTGATAATGAAATGGATTATCTTCCAAATAAAAACAGATTTTGACTTCAATCTTGATTTGAATGAGTTTTTTCTTCGAGTTTCTAACCCCTGCATCATTTATTCATTTGAACTGCTAAATCAGTAGTGTAGAAGCAAAAATTACGCTAAAAACATATGTTATTTCGCGTGGCATGAATTTCACCCTCTTCTTGACGACTTCGAACAATTTCAAGCTCTTGAGGTACGAAAGATTTTCCTAGGGTATTTTTTCCATTGAGTGAATCATTATATGCTTTATATCTCAAGTTCGCCAATTTTCAACCCTCAAAATGAAAATTCGTTCTTTTAATGAATCAAATTCCCCGCTAGTAGTTGTCTCGTGAATCCACTGAATGAAAAATCACCGAAAGTAGATAATTCGAGAAATCATCGTTTTCATTGTCCGTACATCCCGATCAATTTAACATCATCTTACGCCCCTCCTTCCATTCATAGTACCCCATCACATGAAAAATTGCGACCTTATGCCCTTCTCCTCACATACAGGCAATTCATCAAATCATCTATCCATACGATTCCCAATTCCCCTAGGTCTACTACAATAATCAAATTACGAATCGTCGTCACTTTTGTGCCGCAGGGAAAACCTTCAGCCCTCCTTGGACGGCGTGAACTTCGAGACGAGACCCTCGGAAAAGATCGGGGTGGTTGGCAGAACTGGAGCTGGCAAGAGCTCTCTGATAGCTGCTCTGTTCAGGCTCGTGGAGGTGAACGCGGGCAGCATCTTCATAGATACTGTTAGGATCAAGGAAGTGGCTCTGTCTACGTTGAGGTGAGGTTAAAAATCATTAATAAAGACTCATTACCTACATTATTATGCAATATACAATAATAAAACAGTGAACAAATCGCTATAGGACTACAAGGAGAGGCAAATTGGCGCGTAGTCGCGCCGGAAAAATTTCCGAAAAACCCACCCTTACACCGTATTACCAATACCCATTCAAATGATGTTCTTTGAATATTTCGTTATAGAGAGAATTTACTTCGTTTCAGAGGGTCTTTTTAACATGGAATTTGGATTCAAGGTGAACTGTCTTGTACGAAATTCGTTATACAGAGAAATTCGTTATACAGACGTTGGTTATAGGAAAGTTTCACTATATTTGGGCAACTGCCGTCAGCAAACTGTTAAATGCGTTAGAATAAATTCTCTTTGTTGCTTTGCCTTTGTCTGTTTTGATTTCGTTGATTTGTTGAACAAGCTTGAACAAAATAAATCAACAAAAATAATATAATAAAACAATATAATATAATGTAAGTATTGTCGACATACAACAAACGAAATCAAAACAGACAAAGGTAAAGCAACAAAGGAGAATTTATTCTTACGCACATTTAACAGTTTGCTGAGGACAGTTGCCCAAATACAGTGGAACTTTCCTATAACGAACCTTCAATCCAAATTCCATGTTAAAAACACCCTCTAAAACGAAGTACATTCCCCCTATAACGAAATATTCAAAGAAAATCATTTGAATGGTTATTGGTAAGAACCCATCCTTATGGGTTTTTCGGAAAATTTTCCGGACGTACGTAACAAATCCCGACTTTAAACTGAATCATTACGGCGGGCAGAGAGATCCTTCTGAAATAGTTTTGAATACACCCCTGACTGTTTAGTTTTAATTTAACCACTACTCTACGTCTTCAAAATTCAAAAATAAATCGAATGGGTGTGAGAGATGAATAGAAAAGATGAAAACATGAATGAATAGAATGAAACCTCAGAGTAAAAAAAAGTAAATCTAGAGATGCCTTCGTGCTTTTGTTATGCATCCATGTAGAATCTGTTCATTCTCGCTAACAATATTCCGGTGTTGCGAACTCGTGCCGTATGTTTATTCCCTATTGGAATAATTGGTCTACCGCTCCCCTATTTGATACTAACGGCTTGCGTCTGTTACAGATACAGATAATTCTGACAGTTTGGCAACATCGCCTGTTAGTGTTTAGTTTCTGGATGCGATGTGTTCACATTTTCATTTCGATTTGACGTTCATAAACTGAATTATTTTATTAGTTTTGTGGCAATTTATTGTTGCTTAAGGTTATTCCGGTAATTATAGTTAAGGTAACATTAGGAAAATATTGTATTATATTCAGAAATCATAGAAATGAAAATCTAACCAATTGTTTAGTTCACCCCAGTGCGGCAGTGAAATGCTTACCATCTCACTCTAATGCTTTGTTGATGAGAATGCAGTTCTATTCAGGCGCAGGGGCATCTCTGTGTTTATTTCTTACTCTGAGAATGAAACCAATAGTCAAATCGAATTTATCGAAAAAGACATCAAACAAGTACACAAATAGCGCCCATTTGTTCATTGTTAAAAGACCACAAAATACAAAGCAGAAATGCGGGAATGTGAAACTTTTCAATTTATAACAAGGCTCGTCTGTCAATGTTTCCTCTCCTCCACCTCCCAATTCTCCAATTGAATTGATATAAATCGCCGTCCTTTCTCTAGGTCAAGACTCTTCTGCATCCCTCAGGAGCCATTTCTCTTCAGCGGAACGTTACGGGACAATTTGGACCCTTTAGGGGAGTTCAGGGACAACGAAATTTGGTCCGCGTTGGCCAAGGTTAATCTTCTTGAGACAATTAAAGCGTTGGGAGGACTGGAGAACGAAGTTGGCAGCGGTGGGTCGAATTTTTCTGTTGGGCAGAAGCAATTGGTGTGCCTGGCGAGAGCTGTCCTTCATAATGCAAAGGTGAGTGCTAAAAATTGCTGTATACGTTATTTTTCGAGAATTGGTCGAGGGAGCACAGTGTACAGGGTGGCCAGAATTGGTGATCCCTGAAGTAAAACTTTTTAACCCAAGGAGATCGAAAAAATAAATGGCACATTGCGGTGGTCGAGAAACTCATTATGTCGTCATCCTCATGGCTCCATCTTCTTTTGTTTTCGAGTTATAAACCAAAATTGACATTTAAGTAATTTCAGTTTACAGGCTTCTTAGTCCAGAAGGTCCCACCTGGTTCACTGATGGCTCTGTCACATCAACAGGGTCTGGGGCCGGAATCGTGGGTCCTCACTTTAATCAGGCTATCCCTCTGGGGAAGGACTGTTCCATTGTGCAGGCTGAGCTATTTGCGGTTCTTGCATGCGCACTGGAAAACATTCGCAGAGGATACTCTGGCCAGCACATTTATATATGTTGCGACAGCCAGGGAACTCTGAAATCTCTATCTGATGTTAGAGTTGATTCTCTTTTGGTAGAAGAATGCAGGAAAGCTCTGCGTAGGCTGGGCTCTGATAACTTTTTGAAAGTGATCTGGTGTCCGGCTCATGCGGATATACCTGGTAAAGTCAAGGCAGATGAACTGGCTAGGCGGGGAGCCGGATTAGCATTTGTTGGTCCGGAGCCTTCGCTGCCAATCTGTCGCACATCTGTCAGAAGTTTCTTCAGGAACTGGCTGAACAGGGAATTTTCCTCGGAATGGAGCGCAGGGGTGGGCCTGAGGTGGTCGAGGATTCTCATTGAGAGACCGTCCTCGCGATCTGAGGTCAATAGGCTTCTGCTGCTGGAGGGGAAACAACTCAGTCTGGTGACTGGTGCATTGACTGGTCACCTGTTTAACAAGCATTTGAAGAGAATGGGATTGACGAGCTGCTCCCTATGCCGGTGGTGCAGGAGTACTGATGAAACGGTTGAGCATATTTTGTTCAACTGTGAAAACCTTACTGAGGTAAGGTCAACACACCTAGGAAATCCAACACCTTCTATTCCTATGGTGAGAGGGACCACTCCTGGCAGGCTCGCGACATTTCTGTCTTCGTGTCTGAGGAGCTGAGTCTCTGTAGAATGATGCGGGTGAACAATGGGCCACTAGGCCTCAGTTCGGCCGGTAAGGCACCGCACAGAGAAGAAGAAGAAGAATTTCAGTTTTGTTCTCCGTTTCTGTTTGTGCTATAAACTTGAAACAAAAACATTATACAGACAATTTCTTTGATTGGAATCCAATGGCTCAATGTATTTTATGCTGGTTTCCTCCAGATTTATTACATGAAATTTTGTTTTTTCTTATGGAAACCAATCAGCATAAAATCGAGAAAGCTTCAGCGATAGTGCTATTCTACACAGTTGCCGAAAAAATATTGTACGCAACACGTCCCAAAATAGTTTTTTTCCATCCTAGAATTCTGTCTACTCGTCCAAGAAAACTCTATTTTCCGGACTTGTTACGTGAATTACTATTTTTTGATTCGGGTACCACGAAAACTTATGAAAACATACCAAATTCAATATACACTTCAATACTTCTCAAATAATTCCAATTTTTAGTTTTGGCATTTTTCGTTTCCGAGTTGTGTAATGCAGTTCGCTTCGAATCGATGTATTTTCTACGTCAATTAATTCATTAGAGCAAGCTTATTAATTATAAGTAATAAAAGTTTCTGTAGATCTCAGAAAATTCTCGCAAAAAGTTAAAATATGGTGTTTTGGTGGGGCCAACCCCTTTGTTATTTTTCCACGTGAATTTAGAAATTTCAGATGATAATATTTTGTGCTCGTTTTTAAGAGGATTGCAGACTGAAAAAGAATATGCAAATCATATCAGATTCCGTCTGTTCAAGCAGAAATATCGAGATTTGGAAAAAAAATGCCATTTCAACAGCAAAATTCCGAACGATAGCAGATATCGATTCAAAACTCGACGTCAGGCTTAATTCCAACGAAACTACACTTCCATTCACTAAAATGAATTAATGGTCAAAAATACTCTTGGAGGCGCCGGGCATCGATCCCGGTACCTCTCGCATGCTAAGCGAGCGCTCTACCATCTGAGCTACGCCCCCGTTACGGTTTACGTAGGTTAAAAATTCATATATATATAATTCTGATCATATTCGTTTTGATCTCGTTCATAAATTATCTTGTATCACGTCACATACAGGGTGTTTCATCATCATAAACTGGACAAATATATATATTCGTATAAAGAACACCGAGAGATTCATTTTTGCCTCATACAATATATCCCGTTTTCGCATTAGCGAGCTGCGAGATACAGGGTGTGAACGTCATTTTTGAGCAAGATTCTTATGAGTGTGGTCAGTTATGTATAGCACTTGAAATAACGGTTAAAAACTACGAACTACTGTTGCCTGGCAACGAATATTAATATCCTTAGAATAATATCCTTTTCCTATTCAATACCGACGTCGGTTCGAGTCCTAACTAAGTTTCAAATATCAATAATTTGATCATTTTGACTCTAGAACTTAAAACAATTTTTTATTATTAATTCAGAGGTCTGAACGAAACATTTGAATGACTGTAGTAACGAAACCGTTT
Source organism: Propylea japonica (assembly GCA_013421045.1). Classification (NCBI taxonomy): domain Eukaryota; kingdom Metazoa; phylum Arthropoda; class Insecta; order Coleoptera; family Coccinellidae; genus Propylea; species Propylea japonica. The sequence goes on from CM024241.1 coordinate 92,259,556, forward strand.
AATATTTTACAATTCTGTTTTCATATTCGTGATTGATAAAATTAAAGAAGTACAACTGTACGAAATTTCATCCATTTCGGGGGATTTTTTTTATCGCTGTAGACATGTAAAAAAATGTGTTCGAATTTAGAAAAAAATTTTCACAGAAATTCTTAGAAAATTGTGTTCATTCTGAAAATAGAATTCAATTTTTTTGGAGTTCGTTAACTTTTCTGAATAGAAGACCCAAAAATACTGAGATTTGACCAAAAACCGTTGTTTTAAGTGCTATACATAACTGACCACACTCATAAGAATCTTGCTCAAAATGACGTATCTCGCTTAATGCTTCGAAAACGGAATATATTGTAAAAGGCAAAAATGATTCTCCTGGTGTCCTTTACATGAATGTATATGTTTGTCCAGTTTATGATGAAACACCCTGTATACAATACAAAAATATTATTACTCTGTACTGGGTGTCTCTCTCATCTCAGGCAATCCATCCCGTATAATTCCCATAGCCATAAGAAGAATTCCCCGAAACATATCGAATAATTCGAGGTTTGATCGGGCGCTTCAACTCCTCAAAATTGAATGGGGAAGAGGGGTTAAGTGATACTTCATTTGAAAGTCTATACTTAGTAAGTAATATTGAAAAAAATCATATTATTCCTATGAAAAAAAAACGATTGGAATGAAATCGATTTCGAAGATTAGCCGATTGAATAATCATGCAAAATTTAAAGGATTATAAAATTAAAACCATAGAATTTGGATATTGTTAGTTATCGATTTTTCACATATTTCATTTTTCAAATAATTTCCAGAATATAATTCCGATAGTGCTGAGATTTGGCTTTCGTATATTTATTTTCAATGTCGAGTCTTATGATATTATACTAAATATTGAGTTAAAACTCTTATTTCTTCACCAATTAACGAGCGCTCAAAAGCACCTACTCGGTGCTTTTCTTTAATTTTTATGGATATTCTGAATCGATCACAATGATATTTAGGTATGTTATGAAACTTAATGCCAATGATTAAAAAATCCTACCAATTACAGGCTTTTTTCGAATTTTTTGCTCATGTTCTGTCAAAGCTCGTCGCAACTTTATAAACTATGGACGTGTCCCAAACTCCCGAAAATGAAGAACTTTCTTCAAAACATTCCATCAAACTTTGCTTCCTCCATTTTATCCCCAAAAAGGATTCATCCTCGAACGAGATTAATCAGTGTCTCGGAGTTTTCCACTTCATTCCGGAATTCGAAGTCGACGCATAGAGTAGCGCAGTGAATCTTCCGAATGCGAAAAAGTTCGATGGTTAAAAAGTGTAACTCGTGTCTGCTTAGCGGGAATAACGTCGCACCGGCTTTCATATTTCACCGTGGAGCTTCCTGGTCCATTAAATGCGTCCAGACTGGATGGGATTTCGGTTATGACGTATACTGGTCCCGAGGGAATATCTGCGAACGGTTTGGAATTGGGAATACGGGAGATTCAAGCAATATTACTGTAACGTTTTTCGTAGTTCAAACAAAATTTTACTGTGATGTTTGGCCAATCTATTTACAAAACTACCCAACACACCATTTTATTTGCAACAACTAACACTAGTTTATTCACACATTTGCGGATTTATATTCAATTCGAAACTGTTTGTTATAAGCGCACTACTGATTTCTAACTGTAACTTACTGTGAGTCAAACGCGCGCGTCTTCATATGTGTACTGTCTAGAATTATCTAGAATAGTCGGAACTCTTCTAGAGTCGTTTCGGTGACGCGAACTTTTCAGAACGTCCTACACTTTTTAAAGTTGTAATTCAGAAAATCAATGTTCTCTTTTCTAAGGGATCTTGTATTTCAGAATAGTAGTATGTAATTCAGAAAACAGAAATTGAATTTCAGAATAGTTAATTTAATTTCAGAAGAACGATATTGAAATTCAGATTAGGAAGTTGCAATTCAGAGGAACAAAGTAGGCTGGGGACAAATCTATGAATTCTATTTCTGAATTACAATTTTTTTTTCTGAAGTAGGTACAAGTTTCTGTATCTGAATTACATATTACCATTCTGAAATTCAAATGACCGTTTCTGAATATAAAGTTGTTATTCTGGAATTCAAATTCCTTATTCTGAATTTCAATTCACTATTCTGAATTACTACATCTTCTGAAATTCAATTTGCTTTTCTGAATTACATTTACGTTTTCTGAATTACAATTGAAAAAGGTGTAGAGCGCCACAGGTGAAATATATGGAAAATCGATAACAGAAAATATCAAAATTTAATGGTTCTGTTTCCACAATCCTTTCAAAAATTTGTATTAATTTTCACTTCGCCAATTTTCAGCTGCAAACTCGATTTCATTTCAATCGAAGTTTTTTTCATGGGAATTTTTCAATATTACGATAGACTACTCCCACTAATTTTTGCCTACATCTTTGAATTAGTATTGAACATTTAACTGCAAAGTTACAGCATCGAATCGGCAAATTCTGAATTTTTCGAAAAAATAGATAATTCAGAAAATATTTCAATTCTATGGTTATGAATATGCGATCCTCTTGAAATTTCACATGAACTTTCAGTGTAAGAATCTTCATACTCAAACTTAATTTCATTCGAATCGGATATTTTTTTGTAGAAATATAAGGATTTTTCTATTTCGATTTAATTTTTTATGGTTCTGTTAAATCTATGGTGACGAAATTTCGTATGAGGATCGTTTTGAGTATCTTGCAATGGGCCGCAAAATTTCATTTCGATCGATTATGTTCTGTCTGTGATATTGGGGAACAAAAATTTTAAAAGCTCATATTTTGATGGAACACCTGTACGATTTTGCTGGTTAACGAACTCAACCGCAGCATTCAGGAACCGAACCTACCCTGAAAATCTCTAGGACAATCGTTTCGACAGTTTTCGTGTTTCCAGACGATCCCACTGACAGAATTGAATTTAACCATGGATTCGTCGTCTGGGAGACGAACATATCGTTCGAGACCATTTTCGTTTCAAAATTCGAAAATTTCAGACATTTAGTGTCAGTTGCAGGAACGTCCATTAAAATTTAAAGGTCCATTAAACCCTTAATCCTCCATTAGTTCCTTGTTATAATGGAGGATTAAGAGTTTAATGGACCTTTAAATTTTAATGGACGTTCCTGCAACTGACACTTAGTCGAATATATAGAGCACTCGTTTGAGTAGAACGAGGAAGGATTACTTACAGGCTTCATAATTTTCAGAATTTTTGAATTTTTTTTCTGAAACCTAACATTTTCAGAGTTCATCAACCAATCCTCCTAACCTCACATCCTCTTATTTCCAGATACTCTGCATAGACGAAGCCACAGCCAACGTGGATCACGAAACAGATAGGTTGATCCAAATGACGCTTCGCACGGCCTTCAGACAAAGTACAGTATTAACTATAGCCCATAGGGTTGAAACTATTTTAGACTGCGACAGGGTGTTAGTCATGGGGGATGGCAGGGTGTTAGAGTTCGATACTCCAGACACTTTATTGGCCGATACCAATTCCCATTTCTACCAGATGGTCAATCACGAGTAATCCCTCCACTTCTTGTGCCAGATCCTCTGTGTTTAGAGGAGTGTAAAGAACGATGATGAGTTTGTGTTGGATATGTGTGTTTGTACAGGGTGTATGTGGACACGATTGAAAGAATTATGATGAGTGTTTTTATGAAAATAATATAAAACTGAACAAAATCAGAATAAAAACAAAATGTTTTCGAGTCCGTTCACGCTGCGAAAATTAAGGCGTTTTCTCAACTAACTCAGTTTTGAAGTAGGTAAACTAAAATAAAATGTTTAACGTATTAGTATCATTGGAAAGGATGAAACTTATGCTTTGTTCGTCTAGTGTTGGATGTGAAATCGACTGTGGCGGTAATGAATCATTCTAATTTAATATTGAAAATCTTATATCACTTAAAAAAAATCCCACCAAAGAAAAAAATTACTACTAGAGGAGCATACAAGGAATTATCCCTTTTTATTTTGTTTAAAATGATTTCAATAGCGTTTTCTATTCCGAATGTGTACCATGTGAACGGACTCTTGATAATAGGAACAAATGAATAAATATACCAGCTTTCATGCTTCAAAATTTTTATGCTTTTTTGTTTGAAATCGAACGTGTCACAATTTACAATACTGTTTTTCCTATATACGTTTCATCAATATTTTCACCACATTTTATTTTGTTCTTATTTTATAGACTGAAATGTTTTATCAAGCTATCTTTCTTTGTTAGTTCAGCAGCATATTTAGTGTTTCCTGACTGAGAATTAAATGCGGAAGTTTTAGGTATAAATAATTAAGTATCTGAAATTCTTCATATATTTTTTGATTTTTCCTAGATAGTAAGATAGCCCATACCATAATAAGTTTTTTGTGATATACAGTATCCTGACAAGGTTATTTTGAGATAAAAATTTGTATGAGCTTCATTTCATCGCATTCAATAAATGTAATTTTAATGAATATTTCTGTTTTTATATTGCAGTTGTTTCTTATTGTTTTATCCCCAAAAAATTGTTGTGAAAAATCGAAGAATTAATTTCATATCAACTTCTTTGAATAATAAAATAAACCAATCATTTTAAAATTGTTGTTTAAATCACCGCTAAAGATAATGTTATAATAATTTCATAGTTAAATGTTTTATAGTTACCTAGCTATGTTAAATATATTAATAATTACGTGTATACAAATTTTTCTTGACATGACAATATATTTTTCATACAATGTATTGACTTCATATTGGACATATTCAGAGTTAATTGACATATCACTTCACATAAAACTAATTTTCTATATTTCATTAGCTGATTTTAAATTTGTCAAATCATCATTTTAATAACTTTCATGTTTTTCTGCAAAGAAATGCCTCCATATGCATTATTTTCTGTAAGAACAGTAATAAATGTGATCTACATATATGTATATAAATTAATTTCTGAAAATCATTAAAAATTTAAATATTTTTTAGTGTTTTTTTTTTGTTTCCTTGAATTGTTGCTGAAATTAAATACAAACGTGTGGTCGTATAAGAAACGTAGGTAAGTATTAAAATGTTTTTTTGTTTTTTTCGCTCGTTGTATTTGAATCAAATCATCTAGTGTCACAGTTAATTCTGCAAGATGGAGTTTTGCTTATAGATACTATCGTTTTATTTTCCCGTGAAAAATAAACATTTCGATGAACCTTAACAGAAGTTGAGTTTAGTGTACCATCAGAACACTCTGATGGTATACTGAATGTTTCAAATAAAATGATATTCCTTCAATTTTTAAGGCTGGTAAATTGCAAATGAAAAATACTTTTACAAATGTTCTCTCGGAAGTTCTTAAGTCCTTTCAATTATTAGGTATCCTAGAAGTTGAATATGTGTGAATTACAAAATATTATTTAATCACCAGGAGTACCTAATGATTTCCTCACGTTTTTCCACCATATAATTTATGAACATTTTTCTAGCCGTGACAAAATTTTGACAGTTTTAATAGTATAGTATTATGCAACGAGCAATTTATTTACAAGGTGAAGTTTAGGCTACGAGCCGTAGGATAGTGGCCCAAATCACAGAATGAATAACAGCCATTATACGCGAGTAGCATACTATACTTTATCCATGACTACTGAATATATACTCCGTTCACGAAGGTTGAGCCGTCGGTTGGCCATGGAAATTGGCATATTCCACTGTGTATATTGAAATTTTAGGTTATGTTCTTTATTTTCTTGTCAGATTGATGAGCAATGTTGTTAATATTGCATAGAGTTCTCTGATAACTCGCAAGCTCGTCGGACGAGGCCGGGTACATTCGGCAACGTTGATTTTTTTTTACTTTATGACAGTAAATACTGCCAACTTCAGATAAATAAAGAAACGCCTACTATGCGCTCAACCTTTCGTGAACGGACTATATTTCTTGAGGATTTTTACATTTGGTGACAGTGACAAGGCCTTTCTATTACAAGAGTGGAAAAAGTCAAGTTGCCACATGAGACATTTTCAGTGAACTTGTCATTGTATATTTTGTAATAGAATTTACTTTAATTGATGTTATAAAAGGAGATTGGGTCCTCGATTGACAAGATATATCCATATTTGTTAGTTGGACTGCTTTAGAATATCTACTAAAGAAATATCAATTTGAAGAATATTATCTACATTAAAGCTATGAAGCATCTGACAGCAGTGACTAATAACTCATTATTCACTCGTGCTTAATGGGTGTTATTATGGCGGAGCAAACAGAGGTATAATGGGTGGATTATACAATAGTCGTGAATAATTTTTTTTTCTCATTCATTGTCGAACAAGAGAACGCCGCAATCATTTAAAGAATATCTTTAAAGCTGATAGAACATTATCTGGTTGTACTGTCAGTATCTATTGGCTAAACTGAATTACCAAAGCCCAATTCTTGTCCAAGTTGTGTAAAAAATCATACACTACCCTCAAAATGGCTAATTATCTACCCCACCCTTTCGCAGCAGTGACATAATTAAACATCCAAACCTTAAGCAACTAATGAACCGGAAAAAAATCAAGAAATGTCAGCTCATGATAATAACTGCGACCCCTTATCGCGATATGAGACCTACAAATCCATCTCTCTTTAACATGCCATGCGAAAAGAACCAGACAATGAATAAAAGCCCTAAGTGGTTTTTTAAGGGGATATTTTACATAGTGCAAGGTACTCATTCCGCCATTGTACGGAGCACTGAATGAGACTGGGTCCCAAGTAGGCAGGCCCCACGTTTCACAAGTAGTATTCAGGACACTTCATTGTACGTAACCCCCGCTAGAATCGGTCAATTTTAAATTTTAATGTAGACCTACAAGAAAAGGAGAGAGATCACTTATCAACCAGCCATCAGGGTGAAGTTGTTCATTATTAATCAGCAATTTTCAGCTTTTTCCGTACGTATGATGCTTGTGGATGGCTGTAGGACGTCAATATGCATATGGATTAAGGAAGGTTTTGATTATGAAATGTGCGACCTGGGTTCCAGTGGTGGCTCGTTGATAAAAGGAGTGGGTGTTCTACTATGGCGTACAATATATAGTGAGCCTAACAATGAAAACGAACAATTTTTGTCAAAATTACCTTTTATTCTTAAACATAGTCCCCTTTTAGCTGGATACATTTAGTCCAAAGATTTTTCAATATTGCGGTGCCTTTTGAATAGGAAATTTGTCCAAAATATGCCATTCCACCTCTTCAACCGTCTCAAATTTCTTTACCTGGAGCCATCTACTCGAGTTTGGAAACAGATAATAATCACTTGGGGCTAAATCTGGAGAATTCGGAGGATGACAAAGCAATTCGAAGTGTAGTTCATTGATTTTTGTCATCGTTTTCATTGATTTGTGAGCTGATGCATGGTCCTGCAGAAAGAAGCATTTTTTCTTCGATATATGTATCGATTTTGTAAAATTGCGGTGCCTTTTGAATAGGAAATTTGTCCAAAATATGCCATTCCACCTCTTCAACCGTCTCAAATTTCTTTACCTGTAGCCATCTACTCAAGTTTGAAAACAGATTGCTTGGGGCTAGATCTGGAGAATTCGGAGGATGACGAAGCAATTCGAAGCGTAGTTCATTGATTTTTGCTACGTTTTTATTAATTTGTGAGTTGATGCATTGTCCTGCAGAAAGAAGCATTTTTTCTTCGATATATGTGGCCGTTTCTTTGACATTTCAGATTTCGCTAGAATCTGTCAATTTTAAATTTTAATGTAGACCTACAAGAAAAGGAGAGAGATCACTTATCAACCAGCCATCAGGGTGAAGTTGTTCATTATTAATCAGCAATTTTCAGCCTTTTCCGTAACGTATGATGCTTGTGGATGGCTGTAGGACGTCAATATGCATATATATTAAGGAAGGTTTTGATTATGAAATGTGCGAGCTGGGTTCCAGTGGCGGCTCGTGGATGAAACGAGTGGGAGTTCTACATCTACACCTTTTCCAATTGTTATTCAGAAAAAGTGTCATTTTGACAAAAGTTGGTCACACGTTTTTTATCATTATTCCGGAATTTAATTCGATATTTAGGATGAAATACCACTATTTAAATCTATGGGAGATGATTACCCTTCACTAGGGTCCTGTAGCGGTCTTAGAAGAACAGGAGGTTCGAAAAATTATGACTTGGAATGCCAGACTTGGTTTAAAACACCCTGCTGGCCCAAGGGCATGAGTTATGTATTTTGTATCTTAATATTGATGGTATTTAATCGAATAGTTTTAAGTATCAATTTTGTAAAAACGACGAGACAGGGTTTTTTCTACTGAGGTTTTTCCCTGTGCTCTGGTATCATACGCAAGAAATGTATATGGTACCCCGTTTTGCACCGACCTGAGCTAGGGACGTTTTTGTTTCATGTATTGTATTTTGTTAGCTCTCAATTCAAAAGAATATATATAAATATATCGGGTGTCCCAAGGTGAGTGGCCTATTTGATTATAATTTTTTTTTGGTCCATCCTGTATAACTGACAACTATAATTCAAAAGCAGTGACATAGATCAGATCAATATCTAATGACTTGCTAAATTTCTGACTTAAATCTCAAATATTGAGAGAACTAGTCATTTTCGTAACACGACAATTTGATATAATAGGCCACTCACCTTGGGACACCTGATATATTCAGAAAAGCGAATTTAATTTCAGAATATGGAAATTTTATTTCAGACTAGTGAATTGAATTTCAGAATAATAACCAATGCCCTATTACCGCCTAGGCCAACATAGGCCATAGCCTAGGGGCGGCACGATTTTAGGAGGGCAAATTTTCGGTGAATAAAAAAATTTCTTCAATTCCTCTACGAAAATGATGAAATAGCCATCTTCGAAAACTTCAACTTGCTGGTCAGAGAGATATGAAGCAAAATTGGAAAGAAGTTGTCGCAGCTTTGAGTGAAATTGATGAGCTGGACAGGTCAAAAGGGGCCTACAGACGATCAACCTAGTTGAAGACTAAGTTGTAAACACGGCATGTTGACGACTAAGTTGAACGTCTGTAGGCTGATTGGTGGTTGATATTCCAGGTTGAAGACTAAGTTGATGCGAAATCAAATCGGTTTGATATTTGGTGGGCGGAGCCCGATGTTGACGACTATGTTGGAGCGTCTGTATGGTAGTCATCAACTAGGTTGACAACACCAGTTGGAATTCTACCTTGTAGAGTGAACATCTCATAGCGTATTCAAAATCCGTCGTAAATATTCGAGGAAAGGTAGTAATTTAACTAGAAATATGAGCAAAATTCCAAACATTCAAGTTTGGGTAGATTTCTTTGATTGGGTGAAAGATCTTCCTGAATTATGGAGAGTAAAATCCGAGATATATAAAAAACCTTAAGCAGATGCTTTGAGCGAACATTCATTGGTGGAGCAATAATTCTATCTCACTCCCTCAAATTTTGTATAGTTTGAGATTCATGCTTAGTAAATGAATGCAAAATCTCAGGATGATCAGACTTATATTATGGAATTATTAAAAAATGAAATATGTAAAAATCAATAATTAAAAGAAAATTGAACTATATGCTTCAGATGATGCGATTCTTGGATATCTTGTTATGACATATAATGATTCTTTCTTTCAATATTCGCATGAGGCGTACTGTGAGCATTTTGCATGTGGTCGAGAAATTCTATTCCAATTGGTTTCGTTTTGTCTGAAAATTAAGGAACGAAAATTCGGAATGGTCATATTTTATGGGACACCTTGTATGTTTTGGCTGATTAACGAACTTAATTGTAGCATTTGGAAACCAAACTCGCCCTGAAAATCTCAAGGACAATTCCTTAGAAAGTTATCGTGTTTATGGCCGGACGGTCCCAGGGACCGGATTGAATTTGACCACGGATTCGTCATCAGGGAGCAGAACCCTATCGTTGGAGACCAATTTCGGCTCAAAATTCGAAAAGTTCTTTCATTAAACCGAAATGGGAAAAATGAGACCGATTGTGGTACCAATCCTTGGTCCAAATTCTTTCATTCAAGAACTGTCTGCACCACATTGTCGCATAAATCGTTTATAATAACATATAACGAAAGATCTCTCTCCATGTTTCGATAATTTCTCCTAATCAGCCGACTAGTTCACTCGACGGAAACCACCGCTAAAATGATGTTTTCAACTTGGTTGACAACCGCTATTTTCACTTTCATTTGGTTTACAACCTAGTTGACAACATAGTCTTCAACTAAGTTGATCGTCTGTAGGCCGCTTAACACTGGGAGCGAAGCAAATCAAGCTAACATCTCTTGAAACCGCAATAATGTTCGCTGTATGAAGTCCAATTTTATAAAGATTTGATAAAGTGAGCGAAGCAGTACAGAAAGTTGACATTGGTATAGATGAAGTAGTTTTGCATTATGAGTCATTGGTTGATTATAACGTAGGATTAAGAGATCAATTTGATCGATTTGCGGAGAGAGCGAAGATCAATTCTGGATTTGAGAAATATTGAATTGAAGAAAGAAAGAATAGCCACAACTATTTTTTTATAGATCTGTCCTAGCTGATAAAACTCGAGTGGGACATACTGTTTTGAGTGGAAGGGAAAACTTCAGAGTAGAGGTTTATCTTGTGATAATTGACAAGCCAACAAGAGAATTGAATGAAGGTAAACATTGATACAAGGGTTTTGCTGCGAAGTTCTCCTTTTTGTTAAAATTGCATACGATTAGTTCTGAAGAATTTGAAGTTGCGGTTACTAATCTCATCTATAGTTTTCCTGACGATTTAGATAAAAAACTTCACTATGAATATTTGCAACTCAAATCCTACTTAGCTCAGTTAAAACAACCTCCAAAAACTCTACACGAAATAAGTAGGGGAAAGTGAGGTAATACGATCCCTAAGGGTCAAATGATCCCCCGGCGTAAATCAGAAACAGCTTGTACCATCTATCCAAATACAGATGAAACATGTTCCCCTGCGCCCCTGCGAGTTACCTGTAAAATGTCAATGCGGTGCGAGTGCTTGGCGTGATTTTATTAAAAAATAATCAAAAAGTGTGGCTCTGATCTAAGGTAAGCATGTTTTTGGACTTTCGTTTTTTTTACATGTGAGTGTTTACTGAAATGTTGTTTTATTTGCGGGTACTAGTAGCAGTTAGCTAATTTTTAAGCAATGTTCGATCATCGCACGCGGTATGTGAAGGTTTTGTTTTGATCGATATCTTGTAATTTGGTATTTGGGGTGAAAATGATCCCTTCTTTGTGTCTAAAATGATCCCTGGAATCATTTTACCCCATTAATAGTTTTTGTTTACAGATCATGCCGAGAATTTATAAACGTAAAACTAATAGCCAAAAGAGGCCTGAAGAACAAATGCAAAAGGCATTAGAGATGGTATGGCTTACAAAACCGCGAGAAGAGAATGAATTTGAGGTCCCTCGGATGGTATTAGAAAGAAGAGCCAAAGGTAAAAATAAAATAGCTGTAGGCTCAGCTAAAAAGTTAGGTAGCAAACAAACAGTGTTCAACCTGGAACAAGAACTGGAACTTGTTGACATGGAGTCCAGAATAATATACGGGCTGACCACTCAGGATTTCTTAACCTCAGCTCACCAAAAATGGCAAAAAGAAATAATTTACCGCATCAATTTTCCGAGGCTAAAGGAAAAGCTGGACTTGAATGGCTTCGTGGATTTAGACGTAGACATCCAGACATTACAATGCGTGCGCGAGGTTTTAATAACAATGTGGTGGATGAATTTCTCTCGACTTTGAGAAACGCCCTAGAAAAATATTATATTTCAACCCATTGAATATTTTTGTTTTGTGTTACTTGCTTACATACTTAAATTGTTATACATATTATCATTTAAATTTATACATATTATCATTTAAATAAACGGCAGAGTTTTTTTTATTTCATCTTTATTTAATATTTATTAACTTATAGTACAAAATGATCCCTGGATCATTTTGCCCTTACCCCAGGGATCATTTTATCCACAGGGTTGTTTAAAATGATTCTTTACTAAACTTTAACAAAAATATCTAATACAAAAAAACTACATAGATGAAATGAAAAATAAGTAGGCAGATACAAAGTTAAGTAAATTCACTACCTTCAACAATTCAAATCTTGCGGTTTTGCCTTCAACTTAAGCCACAATTAAAGTTTTTCCTTAAGGGGATCATTATACCTCACCTTCCCCTAACTTCCTTCATAAGAAGTAATAAAAGCTTAGTGCAAGTATTTCCCTAAATCCAAATCGTATGATATTACAATTAGAATATTTTTATGCACTTTTGCATCGAATTGTTCAGCAGAGCGGTTGTTAGCATTGAAGCTAGTTTTATCGTATTTGCGATCTAGCTTGTCTCAAGAGCGTTTGAATTCTTCTGCCGTTTTGTGCATTGAAACTGAGTTGTTGAAAAAATCAGACTTCGAAGTAGTGTTGCAACAATTAGCGGAAAAGAAGGCAAGAAGAGAACCATTATCAGTTTGATGATGAAAACTGTATTTTTTACTATGAAATATACACTCATTAGATTGTGTCATTTCCAGATAGAAAATTGTCCTCATCAACTTCAGCGAAAATTGCGTATTTAAGAAATTTTAATTTTTTATATTCTCTTCACTCAGATGGGCGACAAATTGTTTTTGGCCTAGGGAAGGAAAAGAGTTCAATGCGGCCCTGATGACAACTTCATATTCAGAAACGATCATTTGAATTTCAGAATAGTAATAATGCACAGTAATAGTCGCTATTGATTGTTTTCTCTTTTTCCAAATATATGAACAATATACCACTGGAATCCCAAAAAACAGACGCCATAATCTTTCCGACCGATGGTTGAGTCTTTGCTCAATTTTTTTTCCGAAAACCTGACGACTGAAACTGAATACTACCCTAATCAAATATAATATAATTCTAATCATAGTTATAATATCGAATTTGAACCCTCCTTTGGACACCTTGAATATTGCGGAAGCTTAATTTTCTTATTTCTGAGACGATGTCGGTCTATTAAATACATGAACAATTATGCGATATTTCAACCCTTCAGTGGTAGTTAAGTGTAATGATTGGAAGTTGCACTTGAGGCATAAATTTACATAATCTTAGCCAAATATATCACATATATAACGTGGGAAGAAGATGTTTCACCTATATAAGACTTACCTTCTCTCCAATAAAATAGTCATTCAATAACATCCTGCAAATAACATCCTGCAAATATGGTAAGACCTTCTATGAGATAACTTTCAGTGGCATTATTTGAAAATATTATTAATATTCGATATAAATGAGATGAATATTTTTCAAAATGAGATACATGTATAAAACATAACTCAAATGACTTATTTGGTGTTAGTTGATTTGTGAATTCTGATTAATACTATCTCAATAATTTCAAAGAAAGTCAATTCAATAAAGACTGTTGCGTGCATGATAAATTTGCTATTACCGTCAAAATTACTTGGTAAAAGATAATTTTTACTATACGATCACAAGCACTAAATGTAGGTACAATCACAGTTAGTTCAGACAGATTTATGCAGATATTTTCAGATTCGTTGTCTGGCCCATAACATCATAACTTTGATATTCTTGCTCTTCCTTATTACAAATTCATCGCAAGAAGGTGTAAGAATAAGAATATGTGGCAACAAATTGGTGAGGTTCTTTGCCTATGCATGTTCAAGGGATGAATCTGCAAATGAAATACCCCAAGAAATCAATAGAGGTAGGTAAATAATTATTACTCCTTATTTTTTGAAAAAATACATAATTTCAGAAAAATATAATTATCTTATAATTACGCCAGGAAAATGAAACGTTACCAATTTGTCAACCGGTCGTTATATTGCACATCTCTCTCGAAAATAAAATTGGTCTCGCCAGTGACGCAGCCAGGATATTGTTATGGGGGGGGCTGAACTGAACAATTTTTGATGATACAACAAAATACGAAAGTTGCAAAAAAAATAAACTCAGAAAAAATTGAAACTGTTAGAATCTTTGGGGGAGGGAGGGAATGCAGAACCCAAAGCCCCTCCCGCCTAGCTGCACCAGTGGGTCTCACCATACCTATATAGGATTTCCGAAATATGGTTACCTATGCCACAATATTGAACAGGACATTAATGAAGAAAATTCAGGAGACCTCTATTTTTTATTTCAACATTTAGCACCCTAGAATCGTTTGATGTTAATATCTCAGAACTATGTTGCATATTATATACCATATTTTATACACGCGGTTCTAAAATATGATGAATCTGACAATGATACCTTTTTAGAGGCATGGTGCTCTTCTGAGACAGTTTTCCTCAGAATCCCTTGTCTTTGGGGGCCGAAAAATTTGTTTTGTATTTTCCAACTTCATGATTTTAATAGGGGTTGAATGTCTATATTTGACCTTAAATTTTTCGTGAAATATGTTCTTTAGTTTATTCTCGACGAAAAATGTTACAACAGATGCATTTTGTGCCATTGTACTCATCTGAAAATTTCCAAAAACATCGTCCTTTTTGTTTGAAAGATATCACCTTAGTTCCCTATACTTCATCCAAACTCGGTTAAACTTGGATCCTATCGGATAGCACATTATTTGTGTCAAATTATAGCACGCGCTGTTTCTCTACAAGCAAGCAATAAAGAAAATTGCAACAATATTCGATTTTTTATATTTTTGCCAATGCCACCTCAAAAAAATTTTTCATCCATATTTTGATCTACAAATAATATGCACTTCTTCATAGTTTCTATTTATTATTCTAGGTAATGATGCTTATAAGAACAAATATATTTTTTTTTCAACAGTGAACATCTACCCAGGCAGGAGAGATTTTATCATAGACGAGTGTTGCAGAAAAAGATGCAACCCTGAAGAAATAAAAAAAGCCTATTGTGTTTGGAACGTAGGATTTGATGACACTGACACTCTTTAATGACGGGAATGAACCCATATATCAATACCGAATCAGAATAATAAAGAAATATGTGATATTCTATTGATTTTTGTTTTTCATTTGAAAAAACACCAGTCTTCGCTACGGAAAACTAGTTTAAAACGTTTCCGCAACGTTCGATTCATAAAGTGTATAGAATGAAAATATTTAAAAATTTTCATTCGTATAATATTCCAGTTATGGAACGTTATTTTCGATTGAAGTTTGATTGTTTTTCGAAAACAATAATTAAATAAACATGAAAAAATTGATATTTCAGTTCTTTTTTCTTAACTGAAAAGTTGCATTACTTTCAATCTAGAGTTGGCTTTCAATTTTTATATCGTCTTTGGTATATTGACAATAATATTATGTAACAAAATAATAAATGCATTATTTTTTGTTCCCTCGAAATAGGCAATCTTTTGAAAACTTATTCAAATCGAAATCAATAAAATACTAATCTGAGCAAAAGTGTTATCTCCACTAAAATATGTTCTTAATGAGCTTCAAATAGTCTTGTTTACACCAATGAAGGTATTAGGGTGATTAATTTTTGCTCTTAAAATATCTAAATTGTTCGTGAATCTTCAGTAGAGCCAGCGATGTTGTTGTTGTTTGTCCATGTAATCAGTCTAAGAGAGAAGTCTTTCTGTGAAGAATGTGACAAAAATTCATGCACCTATTCGAGGTGAAAAACATTCAAGAGATATAAATGTGCA
Organism: Propylea japonica; assembly: GCA_013421045.1. Taxonomy (NCBI): domain Eukaryota; kingdom Metazoa; phylum Arthropoda; class Insecta; order Coleoptera; family Coccinellidae; genus Propylea; species Propylea japonica. The sequence goes on from CM024241.1 coordinate 92,275,243, forward strand.
TCAGATGTCACGGATGATGGTGAGTAGGAATTTTTTAGAGGATTTTCCTAGGGAAATCAAAATTGATAAACTGAATATATTTTTTAGAGCAATTCTCATTAAATTGCTACCAGCAGGTGACAGTGTGAAGTTAGTTTTCATCACAAACTACTCAAATACAGTGGAACTTCCCTATAACGAAGAGCCAAATCCGCAAAAAAAATCGTTATAAAGAATTTCGCTATACAGAAAATTTGTTTTTATAGTCGGCAATGTCGCGTCGACTTCATTCAAACTAAGCACTTCCGTTTTGACATTTTCGCACAACTTTCACGCTAGCGTAATGGTTTGATTGAAACCAAACAGCCAGAGGTGTATTTAAAAACTGTTTCAGAAGGATCTCTCTGGCTGCCGTAATGATTTAGTTTAAGTTCCGGATTTATTACGTACGTGCGGAAAAATTGCGGAAAAAAAACCCACCCTTATACCTCCTTACCAATACCCATTCAACTAGTGATGTTCTTTGAATATAATTCACTTCGTTTTAGAGGGTGTTTTTAACATGGGATTTTATTCAAAGTGCAATGTCTTGTACGAAATTCGTTATATAGACGTTCGTTATAGTGAAGTTCCACTGTATTTCAATATGAACATAGGTGCAGAAGGAAATAGCTTATTAGTAAGTACCATGAGCTAAATAAAAAAAAATGAAATGCGAATAAAACATTGTTGATATTTTCCATTTTTCATGATGAGGGTAATATTCAATTGTGCACATGTGAATCAGACTGTAAATTGATATTTATAATTGTATTAGTCCTTATTATATTATTATTATATTATTCTTATTTTGCAGGATTTCAGAATTATAATATCAACTCTCATGTTGTTCACACTGGTTGCTTCTAAATATCCAGATAATATCAGAAGAAAATATTGTGGGACAAGGCTTTCCAATGCTCTGGAAATTCTTTGCGCTAGAGAATTTGAGAGGGGAGAAAGCAACGACAATTTTGGTAAGTTTTTCCAAGAAATGATTTTTCTCTGTAGTCATATTTTGATCATGATTTGAAATCATAAGTTAAATTCTTCGAATATTGGGTATCAGAATTGTACAACAGCTATATTGAATATTATGTGCAAAATTAACGATGGATTGTTAACCACGGAAATTCTTCATTGATAATAAATGGCGAGTCCTTTTCATGTAGAAATGTGGGCAACTTTGTATGATTGAATTGATATAATTTTTTTTATTATAGAAAAATATTTTTTGTACAACTGTCAAAAAACTCAACTTTCCTTCATTGCTATGGATTCGTAAATGATTTTTTTTCACCGTTGAAAAAAGTCTAATTTTCGCCGTTAAAAAAAAAGTTTACTTTTATTCACGGTTGAAAAAGTCTTTGCTATAGTAACGACACAGAAAGATCACTGGGTGCATATAAATATTGTATTGGAAGCATTATCTTCAATAAATATACATAATATTTCAGACGATCTAAATTCACATTCACTGCAGTTGTACAAAACTGTGGTTTGTATTTCGTGCGTATAAAATTCGTGTTTTTATCTTTTATGGCACATTCGAGTGACACTTTCATGTGCCATAAAAAAACACTCATTTATTATTATTCATACAAAAATAACTATTTAGACAGATTTTCTGCTCGTTTGTTTTTTATTACATATTCTTGTTTTCATAAAATTAAATAGTACCTAATATATAGATAGGTAATGAATTGTGAATGCATGTTCATTTGATAGAAAAATATTGAAAGATTTTTTCAAAACAGGTTTTGATAGAGATTCGAAAGAATATCCTGATGAGACAGAAGTGGATGAAATTGTTGAATTATGCTGCAGAAGAGGATGCTCTAGGAAAACACTTTTACAATTTTGTGTGCTGGATGTCGACAAATTGAGAAGATGAAGATCTAGAAGATGATTGAGAAGAATGTGATATTCACAATATCATGTGAAATTTTAAATTAATTGATTTGAATATTTTAGAACTTGATTTCATTCGAAGCTGTGAACAATAATTGTTTCATTAATTTGATATGATACTTTTGATTTCAGAATTTTGCTGAAAATTCGGGCAATTAATTTTCTGTAAAAAAGACTATTTATATTATATATATGAATCGTAATAAACATGCGATTTTCTCATTCAGTATATCTTATGAAAAAATGCATTTTTCGTTTTTGTATGTTTCCTTAAGGCCTAGGATTCTGATCGACCTCATATGTTTTTTTATAATCGGTGAAAAGTATAAGAAGATATCAGTTATCCATACTGAAAATTTCAGTTTTCTTTAAAACTTAACAACGAAGTTGAGTGTTCAATACTTAAAGGTAAACAGAAGTAAGGAAATAGATCAAACGCTCAAAAACAGCTAAAGATAGGTATAAAAAATTCAAGACGCTGAAAATAATCAAAAAATGCTCTGATATTGAGGGTGTTATTAGATTTCAAAGTTTTTAGCACTTTTGGAGTGCCCAATGAACATAATCGAGTCGAATGAAGAAAAAGTTCTGAAGCAAACATTATGTGACGAACAATAAATATTATATTGTATGCTCGAATCAAGATATATCAAGAAGTAATTAATAATATTTACATCTTCATGAAATCAGTAATTATTATCATTGTTGATAATGTGTAAAAATTGACTTGAGAATATGCTGTCGATGAAAAGCTCAAAAGGAATAATTTGTGTTGGTTTATCCTACTGAACCCGAAGAATTTTCGATTTAGGTACAGTTTATCGAGAATTTGATGAATTATGTAATCTCGACAATAATAATACCTCTTCGAGCTTAAAATATTATCAGAAATATTATTATTTTGAATAGTTTAAAAAGAATCAAGTTCAATAATACCTGACAATAAGGTTATAAACATAATATTATAGTCCGTTCACGAAAGGTTGAGCCGTCGGTTGGCCATGGAAATTTGGCATATTCCACTGTGTATATTAAAATGTAGGTTATGTTCTTGTCAGATTGATACGCAATGTTGTCAATATTGCATAGAGTTGTCTGATAACTCGCAATCTCGTCGAACCAGGCCGGTTACATTCGGCAACGTTGACTTTATTTTACGTTATGACAGCAAATACTGCCAACTTCAGATAAATAAAAAAACGCCTACTATGTGCTCAACCTTTCTCGAACGGACTATACTTTTGTTGAATTCTAGCTGCGGCAGTATAACCTCAATTGGTTTTTCTACAAACCAGAGTTCTCTGTTCTAAACTTGAAAGTTTGTCTGGTGAGGCCATGTACCGGGTGTCCTAAATTCGTTGTCTAGTGAGGGGATCTCAGAAACGCGATGAGCTAGAACAACATGTGATAAAGAAAAATTGATTAGGTACCTCAATGAATTCTACTGAAAAGAGTTCCTGGATAATGTTTCAGTTTCATGTTTATAACTTCAGTAATAAAGAAGTTAGGAGAACTTTTCATTTGACGCCATTTTCCAATTTTCTTTGGGCTCGAAAACGGTTTGACTTAGAAGGTTGCGGTTTTCACAAAATGAATTCTCTCAAAAATCGAGCCCAAAAATGTGCCACTCATTTTGTTCTAAGCTCATCGGGTTTCTGATAATCTCCTCACTAGACAACGAATTTAGAACACCCGGTACATTCGGCAACGTTGACTTTATTTAACGTTTTGACAGTAAATACTGCCAACCTCAGATAAATTAACAAAGGCTTACTTTGTGCTCAATAATATCCGAATGGAGTATACTATAAGGTATAAATGCACTTTTCAGATAGAGATGAGAATCATCTTCGTAAAGTCAATCATAACCCTTCACTTCGACGTATCATCCAGCAAGCCCACCTTTTTGAAGAAAACCCCGTGAAATCCTTGCACCAGTTAGGCCTTAGAGTTATTTATAAGTGGCGGAAGAAACACGGCTCAATGTTTTTCTGTTTTACTCATGTCGTCACAACATTAAAAAATGTTTTGAGTAGGATACCGCGGTTTATTATTGTTTACCGTGTAGTTTCTATAAATACGTAACTCTAATTCGAAGTCTTTAGGGAGATTAATTCACCATGGTGCAAGTGATGTGAAGAAGTTCTTCCATTAGGTATAACATGACGTTTTTATGTAGTGCTGGCACATCAAAGTTTTCAGTATCAGTTTCCAACGATTGGGTTTCGATGGGGAAGACGATCTTTGCCGTTGGGAAGAATTAAGTTTCTATTAACGATTCCTGATTAATTCGTTCTCAAGAAAATGGGATAAGAGTCCTTTTAAAGGTATCGGGTGGCAGTGACAACCGAAACATAGATATCTGGGGGGAATAAGAATTGATGTCATCCAGGAGACCATTTTTTTTAATGAAGTTCGACATTTGTGGAAATGTTTTAGGACCGATGATGATTTTAAATTTGATATGTTGGATCTACTCTGTCTCTCCTTTGAGTAAATTGATTGAATTAAAAATATACTACCTGAAATTTCACATTTGGGATGAACTTATTAGTATTTATAATTTGTGATTAGGGAGTACTGCAATCAGACCATTATTCTTTCACTAATTTTTATCAAGGAAAATCCACGAGTTCGTCTATTTGTAATTTCGAAAGCAGGCATCCCTGTCTCTCAGTGTCCATCACGAAAATACCAACCACTTAGATCATACTCCCTGGAAAATTTTATTTCCTCCTCTCAGAAATAGGCGATCAAATAGATACGCATCAGACAATGCTTTGGACTGTTACACCCCGAATACACTCAGCTCACTTCCACGGCTGGGAGCAGGAACTTGAACAGGGAAGTGGGCAGCGCGAGAATGTAATCACTACACCTCCCTGCTGCCCCACATTGCTGCTCTCAGTACCCTGAATTGGCGGTTTTCATAGTTCAAAAAAATGAAATCGGAAAAAACCAATAATCAGAAAACTTAAATTCTATGATTCAGATGATGCTACCCTCACTCAATTTTGCCATGAACATTTAGTATATCAATCTCTATTTTCGAAATGAATTTCACTCGAATCAGACTCCTTTTTATGAAATATGAAGAATCTTCTTTTCAATAGATATTCCAATTGGATTTTCTATGGTTCTGTTAACGCTATGGACATAAAATTTTGCGGAGGCTTATTATGAGCATCTTGCCTGTGGCCGCATAATTTCATTTTGATTGGTTTAGTTTTGTCTGAGATATTGAGGAACAAGAATTTTTAATGCCAAATTTTATGGAACACGCTGTACGCTTTGGCTGGATAACGAACTTAACCATTTTCGAGTCTCTAGGACAATCCCTTCGAAAGTTATTGCGAAAATCAATAATCAAAAAAACATTTCATTTTGATTGGTTCCTTCTTGTCTGAAATATTGAGGCACAAAAGTTTTGAATGGTCATATTTTATGGAACGCCCTGTACGAATTGGTTGGTTAACGAACTTAACCGCGGCATTGGGAACCGAACTCTTCCTGAAAATTTCAATTCCCTAGGACAATCCCATACAAATTTATCAGACGTCCCCACGGACAGAAGTGAATTTGACCACGGATTCGTCATCAGGGAGTCGAATCCTATCGTTTGAGACCATTTTTGGCTAAAAATTCTAAAATTACAGTCATTTGACTAAAACTATAAAGCACTATTTAAGACGAACGAGCGCTCACAAAATGCAACAGAAATCTCTCAAATCGTCTATCAATCTTCCACAATCATAAACTCTATAGTTCAGATGATGCTATTCTCTCGAAATTTTGCATGAACATTCAGTATATGAAAATCTATTCACGAAATAAATTTCATTCGAATCAGACACCTTGTTATAGAAATATGAATAATCTTCTTTTCAATATTCCAATTGGATTTTCTATGGTTCTGTTAACACTATGGACATAAAAATTTGCGGAGGTTTATTATGAGCATCTTGCATGTGGCCGCAACATTTCATTTCGATTGGTTTCTTTTTGTCAGAGATATTGAGGCACAAAAGTTTTGAATGGTCATATTTTATGGAACACCCTGTACGATTTGGTTGGTTAACGAACTAACCGCGGCATTTGGGAACCGAAGTCGCCCTGAAATTTTCAAATCTCTAGGACAATCCCATACAAATTTATCAGACGTCCCCGACGGACAGAAGTGAATTTGACCACGGATTCGTCATCAGGGAGTCGAACCTATCGTTTGAGACCATTTTCGGCTAAAAAAATTTTAAAATTACAGTCATTTGACTAAACCTATAAAGCACTCGTTCAAGACGAACGAGCGCTCAAAAAATGCAACAGAAATCTCTCAAATCGTCTATCAATCTTCCACAATCATAAACTCTATAGTTCAGATGATGCTATTCTCTCGAAATTTTGCATGAACATTCAGTATATGAAAATCTATTCACAAAATAAATTTCAGTCGAATCAGACACCTTGTTATAGAAATATGAATAATCTTCTTTTCAATATTCCAATTGGATTTTCTATGGTTCTGTTAACACTATGGACATAAAAATTTGCGGAGGCTTATTATGAGCATCTTGCATGTGGCCGCAACATTTCATTTCGATTGGTTTGGTTTGTCTGAGATATTGAGGCACAACGTTTTGAATGCTCATATTTTATGGAACTGGTTAACAAATTTTGGCTGGTTAACTAGTTTAACCGCGGCATTGGGAAATCGAACTCACCCTGAAAATTTCAAATCTCTAGGACAATCCCCTCGAAAGTTCTGAAGAATCTGATATCCTGTTATGGAAATATGAAGATTCTTTTTCCAATATTCCAATTGAATTTTCTGTGGTTCTGTTAACACTATGGCCACGAAATTTCGGATCAACATTCACTATACCGATTTCCATTCACAAAATAGATTTCATTCGAATCGGATATCTTTTAACGGAAATATGGAGTTCTTCTTTTCAATATTCCAATTGAATATGGCTTATTATGAGCTACTTGCATTTGGCCGAAACATTTGATTTCGATTGGTTTCGTTTTGTCTGAGATATTCAGGCACAAACGTTTTGAATGGCCATATTTTATGGAACACCCTGTACGACTTGGCTGGTTAACGGTTAACGAACTCAACCGCGGCATTTGAGAACCGATCTCACCCTGAAAATTTCAAGTCACTGGGACAATCCCTTCGAAAGTAATCGTGCTAAAAGACGGCGGTCTCCACGGACAGAGTGGAATTTGACCACGGATTCCTCATCAGGGAGTCGAACCCTATCGTTTGAGACCATTTTCGGCTAAAAATTCTACAGAAATTTGACTGAAACGATATAGCACTCGTTGAAGTAGAACGAACGCTCAAAAAACAGTAAAACAGAACAACAGAAATCTCTCGGATCGTCTATCAATCTCCCACAATCATAATTCTTTCGATGATCGGCAATAAGCAGGCGTAGAGCGGGAGCCTGCATCCCATGTGCTCGCTCGGCTGCAGGCTCAGCGCCGCTAAACACAACAATCGTTCGCGCCCTATCGTCGAGGCAGCACCACGTCGCAAGCGCCTCTGTCGCGCCGCGTTTTACGAACTTGACGAGCGGCTCGACGCACCGGACGCGCATTTTTTACCGATAAAGACGCCCGCACGTGTTGTGCATATGTTTGTTAGGTTTTTTTGATTATTTGATGGACTTATATCGTTGATTGATCGGAAGTAAGGAGCTGTTTTGATCGCCGGTTGGTCTGTTATCGTGGTTTGGTGCGAAGGACGCGTAGGATTTTTTTTGTTTTGAGTGTGTGGAGTTTCTGAGGTGTTTTTGTGATTGGTGTTGGTTGCTGGATTGTTTGGAAGTATTTTGCAAAGGTGCGTGTATTTTGCGTTTCTGTTTTTGAGCGCTCGTTCTACTTGAACGAGTGATATATCGTTTTGCCCAAATGTCTGTAATTTTAGAGTTTTGTGCCGAAAATGGTCTCAAACGATAGGTATCCGTCCGTCCGTTAGCAAGATAACTTTCGAAGGGATTGTCCTAGTAACTCGAAATTTTCAGACTGAGTTCGGTTGCCAAAAGCCTGGGTTGAGTTCGTCAACCAGCCAAATCGTACAGGCTGTTCCATAAAATATGGCCATTAAAAATTTTTGTTCCTCAATATCTCAGACGAAACGAAACCAATCCAAATGAATTTTGTGGCCACATGCAAGATGCTCATAATAAGCTTCATGCAAAGTTTGGGGGCCATAATGTGAATAGAACCAAAGAAAATTCAATTGGAATACTGAAAAGAAAAGACTTTCCATAAGAAGATATGAAAATTTATTTTATTAATGACCATTGATATACTGAACGTTCATGCCAAATTTCAAGAAGATCGCATCATCTGAACCATGAAGAATTCAATTGGAATATTGCAATGAAGAATTTCCATATTTCCATAACAAGATATCCGATTTCAAGAAGATGGCATCATCAGAGTCATAGAAATTAATTTCTTCAATTGTTTTTACATATTTCAGTTTTCGAATAATTTCCAGAATATTATTCCGATCGTGCTCAGATTTTGCATTTATATATTTAGAATCAATCCACCAATGAACGAGCGCTCAAAAGCACCTGCACTATTTATGTTGATAATGCTGCAAAATTTGTTATTATCATCAATATTTTGAGGCATGTTCGGTTCTATATCAATGTGCTGATAACCTGTCTCAGCCTATTATCGCTATTGGCTCAGATGTGTATCAATAGCAAAACCATAATATGATTTACCTACCATTCATAACACAATGTTCCGAATTGTGGGAAAATGATCAAACATTCGTATTTCGTACCTACATACGTTTTTCCTAAAAAATTCTAATACATAAAGAATGGAAGAAAAACTTCTCTCGAGATATCTTTCGATCTCGCTTTCAATTGTTTTATTTTTGATGTTTCTCAAATTTAATTGATATTCTTCTATACTCAGTTTAATTTTTTTTTCATTATAAAAGGATCTGTATTAATTTATATAACTTCTTGCTTTCAATGAACTTCGTTTTCAGGTATCCAAACCATAAAATTTAATTATCAGTAATATTGATGAAATGTAACGATAATTTCATTTTTTCAACATTTCTAAGATTTTGCCATATTTTATTATGATGCATAGATTCTCTTGTGATATCAATCAAAATAAATCATCAAGCCACAATGAACTCAATGGATTTTAGGACTCTTATAAACAAACCATGTTCAGCTAACCTAGTTAACAGATTATTTTTGTTTTTCTTTATTATAACAGTAATGTTTTTTAAGCTCCTTAAAATATTTTTCCGAATAAAATCTATTATATGTGGCAACCTTAACATATTTCCTGCCCAGTGGCCCAGTTCGTTATACCAAATGTCAAATTCATTTTTCTGATCAGGTACTAATAAATATCACATGAAGTAATATGCACTGAACTGCTATAAGTTATAGTTAAGTGAATGTGTGACAGGAATCTAAAATAGTTCCAGGAACAATTCCGGATTTCCAAATACTGAGACTTCCAACCTACGATGAGTGTATTTAACTACAGTAATGGACGCCCTAGAGTAAGTTTTCTGTTATTGGTGTTGTCAAGGGTCAAGTGAATTGTTCTTGTGAAAATATATGAACATAATTTTTTCTCTCTAATTTTCATAAAGTTGAAAACAATCAACTATTATTTTACACGATTTTTCTATCTAACTATAATTTGATTATGTTTTCATCTTCTCGTCATTTCAAATAAATAGTTTTATTCGTATTATTTGTACAATGACCAGAAGGAGATTTTAGTAGGTATCTAACCAAGTGCATATGTACAGGGTGTCCCAAATTCGATTATCACTGAGAGAATCTCGAGAACTGTAAGGGTTAGAGAAAAAATGTACTTACTACCGATCTCTTTCTTCAAAATGATCAATTGCCAGCAAACAGATCCCAGATATCTGAATTGGTTCTTGAGTTACAGGACGGCGTTTCTGAAAAATTCCTGTTTTAAATATTTCCCTATATCTCGTTTTCTCTTAGAGATATAACGAGAATTCCCAATCGTTTTCTTTTGTAATTTCTATTGCGCGCTGCTTCCATCTGATCCGAAAGATTATTCGCCGTTCAAATGCTAGAGGAAAAAGTTTGTGTTTTTTAAATGGGACACCTTCTATTTTTCATCATTGTTTCTTAGTCGCAGATTCACCTAGTATCATCCTGTAACCATGTATACAGGGTGTCCCATTACTCGACCCATTACTCGTCGACCCGGAATCGGGTGAAAAGGCAAGTAATGCTGGTTGTCAGAAAAATATTAAAAAAAATCTAAGTTGCATGATTTTAAAATAATGAGCATTTAAAAAAAAACGCAAAATTCCACACCTGTGACAGTCTTTTCGCTCCTGTTGCCACAAATATCAACTTTTTCCAACTTTTTTCTTTGCTGTGTAACCTTGAATAATGCTTGTCTAAACTGTAATCAAAATTTTGATACCAGCTGCTCATAAGTTTCATAAAAATAGGGCTTACTTCTCGGAAAAAAAAATCGAAATAAACAATTGCCTAGTTTCAACTGACTGTATTGAAAAAAAAATGTACTACGTAGGTTTGGCATGTTTTTTCAAAAGTTGGCGCATTTAGTAGGGATTCCAAAATGGTATAATACTTGTTTAATTGCAGCTGCCGTAGTTCAAATTTATTTTCGATTGCCTTTGAATTCACTTTTTCGTTAACTGCTTCCAGTAATAGAGTCCAATGGGTTCAAGTCGGTGAACGGGCCGGCCACGAGATTGGACCAGAACGTCCGATCCATCTTCCGGGAAAAAATGTTATCAGAAAAAAAAATTTCCAGAGAAAATAATTTTTCCGGAAAAAATTTTTCCTGAGAAATTTCTCTGAAAATTTTTTTTTCTGGTAACATTTTTCCCGGAAAATGGATCGGACGTTCTAGTTCAATCTCGTGGCCGGCCCGTTCACCGGACTTGAACCATTGGACTCTATTACTGGGAAGCAGTTAACGAAAAAGTGTATTCAAAGGCAATCGAAAATGAATTTGAACTACGGCAGCTGCAATTAAAACAGTATTATACCATTTTGGAATCCTCACTAAATGCGCAAACTTTTGAAAAAACATGCCAAACCTACGTAGTACATTTTTTTTTCAATACAGTCAGTTGAAACTAGGCAATTATTTATTTCGAATTTTTTTCTGAGAAGAACCCTATTTTTATGAAACCTAGATCAGCTGGTATCAAAATTTTGATTACAGTTAGACAAGCTTATTCAAGGTTACACAGCAAAGAAAAAAGTTGGAAAAAGTTGATATTTGTGGCAACAGGAGCGAAAAGACTGTCACAGGGTGTGGAATTTTGCGTGTTTTTTTAAATGCGCATTATTTTAAAATCATGCAACTTAGATTTTTTTTTATATTCTTCTGATAACCAGCATTACTTGCCTTTTCACCCGGTTCCGGGTTGACGTCGAGTAAGGGGACACCCTGTATAGAGGCTGCCCCAATTCAAGTGAAGACGAAAAAATCTTTGAAACGGATCAGATTTCCAAGGTTACAGGATGATACTCGGTGGATCTGTGTTTAAAAAAAAACGAACTTTCTCTCTATCACTTGAACGGCGAATAATTTTTCCATCAGATAGAGACAGCGTATAGGCGGTAGAAAATTTTCAAAAAAAACGTTTGGAATGAATGAGATATAGCGAAATACAGTGGAACTTCTCTATAACGAAAGCGCTAAATCCGCGACATTTCGTTATACAAAAGATTTGTTCTTATGATCGGCAATGTCGCGGTTGACTTCATTCGAGTTTATCATTCAAACTTAAGCACTTCCTTTTCGACATTTTTCCACAACTTTTACACTAGCGTAATGGTTAAATTGAAATCAAACAGCCAGGGGTGTAATTGAAACTGTTTCAGAAGGATCTCTCTACCACTCATAATGATTTAGTTTAAGGTCGGGATTTATTACGTACGTCTGAAAAAAATTTGAAAAACCCACCCTTATACCTTCTTACCAATACCCTTTCAAAGAGATGTTCTTTGCATATTTCGTTATAGAGAGAATTTGCTTCGCGTTAGAGGGTGTTTTTAATATGGAATTGGGATTCAAGGTGCAATGTCTTGTACAAAATTCGTTATACAGAGAAATTCGTTATACAGAGAAATTCGTTATACAGACGTTTGTTATAGGGAAGTTCCACTGTATTTGAAACAGAAAATTTCCAGAAACGCCCTATAATTCGAGAGCCAATTCAGATATCTGGAATCTTTTTTCTGGCATTTGATTATTCTGAAAAAAAGGATCGGGAGTCCTTTAAAAATTTTTTTATAACCATCATCAGTACATAGTCGACATTTTTTTTCGTTTTGTTAAACCTTATTTACGATGATCCTTCAATAATTCATTCTTTTTGGAGAGCTTAAAAATGAGTGGAACCTGAGGTGCACAAAAATAAAAAACAATATAAAAAAATTGAGTGATATTAATCATACTTGAAAAATTTCAACAAACCTGTTTCTGCAGAGAATCTAGCGTTTGACCAATCAAATATTTTATAATAACTTTTGAGCTTCCGTTCTACTTAAACGAATGCTATATCCGAGGCTATATCATTTTGCCCAAATGTCTGTAATTTTCAAATTTTAAACCGAAAATGGTCTCTAACGGTACGGTTCGACTCCCTATTTTCCCCACTATATGTAGGTCCTTCTCTCGCAGATCAAACTCTTCCTCTGCAACATTCTGGTGTATAGAAAACACCTCGGAAAACACCTATTTACTCATATATTCACCTGATACAGAAATTCAGATCACGGATATAAACCAGGGACACAATACACTCTAAAAACTCGTGCAATTAAATTCATAGCCACCCTATATCCTCAGTTCTCGAGTACTTTTGAACAACGAAGCAGGTAATCTATGCATGCAGCAGATAACGTAGTTGATGTAAGAAACAGCATGAAATCGACAATTATGACTGAGAACACGATAAAGCACATGAAACGTCAAATCTCCCGTCGTTACAGTGCATTAACATACGATTTATATCCATAGAAATTTACTGGGTGTAATAAAATAGGGCTTAACGCAAAAAGGGATAGACTGGATGGTGAACAACTTTAAACCTTCATTTAGAATGGATTAAAGGTATTGTTGCATTTGCAGTTGAGCGCGAGAGCCAAATGAGTTGGCTTCCTGAACCGGGGCTAAACATAATATATTGGCTCGATTATGATTTAAATTGATCGTGTTTGTTTTCCTGCTTGTGAGGTTATATAAGGCGTTTATCTGTTACTACATACAAAGTTGAACTAAATGGTGCTGAATTGGAAGCATGTACACGTACAGTACGAAATGTAAGAAGTTTTGTGAATATCATTAGTAAAAAGATAATATGGTATGAATAGCAAATAATGACTCCAAGTTATTATCTCGGTTATTATGTCTAATACTTTTCAAAATAATAATCTGATCTGTTTTTTTTTCACAGTTCAGGGTGGAAATCTCAAGTTTCGTCTGAGGTGAAAATAAATCTTCTTTATCCACGACTTTTGTATAATCCACCCATTATACGTTTGTTTGCCCCGCCATAATAATAACCATTAATCACAAGTGAGTAATGATTTACTCACTGCTGTCAGATGCTCCATAGATTTAGCTCTAAAATTATATTCTTCAAATTGATATTTCCCCAGTATTCTGACGTACCCCAACGTCTCCAACTAATAAATATGGGTATACTTCTTCCTTCAATATTCCAATTGAATTTTCTGTGATTCTGTCAATACTACGGCCACAAAATTTTGCACGATAATTAAGTATCATCAGCTTTCATTTGCAAAAATACAAACATTTCACTCGAATCGGATATCTTGTTATGAAAATATAAAGATTTTTTTTTTCACTATTTCAATTAAATTTTCAATGGTTCTGTTAACACTATGGCCACAAAATTTTGGACGAACATTCAGTATACCGATTTCTATTCAAAAAATAAATTCCACTCGAATCGGATATCTTTCAATGGAAATATGAAGTTTCTTCTTTTCAATATTCCAATTGAATTTTCTATGGTTTTGTTCACATTATGGCCACAAAATTTTGATTGAGGCTCATTATGAGCATCTTGAATGTAGCCGCAACATTTTATCTCGATTGGTTTGGTTTTGTCAAAGATATTGGGGAACAAAAATTTTGAATGGTTTTTTTATGGAACACCCTGTACGATTTGGCTGGTAAACGAACTAAACCGAGGCATTTGGAACTCGAACTCAACCTAAAAATTTTAAATCTCTAGGACAATCCCTTCGAAAGTTATCGAGCTAACGGCCGGACGGCACCACGGAGAAAATTGAGTTTGACCACGGATTCTTCATCAAGGAGTCGAACCCTATCGTTTGAGACCACTTTCGGCTCAAAAATCGAAAATTACAGACATTTGGCCATATAGCACTCTTTCAAGTAGAACGAGCGCTCAAAAAAAACTCTACTTGACGGTGCAGTCTACATATCATCATAATGTATTCGAGTTGTCAGTTGTCCTGTACTTATACAATTCCCTACCAATCGTCTACATACGACTTTGACGCAAAAAATTCACTTTTTTAACTTTTAATTTCGCTGATGCGTTGAAAAACCCTGTTTTGAAATTTAGGAGATACAAATGAGTGCAGCGGCCGTTTAGAATAGATTTCAGTTTCAGCTGGGGCTCTATGCGGAGTTCAAGAGCGTGGCTTCTTAATTAGAGTCGGATCTAAACATCAAATTGCTACAATTTCATGTTTCCACTTTCTTTTTGAGTCGAATTCTCTGCCAACCTTTATGCTTCTCGCATATTTGGCCGTAAAACTAGGCATAAAATCCGAATTACAAGCTTTTACGTAATTACATATGTCCTCATGAGAGTACAGTGCTGGTTTTTCATCTCAATTGTTGGAATAGGGATGCTGAAACAACTTATGAGATTGTACTATCAACCTTTCGTCCTTAGAGTTTATTCATCTCGAATTCTGATTTACGTTGTATACATTGAGCAATCGATTGGATTAAAAGGTTTGGTGAGAAATAGACCTTGAACGCTATAACTTCCGGAAGGAACAACTTCAAAGCCTAAACTAAGTGGTTTTCCAAAAAGAGGTGTTATTTTGAATAGTTCGCTATTTCGGTAGATGTTACATTTAAAGCCATCATTTATTGACATGTGACAAGTAAAAACTACGCCATTAATAAAAATGGAACGATACACGCTTCAAGAACACATTGATATTATGAAAATTCACCATAAAAATGGTGAACATTTGGCAAAGACGGTTCGTCAATCTCGAAAATTTTTGGGTCGTTATGAAGCAATCTGTCGGACCGCAATAAAGAAATTGGTGGAAAAATTCGAGCTGTTGGAACAAGTTAGTGATGTAAAGAGGTGTGTTCTTTTATTCACCGATGGATTCACCCGGATGGAAACCAGATGAAATGTCAGATGGCTCATCAGATGTCGAATAAAAGAACGAGTTGATAGTTATCTGCTGTTTAGTTGAGAAGTGACAGATAACATTGACGTTTCTGCCATACAAATTTACCCCCTCCACTTGATTCATCAGAATTTCATCACATTCACCGGCTCTGAAAGTCGATGGATCCGATGAGCCACCGATGGAAACATCGGAGAGTAAACGAACGAGTGACAGTTTCAACCGCTGAATAAACGAACGACTTGATGCAACCGTGGTGACAGCGGTGAATCCATCTGATGAATAAAAGAACACACTTAAGAATAAAACCCGTGCACGTCGCTCAAGAACAGCCAAGAATATTGCTGCTGTAAGTAAAGTGTTGAAGAAAAATCAGGTTTGTCCATTCCTAATCGTTCTTTGGAATTAGGAATTTTTCATGGCCGAAATTGGATAGTATTGATCTGGACAACGCAACGTTTAATTACAACAACACCGCGCTACGTGCCACACAAGCAACAAAACTATTGATCTTTTGTGCGAAAAGTTTCCGGACCGTGTTATCTCTCGAAGAGGTGATCAAAATTGGCCACCGAGATCTTGTGATTTAACACCTTGCGACTTCTTCCTTCGGGATCACTTGAAAGAAAAGGTCTACGCCAATAGCCCAGCGTCGATTCAATACCTCAAAGATGGAATTCGTGAGGCTATCCAGGACATAGGGCAGCCACTTTGCGATTTGGTTATGGAAAATCTCATTGAATATCAAAATAACACCTTTATATTAAATGAATTGAAATAATATTAGGATTCTTCTGAACAAGTGTGAGAAAATTCGAGAAGGTAACTATATTTTTAAGGCACAGCCAAATGTAGCATTTTGGAATCACTGAAACTGTTGCGGTAACTCTTTAAGTGGAGAGAATTTAGTGGACTGTATTAATCAAAATCATAGGTGTTGTAAAAATGAAGTGAAAGAAATTTAGTAAAATGCACCAGACTCACCAAACAGTATTCTTCGACCAATCTTCTGGAGAGTACTCTCGGACGGGGTCGGTGATCTTCAATTCTTCAATAATAGTGTCTCTTTCACAAAATAATAGCGTACTTCACTTAAAATAGCGGAACACAAGGTTCAATCTCAAAATAAGAGAAAATATATAATAGCGGAAAATACAATTTAGAAAATTAGCGATAGCGATAAGAAACAGTCGGAGGTTGTTCTTAGACTCTGACATATTGTTCAAATTTGTAGAATTGCGCAGGCACTGCAGATATCAGTTCCAGGTAACTGAGAATATACAGGCTGTCCAGTGCATATACTGTTAAAATGGAATTGAAATGAAAACTATTGAATTTACAAACAAAAATATAGATATTACTACAACATTTCCTGCCCCCCAAAAATGCCATAGCATTTTTCAAAAGAGCATGAAAGAAAAAATAGAAAAAAAAGATTGAATATGAAGTTGTGCAAACCATCATGCAGAAAGATTCATAACAAAAATAACATGAGCAAAATAAAAAAAAAAAAATTATTCCTCATTGCTACTTTTTGGTAACGCAAAAATAAAATTTTACGTTTTTGATTGTTTTGGGTGTAATCGTACGTAAATGACCAGCGTAATTACAACCGATTTGTAAAAGGCCATTATTGTTGAGAACTTTGAATTGATAATTGACTTTGGATTTTTTGAAACATAACCAAAAACAATATCCACAACTGTTTAACAAACAAAATGCAGCTGGTGTGTTACCTGAAAATTCATTCAGGAAGGAAAAAATTTAGGTAAATTTCGCTAGCGTTATCCATGCCAGACGACATTGTAGCGAACGCAGAAGATCCCATCGTTTCTGATCCCCATAAGAGACATTACGAATAAATCTCATGACATAGACAAAAATACGTAGTACTGTCGGAAAATTTGAATATTTTTCCGAAAATTCACGAAAGTGTTTAATTTTAGGGGTTGCGAAAAAAGTTATTGTCCTTTCTTCGCACATTTTATATTCTGACACAAAATTTTTATAGGATTTATCTAGTTTAATTCTCAATTGAGATTGATCACTACAAAGAATCTTCAGATACTTCAACCAAAAACGCCTTGTCGACTATAACTGAAAGAAAAAGACCTAGACTACGGAGGTCTGCGGGATTAACTTCCGAACTTATGCAACTCCAGTGAAGGCGTGGAATTTTCTCTTTCACACAATATGCAACTCTGCTAACCACAAAATGTTTCCAACAAAAGGAAAGTGATCGAAGCCATGCCAAAACTACCTGTAAATCCGACCAGGCTTGAATGGTTGCGAAGGCATATTCATCAGAAAAAAGTTTCAATACTAATAAAAGTTTTGTTAGCAAAACTGAATTACACAATGCTAAGCGCGGTATGAATATTTCCTTGAGAGGTGCAATCTTACGTTTAGCAAAAATGAAATTTATATAAATGTTGTCATGGAGATTCGCAGTTTTTAAATACAAAACAGCACAATCCCTCTTTTCAGAGCTATCACAAAACCTGTATAACTCCAATCTGGAATTGATTGAGCATTTCAAATGCCTTGGTTTTTCAACTTGCGAAAGATATTTAATTTGTGAAACAAACCGATTCCAAATACGTAAAATTTCGTCACCATCAGAAGAGAAATTAAAATGTTCTATGCTACTCACGGAAGCAGGAATAGTTTCCAACAGAATTTGGTTGTTACCTGACCATTTCCTCAATTGAAAACCTCTCTTTTCAAATGAACTAATCAACTGGTCCAGTACCATTTTAGCTTCTTTAAGTGAGGAAACACCAGAGATAACATCGTCAATATAAGTATATTCAAACAGAACTTTCGTTGTCAAACGATAAGCGTTACCTTCATCTTGCTCTAACTGTTTCAAAAATCGCGAAGCTACAAATGGAGCAGATGAAATTTCACATGTAACAGTCCTCAATCGGTACATGTTCAAATAATCATCAGGAGAAAATCTCCAAAATATTCTTTGACTTTCGCGATGATCAGAATTGAGCCAAATCATTCTAAACATTTGCTCAATGTCTGCACAAAATACATATGGATGTAGATGGAACTTCAGAAGAATAGATACAAAATCAGTTTGTAGCTTTGAACCAGTCAATAAACAATCATGGATTGAAAAATCTGGTGGAGCTTCAGCGATCGCGTTGAAAATCACTCGCAATTTCGTGTGCGAACTTAAAGGTTTCAGAAAACAATGGTTTATGAGGTTATAAGGATTTTCATCTAAAGAATTATATGGAACAATCTCCATATGTCCGCAATCAAGATATTCGGGAATAAAAGCAGAGCAATCGTTATGGAGAAAAGGAGCTTTCATAAGTCGACGCTCTAATGAAACGAATCGCTTGGAAGCAAGTTCTTCCATGCCGCTAAAATTGGGCATACTATTTGCAAAGGGCAGAGAAACTACATATTTTCCAGTGGAATCGCGTTTATGTGTATCTACAAATATTTTCTCACATAATTGATCTTGGGGGGAGTCAATACCTACCGAGGGAATAGATTCGGTTTCCCCAAAACGTTTCACAATTTGAGGAAGTGATATGTCGCTTTCTTGGCAACGGATGTCACAAAAAAATGAGGAGGTACTATTTTGAGAGAGGTCTGATCCACCTCCCATGAGTATATAACCAAAAATGGAGTTGAAGGCATTAATACCATTAATACCAGTGACGTGACCACTGAGCAAATTTTTCGAAATATATCAGCTCCAAATAAGATATCAACATGTCCAGGAGTATGAAAAGTGGCGTCAGCTAATTTCAAATTTCGGAATTCATCACCAATGCAAGCGGGCACAGGCGTAGTCGGTAATTTTTCAGTTATTTGATTAATTATAGATGCTTTTGTATACAAAACTGGGGATGCTTGTCCGACAGGTTTAACAGTGAGAGAAACTAACCTTTACTGATACACGATTTCGAAGAGTTCAATCCTGTAACCTCAAGAAAAACGTTTTCAGATTTCAAACCTAAACATGAAGCTGCTTTCTTTGTTATAAACGAAGTCATACTACCAGAATCAATAAGACAACGTAATTTATGGAAAGTCCCATTTGAATCGGACACTTCAACTAAAGCAGTGGCTAAAAGAACAAAAGAAGTTTTTTCAGAATTGAGAACTCCAGCTCCTGCAAAGTTCACAACAGATTGCGATTCTGAACTAGTTGTGGTAGCGTTTTGCGCAGATGAATTTTCATCTTTCTCTACTTTGAAATGTAAAAAGGTATGATGTTTCATTGAGCATTGACGGCAGGTAGACTTAGAAGAACAAGAACGTATATCATGAACATTTGATAAGCAATTGAAACATAAATGCAATTTTTTAGCCAAATTATAGCGTTCAAACGGTTTCATGCCAAGAAAAGTTTTGCATTTAAATATGGAATGGTCGTTCTTGCAAACGACGCATTTTGAGGAACTAGAGCTGTTCGAGTTTGCCGAGTTTTCAACAAAAAAGTTTTTCATTTTATCTTTGGTATAAGGTTTTCTACCAACTGAATTTATACCACTAGTAGAAGGTTGATCACTATTAATCATTTCGGAAGCAATACATTCACGTTCCAAAAATGTCGTGAGATCTTTATATTCGGGAATCTCAGATGAACCATAAGAATGTTCGAATCGGGAGATTGTATCGTCATCTAACCGATCATACAACATCATAAGTAAAATGAAATCCCATTCGTCAGTGGGGAATTGTAAGTTTCTCAAGGCAGATATATTTTCTTGAAAAGTATCTAATAAATTTCTCAGGGCGTTTGGTACTTTGATTTAATTTTAACTGTACCTTCAATGCGACGCCAATGACATTTAGCGAGCCAACGCTTATTGTTGTAACGCTGATATAAGGTATCATAGGCCGTTTGATAATTTCTACCACAGAATTCATAATTTTGAATTAGTTTTAAAGGTGGTCCATCGAGGGTTGAAACCAGATAACTAATTTTTTCATCATTACTCAACGACGTATTATTGTGTACCAAAGAATTGAATAAACCTATAAAAGAAGGGAATTGCGTACAATCGCCTGTAAAACGTTTTAATTCTAATTTAGGCAACTTCACATTTGCGTTATATTTCGAACAAGAGTTAGAAGAATTCGAATTTTCTGATTTCTTAAAATCATCGAGAACTAGAGTCTCATAAATAGCTTTTATTTCATAATAATCAGCCAGAAAACCATCTCTTATGGTTTCTTCTAAACTCAAATCAGAATCTTCCTCTTGAAGAACTGAATCTACAACAATAATATGTTGTTTGTCAAATTCGTCCCTAATCCTTTCAATATCCGAAAATCTAGCTTTAAAAATTTTGAATTTATTCATATCAGACTCTGCTTGTTTGGCGAAATTACTCAGAAGTTGAATTTCCGAAACAGCAGTATTGCGATACGCACGGGCTCGTTTAATTTTAGTAGCCATAATTTACTAGGAAAACGAAAATAAATTCAATAAATTAATCGAACGTTTTAAACTCGATTATCGACCGTATCAACACTCCTATCGAATGCAGTCAGTAAACGAGTTTACTGGGAAGATTGTAGCGTACGGACAAAAATTATCGCTTGCAACAAGAAACTGAAACAATACAATAATTATTGGAGATTAGAGGAATAATCGAATCGGTGGAATAACTCACTATAATTAATAATTAAACAATTCTGCATGTGATTTGCGAAACTTCAATTATCAAGCAATAAAACCAAATATGAATAAAAAACAATTCAATATCCGGCTCGAAGGACCAAAATGTTGCGGTAACTCTTTAAGTGGAGAGAATTTAGTGGACTGTATTAATCAAAATCATAGGTGTTGTAAAAATGAAGTGAAAGAAATTTAGTAAAATGCACCAGACTCACCAAACAGTATTCTTCGACCAATCTTCTGGAGAGTACTCTCGGACGGGGTCGGTGATCTTCAATTCTTCAATAATAGTGTCTCTTTCACAAAATAATAGCGTACTTCACTTAAAATAGCGGAACACAAGGTTCAATCTCAAAATAAGAGAAAATATATAATAGCGGAAAATACAATTTAGAAAATTAGCGATAGCGATAAGAAACAGTCGGAGGTTGTTCTTAGACTCTGACATATTGTTCAAATTTGTAGAATTGCGCAGGCACTGCAGATATCAGTTCCAGGTAACTGAGAATATACAGGCTGTCCAGTGCATATACTGTTAAAATGGAATTGAAATGAAAACTATTGAATTTACAAACAAAAATATAGATATTACTACAACAGAAACCCTAATAGTTTTTCTTGCGAATGATCTGGCTTTATATGTTTATCAGTAGATTATGTTGTTGAGTTTTCTGCAAATACAATGAATTATTCATAAATGAAGTAATTAAATTTTTCTTTGAATAAGCACTTCCAAAATAAACAGGCTAACATGAACCGTAAATGTCACTTCTCATCGAGTTGTCTAATTTACAACCTCCAGGTGCAGTTAAATATTCTTCTGCAGACAAATCTTCTTCTTTGTACTCATTATATCGATAAGAATCGTTTAGGAAGATATCAAAATTATTTTTTATAACGTATCTTCCTGTTTAACTTCGGCCAGTTGCCGCTGACTTATCAGACACTCAATTACTTTCAGTTTAATTTATGGTCACTCTGTATCTCGAATACAAACTAATAAGTATGATAAGGACCGATTACGAGCATATCAAGTCTGTTACTGTTATACAAATGACTTATTGAAGTCAGATACGAGAGATCTCAGTTTTTTCTATCAGGTTATTAAAATGATTGGATATACAGCACGATATACTTGAATTCCTAGATACTTGTTTCAATGATGTTTGAAGTGTTTGACATTTCTCCTCAAGAATATACATTCATTATAGTACCATCAGTCATTTCTACATAAACCAGAATGTTTTATGGTCTTTTGACTCAGTATGTATGGTTGAATCTTTGGTATTTAGCGGCGGAAATATTTATAACCTTTTGAAGTTTTCGCTGATGCTCGTTCATGCTGTGATTTTTATTTTCTCCTGAAAATTTTCAATTCAAATGTAGGGACGTACGAGATATTATTTTTTTTATTTCATTCGATATTTCTTCGAGAATTTTTGATAATTCCCGAGATTATTTCTTCAATTTTAATGCTTCAAATTTTAATTGGAGAAAATTTTCTCTTGCAAATGCAGGTTACAGCGAATAGACATCTGAGAAAATGCCCTTGAATTGATACAACGAAATTCCAGAGTTGCTGACGTGAAATTCATAATGATGGAACATTTACTGAAATATGAAATGAGTTGATTTCGTCATTTTTGCTTCTTGTATTCTCTGTTTCTGCCAGCATCCTCCAGCCGTCGTCAGGAAAGTATTTGACTACTCAAATTTCATTTTTACCCAATTAACACAGCGATATATTTTGGGATTATAGTTAGTTTTTTCGGGACATCCCGGAGAGGTTACTGTTAGCGCAAACATTTGGAAATTGCTTTGAAGCAAGTGTTGTCTTGACTATGCAAATTTCATTTTTACCCAGAAGATAATCTAGAGATATCGCAGCGATATATTTTGACAATATTGCTGCTTTTTTCTGGACGCCCCGGATAGGTAGGGTATACTGTTAGCGTTATTTTTTCTCCAAATTGTCACCACAAGGGATATTCTCATCGAGCTCTCAAAGGTATCCCCTGTGGAAATTCCCGAATTGCTTTTATTGTAAAGGTCTATGGGATATTAGCATAAACCTCACAATGGGAGCAGTAGTAGAACTTCTCAACAACCTCCGCAATGTGAGCTTTTTAGAATTTCTCAGGGACCTTCGCAAAGCGAGCTTTCTGAGAATTGCCCATCAATTTCTCCATTGTAAATTTCTTATTATTTATTATTTTGAGGATTCAGAGTATCCATAGAAGTATTCTACCTGGTGAATTTGAAATTTATCAGACGACCCGTGCAAAGATATAGAACAAGGAATATCACTAAAGTTTTACCTGATCCTTTGAGCCGAATCAGAGATGAGTCAAGTGTTCTTCAGTCTTGTCAATATTTAATGAATAAGTATTTGATATCTTAATATTTCTTTCACGATTCTGTTTCGGCAATAAAAAAATAATTAAAGATGCCTACCTCGTATCTTCAACAAAGAATCACCGACATATCAATTCGAAGCAACAAATACCTCACAGAAGTACCGACATAGAATAACAGATCCTTTCCGCATTCCACCAAACTAGAAAATTCCGAATTCCGCAACGTATTCCTGTTGAAAGAACCCTTCCTCGGAGATGAAAAAGAACCATTTTGGATCAGGGCCTCGACTTTTCTCGTTATATTGAACATGGCCAGTTTCCTGGTTACCCAGTCAACACAAAGACAATCTAGAGATATTCCAACGATATATTCTGGAAAGATTGCGAGTTTTTTGTGACGTCCCCGAAAGGTACTATTTTCAAATATCCCTTGTGAAAATTCCCAAATTGAATGTCTATGGGATATTCGCATAAACCTCTCATTGTGAGCAGTATGAAAATGTCAATAATCTCTGTATTTTGAGCTTTTCAAACCTTTCTAAGGGACCTCCGCATATCGAACTTTTAAGAATTAGGCATCAACCTCTCCATTGTGAACAGTATGATTATTTACAATTATTTATCATTTTTACAATTTACAGTATGCACGGAAGTATTCCTCCTAATGATGTCGATATTTATTTGACTATCCGTGCAAACCGATAATGTAAGAATATTACGTATAGTCCATTGGCCAGCGCCTGTTTTTCATAACGACTACTAACAATCTGAATATTGGTGAGTAGCTTCATTTTGACGAGACGCCCAACTTTTCCCCCTACGAAAATTCTCGATAGTGAGGGCTAATACAGTATAGAGGCGTCAAAAGTGTTGAATGGCGAATGTTCAAATTTATGACTAACAGCTACTTTATAAATTAAATCTTGAAACAATTTCATTATAAATTGAAAACAAAAATTGTCCTACAAAAATGATGATTCTATGAAAGTGTCCCCCACTCCCAACATATAACAACAACTAGATCTAAAAAAATCATTACTTACCGCTGATTATTTCACTGTTGCTTAGCAAATATTTCCTTTATAAACTAACTGGTCACATTGTCCTACAAATAGAGTGGTACGTTTTTCCAGTCCTACGCTAGGAAATTGTCGATTGTGTGTAATCATTTCTGATTATGGGTTCTGTGATACAATTTCTAGGGAACTCAATTTGTAGGCAAATGTGACAGTTCATAGAGGAAATATTTGCTAAGCAACAGTGAAATAATCAGCCGGTTAGTAATAATTTTTTTAGACATAGTTTTTATATATAGGTTAGGTTAGGTTAGGTTAGGTTAGGTTAGGTTAGGTTAGGTTAGGTTAGGTCCTACGCTAGGAAATTGTCGATTGTGTGTAATCATTTCTGATTATGGGTTCTGTGATACAATTTCTAGGGAACTCAATTTGTAGGCAAATGTGACCAGTTCATAGAGGAAATATTTGCTAAGCAACAGTGAAATAATCAGCCGGTTAGTAATAATTTTTTTAGACATAGTTTTTATATTAGGTTGGGAGTGGAAAACACATTGATAGAATCATCATTTTTATAGGACAATTATTGTTTTCAATTTGTAATAAAATTGTTTCAAGATTCAATTTATAAAGTAGCTGTTAGAAATAAATTTGCACAGTAGACCATTCAAAACTTTTGAGGCCTCCATACTGTGGTAGCCTTCACTATCGAGAATTTTCGTAGAGGAAAAAGTTGGGCGTCTCGACAAAAAAAAAGTTTACTCACAAATATTCAGATTTTTAGTTATCATTATGAAAAACATGCGCTCTCATGGACTAGTAACGAAGTCACATATTCCTTCGAGCTGAACAAAAAGCAAAAAGTTTTATCAGTTTTTTCTTGGTCATTTTTCTCAAATGTATGTTAGTTTTGTCAAATTATTATTGACATCTCAATAAACTTTCGTGAGTTCAATTAGACCACCAATAAATAATTAAAGATGCGTACCTCGTAGCTTCAATAAAGAATAGCCGGCATCACAATTCGTCGCAACAACTGCCTCATCTAGAATAACACATCCTTTTCGCATGCCATCAAACTAAAAGATTCCGAATTCCACAAACGTATTTCTGCTTCCAGTATCCTTCCTCGGACACGAAGGAGAACCAATTTGGATCAGGGCCTCGATTTTCCTCGTTATATTGAACACGACCAGTTTCCTTGTTACCCAGTAAACACAAAGACAATCTAGAGATATTCCAACGATATATTCTGGAAAGATTGCGAGTTTTTTGTGACGTACCTAGAAAGTTACTGGGAGAGCCATCTTCAAAGATATCCCTTATGAAAATTCCCAATTTGCTACAATGTGGATGTCTATGGGATATTCGCATAAACCTCCCATTGTGAGCAGTATAAGAACGTCTCAACAACCTCCGCACATCGAATTTTATGAATTTGGCATCAACCTCCCCATTGTGAACAGTCCTACAAGAACGAGAGTTGAGTAAAGTGTTTTTCTGTCAGTATTAGAGACCGGATTTTATGCATTTGCATATTTGCATATTTCAGTTAAAATCCAGTTATGATGCATATTTGCAGTACATATTTTCTTCCCTGCGTTCCGAAATGCGATAAAAGTGCTGCATCCGACCAAATTCCACAAAATAAGAGGTCTATTGAGTAATAATACTAATAATTGTGAGTTTTGTCAAATTTGCTTTTATCGCATTCCGGAACGCAGTATTAGTAGCTAGCTGCGGGCTTCGAAAGTATTCAAAAAATGAGTAAAATACGCCAAATGAACTCCATGTTGCCATTGGAATTCCCGAATAATCTTCAAGAAACGTTTGAGAGGATATCGAAAGGAAATCCAGGTTTCGAAGATCTGTCTCTTATCGAAACTTTTATTAATGGGACGGTAACTATAAGGGAGAACATAGCACCAATGATCAAGTCCTCCTCAGTTACGTCCGTTGATGTGGAGCGAACCTTTTCCACATGCAAAAATATTTAAAAATGATCCAAGGCAAAATTTAACAATTGAACATTTGGACAATCTACACTTGTTTACAGAAACATTAAATAAAATTTTGAAATCATATTATTGAAAGTTGATTTCGAAATGAAAAATACTCTTCTTGTTTTTTTGAGTTCACAAAATTCATTATCCAATATTCCATATTCTGCATATTTTGCCTTTTTTCGTGCATATTTATAGCATTTTTCATGCATTTTTACATGCATATAACAACGTTTTTATGTTGCATATAATCCGGTCTCTAGTCAGGATTGTCAAATGTATGTTAGTTTTGTCAAAGTATTATTTGATATTTAACATAACTTTCGTGAGTTCAATTCGATCATCAATTAATAATTGAAGATGCGTTCCTCGTAACTTCAAAACATAATCACAATTCGTCTTAACAAATGCCTCATCTGTAATAACACATCCTTCTCGCATGCCATCAAACTAGAAAATTCCGAATTCCCCAAACGTATTCCTGCTTCCAGTATCCTTCCTCGGAGACGAAAAAGAACCAATTTGGATCAGGGCCTCGACTTTTCTCGTTATATTGGACTTGGCAAGTTTCATTGTTAACATAACGGGAAATTTTCAGATGGGCCTTGTTAAACTTACGAAGTCGAGCAACAGCCCTTCCTAATCTTGTCC
Organism: Propylea japonica; assembly: GCA_013421045.1. NCBI lineage: Eukaryota > Metazoa > Arthropoda > Insecta > Coleoptera > Coccinellidae > Propylea > Propylea japonica. The sequence goes on from CM024241.1 coordinate 92,302,315, forward strand.
CCTAGTGCAGACGTTTCTTGAATTGACGTTGACAAACGACTTTCTGTTGATTTTTAAATCATTTTTGGGGTTTCTCGGGGGCGATATGTCGACAAATTGGCGTGGTTCGGGTGGATTGAGAGAGGAAATAGACTGGTCGGAAGTACGACATAGTTGGTAGGTCGGATCCATTAATCTTTACGGTGATTTCGGGGATTTAGAAGACGTTATTTTCGTGGGAGTTTTGCTGGGCTGTTCGTGATGATATGTTGAACGTTTTTGGTAGACTGTTTTACTGGCAGTCGGAGGAAATTTCTCCAAGCGATTACTTTTCTTCAGTGATGGGATAAAATCTCTACGAATTGTTTGATATGTTGATATGATCAAATTTTTTCTTGTTTCAAAGACACATTTTTTATCGATTGAAATATAATCTGGAAGGATTCTGCATTTCTAAAAAACTTTTTAGGTTTTCACTCCTAGTCTCTGAAACAGAAATAATTTAAAAAAATTAATTGAGATGGAGTGCTGCTGCGAAAATCTTTGCACTTATTTGTCAGGAGCAAATTTGTTTTGAAAAAATTGTTGCCTTATAATTAATCTAGAGAAGGAAATAAATGAAAAGGATAATGTAACGTTTCGGTGTCTATATCAGACACCTTCTTGAGACAAACTTGTAAAATCTTTGGAATTGTGTGTTTTTTCATTTCCAGTCTAATTGAAAGTTGTTTAAGACATCGATTGAAATATATTCTGGGAGGATTCTGCATTTCTTAGAAACTTTATTTATTATTTATGTTTCAGAGACTGGGAGTGAAAACCTATAAATTTTCTAAGAAACTTTCAATGTCTTAGACAAATCCTTTTCATTTATTGCTCTGTTTAGTTTAACTGTTAGGAAACATTTTCTTCAAAACCAATTGCTCCTGACAAATAAGTGCGAAGATTTTCGCCGCAGCACTTCATCTTCATTAGAATTTCTTAAATTATTTCTGTTTCAGAGACTGGGAGTGAACACCTGAAAAGTTTTTTGAAAAAAAATTTTTCAATTAGTAGAATGTTTGGTTTGTTCAACTATTCCTTCATTTTATTATTCATAATAAATATATTTAAAAAAATTTGAATGTGAATTATACAGGGTGTTCCTAAATTGACGTACAAACGAAAAGGGGAGATTCCTTAAGTGAGTTTAAGAAAAAAAAAGCCCCATAAACATGGGGTCGCAAACGTTTCGTTTTCGAGATACAGAGTGTTGAAGTTTGAATTTTTTTCAAGTTTTTTTTCTCATAGTATCTACACTTCACAAGATATTCAACTGAAATTTGGCATAGACATTACATTTGAGAGTTCTCACCACGTGACATGGCAATTTCGATAGAAGATCTACAGGGTGATATTTTTTTGGAACACTGCCACCTGTTCTTCTGCTGAACTTTTAAAAAGAAGCTTTGTTCTCATACTAAACTTTTCGGTCTCTTGTAGTTTTGTCGTATCTACCAACGATTTACAGAAAAAAAAATTTGAACGATTCAAACTTCAACACTCTGTATCTCGAAAACGAAACGTTTGCGACCCCATGTATATGGGACTTTTTTTCTTAAACTCACTTAAGGAATCTCCCCTTTTCGTTTGTACGTTCAATTTAGGAACACTCTGTAGATGATTCAATATAATCGAGCATTTCGTCAAATATATTTTATATATTTTTTAAATGAATTAATCGGTGTTTTTTTGTCGTGATAAAACATTGCTTGACTGCATAGTAGAAAACAAACTTGCAGCTCATGATGCACCTACTTTGAATAATTGAAGTACCCTAATGGCAATATTCCACATGAAGTAAACTTTCGAGACAGTGAAAACAGAGAAAAGAATTAAGTATACATCTGTGAGCAAACTTCTCAGGAAATATGCTACTGACTTGCTATAATATCAGAAAAGATTCTTCATTTGTGATATCAAATCCTCAGCATAAACAATTATTAGATAATGAAGTTGAAAGTGATCAAATGGAAATCCGGTCAACAATATTATTTTCATAAAATAATAACGAAAATTCTAGGAAAATTTACTTGAATTTCTCACACTTGGGCTGCTCGTAATTTACAATTCCCTACAAGTATTCTACACACATACTTTGACGCAAAGAATTCAGTGTGTGAACTTTTAATTTCGCTGCGTTGAAAAACCCTGTTTTGAAATTTAGAAGATATTAAATGAGTGCAGGGAACGTTTAGAATAGATTTCAGTTTCAGCTGGAGTTCTATGCGCGGTTCAATAGCGTGGCTTCTTAATGATCAGACTCGGATCTAAGTATCAAAACTCAATAGAAAATTGTTTAAAATATTAAGGACTGGTGTGGCATGATCCAGACGCAAGGTATGCCTAAATTACTAATTTTTCTCTTTATATTCTCCAAAAGTATAAAGTGAATAATTGTCGTTTTTCTTGTAACATAGAACCGAATAAATCATTTCCAATTACCCAGATACTTGTTAGATGGTGTCCTTTTACTACTCGTTTGTCAAGTGTTTATATATAGAACTCTTAGGACTCTAAGTAGATGTGAATAATAGGCGGCATTACAATGATTGAAGTTGATGGATAATAACAAGGTATAAAAGAAATTTGGTATTTTTGGGCTTTAATTTGACACCGAATCCGTTCTTTCCAAGTGAAAGGAAATCGGTATTTATTCTTGCCTGGTTAGCGGGAGAATTGATGATACGTAAACTGAGTCTTTGTTTATATTATGAGATTTAACATATTTTCTACTCAAAAAATTTACTCTGTCGAACTTCCAGTTCATATTTCCAAAGCGGGCATCAGTTTCTTTTGAAATTTGGACTTGTGAAAATATTTTATCTACGACTATTGTAAACTCCGTCCATTGTACGTCACTGTGCTCGGCCTTAATCATACCCATTAATCACAAGGGAATAATGAGATTATAATTCACTGCTGTCAGATGCTTCAAAGATTTAGCTTTGATATAATATGCTTTAAATTGGTATTTCATCAGTATTCAAAGTACTCCAACTAACAAATATGGGTAAACCTTGTCAATCGAGGGCCAAATCTACTTTCATTTTATAAATTATAGCTTTTTTATTACAAAGTATACAATGACCAGTTCTCCAAAAATTTCTTATGTGTCACTTGACTTTTTCCACTCTTGTCATAGAAGGGTCTTGTCGCGGTCGCCAAAATGTTAAAATCTTCAAGAACTATATTCGGTAGTCGTGGATAAAGTATAGTACGCAACTCGTACAATGACTGTTATTCACTCGGTGAGTGGCCTAAACTTCACCTCGGGAATAATAGCTACCATCATCATACGCTTGTTGCATAATATACTATTTTATAAATAGGTCGATGTCGAATATAGTATTGCTCAACCAAATGGGTAAAATCTCTGTTTAAGTTATATGTTTGAATGATTTTGAGCATAAATTAAACAATTTCTCTGGTAAAAACCAAATCTCTTGAATTAAACGGGAAAATTTCACGAAAGAAAAAGTTGCTTGATAAACTAACGAATTCATGTGACACTTTCTGCGAATTTTTATTCAACATTCACAATTTATATCCACTTTATGGCAAGTGGAAGAATTCAGTATCATTCCAGTCATGATGGGCGTCTGAAGCCAGATTCCAATAAATTATTACGGTTTCATCCCAGTCATTTCCAGAGTTTTCCCTTTTGGGTAACATGCGATTACCCTTGGGTGCAGTTCGTAGGCGAAGATTGAATTCTGCAGCGTATTTTGGCCCGCTTTGGAATCGGCATGTACCTGTGAGATTCGTGAGACTTTAGTTCAATATTTTATACTTGCGCAATGTCGGTACATGTGTTCAATCCTTGATCTGAGTGGAAGGGTCATGTATGAATCTAATTCGAGGGTGAATATTGTTTCTCTTATTTTGGTATATTGGTATTATCTTTGTCGAACAGCAGTAAGTCTTGTAATGCATTTTTTATTTTGCTCTCTCGTACTGTCCGGATTGACAAACTTGGCTACATCTGTCTATAGGCAGATTTCAAGCTTGAAGCTCTGTTATTGATATCGATTGAAATATAATCTGGCAGGATTCTGCATTTCTAGAAAACTTTTTAGGTTTTCACTACCAGACTCTGAAAAAGAAATAATTAAAAATTGTATTTACAATATTCCCTTTATGTGGAAAATCTTATACAGGAAAGACATCAAGACCTTTAGAAATAAGAAAACGCGAACATAAGAACAACATCAAAAATAGAGGCATTCCAAGATCACAAATCGCTGATCATCTATTTTCGAATAACGGAGATCATATCATGAACTGGAACAACACAAAGATCCTAATGAAGGAACACGATAATTATAAAAGGAAAATTAAGGAATCCACATGTATTCTGTTAGATGAAGTAGACAATTTGGCTAATTGTTCGTTGGAATAGATGTATTTGGCGAGGGGGTACTCACTCCCGAAATCGATGTACTTTTGAAGTCCGAAATCCCGAAATCATCATCCGAAATCCCGAAATCACTCCGAAATCCCGAAATCATCCACCGAAATCCCGAAATCATCGTCGAAATCCCGAAATCTTCTCCGAAATCTCGCAATCATCACCGAAATCGCCCTTCTCGCAATCAATAGAGTGTGCGCACTAACGTATTCGATCTTGCGCATGCTATACAGTTGTTGAATATTTTTAGGTTATGGTACATACCTACAGTTTCACCTCGAATTCTATATTTCTGGAGTGAAATTAGCAATAACTCTCAATTATGTAACTTACAGATATGATGTGAGTGTTGTTTGAAGCTGATATAATTGCGTGTTAAATCATTGAAAAAAATTTTACTTCAATGTGCGAATTCTTGTTATATTGCGGATTTAGTAGAGAAAATCAGTACATATATTTATTATGAACTTTTCTAAAGAATTTTTTTTCGGCGTTTTCAAGTTGAATGTTTTTATTGTTATACTTCAATGAAAGGTGGTAGTATAATCTTTCAAAAAACATTTTTTTCACATCTGTAGGACCTTATGTTCAAAGAAATCGATTATTTGGAAGAGTCAACGACAATGAAAAAAGTAAATTTAAAATGGGGGCTACTCCAAAACTAAGGGGGTAAACTTACTAGTGGGTGTTTTTGTCGATAATATTAGGTATATTTGATGACCTTAAATTATCGCTGAGTCATAACCAAACACACTGTATATGTACCTATTGAAGGTTTTCAACTATGTACATGAAAAAATGTGCATTATCTGCATTGATTGTTATCCTTAAGTCAGTTCAAAAGTACAGACTCGGATTTAGAAATATAAAAGAATAAATAACTTTTTTGCGTAGATTTTCATGTTATATCGAATATTATAAAAGATTCTAAAATTTGAGAAATACCAGACGTTTCTTGAACCCAATAATATATTGAGATTTGACGAATCCGGTCCTGGACATTACAACCTATTTATTTAGGGTCATGATAGTTCGACCATGAGTATTCATACAATATGGCATAATATTCTTTGATTCCATGTTGGTTAGCGAAAATTTGTAAATACATAAATTCAAATGTCTGAAATTTCTAATTCAAATCAAGTAAGTTAGTTGATGAAAAATACGCGGGAAAATAAAAAGTAGAATACTATTGGTTTCAGATTTTTCTGGTATTCCCAAATATCAAAGTTCAATACATATATCTCAAAAATCCAAATATACAGGATGTTTTCTGAGTATTCTCATGCATTACCTATTTTTGTTATCCGGACCTGGATTTTTTCAGTTATTGAAACTCAGGCCGCTGGTGTAGAAATACTTGAATATCATTAGCAAATTTTATTAAAATATTCCGGTTAGTTAGTAAGTTATGAACACACAAAGTAGAAAATCAACTATTTTTATTGTCAACATGCATAAACCTGAGAAGTGAATTATTTAAAAAGATATTAGACAAAGAACATGCGCGAGAATGAAAGTACATAGTTTACTCAGTTTTTTGCTCTGTTTCAAAACATCAAACCGTATCTCGAAAATACAGCGTGTTTATTCGGGATGCGAAACATATGAAATTTTTGTCAATCCGGACCTGGATCTCCAAAATGGCCGAATGTCAAGTCGCGTATTTACGGGGCGGTACTCAGATCAGCAGGTCACTCGCTAAAACTTACCACTACCCCACTCCAGAGTCCAGACTCGCTCTCTGGATAAGCCCTGGAAAGTAGTTATTGTTCGTACCAAAAATCATTAAAATATTCGCTTCGTAAGTTATGGCCAATCAAAGAAATCGGCCAAATTGATAAAACAACCTTTATCTCTATAATGAAACTTCGAGGTCGAGAAATATCCTTATATTTCTCTACAGAAAATTTATATTAATAAGGAATAGAAGTTTATTAATAACAAGCCTATTTATTACTTGTTCAAAATTCTATAAGAAGCAAATTTTTCGAATTAATTGAACTCTGTTTGACGGTTTTTCATTCGATACCATAATGTATAATCGTTCGAAGTCAAAAAAAATCACTCGCAATCATCCGAAATCACTCGCAATCATCCGAAATCACTCGCAATCATCCGAAATCACTCGCAATCATCCGAAATCATTCGCAATCATCCGAAATCACTCGGAATCATCCGAAATCATCATGATTTCCGAAATCGCTGTACATTTTTCATAGAGTGAGTACCCCTCGGTATTTGGATTGATTTATTGAAAAAAGAAATGACATCAGGAAATTTTAAAATTAAATAAATCAACATCTCTATGTGTTGACATTTTTCAATGTCGATTAGACTGCAAACGAGAAAATACCCAATTCCAAAGATTTTACAAGCTTGTCTGAAGAAGGAGTCTGATATAGACACCGAAACGTTACATAATCCTTTTCATTTATTTACTTTTTTAGTTTTACTGTTAGTCAACAATTTTTTCAAAACCAATTTCCTCCTGACAAATTACTGCAAGGATTTACGCAGGAGAATTTCATCTTAATTAAAATTTTTTTATTATTTCTGTTTCAGAGACTGGGAGTGAAAACCTAAAACGTTTTCTAGAAATGCTTTGTAATTGTTATTTGTTATCGATTTTTCTGAAGCCACTGATTTCGTGTATTTTGGACCATATATTATAACCCTATGCCTACTCCTACCTTTTTCCACTGAATATCAGTGTAAAGTTATAGCGTATGTTTGTAAGAGCGATAAAAAACTAACCAATTTTATCGTTATAAATGTAAAGCCGGGTTTCATAGAACTCCGATCTCCTTGATTATTAAAGTGTCATCATTTCTGTGTAATTTTTAGTCCATTTTTGACGTAAACCATCGACTCAATTCAAAATCAACGATTTGATTGCCCGATCAAGCTTTATGAAACCCAAAGAACACAAAGTTCCGGAAGATCTTAGGAAAAAATACCTCCAAATCAAAGAATTTTCAGGATAGTAAAAAGGTTAGAACAGTAGAGTTGAATGCCTGAATTCGCAACACGGAACCTCATTTGGACCTTCAATATTTCAAATTGTAAGAACGCGATGATTTTAGGAAGGCACCAGAGGGAATTTTTTCCTCGAAAGCTTCTCCTCTTGAAATTCCTCAAAAAGTCCTCTTTCAACTTCACCAACCTATTGAATATTTTCCCGACACTCCGAAAGAAATCGAATTAAAAATGTACGTACGCACCATCCGAGATGACATTGTTAATTCATCCACAGCCGGGTCGAAATATGCAGATTGGATTATATCCGATCAGATAGAAAGAAGCCGAAGTGCAAAGCGGTGTAATGTAAATTTCGCATGCCTTGCTTCTCCTTCAATCGGCCCAGATTGAAAACATGACTGGCTCGTTCTGAATACATGCAATAAAAAGGTGCAGGTGTAAGCCTGGGAAACCAACTAATTTATGATATGGCAGCTCCGAGGAACCGTCGACGTCTTAGAGTTACAATTCGATATCAATTCTAGGTAAGAAGGAGCTTCCTACTTGTAATCTTCTTAGGCAATTCTCGGAAGATGCATTATTTATTCCTCTCCCATCCCTGTACTATGCTGAGACTGAAAAAGTGTAGGATTTCAATTTCGATATTTCGGCTTGAGCTTCGAACCGTTTATTGGTTTCGCATAGTAAGAAGGGAGAATCACATATGACAAGACACAAGACTAACAACTAGTTCTGCTGAAAAAATGTTGGCACCGTTCGGGACATTCTAAATAGTCATTTCCGTTCAACAATGACATAAATTGCATCTGAGGTTTAAATAAGTTGTTGAATGGAACAAAACTTGTATATCGGCGAAAAAGTTGCTCATGTTGGGTATCACCAGAGCCGTCTATAGAAAGTAATTTAGAAGGCTGTGGTTTTACGTATACTTATTAAAGTCCGAGAGCTGGCACGAATTTTAGGGTAGGTATTTGACTATTTGAGGCAAGCTGAAAACTTGTCAGATACCTCTCCTATTATATCCCACTCGGGACTGCAGACCTGGCTGGTGAGTAGCGGGGCTAAATCAACCCCTACATTTTTAAAAAAAATATTTATTTTTTTCCCAAAATTATGTTTGAGGCAATACGCAATTTATATATGTTGCAGTGTAATGCTTTATAAATACTAAAAAAATAAGCCAGATAATTTAATCGGGGTTTTAACATTGCCAGACGCGTGCAAAAATATTTCGCAAAAAATGTTTTTGAGACCGCTTGAAATTAATGGAGTGTTATTTATAAATTAAAAATAAGATTCCCAAAAAGACAGATCATTTCGGTAGGGCTTTCTATCTGAAAAAAGAATAAATATTTTAAAAATGTAGGGGTTGATTTAGCCCCGCTACTCACCAGCCAGGTCTGCAATACCGAGTTGGGATATAATAGGAGAGGTATCTGACAAGTTTTCAGCTTGCCTCAAATACCTACCCTAAAATTCGTGCCAGCTCTCCTACTATTAAGCCAGGTCGATGATTGGAAAAAAAAGGAGCATCCTCACTGTATTAACACACCAGACCAAAGGAAAGCAAATCGATCAATTTACCCTCTACAGAAAAGACTCAACAAGCTCAAACGTCATCAAAAATACCTTTTGGTCCGAGTTCAAGAATGAACCTTTTGTCATCTATATAACTTTTACTATAAAGACATAAAATGATAATTTTGAACAACGATAAGACCAAAATGACAAATAAAAGAGACAATTTACCTCGCAATTAACCCAATTATCATAACACCATTTTATCTGAATACATGCAATAAAAATGCAGGTGTAAGCCTGGGAAACCAACTAATTTATGATATGGCAGCTACGAGGAATCGTCGACGTCTTGAGGCGTTTTCGGAAACTTACTCAGGGTAACTAACTCGATCATTGGGTCACGTGATGGATCTATTCGGATCACGGATCCGGGTTCTAAGTTTACGAACACATCAGGTTTAGGATTTGAAGTGACAGACGTATCAATAACATAACCAAATATTTTATGGATTTGTTTTTCTGTTCCAGTTTATTTTCGGATTGTCTCTAGCTTTGCTTGCAATGTTATTTTTGAGTACCTATGTTAAAGAAGTAGAGAATTTATTTCTTCATTTTCAGTTTATATACTGGTTGTCTTTAGCTTTGCTAGGATTTGTTGGCTACTGTAAAATCTTTCTTATAACTTCTAGTGTACCCTCGCATGTTCAATGTTATCTTTGAGTATCAAAGAAGTAAAAAAGCCTTTAGGTTCAAAAAGATCTGCATACAAAGTTATGAAGAAGTTGTTTCACATTATTTTCTCGACTCATGGAACCACACATTTCACACTCAGCCAGATGCTCTTCTCTTTCCGTAATTTTTAGAAATAGTATTACGAAATTATAAGAAAATGGTAGAAGACTTATTCCCGCCTTTTTCAAATACTAAATTGAACTGCAGTGCGCATGCGGTGACTCTACGACTCTGCATCTCGTGTAGGGTTACGATAGATCCTGGGTCAGTGATCAGGTTAATAGCACCGTTCTTTCCGAGAACGGGTTGGATGTTCGGGTTAGGTAAACGAACGCGAGGTTAAGGGTCGAGTTAACCCGAGTAAGTAGCCGAAAATGCCTTTAGAGTTACAATTCGATATCAATTCGAAATAGGTCGAAGATTTGGACCAACCCAAACTGAAATTCTGCCCATCGAGAGGTGCGCCCAAGTCTGTCTGCCTCTGATGGACAGATGACACCAAAGCAACTGATGCCCGTGAATTTTAAATCACGGACCATCAGAAGTTGTAAACAATCCCTCACAACACTGGCGAAGTAAACCCCTGGAACATTAAGGGAAATGAGAAAGCTGACGCCTTTGCGAAAGAAAGAGAAAAGTCTTCATTCACTTGACCCGTGACCTCATGTCCGTATCACTGATGAGAGCGGAAGTCGAAAATGGTGAAAAATTCCTTCTGGATCAACACATCAGGTCAAAAACGAGCGAAGAGACTGATTGAACCTTCAAAAGACAATGCTTAACAAGCTTTATTGGTGTAAAAATACGAGTAAGGGCTACTTACTGGGCATTGTGTTGTGGTATAATTACAAGCACAAGATCGGTAACTTCTATACTCGCTTCTATATCTGTAGGTTATTTGGATCGACCAAATAAACCACCGAGCACATAATATGCCAATGCAATTTCGGAATAATGAAAAGAAACTTGTCACGAACTTATTATGATGAGTGTTATCTCAGATCCTTTCACTGATTCATTGATTTCAAAAACATGAAATAACCTCTTTGAATGCGCCCACAAAGCCTTCTCCAATTAACGTTTCCGCTAGCATTGCCATCACCAATTCGTAATAATTGGGGTCTTCATCCCAGCGATTTTACACATCTTCTATTCCCTCTAATTAAAATTTACATGCAGAAGCGATATAACGATTCTTGCAGTCGCAGCAATTAAAATTTCGAGATTATAAACCATTACCATTATATGTATCCGTCGCGAGTAAACTCGTTTCGCCAAGATTTGTATACACAAACTGGATTTTCTTCGAGTTTCGGCGCTTTTAATTCGTTTCTGACAGTTATGTTTACTTTGAGTATGTCGTAAAGAAACTCGGCCTCGTCTTTACGACGAATTAGGTTAGGAAATTGATTTCATGTGCGATTTTGAAGCCGGTCTGTACGAGAATAGAACGGGTTAACGGCAGTTGAGTGAGTGGTCGAAACCCTTTTGGGTTGTTCAATGCTAGTACTCACCAGAAAGTACAGTTTGGCAACTTTATTATCATACTACGCTGTAGGAGGCGAATGAGTGCAGGTTCTTATCTCAGCGAGGAGATTTTAAGACCAAGGGCATTCATGGGCAACCTTTAATTGTAAGGGACCAAATAGAAAAATTTTTGTAGACCACGGGGCAAAATAAAATTTTTAACAGTAATATTATGTATTCAATTAAATTTAAATACACCTTACTATGGAAGAGATGAAAAAACTTAAACTAATATAATTCAACAAAAAAACTTCGTAACCCATCAGTCAGGAGTTCTTAAATTATTAATGAGACACCTAAGATTGCGTTTTTTTCGCAAGGCCATCAATATTAGGTTGGCTTTAACGCAGGCAAGTCTTCTGTAATTTTGAACGACTGTTCGAATGAAGATTGCTAACTGTTCTGTATCCGTGATGTCAGTGCTTTCATCCAATGAATGCTATAGAAAAAGCAACAGATGTTTCCACCACTTTTCCAAAAGCTTTTATATTTACAGCTATAGCATCTATTAGTCTTGTGACTTTTTTTTGATAGATTTACTTTTACAAACTTCTTCCTTCATCTGGATACAAACTATCCGCTAGTTCCAACAAGCACTCTTTCATAAATTGACATCTTGAAAATGGCTTCGAGTACTACCCTTACTGAATAGACAGGTGGTCGATGATTGGGTAAAAATAAAGGAACGCTCTTACTGAATTATTACACCTGGTCAAAGATAAGCAAAGGGACTGATTGTATCTCCAAAAGAGAAGGCTCAACAAGCTTTGTCGTTTTCAAAAAATGACTTAAAGCTGCTTACAGGTGATTGTCTCATGAGATATAATAGTCCATGGGCCAGCGCCTGTTTTTTATGATGATTACTAAGAATCTGAAAATTTGTGAGTAGCTTCATTTTGACGAGACGCCCAACTTTTTCCTCTACGAAAATTCTCGATAGTGAGGGCTAATACAGTATGGAGGCATCAAAAGTGTTTAATGGATGAATGTTCAAATTTTATTACTAATAGACACTTCATAAATTAAATATTGTCCTACAAAAATGATGATTCTATCAAAGTGTCCCCCACTCACAACATAGGTATATCAACAACTAGGTCTGAAAAATTATTAATAACCGGCTGATTTTTTCATTGTTGCTTAGCAAAAAATTCCTCTATGAACTGGTCACACTGAGTGGTACGTTTTTCCAGTCCTACGCTCGGAAATTGTCAATTGTTTGTAATCATTTTTAATTGTGGGTTTTGTGGTACAATTTCTGAGGAAGGTATGGAAAAACGTACCACTCAATTTGTAGGACAATGTGACCAGTTCATAAAGGAAATTTTGCTATAGCGAAAAAATTTGCCGGTAAGTAATAATTTTTTCAGACCTAGTTGTTGATATATGTTGGGAGTGGCACTTTGATAGAATAATCATTTTTGTAGGACAATTATTGTTTTCAATTTGTAATAAAATTGTTTCAAGATTTAATTTGTAAAGTAGCTGCTAGTAATAAAATTTGAACATTCACCCATTTAACACTTTTGACGCCTAGCTTTCACTATCGAGAATTTTCGTAGAGGAAAAAGCTGGGCGTCTCGTCAAAATGAAGCTACTCACAAATATTCAGATTGTTAGTAGTCATTATAAAAAACAGGCGCTGGCCCATGGACTATAACCTGCACACGATCTGTAAAAAAACTTACAGAAATCACCACCACAGAATTATACAATATGGTGGCGCAAACTATACTGACTCCCCTGAGTGGCACGACTACGACACTGACGTGAGCTAAGAGCGAAGTCTCCTAAAAACAAAATCAACAAGGAGCTTATATTCTTCGGCAAAATGTAGCCCTTTGTTTGCAACACATACAACCTCTTGTGGTAACGCATAGGATACCGCATTGGTCATTCTGCTAATCGACCATAATGGTGAAATAATAATAACTAAGGGTCTTCAATGATTCAGTTTAGATCAGTCCGAAAAAATTTATATGCAATCAGAAGTTTTTAATGATGCTTTTCAGTCAGCTTCACATTTTGAACAATGCCGAAAAATGCTGAGTATTTTCCGAAATAATGAATGAGTTCATTATTGGTTTTGGATTCAGCTCCTCAACACTTTCAGCCCAAAAAGCAAGAATTTCAAATCAATCAATCGAAGATAGCACGTGGGGTCTTGAATGTACAATCTTGTAATAAAACGATTTTGAGTGCTTCTATTCGCGTAATCAATATGAACCAAGCAAGATGCATGACAAATATTAGGTACCTAGAACCCCTGAAAATCCGGTAGCATTGGCATCGCCGAACCAGCGTGCGGTCCTATCCCTTTCTTCTCGCCCTCCTGTCATCTCATCAGGCTTGTTATTGCCTGTACACTTTGCATTATGAGTTGTTAGAAACACCGGGGCTATTTACAATCAAGGCTTTGTGTTCGAGTCACTTCACTCGAGAAAAATGGGGAAATATTCATAGGTGGATGTTGAGTGCTTCGTCTGGGGGGCGAGCACATGACATGGAACGAGTTATTCGTACCCCCGTTGCTTGGGGTTGACAGGCGAGAGTAAATGTGAACCTTGACGCATATTTCTTATCTAATCCATCAGATTTATCGTTCAGATGGATGGAAAGCAGACTCGAACTATCGGAGGAGGAACCCTTATTTATACATATCTGAGTATGGCTGGGGGGATTTCTGGAGGCAGAAGGAAGCATGCAAGATGATATCGAATACCTACAGGATTCTTTAGAAGGTTATGAAAATCGATAGAAGTTTATTTCGTAAGTCTGAAGTTATATCATCAATAATGGAAAAGGATATCAGTCAAATGAACTGTAAGACTACGTTTTGCAGCACCATATCCTCATCGTGCCATATCCCATTACTAATTCGTTCATTGGTCTTCGATAACTTAACGAATTTTATCTTGAGTGTTCGAAACGATCGTAAAAGGTCTATCTTTCACGTAGCCTAAAAGAAAAAGTCTAGAGGTGTTAAAGCAAAAGATCATAATGGCTAATGGGCATTTTTAGCAGGGTGTTTACACCAACATTGCCCCACCATCACCCGAAGCTCAGCTCGTGACACCTTCATGAGCTATCTGGTATAAGAAGGTGAAATCGTCGAGAATTTCTTGGACTGAGTAAGTCCAGCGTTGTTTCTCCAGGCTTTTCTGTTATTTATATCCCTCAGCTGAACCGCTGTCTTGCATTGCTCTCTTCCAAGCCCACAGAAAGGCTCAGGTCCAGCAGGTGTTTACCTCGATGTACTTTTCGGAAGTTCATAGGTTTTTTATTTCTTCCAAAACCACAGTGCCCAGGCACCCATAGCAGAGTCACTTTATTGCAGTGGCGGCTCGTGAGATTTCAATCAGAGGAGGTCCGGGACCACGCAACCAACAAAATAATTCATTTCGAACTGGGCTTCCTGTCAGCGATTGGCATTTATTATACCATTCTACGTAGAACGAACAATTATGAGCAGAATTAATAATTAAATTTGGCATTGCTGGTCGAGATGTCTTATTATTCGAAATAAAATTTACAGGATCTTGGGTTTCTTTAAGTTCACTACTTGCATTATAATTCTCACTTCTTGTTTCCGTTTCCATCTTTCTTGCTGAAATATTTAAATCTTGCCTACAAACTTTTCCGAAGAATATCACAAAACCACAAACCGTACGCTGACAGGATTAATACTTCGTTAATAAAAAGAGAGGGAATCAAAACAACAGCTGATCTCCATCCACGATCGCCGGGGTTGAGTCGGGCCGTTCGGACGTTCAGTTTATAAGCTCGTTCGCTTAGAAGCGAAAACTGTGCCGCGGAACCGGTCCTCCGAATTTTAAGTGGTTCCCGCACCTTTCATTTGAAGAAGTTTGAAATGTTACATTCTAACGAATCTGGACTCGTGGAGGCGAGCCTCCTTCACTAAGCGGTTTGCCTGCTATCCGTTACGCTGTATTGTTTGTTGCAGATAATGTGTGAATGTTTCAGATCACTGAGTAATAAACATATGTTCATGACTTTGAAATTTGGATAGTAGAAAGAATAATAGAAATAATACAGATATAGAAAATAAATATGATTATTTTTTATCTGAAATTGAATTTAAAATTGAATAAAATGCAGTGAAATTAGGGGAGGCCCGGCCTCCTCTGCTTCCTCTGAGCAGTCGCCACTGCTTATTTCCATTTGCTAGTTACTTTATGGTGTTAGGAGCATTCTCAGGCCAGCAGAGATCCCTTGCAGTGAGACCACCATATTCTCAGAATTCTAAAACGTCAGACAGTTTAGTGGATTGGAATGAAAGCATATTTCCATTGAACTTAATACGTGATCAAAAGAATGCGAGTTACAATTCCACAACCACATAACTCTCACTTTCATTATACCAACCGTAAAACCCAAGTACTCTCCATCGCATCACAACCTTACGAAATAAAGAAATAAAACGAAAATTAATGATACTCCTCAAAGTCCGTAAAAACAACATCCAAAGACTTCAACCGTTGTTTTAAATAGCCCCAAATTAATTATCCTCCCCTCCTCCTTCTTTCAGGAGATTAATTAGCAACAATAAAATTCAAACATCCGAAATAAAGTATCGAATTCCGAGGTTCTTCTGTGAGGGACGACGCTAAATTGGTTGTTTTCTTTTCGATGTCGTGAAATGGTGGTCTATAAAACGACCACACCGTGTGTGGGCCGTTAATTTCGTTGGTTATGCACACGCGTGTAGTCGTCCTTTATTTGCAGAATTTCACTACAACGTTTGCGGGAACTTTAACGGCTTGTAGTTGGTGATATATCGTTATTGTTGGGTGGAAATGCTGGGAATATGTTGAAATCTTCGGAAATTGATGGTAGGTGCTTGCAAAAATCAAGTTTAATGGTGGAAAAAGTTTAGAGACATACTAAAATGGAAGTAAAAACGCCGCAGATAGGTTTAACTGCTCGTTGAAGGTTGATGGATATTGATAGTCTTCGTGCATTGCCATTGGAACACCCTGTATAAACTTATAACGACTCTGCGATTTTTTTGTCGATTAATTCAAGATGATTTATTTGGTTTTTTCAAGTTTTTTGGCCTTAAGGTAGATATGAACAATTGATCATATTTGCTGAAAATGCACGTTCTGAAAATTCAAGTTTGAGTGGGCATTTCCAGTATGTTTAACTGTAGGGTTTTTTACTTGTCATAGCATTAACATATATCTATACCTATCCAATTATTCAATTAAAATTCAAAGTACTCAATTGTAGTAAATACTGAAGTTGCGATTTTAAATATGATATCATGGTGACGTACGACAGTACAAGCAAGCATAATTAGTGGGTATGACGATTCACAAAAGAGTGTCCAGTTTGTGAACAGCGATTCAACATTCAATCAATGATTGAATGCTCTCAACCGTCAATTTCGATAGTTTGAATTCGCTAGCTTATTTCGGTGATTTCAGAAATGTTTGATTTTTCAAAGGGTGCATTATTTTTCAAATTTTTTCTTGATATTACTGGTAGTATCTATTTTTAATTCTTATATTTTCTGTAATTGGTTTTGTATTCTTTCAAATATGGTATTTTGTTAAAATGAATATTTCATCATTAATTTGTAAGAAACTTGATATTTCACGTTTTATGCTTTGTATTCCACAACGTACGCATAGCATGACATATTTGTCACATTTATTCGATGCCATTATGAGCAGATTTTTCTTCATTTCATTTCAAGTAAAGAATCAGATTTTCTGGAGCTGTTTCAGTAATAACTCATATTTGCTAGGAAAATCTAAAGTACATGAAGATGCTCACATTTTTTAAGTAGAATTTCACAGGAAAACAATTATATATAGATGTCGACTCTGCAACATTTTTAAATCAGATAAGATTAATTCAATTAAAACTGTTCTAATGGCAATAAAAAAGATCTCTTATTGTAAGCTAAGAAGTGATAAATATAGAACTCCAAACCTTATACATAAGTATACAGGGTGTCCCGATAAATGTTGGAAATCTCCGGATTCAGATAGAACATAAAAAATGAAGATGACAAGTTCTCATAATTTTTTTCCTAGCAGCCCTCCCTACGAAGATACGACCTCCAAAATGACGCCACTGAAAATCCATTTTAGTGGAATAAGTTTCAAACTACTCGATATAATTTGATATGATTAATAGTATTAAGGACCTCTCAAATCACCGCATTCAAATTTCAATTAGATTGTTCAGTTTATCAGGGGCGGACTGGGTTGTACATTTTAATGCTTACATTTTTAACACCCTGTATGATGAGGTGCTAGAAAAACAAATTTAGATACCTTGAACATTAAGCTGAAGAAAAGGTACTTTTGTTCAGTGTCGATAAAATGAACCGTTTCAGAAAAAAAAATAATGAAAGAAGTAAGTTATTGAAATTTATTCACTAAAATGAATTTCCAGTGGCGTCATTTAGGAGGTCGTATCTTCATACGAAGGGCCGCTATGAAAAAAAATTATGGGAACTTGTAATCTTATTTTTATGTTCTATCTGAATCCGAGAGATTTGCCACATTTTCCGGGACACCCTGTATACGTTATATTATCTTTGTCGAAATCACCATCGCTATTAGAACTTCGTCTAAGCTCAAACTGGACGAAATTGTAACTGTTGTCTTGACTGGTATAAAAGAAGACGCAGCATAAATTTCAAGGTAATCCTTCTGTTGACATTGATAGACATCTAGTAGGATCTTTCCAGACTAGTGATTCGTTTCATTCCTTGAACTTGATCTGGATCAACTACTATTTCAGATATCTTCCATCCCTTCAGTAGAATTAAGTTGAGTCAAAACACTCGTTTGATGTGGTAAATGAGAAAGATACATGCATGTATATTTATTAGATAAAATACGTAAATAGCCTTTTTTCTGTGACGGAAAAAAATTAGACATCTTATATCTCTTGACAGGTCACAAAATATAACTTTTTACGAAATCACTTTTTTTCCTGTCAAAAAAGTGAGTGTCTATACATCCGGAAAAAAGTACTCTTTTTTTCCCAGGGAAGAAAGTAATTTCGTGAAAAGTTATATTTCTTTCACTATTATATGGTCGTTTTTCCTCTCACATAACCTCGAGCTAAATCTGATACTTTTTTCTCTTGTATAATAAATAACTATTATTCGAAACTCTCCAAAAAACTTGACTTTTCTTCGTCACTATGGATGCATATATGATTACTTTTTTTCACCGTTAAATCAGAGTTTGCTTTTTGTCACCGTTAAAAATAGTTATTTTTGTATCAAGTGCGTAAAATGGGTGTTTTTTCATGGCATATGAGAGTGTTGAGTGTGAATGTGAATTCACTCGAATGTGCCATGAATACACGAATTTTATACGCACGAAATACAAACAACATTTTTTGTATAACTGTGAATGTAAATTTACATCGTCTGAAATATAAAATGATTTTTAATACAAAAGCCTACAGAACAGGAATGTCAAATGAATCAACTGAACCATTTCCTAATGAATGAAATTATATGCAACAGGCAAGAAACTTGTACCGTCTCAACAGGCCTCTAGTTTCAAACATAACTACAAAACACTTCCTCAAGGCGTTTCAAACAGCTATCATCTCACACGTCATAGACAGATATCGTGTAAATGATTAAATCTTAGAGATACGACTGGAGGTATCCAACAAACTAGTTCCATCTGTATCTCATTTGTATCACGAAATATGAATAGTTAGTTCGTAATATACCCAACTGACAACATCTGATAACGGGACGAAACTAATTTGTGAACTAATTGCTTCTGTTTGCAGACATGACAAAATAACCCATAATTATGTCAGTTATCATTTCTTCTTCCTCTGGTCCCATCCATGGGAAAGACCTTTTTCGAAACCAATTTAACAGGACCCATTGATCAGAAAAAAATAACATCTGGATGCAGGGACAAATTGGATGTTCAGATTAATTTCGAGATACAGTTTGGGACTGATTTACGAGTGAAATGAATATAGTGATATGAGCTTGTGATGAAATGTTTCGGGTTACTTTGGACATAAAAAACCTGAGATGAAATATTGGACTGTCTACAACTTTTTGAGCGCTTCTTCTCATTAAGGAATAATTTCTTCGAATCGTAGTTTTTTAAACGGTTAAAATGACCGTTGGTATTCACATGAGTAGTACGGATACTGTTGATATTGAAAAACATTAATTTGAACTTGAATATTTTGAATTCATAAATAAATGGAATGAAAACTCGTTTTTGAGAGCTTGTTCTACCTAAACGAGTGCTATGTCTGTAATTTTTGGATTTTGAGCCAAAAATGGTCTCAAAAGATAATGTTCCGAGGTTAAATTCAATTCCGCTCTTTTGGCCGCCCGGCTGTAAACACGATAACTTTCGGAGGGTTTGTCTTAGAGACTTGAGATGTTGAGGGTGAGTTCGGTTCCCAAATACCACGAGTAAGTTCGTTAGTTAGCCAAATCGTACAGGGTGTTCCATAAAATATGGTCATTCAAAATTGTTGTTCCTTAATATTTCAGACAAAACGAAACCAATCGAAATGAACTTTGCGGACACATGCAAGATGCTCATACTAAGCCTCATGCAATATTTTGTGGCCATAGTATTAACAGAACCATACAAAATTCAATTAGAATATTGAAAATAAAAATCTTCATATTTCCATTAAAAGGTGTCTGATTCGAGTGAAATTCATTTTGTGAATGGGGATCGATATACTGAATGTTTATGCAAAATTAAAAGAGGATAGCATCATCAGAACCATATAATTTGAATTTTTTGATTATTGATTTTTTCCGATATGAATTTTTTGAATTATTTCTAAAATACAATTACTATGGTGCTGAGATTTTGCATTCATTTCTCTCTCTCTCTCTCTCTCTCTCTCTCT
Organism: Propylea japonica; assembly: GCA_013421045.1. Lineage (NCBI taxonomy): Eukaryota > Metazoa > Arthropoda > Insecta > Coleoptera > Coccinellidae > Propylea > Propylea japonica. Next base: position 92,322,407 of record CM024241.1, read on the forward strand.
CTTCAGCCGTTTGACATCCAATGTTGGATATAGGCCTCGTCTAAATTCTTTCATGTTTTCCTATCCCGTGCTTTTTTCATCCACTGATTTCCTGCGATCTCCTTGATGTCACCTCGCCATCTCTTAAGTGGTCTCCCAGCGCTTCTTTTACTCATGCGTGGTCTCCATTGAGTAATTCTCAATGTCCATCTATTCGGATTCTGGAGTGCAACATGTCCAGCCCACTGCCACTGTAACTTTGCAAAATTCAATTGGAATATTGAAAATGAGGAATCTTTATATTTCCACAAAAATATTTCCGATTGGAGAGAAAATAATTTAGTGGCTTTAAGTCAGAGGACACTGGTGTCCAATCCAGATCCCTGCAAATAAAGAGTTTTGTCTTATTTTTTGCTATGGTAAGATTCTATCTTGCGCGATCTTTTGAATGAGGCCAGTCACGACATTTGTTCGCATTTGCGAAAAAGTTAGGTGGGGTTGCAGAAAAATATTTAATTTTGTTGAAAAAAATTCGTTGAATGCCAAATCAATTCACATTTTTCAGCTTTTTTCGAGTCATTGATTTGAATGATATTGATTTTATTCAAGACTTCCGCCGAAATTTTATAAATTCGTTTGGTTGATGTCAACAACATTTACATCATATAATTATGTTTTCCGCACTTAAAGTCTGCTTTTTAAAAAGAAATTTATTTCTAATTACGATTAACAATTACAACACTGAGGCTAAAGAATTATTAATCAAATACAGATTAAGCTTGGAAGTGAATTACAAATCAAAGTGACTTGTTAGAAGTCTAATTCGTAACTGACTGAAATGTTCCTAAAGATCTAAAAAGAAAATGTTTATGAGGAATTGCACTTTTGCACATCCGCGGTGATTCCAGGAAAATGCCTCGTCGCCGTTGCATTTCTACTAGGTGTCGGTTCCTTAACTCGTCCCCTCTAAGTTGGCAACGTCCTCGTTGTCAGCAGTTTGGTCGTTCCCAAGTTCGATGCTAATAATTCTTCTTGGGTTGAACAGGAGTTCTCTTATTCTGGTTCTGTTAATTATGATAGTGAAAATTCCAAGGATTATGCAACAGAATAAAATTCCACTAATGGTATAATGTGTCAGCTGGGTTATCGGGTGTAGATACATGGGTTGGCTCTGAAGTTTTTCTGCTTCTTGCAGGATTAAGTCTGGATTTTTCAGATGTCTTAATTGAAGGAAAATTTTGTGTTTTGAATTTAAGGAAATTTTCGAGATGTTTTGTATTTCTATTTCGAAAATTGGAATTGTGTTGTCGAATATTGAATTCTCAATAATAATTCTGCATTGAGAATCCAGTAAATTTGTTCCTTGAATGGGTTTCTTCGTAATTATGCCATGACAGTCTTCTAATACAATCTGACTTTTCTTGAATAAAGTCAATAGCTGCTTATTCTTTAAAACATGGATGATTTTGAAGTTGTTCTCAACCAGGGTTGTTTGACAGTGTTCTGGTGTTGACAGGGTGCAAACTTCTCTGACGGGTAGTTGAAGGCACAGCACAATGGAACTATCTAGTATACGACAGGCTTCGTTGGTCCAATATTCATCGTTCTGGATCGTTATCCTGTACTTCTTGGGTGGGATGATAGCAATGTCTTGGTGATTGGGTATAGGGTATACTCGGGAATAGTTAGCAATTAGGTTTTTGAGTATAGGAATTTTTAGGAGTATGGTAATTATTTTATCAGTTCCCATGACAGACATTTTAGAAAATTCTAGCATTTTGTAAGGATGATGGCTAATTGGTGATAGTTCCTGCGGTCTATAAATTTCATGGAGATATTTTTCGATAAATTGAAGCTCATCAACTTGAATAAGTTCTAAATTAGGTATTTCTTTACTTGCAAAACTGATAGTTCTTTCAATCATAAGTAAGTGATTGAGTAAGATTTCTGATTTGAAAATTTCATTTTGTACAATAATTAAGAATGTTTCTTTTGATTTAATTTCTTCAAAAAGTGATTTTGTTTGTTCAATATTTTCGTTTAATAAGGTTACATCTTCTGAATATCTCTTAGTCAAATGATCAGCAAAAGAGGTTAATTTATCTATTCTTTCTATTTCATTACTTCTAATTTGATGTAATGCGTCAAGATTTTCATTTATGGTTTTCAAATCATCGTCATCTAAATTTCCTGTAACAAATTTAATACCTTTTCCAATGAAATTAGCCAATCCTCTCTTAACTTTATTACTATTTTTAAATTTACTGAGAATCTGTTCAATCTGGGCAAGATTTGATTTTAATTGAACGCAGATTTTATGTGGAAGTTCATCATAGGAATACTTTTCGTGAAGTTCTTGGAAATTTGATTTCAACTGATCATAGTTATTTATTAATTTTGTAAGGTTAATTGAAAAAAGAAATTTGTGATGGTGGTCAAGTATTCGTGCTTTCCCTAAGGGTTCTTCAAAGTATCCATTAGTTATTATTTTGTAGACCTGAAGGGCCTGGTAGGTTCGGATCGATATCAGGAGCATTATCGGTATCCTGAAAAGAGAGAATATTTTTTCTTAATCTCTTCACTTTTCCTATGTTGGCTGTAGTTTCGCGGGATTTTTGGGTTAATCCAAAGATTTTGTTTTGTTGTTGGTTGGAAACAGTTATTTTTTCGAAAGGTGGGTCAGTTTTTCTTGGTCTATTTCTTTCAACATAAATTTCCTGTTGATCTAAATTTGGGGGATCATTTCGATTCTCGTTTATTCTATCTAAACGTTTTTGTGCTTGCTCACGATTTCGTTGATAGATGTTGTCGAAAAAGGGTAAAATTTCCTGTTTTCTTTTTTCGTTGTACTGTTCGTAGATAGTCATGGTTAAATCGAATTCTGGTATTTTGTCATAGGGTCCGTAAAGTAAATTGAAGGGCGAATAGCCAGTGGCAGAATGAATCGATTGATTATAAATCAATGTAGCGGTGATCATGAGATTAGAAGGATTTTCATTCGGGTTTTTCAATTTGAGAATTCTGAGTTTTTCTAATATGGTTGAGTGAAATCGTTCTATTGGAGAGTTAGAGCTTGGGTTATTTACGGTGGTAAAATGTAAATTTATTTTATTGAGTTTGCAGAATTCGATGAACGTTTTATTATGGAATTCTCTTCCTTCATCACATACAATTTTCTGAGGTATATTATGATGAGAAAAATAATGGCGTAATTTATTCAAGATAGTCAATGCAGTTCCATCTTTTACTAGATAGCATTGGGCGTATTTAGAGAATAAGTCGATTATGGTCAGAAACTTGGAATTTTGAAAAGAAAAAGTATCCATGTGAATAATTTCAAATGGTCTTTTTGCTAAAAGAGGACCAGAAAATTTTAATTTGTAAGGATGTCTCTCATATTTAGATTGCAGACATAATTCACATCGGTTAATGATTTGTGTAATTTTTTGTTTCATTTTAGGCCAATAATACTTTTTTGATAAATGATTATAAGTTTCTGAGATACCATTATGATTTTTATCATGATATTCACAAATTATTTCTGTTTGACTTTCATCGCAACTAACGTCTAATAGATAAATTTTACTGATGAAAATTTTTACTGAGTAATTGAATGAGTCTTTACAGAATCTAACAAAAGGTAATCGTATTTATTGTCTCTAAAGAAAATTCCGTAGGTTTCATTAGGTCTGAATATTTCTTTGAAAAGATTAGATAAATCTGTTTCTATGTGATTCTGTCTAATTGTTGCATTGTAGGTATTTTTTCCAAAATTTTTCGTATATTTTAAATTGTATTGCTCTCCTATATTGAGAATTATTCTATTCGGGTAAATGTTTACGGATGATTCTGTGATTGGTATTACTTTTCCATTATCTTCTGAGTGGAATGAATTGTAGCATCAGAATTATTATCTTGATTTTGATCTTCAATTTGGTTGTTAGAGTTTTGGGTTTTTTGAGAATTCAAGATGTTTTCTACTTCTTCGTCTTCTAATATCGGTATTTCATCTGTGTTCGGTAAAATTGAAGACAAATCGATATTAAGATCTCCGTCCGATAATAATGAATCATTTTCAGTTTCTCGATTATTGATTTCAATTCGGGAAAGTGCGTCCGCAACTTTATTTTCTTTGCCTTTAGTATGTATGATGTTGAAATCGAATTCATCTAATTTTAATTTCCAACGGATCAATCGTGAATTTGGTTCTTTGATTTTATAAAGCCAAACCAAAGGGTTATGATCTGTTTCAATAGTAAACTTTTGTCCGAAAAGGTATGGTCTGAAATGTTTGGTTGAATCCAAAATTGCAAGTAATTCTTTTTCGATAGTTGAGTAATTTCTTTCGGCTGAATTAAGGGTTCTCGAATAATATGCTACAGGACGATTTGATTGTGAGAGTACACTTCCAATAGCGACATTCGAAGCATCGGTGGTTAATTTGAAGGGTTTTTCGAAATCTGGATATGCTAATATCGGTGCATTCATTAATAATTCCTTACAGAGTTGAAATGCTGAAATATAATCTGGGTCGTCTAGTTTTATTTTAGCTCCTTTTTTGAGACATTTTGTGAAGGGAGATACAATATGGGCAAAATTTTTAATGAATCGCCGGTAATATCCGGTTAAACCTAAAAATGATTTTATTTCTTTGACAGTTTTTGGTATCGGATAATTTTCAATTGCATTCAATTTCGAAGGATTTGGTGATATTCCGTCTGGAGTAATTAAATGACCTAGAAACTCAACTTTTTTGCTCAAGAATTCACATTTATCGAGTTCGATTTTAAGGTTTACTTCTTCAAGTTTCTGAAAGATTGATTTTAAATGGCAAATATGCTCTTGCAAAGATTTAGAAAATACAACAACATCGTCCATGAATACAAAACAAAATTTATGAAGGTATTCTTTCAAAACATTGTCCATTGTACGTTGAAATGTGCTCGGACCATTTTTCAATCCGTATGGCATTCGGAGATATTCGTAATGTCCGTTGTTAACAGTAAATGCAGTTTTTTCAATTGATTCTGGGTCCATTTCAATTTGATGAAATGCTTTTGCCATATCAAGGGTTGTAAAGTAGCAACTTTTTCCTAAGTTATCTAAAATTTCTTCAATGCGTGGTAATGGATATTTATCCTCTACTGTTTTTTCGTTAAGTCGTCTATAATCTATTACCATTCGGTATTTTTTCTTTCCGGATGCATCTTTCTTTTTATCTACTATCCATACTGGTGCACTGTATGGCGAAATCGATGGTCGAATAATTTTATCGTCAAGTAATTTTTGAATTTGCTCTTGGATTATATTTTTCATAGAATGAGGGTGTCTGAAGGACTTAACATAAACTGGTTCATCATCTTTTGTTCTGATTTTATGTTTAACAGTATTGGTGAAAGAAAGATCGGATTTTTCATCGTAAAAAATATTTTTGAATTTTCGACAAAGGTTCAAAACTTCTTTTTTTTCCTCTGAATTCATGTGAGATGTTCTGATTAAATTTTTAAATTTGAAGTTCTTGTTTTCGACTGGTGGATTAGATATTTCACTTTCATGTAAAGATTTCACAGGAATTCTTTCGGAAAAGTTTATTTCGACATCGTTTTCTATTGATTCCTCTATCGGTATGGAACAAAATCCATTTTTTGCTTTAGCAATGCATGCAGGGGTTGAAAATTTTTCGAAATTAATTTTTGGTAAAATCACATCTCCGTTTTCGATAGTTACCGGTATTTTTACGAAATTTTTTGCTATAACCTTTCTTGGTTTCAATTTGGCGGAGGAATATTCTAGGTTAAAAGGAATTTTTAAATTATTTATTTCTAAAGTATGAGTTTGATAATCAATCTTTGCACCTAATTTCTGCAAGTCTGCAGTTCCTATTAATGCATCAAATTTTGAGTGCCAATCTATTACATGCAAGTGGATATTTTGGTTAATTCCTAGCTCGTATAAAATAGGTATTTTTAAATTATTGTCTGATTCAATAGAATTTCCTAGTCCGGAAACAGTGAAAGGTTTTTTATACAAAAAGTTGAAAAATTTTTCGAGAGCTGGTTTAGTATTAATTACAGAATTTGTTGCGCCTGAATCAATAAGATTTTTAAATCTACTTCTGGAAGGTAAATGTAAGGCAATTTAGATTTTATTTTCACACAATTCAAGTCTAAGTTTCTTCGAGTTTCGAAGCTTCCGTCTGAAAATTTTCCTCGTTTACGAAATTATTTTCGAACTCTTCTTGAGAATTAACGTTTTCATTATACTCGTAAAATTGAGATTCAAATTCTTCAGGACTTTCAATTTCCGATTGAACATTAAATAGTTCTTCTGAAATAAAATTTCGCGATTGTTGGTGTCGTGGAATTGTTCTAGTCGCATTAGAGATATGGGTGGCAGGTTGCCTGAATGTATTTCTGGTTGAAATTGACATTGGTGTTGGTTTCGGTTGTGATTTAGTCATACTGGAGCCTGGTTTAGGTCCAAAGACTTCACGACTTGTAGGAAATCTTCCGCTATTCGGAATTGGGGTATTTATACAATAAGGAAAACCAGTTGGGTTTCCAGAATTATTAGAACTTTGATTACTTACAAAATTTTGATTATTGGTTACTGGGTTAGAAAAATGTTGAGCATTGTTTGAGAAATTTTGATTGAAATTTTGATTGCGTATTTGAGGTTTCGGGAATTCACGATAATTATGATTGAATAAGTAGGTGGAGTACGACTATAAAATGGTTTTTTCGGTATTTCTTGTGATTTCCGGAGAAATTCACAATATTCCCATTCTTGTTTCCTATTATCGTAATATCGACATTTATTAATGCATTGCTCTAATGAATTTATTTCGAAATTACTTATATAAGATCTATAGGGTTCCATAAGTCCAATTTGGAATGTTTTTAGGGCTAATTTTTCTAAATCAAGTTTTTTGTATCTTAAATAATTTTGATCTTGACATGTTAAAGTCAGATGTTGCAAAACGTCATTCAAGTTTTTAGATATTCTACTGTAAAAATCTAAGTAGTTTTCGTTCTTTTTCTGAACGCATTGTGTTAACATGAGACCAATAAATCTTCGTTTCTTTGGTCTCCATATCTTTGTAGGAGCGCTCTCCTAATTTCACTCCAATTAAGAGCGTTTTGGAAAGCAACGAAATCTCTTGCTTCACCTTTAATTTTTGACCTTATAGAAAAATTAACAGCATACGTTAAATCTGTTGTTAATTTTCCTTCTAGATAAGATACTAAGTTATCTATTTCATTTATAAATATTGATAGGTTATCACCTGGGGAGTATTCCGGAAGGGAATTCAAAAGTAATTGAATGTCTTGCCTAGACATCTGCTCAACTGTATTTGAGTTGGAAGAAGTTTGGCTATTGTTCATTTCGGCTATATTCCGTTTGGGGTATGGGCGAAATCTACTTTGTTTAATTGATTGGGTTAAAAAATTTTCTGCTATTACGAGAGTTTCTCTATCTTCAGAAACTATTTCCAATTCTTTTTGAGAATTATCTGTCATTGAAACGTATAAAAAAGGTTAAAAAGGATGGATTGATGGACTTACAGCACCAAGATTTGCATCCTAAAGTGAGCAGGTCCTTCTTCTCTGTTGAAGTGGGTAGAATGGACTTCCTTCCTTCCTTCTGGTCGAAAGTCGATGATGATGGTGGTTGATATCGCACTAAGAGTTGAAACTCAACGGGCGTTCCTCGGCGACGGTAACGTTTCCGAAATGGACACTTATTTCAGTTTATTTTAACTAAAATCCCGTTGCGATATCCTGTTCGCAGCGCCAATTATGTTTTCCGCACTTAAAGTCTGCTTTTTAAAAAGAAATTTATTTCTAATTACGATTAACAATTACAACACTGAGGCTAAAGAATTATTAATCAAATACAGATTAAGCTTGGAAGTGAATTACAAATCAAAGTGACTTGTTAGAAGTCTAATTCGTAACTGACTGAAATGTTCCTAAAGATCTAAAAAGAAAATGTTTATGAGGAATTGCACTTTTGCACATCCGCGGTGATTCCAGGAAAATGCCTCGTCGCCGTTGCATTTCTACTAGGTGTCGGTTCCTTAACTATATAATATCATCATGAAGAGTTTGAATCGACCTGCACCTCTCTCTGAATCAAAATTAAAATCAATACACCCAAATTTTCTAATCGAATGTGACATTTTAACCCTCCCTGTCAAAAGAATGATTTTTGGAAATTGGATATGGTTCAAATCAATCAACGATCTATTCAACCGACGTCAAATGGGTATATTAAGAACGTCTGCCGACAAGTAGACAATAAGTTTACAACGTACGTGGATGTAAGTCACGTGTATAGCACGTGACCACCAGAAACCCCATGAAATTCTATTCTTTTCCCTCACAGACGAGTGAATTCGGATCCTGACCTGATCCCCTGTTCACAATGAGACGACGTTTCATTGTGCGCAACGCTAAGCAATCAGCGTAAGTACACCTCTACAAATATTGTTGGATGTCGAAGAGCATGATTGGTAAATATGGTAGATATATTTGGACATCATGAGATCGGAAGAATTGGATTCACGTGGCACAGATTGATTTTTTGTGTACTTTGAGCTTTGTGGGGCACGGATGTCTAGAAACATATATATTTTCTGTTTGAGTTGTGGCAGATTGTGACCGAGTTTCTTCAACAATGTCCAGTTACACTGAATGAGTATTTAGCATCTTTTTTACAGAAAATATCATCACTCAATTTGTTTGGTATAGATCGAATCAGATATTCTAATAAAGTGCGCATTCAGATGATTCCTCTGTAGTACCACAAATAAACTGATAAAATGGGCGGGCTGAGAGCTGCAGACTCAAGTTATTGCTCTTACAGATTTCTTATGGACCTCATCCTGACTACGCAACTGCTTTATTGCTCTCAGCGAATTTGGGCTGCAGAATTCCTCAATCGTTTATTGAAAGTGATTGAAAAGGATCTCTCGCAATTCAAACATTCAAATCAATATAGTTTCAAGCGTTCTAGTACTTCTACAGGTGAAGCAAATCCATAAAGGATATCCAGGGAAGCCTTTCCTGAATAGTACCAATTGATCCAGATAAGGACTCACTTTTATTCAAACTGGTTATATCAAGGTTTGCTTCCTCTTACTCACAGACGGCAACCCTATTGAGTTTGGTTATCTCTTCATGCCATCACTATTCGAAGGTTCAGTCAATCTCTTTGATGTAATGAAGCATGTCCAAACAAGGTTTAACGTAATCGCCAATTGAATTAACTTCTTTTAAATGAAAAAACTAGAAAATGTTTGTATTCTGAGCAGAATTGTAGAATTTTCTCACTAAGGCTCTTACGTCGCTTTATCTTACGCAAGTTTGATTGGCTTCTTCTTTGAAAAAACATTTCTCAAAATCAGTTGCTTGTACTGTGGAATATATGATCCTTGGTGACCCTTAAGATAATCTTCGTGAGTTATTATTTTTTCAATCTGTAGCATAGATGGGGAACTGCTGCTTCATATTTTCTTATCAAATATACCTTGGAGCTTATATTAAGTCCTAACACATATTTCAGTAATCGGAAGACACTCCCAAATATCAACAAACATTATAATAAACATCTATTTCGGCACGTCGAAGTGATCTGAACTAATAAACCTTTTCTTCAAGAGCATAAGACATCTTCGAAAGGTTCACACTTGACTGAAGTATCAAAATACGCCAAGTGATCTAACTCGTTAAACTTCTCTTCATCTTGCACATATTGTGGGCTTTGGAGCTATTTATTTTCCAAATTTTCAGTTCTCTGGAGACATTGAAAACTACGACTTCATCTTGTATCTCTTTGAAGGTCTTCCTAAGGGTTATCGAGTTCGAAGTATATCATCTCTAGCCATTTATGCTAGCCTTTCTCTGTCCATCCTGTCCAGGACATCATTTAAGGCTTTTCTACGTTTGAATCGTCACATGATGTCCTCTCCACTTTTGTGTCTCTGCATGACTAGAGAGTACTCTTATCAATTCTCACACGTTTGATGAAATTAGGCGAAGTTTCGCGATGTAACCGCAGCTAACCATAGTTACATAGTTACGTGTAGTTCACAGAACATATATCTTATACAGGGTCTTCATGAATGATTGTAACATCGTAGGTTGCTTTGGAAATTTTTTATCTTATCATTTTCCATGCAAAGTCTACAAATTTATAATTCCAATCACATTATTCAATTTCTTTCGGAATGACCAGCCTAAACTCACGGTATCGTTTGTTTAAATTGAAGTTTACATCAGAATATGAATATTTATAATAATCCAACGCCAACTGCGTGCTATAATAATTTATAGAGACCCTGTACAAATTTGTATGTAACTACTCGTAACTATGTAACATGTAACTATGGTTAGCTGCACCAAAATTCGCCTTTTGCATACCAGATTGGAATAGCGTATCAAAACATATCTCAAGGGCTTCAGGATGTGATAAATGATCTTTCTTGGTGCTGCTATCTGAGTTTCATATTGACAAATTAGGTCAATACCTCTTCGAGTATTCTCGGACTATAATTCCGTTCGGTTATCAACCTTTTCTATAGTCCGTTCACGAAAGTTTTTGAGCGCATAGCAGGCGTTTGTTTATTTATCTGAAGTTGGCAGTATTTGCTGTCATAACGTAAAACAAAGTTAACGTTGCCGAATCTACCCGGCCTCGTTCGACGAGCTTGCGAGTTATCAAAGAGCTCTATGTACCCAATATTGACAACATTGCGTATCAATCTGACAAGAATATAAACAACATAACCTAAAATTTCAATATACACAGTGGAATATGCCAAATTTCCATGGCCAACCGACAGCTCAACCTTTCGTGAACGGACTATACATGTGCTGTAAGGAAAACAGTACACTGTATCTGCGGTGATATCTAGGATGCTCTACTAACACTAACTCCAAAGAGACCAGAACCATCAAATAGCTCTTGCAGTTATTCCTGTCAAACGCTTTCGGATATATGAATATCAACAAACAGGACACCCCCGGATATCAATCCTCATCAAAAACAAACATCAATTCCGGTATATGGAAAGTGCTCCAGACTAATAAACCCTCGTTTCGATTCACATTCGTGTCGTTCCAGGCCTGTAGCAGCAGGTGTGGGTTTTATTTTCGGTTCGGCTCACGGCTCACATGTTTCGGGCCCTTTGAAGGTACCGGGTAGAGCTGAGTTAGGCTAGGGAGTTGCGTGCGATTAAAATGTCATATTTCTTGTTGAAACATCCACGCATAGGTGGGTACGAATGTATTTTCGACTCGTTCAATTAGAATTCTTTCGCGAGAATTATGACGTTGGATGGTGATGGTGATTGATGAGGCTGTTCATTTTCGTGACAGGGTGTCTTATGGGATTTTTTTCGCGTTTTGCTTGAAGGAAGGGCTCGTTTTCGATCCAGGATTTGATTTGGTGGGGTTGAGTGATGGATGGAAGGCATGAGGAGTTAGTTTTCGATCTTTCTAGCTTTGGAAATGTTGTGAATAACTCATAAAATCATGTTATTCGTGTAGGTAGTTCAAATGGATGATTTAACAAATGCTGTGATGTTGCTGGTTATAATGAATGGAAAAATATACCATAATATCAGGCAATTCGAATTGATTCTTTGTTGCGGATAACTGTAAATGTTATTCATGTATTTGTGTTCTCCCCAGCACTTGAAATGTTGATTGCGACTTACGGCGAGTCCAGTTTGTCTCAAAAAAGTGGCACAAATGCTTCACAGAAGACGGAGATGTTGATGACGATGAGCGTTCTGGAGTTGCAATCTTGTCAACAGGTCAGAAAACATCGAAACGGTATAAATATAATTTTTAAAATCGTAGAATCACAAGTAGGAAGGTTGAGGAGGTAGGCATATCGCTCAGCTCATATTATGCAATTTTCTCGATTGTTTTGGGTATGAAAATTGTGGCAGCGAAAATCTGCAATGTTTCTGCTCATATAACAATGCTCATTCGTGATTTACGCCACAAACGACATCGTGATAATGCCTCAATCACCGTATTCGCCAGATTTGATTTCCTGCTACTTTTTTCTATATCCAAAACTGATGAGACCAAGGATAGCAAAGAAACGAAGTTTTGCCACAATCGATGTGGATCCGCCTCTGTCAACTTCCAAATGACACATTCGGATGATTATGGACATGGTCTCTGATGGACATATTATGGAATACAACAATCAAGTTTGCCAGTTATCAGAAACTGTTTTCAATGTACTTAAGAAGTTTATAATTTTCTCTCCAATTGTTCGTGAATTTCAAAGATTGTTTTTCAATTGAAGGCAGGATATAACTTTCGGTGTTGACTATTTTCAAATATATTGAGATGGCTTTCATCATAAGAAGCAATAGACGCTATACAGGTTGTCCCGGAAAATGTGAGAAATCTCTGAGATTCAGATAGAAGAAAAAAATTAGATGATAAGCTACCATAATTATTTTTCCAACGGCCCCCCCTACGAAGATACGACCTCCTAAATGACGCCACTGGAAATTCATTCTAGTGGAATAAGTTTCAAACTATTCGATAAAATAAGATGAAAATTTGATATGATTAAAAGTTTTGAGGATCTCTTAAATCACCGCAATTTCAATTAGCTTGTTCAGTTTACCAGGGGCGACTGGGAACTTGTCATCTAATATTTTTGTTCTATCTGAATCCGAGAGATTTCCCACATTTTCCGGAACACCCTGTATATTTCATCGCATCATTTGGGGTCAGTGCATAGACAGGACAAGTTGCTCCTTATTATCATTAAAGTCAATCTTCAGGAATCGAGTAGTAATACACTAAGTTATCTAGCAGAATTGACCCTTGGGTATTCAGCGCATTACTCCTGCAAAAAAATCGAATACCATTTCTGTGATAACTAGCCCTCTCATTGAATTGAATTAACAACTTTTGATTTCATTGAATGCGATTTCTCGCAAAAGATATATCAAAACACGAATTAACAACTTTCTTGCAAGACTGTAGACTCTAAAAAGAAAACACTACAGAAACCAAAATCCAACTGCAGGGCTTAAGGCATCCGAAACAATACCTACCACCCAGGTCATTCCACCTAAAAACACACAAAATACCCGACGTAAGGGAACGAATCGCACGAAAGATTCCCAATCTTTGCATACTGGTCATTCTAAACCGCAGAAAAAGCCGGCCAGATTCGGCGGTATCATTCTGGCCATAAATCCGCGTCCCATCCACGGGCTTGGACAAGCTTCCTTTTACGGTCACCGATCTAAATTACAAAAGATTAAAGGCATTCTTCTAATCCTGAAACATTCACCGCTCCATTTCTACGCCTTTAGAGGAGACTTTCGGAAGTTGGTCCTCGAAAGACGCTGTTTGATATAAACAGACCCTGGTGTTTTTATGGCCTAAGAGAATTATGTCTTGATTTTGTAATTGGATTGCGCGCTAGTGTTTGGAGACAGTGGTCGGGTAATTGCTGCTTGATTCACTTAGTGGTATAACATTTCTCATCAGAATTGATGTCGCATAGAAGGTTATTTTGTTGCTAGAGTGCTTTTGGAGCTTGATAAGTACATTCTTGCTTTCTTCTTATATAACAATCAATCTATTTTTGCAGGCATGTATCTGTCTGATTTCTGATCAATTATTCAATTAAAAAAATGTCCTAGAGACTTGAAATTTTCAGGGTGACTTCGGTTCCCAAATGAAGTGGTTAAGTTTGTTAACCAACCAGATCGTACCTGATGTTCCATAAAATTCGGCCATTCAAAATTTTTGTTCCTCAATATCTAAGACAGAACGAAACCAATCGGAATTAAAATTTGCGGCCAAATGCAAGATGCCCATAATAAGCCTCATACAAAATTTTGTGGCCATAGTGGAAACAGAACCACAGAAAATTCAATTGGGATATTGAAAGGAAGAAACTATATATTTCCTAAGAAGATATCCGATTCGAGTGAAATTTATTTTGTGAATGGAGATCGATATACTGAATGTTCATCCAAATTTCGTGGCCATTTAGATTAGATTAGATAGTGGTCGATCGGCACGTTGATTACCCTTCTGCACTGCGACCAATAAGGTCTTTTGTGCGTTACCATACTAAAACTACGTTTTTCCCAGGAATCTAACCTCCTTAGCAAAGCAGGTTACTTCATTAGGAGACTTCGGTCTTATGTCGGCCGGCGTTAATAACGCGCCACCTAGTAGAGTAAGTCTGGTTTGCACCAGCGCAGTGCATTGGCATAGTATGTGCTCGGTTGTTTCAGTGGCCGATTCACATAACCTACAAATGTCGGAGTTTTTTTTACCGATCTTGTGTAGGTGATATCTCACGGGACAATGCCCTGTGAGAAGGCCGATTAGCAGCCTTAACTCGTTTTTTGACAACGATAGAGCTTGTTGAGCCTTCTCTTTGGAAGGTTCGATTAGTCTCTTTGCTTGTCTTTGACCGGATCTGTTTATCCAGTAAGAGTGTTTCTCCCTTTTTTGCCCAAACACCGACCTCTGCCCTAATCAGTGTAGGTGATACCCAAAAGGAGGGCACGGGTCCGGTGAAGGGTGTGTTTGCTCCTCTTTTTGCAAGGGCATCAGCTCTCTCATTTCCCTCAATGTTCTGGTGGGCAGGTACCCAAGCTAAAACTAGCTTGTTGTACTCCGCCAGTGTTTTGAGGGACTGTTTACAGTTCCATAGTTCAATTGGAAAATTGGAAGAAGAATCTTTATATTTCCATGACGGGATATCCGATTCAAATGAAATTTCTTTTGTGAATGAAAACTGATATACTGAATGTTCATGAAAAATTTCAAGAAGATCGCATCATCAGAACTAGAGAATTAAATTATTTCGATTAATTTTTTTTACATATTTCATTTTCTGAATAATTTCCAGAATATAATTTCGATTGTGCCGAGATTCTACATTTATAAATTTGGTATCATTATCAAGTCCCATATAGAACTTTGAGGTGAAAGTCTTATTGCCCCACCAATAAACGAGCACTCGAAAGCTTCTGGTTAGGGCTTTTCTCAAATTTTTTATGCTGGATCTTATTATTGTTGCCCAGATTGTTTGGCGATCAAAGCTGCTTTCGTCCCATTTCTTCGTTTCACCTTTTCTTCATTTGACATTATAAAAGCTTCAACCCATAAAATCATAGTGTCTCCATTCAGAGCATGTTGAACAAGCGTTGACTAGTCATCTTATCTCTGTTGAGGTGACTTTTCATGTTCCTTGGTTGGAACATTCCAAGGACGTTAAGAGTCTCCAATGTAGACTCTAGAACAATCGCAACGTTGAAAACAAGAAGCACAGATGATGAGAATAGCCAAAAGAATATTTTGATGGAAGTTCTATCATCGAGAATTTAACGTCAACATCTTGAATAGGAACCTATATTTACCTTCTTATTTTTCTTCTTTATTTTTAGATATGCATATATAGTGATAACAACAATGAGTTGTTTTTAGTTGTCACAAACTGTCAGAAATTGTTTCTCTGACTGTCACGAACATGTTCAAGATCTGTTATGAGAACAAACATTTGCTATCAACCAATTTGCTTTTTGATTTATTTTAATGCAGGTACGAGTGTTTTGTATTCTTCTTGTATGTGAATAACGAGTAATAATTCAGGTGCAAAAACTTTCCTTAACGATCGCCCATCTCAAACATTAAAACGTTCATTGCCATTCTTGAATATCTCCTCGTCTTCTTATTATTATCTCCTCTTTATCCAACAGGTACTTAACGACCAAACGCGGGTTCATTTCCGCGTGCTGCTTTTCAATTCCAACAGAAACGTCGAATTCAGCATTAAACATTTTTATATTCAGTACACGATCGTAAAGTAGGAGAATAAAACCTATTTCTCAGCTCGGATTTATGATGGACCAGTTGTTTATAAATAGAATGCAACTTATACTCGACTACCACAAGTCTCACGTGTCGATTTTCTCGCGTCTGTAAGATAAGCCGAGCGTCATGCTTAATTGCATCAAGATTTGCCTTAGGGAAAATGGCTGTGTTTAGAATTTCAGCAACATATATCACGATGTTTTAAACGTCTAGTTTAGTCTCGCCTGTTTGACAGTTACATATGTTACATATTAACGGGCTGACTTCCTTTGCAACGCGTTCGAAGGATGCGTCGTTACTCATGCAAATTTGTTTCTTTTTGATGCTACCCCCTAAAAAGCTACAATTAACAATATGTTTTGCTTATCAGAGTGTGAGGGGTTCTATATAAGCTCTTACTCGATGTTTAAAATTGAATACTCACTTTGTATACCCACGGATTGTCTTCTGAAATCAGCAAATATATGACCTGATACCAGCTAGCTCAAATGAAAAAAATTTAACCTGTAAAATCTCTACAATGACCACCTTTATTGATTCGACATTCGACCCGCTATGAGTTCTCTTCTATCCACCTCAATAACTCCATTGTCACCAAATTCATCTTCTATATATTCAAATTTGTAGCCAACAATTGAATACTGCACTATTTGCCATAAGGCAAATAAAAAGGGTACTATCCTAGAAAGAAGCCTACCTAAGAAGATTACCTACCATGCTCAGTTTCACGGACGTATAGTCTATAGTGTTATCCTTTGGGGAGCTTCCACAGACATATAAAGTGTTCCTGAAGCAGAAAAAGGCGGTGAGATTGATAGCGGTAGTCGACTAGAAGACAAGTTGCAGGCCATTCTTCGTCAAATATGGGATTCCTACCTTACCGTGCTGTTAATAATAATCTTTATATACTGGAATGTCTTTTATACGCCCACAAGAACAGAAATATGTTCATAAAACATGGACAGATCCACGAACATCGAACAAGATCCAGGAACAAATTTGTGATCCCAATAAATCGACTGACAACAACTCAAAATACGCATGTTTTCAATTCTTTATAGCTGCAAATAACTTCACTGCGCTTTGAACCTTTCAAAAGAAAAATTGGGACCTGGAGTTCAAATTTTAGTCTCAATTTAAAGTCTTTTGTAATTGTTTCAGTCGGAATATTATTTGTTTATGTGTTTTTATACAGGGTGTTTCCTAAACATGCGGCAAAAATTCAGGGGGTTGTTCCTTGGACTATTTTAAGCATGTTTTGTTCCTTTGATGATTTTTGAAAAACCTCTTTGTTTCGAAGATACAGGGCGAACAACATTTTTCATATTTTTAAAATTAATAATAGTTTAAATAAAAATGCGTACCGCACTGTGTTTACTAAGTAGGTACAATTTATTTTTAAATTTGTTTAACAACATTCCAATTACTAAAAACGGCCAGTTTTTTTGACTTAAAATTGATAAGTTCAGATGGTAAAGGAATACAGATTAAACACGGTTTTCATTTGAATTCGTTTTGTGATGTATTAGCAATTAACATTTTATCTTTGACTATTATGAATCGCTATAGAGGTGGTCATTTTCAACAGTTTTTTGTAGGTTAAGTTAAATTTTCATGTAATTTTAAATGTTATTATCTAAAATTTTGTTTTTCAAAAATCATCAAAGGACAAAATATTCTTAGAATAGTCCAAGGAAAAATCCCCTGAATTTTTGCCGCATGTTTAGGAAACACCCTGTATAGCGCGCTATTGATAATAATTGTACTTTCCATATACATGACATATCCGATAAATTGTTGAGGAAAAATATACATGTTTATTATTATAAATTATTATTATTATTATGATAACGTTAAAATTCGAGATGTAACAGAATTCGGTCGGTGAAAATCGCAGAAGCTTTGTCGAATTTGTGTCTACTGACGTTCAGATGACGAATAATGGAAGATAATAATTGTTATTGTTGGGGAAAATGCAGAACTGGATGCGCTACGGCACCCGACTGTCATCCAGGGCTAGCTCTCTAATGAGGCAGATTGATAGGTCAGGTGTGTTTTTGCAAAGAGGATCATTTTTCTAAAATACTTCGCTCTTAGGTCGCCTGGCGTTAGTGTCAGGACAAATAGTTCAGTAAGCCTAGTTGATAAACTCGCCATAACTTATCATACAGATTTGGAGGTTTTTCTTACCCTTTCAAACTTACAGAACATGGAGAGGGTTGTGATAATATATGTCGCTTTCACAGAGTACCCACCGAGATAGCAGAATACCTGCTTTGCAATTGTTCAGCTGTCGATAGGGAAATGCTGCTACTCCTTGTTTTGTGTTTTCTTAAACCCAGGAAAGTCATAGGGTTCAATAAGAGCTTGCTTATCTAACCTTTCCTCACCGATGTTGTGTAAGAGATATCTCATGATGTGTGAGGAGCTCCGTAAGAAGCTTCATCTCGTTTGTGGCAACGATAGAGCTCGTTGAACCTTCTCTTCCAAAGAGTACAATCAGCCTCTTTGCTTGTCTTCGTCCTTGTGTTAATCAAGTGATAGTGCTTCTTTCTTTTTTGTCAATCATCGATATCTGACCCCAAACATATATAATAAGGGACAATCTGCCCTATATTTTGGAAGAAATGTATGGTTGAATTACTCACCCCCTATACTTAATCATTATCTTCTGAAATCTGCCACCAGCTAATTCAAACAAAAAATCAGCCATATTTCCCCGAATTCAACTCGCCATGGGTTCTTTTCCATCCACCCCAATAACTCCATTGTCACCAAATTCATCTCCCATCTATTCAAATTTGTACCTAACAATTGAATTCGAGATGTAACAGCATTCGGTCGGTATAAATCGCAGAAGCTTTCAATTTGTCGAATTTGTGCAGACCGACGGTTCAGATGACGAATAATGGAAGATAATAATTGTTATTGTTGGGGAAAATGCAGAACTGAATGCGCTACGGTACCCGACTGTCATCCAGTGCTAGCCCTCTAATGAGGCAGATCGATAGGTCAAGTGTGTTTTCTCAAAAAGGATTAATTTTCTGAAATACTTCGCTCTAAGGTCGCCTGACGTTAGTGTCAGGACAAAGAGTTCAGTAAGCCTAGTTGACATATTTCGCCATAACTGATCATACAGATTTGGAGGTTTTTCTTACCCTTTCAAACTTGCGGAACATGGAGAAGGTTGTGATGATATATGTCGCTTTTACAAAGTACCCACCGAGATAGCAAAATACCTGCTTTGCAATTGTTCAGCTGTCCATAGGGAAATTCTGCGACTCCTTGGTTTGTGTTTTCTTAAACCCAGAAAAATTATAGGGTTCGATAAGAGCGCCTTAGATCTTATTTAACCTTTCCTTACCAATGTTGTGTAAGAGATATCTAATGATATGTGAGGATCTCAGTAGGAAGCTTTATCTCGTTTTTTGGCAATGATAGAGCTCGTTGAGCCTTCTCTTCAAACAGTGCAATCAGCCTCTTTGCTTGTCTTCGTCCTAGTGTTAATTCAGTGATAGTGCTTCTTTCTTTTTTGTCAATCATCGATACCTAACCCCAAGCATATATAATAAGGGACAATCTGCCCTATCTTTTGGGAGTAATGTATGGTTAAAAGACTCACCCCTATACTTAGTGATTATCTTCCGAAATCTGCCACAAGCTTATTCAAACAAAAACCAGCCATATTTTCCCAATGCCCACCTTAACGAATTCAACTAGCCATGGGTTTTTTTCCAACCACCCCAATAACTCCATTGTCACCAAATTCATCTCCCATCTATTCAAATTTGTACCTAACAATTGAATTCGAGATGTGACAGCATTCGGTCGGTGAAAATCGCAGAAGCTTTCAATTTGTCGAATTTGGGCAGACCGACGGTTCAGATGACGAATAATGGAAGATAATAATTGTTATTGTTGGGGAAAATGCAGAACTGGATGCGCTACGGTACCCGACTGTCATCCAGGTCTAGCTCTCTAATGAGGCAGATCGATAGGTCAGGTGGTTATAATAGGACGTTGATTTCGTAGATTTTATCTGGTTCATCTAAAGTTTCCTCGTTATTTCTATTCGAATATTATAGAGTGATTGATTGTTCGAGAAGTTGTGCGGAGTCTGAATGTCTGAATGGGGATTTGGAAGAAGATCTATATAGAATAATGTTTTTTTTCTTCTCAAATGAAGTCTACCTTGCCATTGCAAGAGAAGTACTGAATTAGTGACAGCGCTTTTATTTCAACGTCATTTCCACTTTAAGTTGCTTCGGGGAAATTCTGGAAAGCATTGGCAGGAAGTAAGAAGCTTTGCTCTTGATGAGGAATTGATATCTTCTATAGTTGAATTTCATGAATATCAATGATTAAGAGATTAATCTTTGATGAGTATATTACTCTGTTTATTCCTGAAATGAACTATTCTGTTCGAGGAAATCGAAATTTTCGAATTTGTGTTCAAAATTGGCTCGAGATTTGAATATAAGAGTTGAATGAGAAGTTGAGGACAGCCCTGAAGGGAAGTCAGAAGCTTTTGCGCCTTCGTTCATACAGGGGAAACGACAATTCTGATTCACAATTAGGCATTATTTTCTAACTTCGACATATTGTGACCTCAGATTTTTAAAACCAAAATTTAACAAGAAATCTACAACACTATCTCAAGTCTTAACGAGTTATTTTTCTTCAAAATACATTATATTTTCAAAATGCACCGTGAAGTAGGATAATAAGCCATTGTGTTTTACAACATTCCAAGTCAATTAGTCAAAAATATGCTGAAATGCTTGTCATTCTATTCTTTCTATAGAGATATTTTGCAAAAAATATGGCACACATTGTGCCGATGCAATTATTGGTTCAAACCAAACCTGTTAATTGACAGTATCAATTAAATTATATTTGTCAATTGCCATATTAAGCGTATATATCAATTGACAGATTGAGAGTGTCAATTGACAGATAAAGAGTGTCAATTGACATATTAAGAGTGTCAATTGATAGATTTAGAGTGCCAATTGACAGATTAAACCTGTTTATCGACAGATTTTTATTTTATCGCAATGGTACTGATACGATATCACGTCGTATGAATAAACCGAGATTATGTCAATGGAGTTTCTTGAGTAAAATCATTGTGAAAGCCACACTCGAAACTCCTTCCCACAAGCATCTGGAGGGCCGAAGAGAATGGTAAAATGAAGATATATTTCCCCGTGTCTAAAAGGTCCGTTTACAAGCTACCATAGAAGCGGAATCACAATTTTTAATGTATTCTGAGGAAGAAGGATATGATTTATATATTAATTAGAAGGAATAAAACTCAGCGGGTGCCAAACAGTCCGTATACCTACAAGCTATTTGTCATTCCCTTTCAGGATCCTTTTTTTCGAGATGCAGAGTGCCGACTTTTTTTTCCAGTTTCAATTACAAGATGAAATGTGAGAATCCTTTTTTGGTTTGGCGTGAATTAGTGCGAGGTGAGCTTAATGAATCAATGGGATTTATTGTGAAGGTATACTTTGATCTGGATGTATTTTTATGCTCGTAAGTCATTCTTGGGTGTCACTAATTAGATTTTTGACGGAAATCGTGTGGTTTGAGGTCAATCAGTTATTTCAGTTTGGCACAAATATTCGTAGATAATATTTTTCTTTCCATTTTTCGGTAATTCCTGGAAAAATTTCGATGCGATTTATTTGAGTTTTTGGTGAATGTAAGCAATTTCCATAGGTAACACAATGCTGGTGTGAACAATTTTACCCAAAAATAGCTTGAAACTTGAAATAGAATGTTCATTTTGGGATTGAATACCTCGGTTGATTAGATTAGAATGTCGTTGATTGGCTCCATCACTACATTTCTCTACCAACGAGGTACTTTGTGCCCAGAAATGTACCGTCCTTTACAAAGTGGCGTCAATATCGCGCTTTGTACCAGTAGAGTATAACAGAAAATTTTTATTGAAATATGGAAAATCGAGAATGAAACACACTGCACAAATTCAATTGTTTCCATTCTTTTACATAAGTTTGTCAGACGTTTTTTATCATTATTCTGCAATTGAATTCAATATTGAGGATGAAATACCACTATTTAAATCTATGGAGATGATTACCCTTCAGTAGGGTCATTGAGTTTAAAAATAAAAAAATATATATATTTAAATTCAATGGTAGGATCCTGTAGCGAAGATTCGAAAAATCAGCACTTGGAAGGTCAGTCCTGGTTTAGAACACCCTCCTGGCCTGAGAGCAAGAATAAAATATTTTGTATCTGAATATTGAAGGTATTTATTCGAATAGTTTCAAGTTTCAATTATGTTAGAACGGCGAGGCAGGGTTTTTCTACTGAGGTTTTTCCCTGTGCTCTGGTATCATACGCTAGGATAGAATGGTACCCTGTTTTGCACCAACCTCAGCTAGGGACTTTTTTGTTTCATGTGTTGTATTTTGTTAGCTATTCAAACCAAACTCAACGGGACAATTGAATATGAAAATGTTTCAATCATAAAGGCTTCTGAAAATTGTTGCCCCTCCACATATCTACTTATAAAATAATGTCAGTCTAGTTTAGTTCGACCATTTGAATTAATACCGCATAAATCAAAACGATTTACCGGTTCCTAAAGTATAAACCATAAATTTACAAATTATGCCTTAATATCTCATTAATGCCCGGGGGCAGCAGAACTAAATCATTCCATTGCCCGCATCAGGGCACTGGATCTATTTCAGAGATATATCGTACTTAAATCGACATAAACATCATTTGTATAGCCATTTGTCTTTGGAAATTGATATTTCCTTCTTGATAATATTGTTATTGATAACAGTATAAACAATGAACGGCTGACTTATTTCTAGAGATTTATATTCACACTGGGTGATTTTGAGAATGATTCGTTATTATTAGGTATTTTACAGTTCGTGAAAAATAGTAACCTGTGTGTTGTTGAGTCAGATTTTTGTTCGAATTAATGACAGTAGTTTTTGTGGGCTTGTTCTTTTTGGTATTACGGTAAATGACCTATTATCCTGAGAGCTGTCATTTTAAACCTAACTTGAAAAAATTTACTTCAGGAAGTTCTTTCCGGTAGTTTTCATGGTCTATCAACGAACATACTGTTATTTTTTTCATCCAAAATATTCATTATTTTCGTATATTATGTATAATGACTTAGATTCGAAAAAGCACCCTAACTTTCCATCGAAAATTCTGAAGTCAAAATATTTGCGTTTTTGAAAAAGTCTGAAGAATTTTCGTTCGTTGAAATCTGATGTTACTCGTAGTTTGAGAAAATCTACTTAACTATGGTAAATTTTCCCAGATAATCCAAACTCTGCTGTAGCTGTGTCACTGGATGTAACATTTTGAAAGTTGTCTGCCGGAAACAAGGTTAAAAGGCACAAATTAATGCTCGAATTATTTTTACTTCCCATTTTTTAGAACCATGAAATCTTTAGCATGAATTTGTGCATTTAAAACCATGTGTTCTGCAGCTAACTTTCAAGATGTTTTACATCCAGTTCCACAGGTACAGCTTTTTCTGGGAACATTTAATAATATGATTTATATTTTTATTCTACGAGAAAAAAGAGATTTTTACTAATAACAATCTCTCATACTTCTTCAAAAACTGTTATTATGACGTGGAAATTAACTATTGATAGTGTTCTTTCGATTAAGACATTATATAAGGTGACAACATTGATATATTCAGAATTGAAATATCTCACTATGTTTGGGACATCAGAGGTAATGTTTACCAAATTTCTCTGAATTTTCTTGGTGAAAGATTTTCGTAACAAAGAAGTTTATAATTCCAAATATAACTTGAAGAAATAGACCCAGAAACACGAGTCGAACGTATAAGCTCATTTCAATATACTTAATTGAAAGCTCACATCTTCTTCGCTGGACATTAATATAACAGTTATCCAATCTGACGAATGAAAAATTAATTCATTGGATGAAAGGAATCCCCTTTTAAAACAAATGTAAAAACTGACCATGCATAATGAAATAAAATAACGAAACATTCCATCATCGACTAACAATCAAAATTAGTCCAATTTAAAATCAATGAATCGAATCATTCGCTGCATTCCAACATCCAAAAGTCCGTAAAACATTTTTTCAAACCATATCATTCATTCCGATAGTGATTCAATAAACATAGTTCACCCCAGTACTTCAACTACCCCAACAAAACTCAGCCCTCCACCGAGGGCAATAAACATGTAGAACTGAGCGTCCGCGAATTGGGCAAATTCTACGTTGACATTCTACTCACGCTTGACGTTAAGGCCATAATCGAATTATTCTGTTACCATGTGTTATGTCACAGGTTTTACTAGCAGATACTCGAAAATATTGGAAAAACTGTTTCCAGTTGACGAGGGGGATTTATCTGAGCATGCAAGGGATGCAAGAGCGATGGAATTATCAAATTTGACTCGTTATTGCTTCGGAAGGTAATAACTTAATTTATGAACAATAGGGGAGAATAATCGGATATATGGAATTAGTGGGGTTACAGTGACACCTGCAGCTATAAGGGATGATACGAATCGAAACTACTGTAATGTAACTTTTATATTCTACAGGAAAAAAACATAAAAATACTCAACCAAATCAGATAAAGAAAAACGACGAAAACAAAAGAAATGAAAATTTACTTTCAAGATGTGATAGATTTGAAGACTGAAATTTGAAAAAACCTACGAAAAATCAAGAAAATTCAAAATCGGCAGTTTAAATTCACATAGCGTTAAACTGAGCTTCAATTTTGATGTTGACGAAAAAAGTCATCAAAAAATGATTAAGAACGTTAATCATGTATGAAAATGCAGATTAATTATGGCGAATGTTTTAAATCCTATGTTCTTTTGATTTTCGAAGATTCTGCAAAACATAACGAAATTTTTTGTTAGTGATTGTTAAATTTTACGAAAAGTTATATATGTGGACTCACCCCTCGTGTGAGGGCGATCAACATGTAGAACTAGGCGTCCGCGAATTGGGCAAATTCTTCGTTGACATTCTGCTCACGCTTGACGTTAAGGCAATAATCGAATTATTCTTTTACCATGTGTTCTGTCATAGGTTTTACTAGCATATCCTCGAAAATATTGGAAAAACAGTTTCCAGTTGATGAGGCGGATTTATAGGACATTCAAGAGATACGAGAGCGACGGAATTATCAAATTTGACTCGTTATTGCTTCGCAAGGTAATAACTTAATTTATGAACAATAGGGGAGAATAATCGGACATAAGGAATTAGTGGGGTTACAGTGACACCTGCAGCTATAAGGGATGATATGAATCGAAATTAGTGTAATGCAAGTTTCATATTCTACAGGAAAAAAACATAAAACTTCTCAACCAAATCAAATATAGAAAAATGACGACGACACAAAAAAGAAAAATCACTTCGAAGATTCGATAGATTTCAAGACTGACATTTGAAAAAACCTACGAAGAATCAAGAAAATTTCAAATCGGCAGTTTAAATTCACATGGCGTTAAACTGAGCTTTTATTTTGATGTCGACGAAAAAAGTCATCAGAAACTGATTGAGAACGTTTTAATCATGTATGAAAATACAGATTAATTATGGCTAATGTTTAAAATCCTATTTTCTTCTGATTTTCGAAGATTCTGAAAAACATAACGAAATTATTTGTTTGTGATTGTTAAATTTAACGAAAAGTTTCATATGTGGACTCACCCCTCGTCTGAGGGCGATCAACATGTAGAACTGGGCGTCCGCGAATTGGGCAAATTCTACGTTGACATTCTACTCACGCTTGAAGTTAAGGTCATAATCGAATATTCTGTTACCATGTGTTCTGTCACAGGTTTTACTGGCAGATCCTCGAAAATATTGGAAAAACAGTTTCCAGTTGACGAGGGGGATTTATATGGGCATGCAAGGGATGCAAGAGCGATGGAATTATCAAATTTGACTCGTTATTGCTTCGGAAGGTAATAACTTAATTTATGAACAATAGGGGAGAATAATCGGATAGACGAGATTAGTGGGCTTACAGTGACACCTGCACCTATAAGGGATGATATGAATCGAAACTACTGAAATGCAACTTTTATATTCTACAGGAATAAAACATAAAACTACTCAACCAAATTAGATATATAAAAACGACGATGCCAAAATAAATGGAAAATTACTTCAAACATTCGATAGATTGGAAGAATGAAATTTCAAAACCTACGATGAATCAAGAAATTTTCAGATCGGTAGTTAAAATTCACATGGCGTTAAACTGAGCTTTTATTTCGATGTCGACGGAAAAAATCAACGAAAACTGATTAAGAACGCCCAGATCATGTATGAAATCGATGTGTCAGTATGTGTGGTCAAAGATAAATATAATGGAAAAAAAAGGTTTCAACGAATTGATTATCATTCCAAAATTCAGTTTAGTGTATTATCAATACATACCTATTGATTATGGCGAATATCCAAAATTCTTGTTGGTCTTGTTGTCAATTCGATCGAGCTTAAATTTTCCTGTATAATGTTCAATAGCAATTCAAAGCAATACATAAAAATGTTCGGAAGCTGCATTAATTCAATCACAAAAAAGTCTATAGTTAATTCCGAGAAAAATCTGATATTTCCATAAACAAATTTTCGATAGAAATTGAGTTGGAGGATGTGAATTGGCGAATGGAATGATCATGCAAATTTTAAAAAACATCGTGAAATCTGAACCAAGGAAGTTTGGTATTTTGAATTACCGAATTTTTATATATTTAATTTTTTGAATAATTTCTAGAATATAATTCCGATCGTGCAGATATTTTGCATTCTTATATTTAGCGTCAATATCAAGTGCTATACAAAATTTCGAGGTAATAGCCTTATTTTTCTACCAACGAACGAGCGCTCCAAGCTCAGGATTTTTCTTCAAATTTTCATGACAAATTAGAAGGTCGTTCGAGTTTTTGATATTCGATAAATTTTTGATTTTACTTTTGAAAATATTGCTTTTTCGCAGATATTGTTTGTTCGATAACATAATGATATTTTCAAGTTGAAACACTCCGTATTTTGTCAGCCATCTTGTAGTCCACATTTTGATGGGTTTATTCCTGCACCTAATTATGTATAAGCTTATAAAATAAGAACATCGTAAGAGACTTGTAAGAGAACGCTATATCCTCATAACGGCCGAATATCTATGTAAGTACAACTCAATATTAAGTGGCAGTTTGCTGAGATATAAAGCTCATTATACACCTTTACGCAAAGAATTCAATATATTTCGGTCGACTAACTCGACAGAATATCCTCGAAGATGAAATCTGCAGAAATTGAAGTATTCAATTAACAAATTTTAACGTGTAATAGCGGCCTAAAGAGAGGGTGCGTAGCCATTCATGAAAAGGCATCAGTGTCAGATCGAAACGTTAGTCCTGTCATAAAATAACTTTTCGCCTGGGGAATGCCATCTGCCTCAGTATGACGGTCTTTTATGACAAATAAGATGCCGAGCAACAATGGTTTCGTCTGTAATATATGAGCCATCTCTTTTATTAGAGCATAATAGGGGGATATCGATATTTGAACGTTGACAAGATATGGGGAATAAAGCGTCGATAATGTGGGTGTAAATTTATTAAATGTGTACATTATCTTGTTTTTATATTTACTATCGATTGTAGTATCATATGTTTGAAATGTTTTGAACTTTCTAGGGGTAAGGTTCTCAAGATTGAAGCAGTATTGGTATACAAATTGAATTGGATTATTCCATGGAAAATACCATATTTTAAAAGAAACTTTTCAAAGTTTCTTTATACAATGGGTTTGAAAAGTCGATATGATACTTCGAGAGACTAATACAAATCATTTAAATCAAAAGAGATTGAATTATGTATTAATTATGGTTGACACTACAGTTGACAAAATAGTTGCCGAATATTTTCATACTAAAAAATTGAAGAAACCAATGACGTGAGGTACCTTAGGGTGCTCATCCATTATGAAAAAATTCAAGAAATCTCTGAGCAGGTGCTTTTGAGCGCTCGTTCATTGGTGAAGCATTGAGGCTTTTACCTCAAAAATATATTGTATATGACTTGGTATTGATACTTAATATATCATAAATGCAGAATCTCAGCACGATCGGAACAATATTCTGGAATTATTCAAAAACTGAGATTTGTAAAAATTTAGCTATTGAAAAAATTAGAATATATGGTTCTGATGATGCGACCCTCTAAAAATTTCGCATGAGATTCATATCAATCATCTTCATTCACGAAACAAATATCATTCGAATAAGATATTTTGTCATGGAAATAAAGATTCTTCTTTTCAATATTCCAATTGAATTTTCTATAGTTCTGTAAACACTATGGCCACAAAATTTTGCACGAGGCTTATTCATCATGAGCATCTTGAATATGGCCGTAGAATTTAATTTCGATTGGTTTCGTTCTGTGTGAGGTATTGAGGAACATGAATGGCCATATCATATGGAACACCCTGTCTGATTTAGCTGTTCAACTTAACCGCGGTATTTTAAAACCGAACTCACCCTGAAAATCTCAAATTGTTTGGACAATTTCTTCGAAAGTTATCGTTCTAACGGCCGGACGGTCCCACGAACATAATTGAATTTGACAAAGGATACGTCATCAGGGAATCGAACCTTATCGTTTGAGTCCATTTTCGGCTCAAAATTAGAGAATTTGGGCAAAACGATATAGCACTCGTTAAGAAGAACGACCGCTTAAAAATTAGTGAAAAAAATATTTGATTACCAGTTTCATAAAAAAATATATTGAATGGAATCTATAAGGAAACCCTACCCGGGTTTCTACATCAACAAAACGCTGTCTCAAAGAACTAACCTCATTCCTGCTTTCTGTAGGTAGCCAAACAAGCAAAAAATATAATGAAAAAACCACAAAAAATGATCACTCCCTCGTACCTTATTTACATTTAAATAAGGCCCTTTGTCAGGTCTCATCTGCGACTAGAAGAAGGGCGACCCTTCATGTATGTAAATATTTGATATTTTCTTAACATCCCATAAAAGCACATAACTAAACATCAACCCTTTGTGCACCCTTCTATACTTGGTTGATCCTTCCACAATCGAAAGTGTCCGTCTTGTCCTAAATGACTATTTTCTATGCTGCGTAACAACCCTAATGATGTTGAAGGGATGCGACATTTGGACCAAGAGAATGGGGTCGGTCAATCTTTTCCGGTATCGATTGGCATTTTAATTAGGCATCGGGAGCGTCATGGTACATTTAAATATACACTACTGGAAAAAATTAAAGGATCAAAAAAAATTCCAAATTTTTCGGCAATTTTCAACATGCCGTAACTTTGAGAGGAATGGTCGTACAAGAAATTTAAAAAAAGTAAATTGTAGCTCCAAGTGTCCAGTTTTTGGATTAGAACTTCAAAAATTTTAAGTTTCAGTGGTTTTCGAGTAATGATAGAAAAATCAGTAACAAAAAAATTCTCGAAATTTTACCACTTTTTTTCTTGTCTTCGAGCGTGGAAATTTTATTTTTGCATAATCGTTTTAATGATGGGATACTTTGTTAATTCAGCTTTAATTTATTTCTTTATTGACGCCAATACGTCCACTTCTCGCCGAGATATCGGTCTTCAAATGAAAAGGATCCATTTGTCTTTGATTATCGATTTCTCAGCAACCAATGATCGCACAGAAAATTGAAGGAGGGTTTCAAGACCTTATAAATGAACTCCCATTAATGAACAACCATTGCTTATTCATAGAAATTTTTTTCTTCATGTCGTATCAATATAAAAATTTAACAAAAAAAAAGCTTTTGGTGGTTTCTTGGAAAATCTACCGCTGGAGCGAAAATGTTAAGGAAACCAATAATGTTAAGTGTGACTTTCACAGTTCAATATGTTGATAAAAACCTTACGAAGAGCCAACTCAATCCAGCGAGCCGTTTTTTTGTTTGACTCGATTGAAATTTTGAAAAAAAATAAGGATCACGTTTTTTGCTCTGAGAAGCTCTCGGAGAAGCTCATAAACTTTAAAAAAGGCTAAAAAGAATTTTCTCGAGCTTTTTCCACATTTTAATTGTTAATAGTACATCAATTTCAAAAAAAGAGAAATAAAATAAACTAACAAATAAAATTTTTATAAATTTAATAACGGGTATTGTTTTCAATAACGGCTCTCAAAAGATAATCAAAGCAAAATGGATCCTTTTCCATTTGAAGACCGATATCTCGGCGGGAAGTGGACGTATTGGGGTCAATAAAAAAATAAATTAAAGCTGAATTAACAAAGTATCCCATCATTGAAACGATTATGCAAAAATAAAATTTCCACGCTCGATGACAAGAAAAAAAAATGGTAAAATTTCGAGAATTTTTTTGTTGCTGATTTTTCTATCA
This sequence comes from Propylea japonica, assembly GCA_013421045.1. Taxonomy (NCBI): domain Eukaryota; kingdom Metazoa; phylum Arthropoda; class Insecta; order Coleoptera; family Coccinellidae; genus Propylea; species Propylea japonica. Next base: position 92,352,694 of record CM024241.1, read on the forward strand.
TTACTCGAAAACCACTGAAACTTAAAATTTTTGAAGTTCTAATCCAAAAACTGGACACTTGGAGCTACAATTTCCATTTTTTAAATTCCTTGTACGACCATTCCTCTCAAAGTTACGGCATGTTGAAAATTGCCGAAAAATTTGGAATTTTTTTTTGATCCTTTAATTTTTCCAGAAGTGTATATTATAATTCAATAAATTATTTACCTTCAAGAATGATTTTCAGTCGATGGTTCTTAGATAAAATAAGACAAAATGCTTATATTGATAGTAAAATGATGTTCACAGACAAAGCTAATTTTTCGAGAACCGCTAACGGAAATTTTCACGATAATTGTTATTGGGCTGAGGAAAACCTCCATTTGATAGAAAAATCTCATCATCAAGAACAATTCTCACTTAATGTTTGGGTCGGAATAATTGGAAATTATTTGATTGGACCATTTTTGCCTAATAGAATGAACGTTCCCGCTTATCGGCAATTTCTTGAGGAGTTACCTTTATTGCTAGAGAATGTGCCACTTTCGGTGAGAAACATAATATGTGGTTCATGCATGATGGGGCACCAGCACATTTCAGTGAAGAAGCCACGGAATTCTTGAATAATACATTCGATAATCGATGGATAGGTCGAGGTGGACCATAACCATGGCCACCTAGGTATCCCGACTTTAATAGTTTGGACTTTTTCTTATGGGGATATCTCAAGAGTTTAGTTTATACCACTCCAGTGAACATTCTGGAAGAATTTAGAAATCGAATAATAACCTCTTTAGACACAATAAGAAATACCCTAGGAATATTTAAAAGAGTGCGTGATAATATGCGAACAAGGACAGAGGCCTGTATTCTTGCAGGAGGGGGACACTTCCAGCAATTTATTTACTTTTTAAATTGTTTTCTTCTTTTTTAGTTTGATATTGAATAAGCTAAGTTGAGTCTCAGATGACGAGCTATCAAAATAAAAGCAAAATTTTGGGCGTACCTATCGAGTATTTCTATTTTTTTATTTAGCGAATAACATACAATAATTTTTTACTCGAAAACGGTTAGGGATACGAAAAAAAAACAGAAGTCAAAAAAGTTTTCAAATTGAACGAATATATCAAAAATTGATTTAACGCTGATCAGTGAAAGACGCAAAAAAGTTTGAGAGGGAAAAAGGAGACATGGCTCCGGAAAAGAAAAAACCCTGAAGATTCAGGAGGTGCAATGATGAAGACTGGTTAGAATAGCTCGCATTCCAAATTTGGACTGAATATCTCAAAAACTGCAGGAGTTATGAAGAAAAAACCAATTTTCTTTTGGAAAATTCAACTCCATGTAGCTCCATAACGAAGCTTTTACGGACCCATGTTCAAATAAACTTTTTTTCTTAAAACTACATGTAGATTCACCCTCGCAAGTTGTGACATACTTAATATATAACACAATGTATATCTCAAGAAGATATTTCATTCGTAAATTCTAACGTCACATGCAATACCCTCACAGCTTTTACATCTAAAAACAACTTTGTCTGAAAAGTTTCATAATAGAATTTCATCCGCAGCCGGGTCCTCTATCGAATCTCAGTGTTAATATAGTTAATGAAGCTTTTAAATACCGCCAGTATAAACATCCTGACTGAATGAATGAACTTCTCGATTTCAGAAGAGAGAGAAGTTATCGTTTGTTGATGGACTTTATAACGTTTACTCTGTCTACTAAACTCTCGTTTACATCCCTTTAGTCGCACCGCAAATATTTTACTTCGAAAATTTCCAGAGTAAATATTTCGATTGACTCTCTGGAATGCTGGACCGTGAATTTGGGTTCATATTTGTTATGATGATTCAGAATAAAGTTAATGGTTCCCACGAAAAATTTGTATTGATTTTGTGGAGTGCGTGTTGATTTACATATTGACATATTTTTGATTCAGCGGTTTTATCGTTAAATAGAGTTTTTGTCGAGTCAGATTTTGGACGTTACTTTTCGAAGGTTAGTGAATATGACTTTGTTTTGAGTAACCCATAAAGGGCCCACTCACTAAGAGGGAAGCGCGAGGACTTGAATGCGCGTTGTACGGGGTACAGTTTAAACAGTGTGTGTATGGCGTAAATTTGGAATGCGCAATTATCTCCGTCGGTTTTGATTTTTGGCGTGTGCATTGTTCACTGCACGTGGAAGAATGACAAAAAAACGACCGTGTATGGGCAACAAGTCTCTGCACGTTTCATATGTTAGCAACACAGTGTCGGGTTCGATATTTATACCTTGGACATTTTTCCTTAATAACAACACACGCCACTGCCATTAACATCTCACGCTTGTCGCACATCCAAACCAACACGCAAAAGTGTATGTGTGTGGGAAATATGAATGCACACGTTTGCGTTACAGCAAACGTGCAGATACTTAACTGCGCATTCTTCCTTCTTAGTGAGTGGGCCCCTATACAAGAAGTACACTTATCTCATAGCAAGAAGTAGTAAGTACATACTTTTTACTCTGAGCGTTATTGAGCGCTCGTTATACATAAACGAGTGCTATATAGTTTTGCCCAAATGAATTTTGAGCCGAAAATGGTCTCCAACGATAGGGTTCGACGCCCTTATGAAGAATCCGTGGTCAAACTCAATTCTGTTCATGCGGCCAACCGTCTGTCCGTTAGCATGATAACTTTCGAACGGATTGTCCTAGAGACTTGAGATTTTCAGGGTGAGTTCGGATCCCAAATGCCTCGGTGAAGTTCGTTGTCCAGCCAAATCGTACAGGGTATTCCATAAAATATAGCAATTGAAAATTTTTGTTCATCAATATCTCACACAAAACTGGACCAATCGAAATGAAATTTTGCGGCCACATGCAAGATTCTCATAATAAGCCTCATGCAACATTTTGTGGCCATAGTGTTAATAGAACTATAAAAAATTTAATTGGAATATAAGAAAGAAGAATCTTCATATTTCCATCACAAGACCTCCGATTCCAGTGAAATTCATTTTGTGAATGGAGATTGATATACTGAATGTTCTTGTAAAGTTTCAAGAGAATCGCATCATACAGAACCATGAAATTAATTTTTTTTTATTATTTGGAAGGCGACGACGAGTTGACAGTTTTCAATTTTTTTACGGCTTCTTGAAAACACTGAATCATAAAATTATACATAATATGAAGCACTTCTTAGATACTCACACGAATTTTTAAGATCTAATAACTTTATTATTAGGGGTTGAAAACAACAACAGTTTTATGACTCAGTGATTTTTGGACTCCTAAAAAAAATAAGAACTGTCAACTCGTCATCGCCTTCCAAAGGCAGTTTCTTGGAAAGGAGGTCGATTTAGAAAAAAGTTCATATGAACTACTCCTGCTTATCTTCATCGTTCATTGTCATCATATACAAAATTCGAATCCTTTGTCTTTTTTTAATAAATTGGAATTTTACTGAATATTGAGCACTAAACATAAACGTACCTCCGAAGCTATGACCTATTTAAGATCAACTGCACTTTACATTGTTCCACTCATCTTTTCTAAGAAGAACTTTTACGAGATTTTAATATACAACAATGTGAGTTTCAAACTTACGATCTAACTTATCTCTAGAAAATGCTTTCATGCATTCCCATTAAATCATCATTTCGAACATTCAGAGGCGATAGAAACTATGAAAATAAAATATTCCATTTGAAATATTACACTGGTAGTCATAACAGCGTTCCGCATTGACAGGAAGTGGAAGTATTGAATGTTGTGTGGTTCCCCGAAAACCGTTTGAAGTGTTGACGCTTAGTCAGTAAATTTCAGTATGAATTTGACAGGGACCCACCTTAAAGAACAATAAAATCACGCCGAACGGTAAAGGGAAGTAATAAAAATCTATTTTACTAGACAGGCGTCTTGAGTGGGGCCCCGAACGTTTGTGTACGTGTCTTGTTGAGTTAAATCGGATAAAAGGTGGATTTTTTTCGTTTATTCGATGAATGGCGTTTATCAAATTTATGGATTGTGGCAGGAATGAATATTTTGATTGGGAAAAAAAGTTGGATTTTTTATATGCTCGTTAGTTAATTTTGAAATAGGTGTGCACTGCTGGCTTCTGGAAATGTTCTTGAAGATTGAGAAGGGGTAGTAGCAGTATTAAAAAATAGAACTTCTTCGTTCATGTGAACCATTGATTGTTCTTTAATAAAATTCAACTGTCTTCAAGATAAATTTGACGAAAGTATTGACTATTCATGAGGAGTTATTGACTGTCATAAAACACATTTGGTGTGCGGGATACAACAACAATATTTGTTTGTAAGGATGCATGCCAACTTTTGGGTGATATGGTGTCAAAGATGCCAAAAATTTTTTTATACCCACAAATATGACAGAATTTTCTAAGTGATTTTGTACACATTGTCACTTCATCACAATGGGAGGTCCCTGAGATATTCTCATAAAGCTTGCTATGCGAGGTACCTGGGAAATTCCCAAAAGATCGCAAGGGGAGGTTTATGGGATATTCTCAAAGAGCTCACAATGCGGAGGTTGTTGGGTGGTTTCCATACAAAAGTACTCTCAATCTCCCGAAAAGATAACGCTGGGATATCTATGCGACGTCTTTGAGTTCCTTGGAACTTTATATTCCATGGAAAATATCCGATTCGAATGAAATTTAATAATCAATGTATCAATAAGGTTGATACACCGAATGTTCATGCAGAATTCAATATAGAATATTGAAAGGATGAATCTTTATATTCCCATAACAGGATATCTGATTCAAGTGAAATTTATTTTTTTGAATCAAGACTGATATACTGAATATTCACACTAAATTTCAAGAGGATCGCTTCATCAGAACCATAGAATTTAGTTTTCGTAATTATTTATTTTTGGGAGATTCCATTTTCTGAATAATTTCCAGAATATAATTTCGATTCTGATGAAATTCTGCAATATATATTTGGCATCAATCTCAAATCCCATATAAAATTTTGAAGAAATACTCTTATTGCTCCACCAAAAAAAGAGCGCTCAAAAACTCCTGCTCAAAGCTTTTCTTTATCTTTCAGAATGATTATTAATCCGAGTATATTCATATCAGCTTGGAGATTAGAAAAAAGTTGAACAATATATATTTTTTACATTAGTAAATTTAATTTCAATTAGCTGAAAATATTCATAGTTCCACATCAAAGCATTCAAATTTTGAACCACTATAATATTTATTGTATAGAGAAAAATATTGTGTATTGCACATCAGTACCACTCATTTTAATAAATAATCGTATCAATAGTATTTTGAATACATATCAGCTCAGGGCTCGAAAAAAACTTAATTATTTATCTTTCACATGATTATATTTATCTCTTCTGTCGATCTCAAAATAAAAGGTGATTTTAATGTGTACGAAATCGATCACTAATGACCATTTTAATTCTCAATTTCTGCAATGTGCAATCCTCATGGTAACCGTTCACAATGTATTCAGAAGTATTACGAGAAATGTCAAAACTCTACTGGAACATTGATACATAGAAATTTAATTATGTTTAATGGAATTCTTGTGCAAAATGAGAATGTATTTCAATCAAAAATTCATACATAAGTCTTATTGAGATCGTCGGAAAAATCTTGTAATCAACTCGGTTATTAATCAAACGACCAAAGAACTAATGGTCTCGAACTATTAACGCGTAAGCGGAGCGTTAAAATTTCTTGACCATTGGTCGTTTTCTTCAATAACCTTGTTGATTAAATAGCTATTATCGTCTACCTCAAATTGAAAACTGGGTTTAACGTTTACGCAATTGATCAATAAGGACACATATTACTGCCCAATTTCTTCTATTTGTGCAGTTGTCATGGGGTATAATGATACATCTTACTGAAACATGGAAATTATAGGTATTATTTCAAATGCATCTCTTATACAAATTAAAAATGAATTTCAATCAATACATGATTTCACATAATTCGTAGTTGAGTTGGTAAAAAAACCGGAAATATCTGAGCATTTTTCACATCAGAATAACTAATCGCATATTCCTTTGGAACACTTCCTATAAAGTATTCGTTATGGAAGTTACGAAGCACTAAGACATATTCGGTATGAATTTAAATCGAGCCATTGATGGAGAACCCCATACGTACATATACGTATATTATTATATAACGCCATATTTCTTGCATAAGAAGTAAACCACTTAGTTGCAGGTAATTTATCGACCGCTCGATTAAATAAAGTGTAGGTAACGGGTTTGTGCCGTATAAGGCTTTAACTCGAAATAAATATTATCCAATTTTTCGCGAAAACTGCTTCTTTAACGGACGTTATTAATGAGTATCCTTTCAATGACATTAAGTGGTTAATTTATTTCTTGCCGATATTAAGATCAAGATTGGTATAAATCGCGAATTTTTGGAATTTCATCGGGTTCATTTGCATGGGGTCGATGATTTAGTGCTTTGAACTAAATAGGCTAATTAATTCTTGGTGAGTATATTTGTTTTAATTATGGGGATGCAGAATGTTGCGTTATGCTGGTTGTTGTAATCGACGTTTACTATATTTTCATCGAGATCGAGGTCGATATGTGTTTGTTTCGACTAATGGAATTGCATATTTTATCATATTTTTAATTGAATTATATACGTTTATATTCGATATTATTTTTGTCATTTTGTCATTTTGTGATTGCTAGCAACAAATATGGTATATGCGATCTTAAAATTGGTCTCAATCGTTTTGATATTACGGTTGTGTTTATAGGTTGAAATAATATGAGTTCTTCTGCAGTTCTGTAGTATTTCTTTCGCAGATTGATCTGACTGTTGATAGATGTGTTAGATACCACTGGGAGGATAAGAGTTGAAAACCGAAACGCGATTTATTTTAGACCTAATGTCGCATTTTCGAATGATAAAACAAAATTATTTTTTCGCAAACACGCTGGACAGTTGAATTTTTATTCATTTTATCGATGCCCAATATTTACAATCAAACTTTCAGCGATATATTATGTCGAACAGTTTCTGAGGTCTTGAATTTTTGGAAATTTCAAAATTTGAATTGAATTATTCATCTGTTAGTCAAATCCAAATTTGATGCTTTCAAACATGAAATTTAATCATGCCCTTTTTTAACAACTTCCTAGTATTAGGTGTTATGAAACACAAGGTACATGTCAAAAAATTAACGTCACTCGTCAATAATTCTTGTACTGAAATTCTTGAGGGAAAATCCTCGTACCCGACGATTTATAATTTCAGAAGAAATTAATCCTCTGCTTTTTTGAATTTGATATTTCTCACCCCCCTTCTTTTTATTTTTCAAATGGAAATATATGGATTGTACACAATCAAATGAAAATGTATCTGATTACCTTTTCAGCAATGTGACTAAAAATAGAATTGGTTGGGCCGTTTTTTCATTGAAAAACTTGGAAATGATTTGCAGTCAGGTCATTATTATTTACTAATTAATGTAAAGAAAAATTTTTGCATCCATGGATTTCTAATTTCGAAGGATGATTCTCCTATTTTTTTTAACTTGAAATCTCTCATCCCGTAAGCCCCACACCCCTCAATTTTTTTTCAAATGGGAATACAGTGGAACTTCCCTTTAACGAAAGTGCTTAATCCGCAAAATAATTCGTTATAAAGGAATTTCGCGGTCGACTTCACTGATAAATTTAAGTTTATCATTCAAACTTAAGCACTTGCTTTTAGATATTTTCGCACAACTTTTCACACTAGCGTAATGGTTAGATTGAAACCAAACAGCCAGGGGTTTATTTAAAACTGTTTCAGAAGGATCTCTCTTCCCGCCGCAGTTATTTAGTTTGAGGTCGGCATTTATTACGTACGTCCGGAAAAACTTCGAAAAAATCCACCCTTATACCTTCATACCAATACCCATTCAAAGAGTGATGTTCCTTGAATATTTCGTTATACAGAGAATTTACGAATTTACTTCGCTTTAGAGGGTGCTTTTAACATGGAATTTGGATTCAAGGTGCAATGTCTGGTATGAAATTCGTTATACAGAGAAATTCATTATACATACGTCCGTTATAGGGAAGTCCCACTGTATATGGATTGTGATACCCAATAAAACGTAATTTCATTACCTAAATATTCGATTTGATATGACACAGTCCATTGATCAATTCCTATTTGAAAAGAAGGTGTCAGGAAATTCTTAGTACAAGAATTATTGACGAGTTACGTTATATTTTTGGCACTCAAGTAATAACACAAATAAGCTGCATGAAATTCATTATTTCATCGAATACGTTAACACCGAGAAAAACACCCCGCAAATCAAATTTGACCCCGAAACGGAATAAATTCTCCAGAGACGTACGGAGGGGTGGAATCAACACGCCATAACTCACACCTACACGGTACAAAACACGTATTGAAATTTCAAAAATGTCAGTTTCGATACATGAAAACGTGAGTTAATGCGACACATTATATCAACCGGGGCAGCAACCCCCATTTTACAAATCTGAGGTATTTTTCCACGTCAAAAATAAGGAGAAGTATTAACCCGCTCCACGCGAAGGCTCGATTAGGGGTTGGAATAGAATTGAATTCTCTATTTCGGTCAATATTGCCAATTACATTAATTTCAAGGATATTCTTTGATAACTAACTCCGGGCATTAATGATAACGACTATGCCTTGCCTGGAATGTCCTAATTTCTCGTTGTAAATGGCCTCTCATTTGTACATTTGGCCTATATATGCTAGGAGCCACGTGATTTGTTCGCCTCATAATGAGTGTAATATTGGAAACGAATGTTGAGGTAGAAGTTGATTTGTCTATTGATTGATTTTATTTGAATTTTTTTATCTATGGGGAAGCATATACGAGTATAAGACACGTTGAAATATGACCCGATTTTTTTTACTGATTACTTTTATGAATAAACTTACCTAACACATGAACAATACATTCAAGCCAGTAAAAATAATTGTTTTATTGATCACATCACATCGTAGACACAAAAATGTTCGAAAAAAATTATTTTCAATGAGAAGATTTAAAAAATTTGTTATGTTTAACTTGCACGCCAGACAGGTCTTCAGAAAATTTCTGTAGGGTGTATATATTTTTTATATAAATAAATTGATAAAATTCTTATGCTGTGTGATATTTTCAGTTTTTTTCGTAGCATTTAGATTAGATAAGATTAGATTTTGATTAACAAACAATCAATAAAATCGAGAGCAGGGAAAAATGTTTGTAACATTTAATTCCTCAATCTATTGGTTGAGTTCATTGAGAGAGAATATCGATAACACATTTCATAATATTCACTCACCTAAATTTGTTGGCGATGGCCGTGTTACTTAAAATTTATTTATATTATTTTTATAGTTAGGATTACCTTGCCATTAAATTCATTCAACAAAAAATTGCTACTTCATCGGGAATAAGTCTTATCAGTATCAAGTTAAAACTGAGTAATGTTTTGCGCGCTTTTTCTAGGGGAACTGCGTGTCAAAGTCTCGCCAAAATGTCAGTAAGTTTTTCATCATTTCCTTTCAAGAACATGTTTTAAGTCAGATAATTTATTCTTGTTGGAAAAACAATGGACATATTTGAATATGCTGAAAATTGTTCAATTCACGAATATTTAGAATGAAATCAATGAGGATATTCAATTGAATCATTTTCATTAGTAATAAACAAGCGCCAAAAGTTTCTGTTCGAGAGTTTTCTACTTTTTAAAACCTACAAGGTACCAAATCAAAATAGATCCCTACATATTTCCAATTTCTTCCATTTTTTCTCCATTTTGTGAACCAGACATAATGATGGCGTCTTAAGCTACGGTTTCCTCGGACAGATCGTCGACCGTCGCGTCCAGGCCGTCAGCCGTCGAGGATAGCGATTTCCGTCGAAAGTGGTTTGCTCGAATTATTAGTGGATCGCCTACATGTGCACGTGAAATACCTACTCATTGTGGTTGTAAGAAGAAATGATCGAAAGTGGACCCAACAAAATCAAATAATAATAATAATAAACGCAATTTATTGACCCAAAGGCCAAATGGCCATCGACAGTATAGTCCTGCAGCCAGGCAAAAGTACATTGGAAAATGTGATTTTACAAGTGACTGTAGGGTAAAATTTGAAATTTTCGAAGATACATATGGACAAAAAAAAAAACAATTATATGGACAAAAAAAAATCAATAGTTCTGTTATTATTGAAGAAAGAAGACGATAAGCTGATAATGACAACTCTTAAAGATCCAAACAAGCCAGTGGATGAATTATTTTTGAGACGTCATACAGAAAGTGCCTCCAATGTTACCGTGCAAAGAAGGTTCTTTGGAAATGAAATGAAATTTAGGGGGTATTTCGGACTTTCCACTGAACTTTTCGAACATGTTTAGACTTATATTAAATGTGACAGCACAAAGAAAGGTACCAATAGGATAAAATGTCCAATTTCTGCTGAAGAGAAGATTTGTATATTATTGAGATAGGTTTCGTTTCCGAATTAACTAACATAAACAATAATTTTACTTTCTTTAACACTGGAAGTTGAAATTCACTTCACCGCTCGAATCTAAACTCAGCTGATCAAAACCGTCGGTCTCGACGTCCAACTTCAACGTTCAGGCGCCGTCTAGCTATGCGATTGCTAGAAAAGCGGTACCACTGAATGCATTGGTTAGATAAAACCGTCATAACGCAGCGACTGGCGGCCTGGACGCGACGGTCGACGATCTGTCCGAGGAAACCGTAGCTTTAGGTATGCAGTGTCGCCAACTGGAGGAACTGTTTCTTCTGTTTGGTCGGTGGATATCTGTGGAGGAAATGTTCAGGCCATTTGTTTCAGGTTGATTGCTCTTTATGGATTGCATGTTGATTATTTGAAAGGCAGTGCTTCTCTTTTCGAAAGAAACCATTCCTGTCAAGACCAGAGTCGATAAATTTAAAGAACAAAAATTTAGAAAAGCCCTGATCAGAAGGTTTAGAGCGCTCGTTCCTTGGTAAAGCAATAAGACTATAACCGCAGAATTTTATATGGGACTTGAGAAAGGTACTGAATAGAAAACCGGGGAATCTCAGTACAATGGGAATTATATCCTGGAAATCATTCAGGAAATTTAATATGTATAAAAGAAATATTTGAAAAAATTTAATTCTTTGGTACTGATGATGCGATCCCCTTGAAATTTTCATAAACATTCAGTATTTCAGTCTTCATTCACAAAAAAAATTCACCCGAATCGGACGTACTGTTATGAAAATATGGAAATTCTCCTTTTCATTATTCCAATTGAATTTTCTATGCTGAAAATTGTTGAAATGACAAATATTCAGAATGAGATCAATGAGGATATTCAATTGAATCTCTTTTACCAGTATGAACAAGCGCCAAAAGCTTCTGTTCGAGAGTTTTCTACTTTTTAAAACCTACAAAGTACCAAATCAAAATAGATCCCTACGTATTTCCAATAAAGGAAAAAATCATAAATATTCCATTTTATCTCATAGGGGCACCACGATGGTCAACCAAATCCCAAATACAATAACGCCATCCATAAAATCCATTAGTTCCAGATAATTTTCGTTTTTCAATTTCCAACTTTACAGTATACCAAAACCGTCCATACCAGTATCTATTATCACTTATGCAGAGGGACCTGATAGACCTAATTTAGATTATGACTCCAACACGTGTACCATCATCTTCCGGTGGATAGGAATTCCAATATATCCCCGTTTTAATCAACTTCTCCTCTACTACAAATCGCTTCAACCCCCTTTTAGTGCATATATCACCGACACTTTTGGGTTTTATGCTATCAATGTCCTAACAAGAGGCAGTAAATTTCGGTGGTGGCCACATGACTCACACCCCTAGGTCCTGGGTAACTTTGCGGATGTTGCTGGGGTGCAGCCTCCTTGCAACCATTTTCGAGTTGGAATCTGGTTCATATGGAGAGGAAAATTAGGAGAAATGTCACATTATCCCTTTCATTTATTTCCTTTTTTGACTTTATAAAGTGGAAAATCTTATACAGGAGAGACATCAAGACCTTTAGAGATGAGAAAACGCAAAAATAAGAACAACATGAAAAATAGAGACATTACAAGATCACAAATCGATGATCATGTATGTTCAAATAGCGGAGATCATATGATGAACTGAAACAACACAAAGATCCTAATGGCGGAACCTGATAATTATAAAAGGAAAATTAAGGAATCCACATGTATTTTGTTACATGAAGTAGATAATTTGTCTAACTGTTCTGTTGGAATTGATCGTATTTGGATTGATTTATTGAAGAAAGAAATGACATCAGGAAATTTCAAAATTAAATAAATCAACATCTCTATGTATCGACAACTTTCAATGTCAATTACACTGCAAACGAAAAAATAAACAATTCCAAAGATTTTACAAATTTGTCTGTAGAAGGAGTCTGATATAGACACAGCAACGTTACATTATCCTTTTCATTTATTTCCTTTTTTAATTTTACTGTTAGGCAACAATTTTTTTGAAACCAATTCGCTCCTGACAAATAAGTGCAAAGATTTACGCAGGAACATTTTATCTTAATTAAAAAATTTATAATTATTTCTGTTTCAGAGACTGGGAGTGAAAACCTAAAAAGTTTTCTAGAAATGCAGAATCCTCCCAGATTATAATTCAATCGATATCTGAAAATTAGGAGTTTGGTGAATTTTGATCAATCCGTTAGAATTACCATTTCGAATCATTCGGTTATTTTTTTCAATCGTTCTAAAATACTGAATCAAATATTGCGGAAAACTTCTATTAATGTCACATATTTCGAATTCGAATAAGCATAGGGAGACCAACTAAGCAGGGGAATTGGTCGATACTTGTCGAATCGCGAACACGACATAATTCAAGAATCGACGCCCTGGCCTAGAAATTTCAGATCCATGGATTCGTGGATGTCCCTAACAATAATCGGTAAATAATAATCATCTAATAGCAGTACTCTCCAATCAAAAATTGAAAATTTTTTTCATATTTTTCACAGAAAAAAATGGCAAAGCCAATTCCACTTTTATCTACATAGCTGAATATTATGTAATCAAATTAAATTAACCTTTATTTGATGAATCACAATCTGTAGTTTTCCATTTGAAAGAATTAAGTAGAGGGGTCGGCTTGTAGGGGGTGAGAAATAAAAAATTTAAAAAGCATAGGATAAATTGCTCTTAAAATTGATAATCGATTTTCCTTAAAAATTCTTCCTACAAGAATCATTGTCGAATTAAATCTTGGTACGCTGTATAGATTTTCCCATTTTTTCGAGTTGGCTTTTTTATGGATCAATCCAATTAAAAAGATCAAAAAGGTGAATTGGTATCGTGTTTCATCATCATAAGAGTCAGAAGCTTTGTTGGTCCGCTTATTCACATTGGAAAAACAATACTTGAAATTCGAATAACCTGAGAGGTATAACTTCTATTTTATTCACTTGTGATTTCACCTTTTTTTTTCACGCAATCGCACCTTGGAAATTTCAAGTTGTAAAGTTGTTCTTTTAGGAATATTCATTATTCAGCGCGTGAAGTATCAATTGAATAAGTGACTAGTTTTTCAATATGAATTACTCTTCATTAAAACTCAGAAAATAGCTAAGGATAACAATACGATTTATTCCCAATAAGTTCTATTGGCATATTCCATGACGACATCAGCGCCAAGGTGGCGAGAATCAAAGCTGAGCTAAGATAGTAGTAAATGTAAACAATCTTGTTTTGGACAGATAAGTCATTGGAGTTTCATCGAAATTTTTACGAATAATCTGGAAATTAATATGGAGTTGAAATCTTTGTTGAATTATTTTGTGATTTAATCAATATTTCAATCATTTTATCACTAATATTCAAATGTTTAATCAATATAAAGGTTACAAGTCGGTAAGTCTAGTTGTAGATGTTGTCATCTTAAACTATATTGAAAAATATTTTTTCAGTTCATTTATATCGTACATGTATACACGTATATGAGTGGAAGTGCAGCCGTTAGAATTTCTGGAAATTTTAAGAGTTTAAACCTCTAATTCTAGAGCCCCAGTTGAAGGAGAAGTTCGAGAAGAAGTTCTGAATGCATGTCATTATTATAATGTGTTGGAAAAAAATTGTGGGTCCAGTTTTATAGACATTTGCTCTTTGTGTTTAAAAACTATTGCCCTAGCCCCTAATACAGAACCTCTTAAAATTGATGGTTCATTGAGTGTGGGGAGTGATAAAGTAAAACGAAACTAATATGCACGATATGTTTTTGTTAAGGTGAAGTGAGGAGGAAATGTAACATATCATTACACTTGTTTTAATTAGATTGATCAGGTACATGATGTTCCTTTTATCCATGACAGAATCATGTCAAAACTCATGGTTTTTTCTCCTTTCCTGCTGGCGTGTTTCTTTATCGGGGAAAAACTATCTAAACTTGAAGAAATATCACATCCAGAATTGAAGTGCTTATGGAATTAGCAGAAGGCTGATGTAAGAAAATAAGGGTTCGTCTATAAAAAATATGCCTTGCTGCAAAAACAAATTTGCTGTATCGTCCTATAGTATACATCAAGAAGATAATAATATGTGGAAATATTTTATGAACTCTTTATCGATTCTACAATAGCCAAGTACAGTTTGTGAAATAATATGTTGTATGTGTACCTTAATTTTAAATGATCCTAAGAAGTAGAGAGAGCTTGTCGTAATCTGCTGTAATATCAAAACCTTCGATACAAATCTGACGTAAGAGGTTAAAGCGACTATATAAATTACTTTCCTATATTTATTGGAAATTATAAGCATTGTTTAAACAATGATATAAGATACAAGCCTTTCTTTTACTATTAGTTTACTTCCAAACTCGTTTTCAAGATATATTTTCATTTGGATTTCCTGAGGGAAGAAGTGATAACTATAACCTAAAGTTTGCAATTTTTTCGCCCATAAATTGCATCGGGGCACACAACTGTAGTCATTTCTGATCGAAATCATATTCAAGAGGATAACAATTTCAATTTTCCCTTGAATATTTCTTCTAAACAAAAGTTTATGAACAATTACGAAATTATTACACTGAAATACGTTCAACGCTTTGTTTACTACTATCGTAGCTCTATTTCGATTTCAACCGCTAGAGTGCGTATCGCTGGTCAGCAGAAGCCAATTGTGAATACTTTTGAGGTCATGTCTAAACACCCTGTATTCGATAGTGAATAACGTGTTGAATTCATTTCGTCACAAATTGAATCAGATTCCCAATTGTCACACAAGCATTATGAGGGGCATTATTCTATTTACGCACCCAACAATGTTTGCACTCATCCAAATTAAGGCGCTCTTTCCCTTTTCAAGGAAAATACAATAAGTGAACCCTCACAGCTGGTGTGAAATATTCCGAATCTTATATTCCACAATCAGCAATATTTACATTACCAATCTGTCACTCGCAACCTTTGAGCACGTGATGTCCCCTCTCTTATCGAATTAGCCATGATGAATTACTTTAATGTAACGTCAAGGCACCCCTATCTAAGGGGTTAGTCAGGAGAATGACTCGCACTTTGGCATTCGATGGCATGGATTTAGGAATGCGTAAGGCTACTAATGCTTATTTTGTATATTCGATATGCACCCCAAGGGGTGTGTTGAACGTGGCCGGGGATGATAAAAATAACTCGAGTATCTCGATTTGAACGTGACGGAAATTGTGTTTGAATGGGAGACTGTGTGAGGTTAACAGATAGGGGTTTACTGGTATAGGTATGCTGTTCATTTGATTGCTGATTATGGGTCCTCAATCTATTCTACTGGATGAATCTCCAACATTTGGTTTCACGAAACTTGATTAGACAATTAAATTTTTATGTCAGAATGAACAAACTGAAATTTGCATAGAAATAATGTGATAGCTCCAACCATTTATTTTCTTGAATCAATACTCCATTTTCGAATGATCTTTCTAGTCAAACGAGTGCTATGTATTTTTTTGTTCAAATGTTTGTAATTTTCCAACTTTGAGATGAAATGGTCGTAAGCTATAGGGTTTGACTCCCTGATGACGAATTCGTGGTCAAATTCAATTCTGTGTGGGGCCGTCCGGCCGTAAGCACAATAACTTTCGAAGAGATTGTCCTAGAGACTTGAGATTTTTTGGGTACGTCAGTTCCCAAATGCCGCCAAATCGTACGGAGTGTTCCATAAAATATGGCCATTGAATTTTTTTCCTCGATATCTCAGACAAAACGAAACCAATCGAAATGAAATTTCGCGGCCACATGCAAGATGCTCATAATAAGCCTTATGTTGCCATAGTAATAAAAGAGCCATTGAATTCAATTGATGGAATATTGAAAAAAGGAATCTTTATATTTCCATTACAAGATATCCGATTCGAGGAAAAGTTATTTTGTGAATGAAGATTGATATACCGAATGTTCGTGCAAAATTTCAGAGGGATCGCATCATCCGAATTATAGAATAAATTTTTTGTAATTATTAATATTTTTGAGATATGAATTTCTTTGTTTCAGTACACTTGTGTCATTCCTCGTATTGCTTCTGAATACATTATGTTCTTTTGCCCATGACCATCATACATTAAAGTAAGGAAAATCATTCAGTCTACGTCAAGCTAAGCTCATTTTGAAATCGATGGAAACATATTTTTCCATTCGAATTTTTGAGATTTTCTCGAATTTGAATGATATTTTTCGGTGGAATGAATGAATTCTTCAATGTTTATGAATTTCGAATTCCCATATCAGAATGAGAAATTCATGAAATATAAGTCACAACACTAACGAACTTTTTGTCTATCGATTGACATATAATCTGGCAGGATTTTGCTCTTCAAGAACACTTTTTAGGTTCAGTCTCTGAAACAGAAATAATTTGAATTTTTTAATTAAAATGAGATGCTCCTGCTTAAATATTTGCACTTATTTGTCAGGAGCAAATTGGTTTTGAAAAATGTGTTGTAGTAAAACTAAAAGAGGAAATAAATGAAAAGGATAATGTAACGTTTTGGTGTCTATATCAGACTCCTTCTTCAGACAAACTTGTGAAATCTTTGGAATTGTATATTTTTTCGTTTTCAGTCTAATTGACATGAAAAGTTGTTAACACCTAGAGATGTTGATTTATTTGATTTTGAAATTTCCTTATGTCATTTCTTTCTTCAATAAAACAATCCAAATACGATCTATTCCAACAGAACAATTAGCCAAATTATCTACTCCATCTAACAAAGTACAAGTGGATTCCTTAATTTTCCTTTTATAATCATCAGGTTCCGTCATTAGGATCTTTGTGTTGTTCCAGTTCATCATATGATCTCCGCTATTTTAACATACATGATCAGTGATTTGCGATCTTTTGATGTCTCTATTTTTGATGTTGTTCTTATGTTTGCATTTTCTTATTTCTAAAGGTCTTTATGTCTCTCCTGTTTAAGATTTTCCACATATACGGAGAATTTTGTGACACAATTTGGGGATTTTTGTGTCTCATTCATTGGTTTCTTTCTGGTAAGAATGGATCTCAAATCATTTTGTGTTTTGTTGTTGTTGTTGTGTTGAATTTGGAAACAATTCTCCTTATATTTTCTGAAAGCCTAGGAAAATAAGCAATGACGTTCAATCAATTTGGTTGTTCTTGACGGTTTTTGTTTGTACCTGATCATCATTAGAATTCTGATTGGATATTTTCCGTTCTACATTTGAAATTGTTCTTTCTATAAAATTTCTAGAGACTGGGAGTGAAAATCTAAAAAGATGCAGTATCCTCCCACATTATATTTCAATCGATAACACACTTTCTGTCTGCTTGAAAAAATTTGTGTTGCTAGAATCCATCGAAATCACTTATCAAATATTTTATCCTAACATTCTCATCTGATTTAGAAATTCGTAGGCAATGCATGTAAGACGCCTCACTGATCCCATCCTCATCCATATGATACCACCATATAAATCTAAAAATTCCTGCTATACCAAGCGCAGTAAACGTCGAGACACAGTGGTCAAATGCGAAATATTTCTGCTGAGATCGCCGGTCTTTCCATATCTGAAAAATAGCAGCAAAATCTCGGCTACATTCACAGAGAGCAATCTCGTATATATCAGACTGCCACTAAGCTATTTCTTCGGAATAAAAACATCCTGTGAGATATTCCCGTCACAGATATGAACGAACGGTCATCTCGACAATTTTATTCCGGCGAAATATGAATGTCTGAGAAATGAGAGAAAAAGAATTCTTCCATTTTGTGAACCAGACATAATGATGGCGTCTTAGGTATTCACTGTCGCCAACTGGAGGAACTGTTGGTTTCTTTTTTTGGTCGGTGGATATCTGTGGAGGAAATGTTCAGGTTATTTGTTTCAGGTTGATTGCTTTTTATGGATTCCATGTTGATCATTTCAAAGACATTGCTTCTCTTTTCGAATGAAACAATTCCTGTAGAGACCAGACTCGATAAATTTAAGGAACAAAAATTTAGATGGAGGCTTTGAGTGCTCGTGCATTGATGCAGCATAGGCTATAACCTCAAAATTTTATATGGGTACCGAATATATAAACGCAGAATCTCAGCACAATCGTTATTATTTTCTGGAAATTATTCAGAAAATGATATATGTAAAAACTGAATAATTGAAAAAATTTAATTCTATGGTTCTGATGATACTATCCATTTGAAGTTTTGCATACACATTCAGTATATCAGTCTTTATTCACAAAATGAATTTCACTCGAATCGGACATCCTGTTATAAAAATATGAAGATTCTTCTTTTCATTATTCCAATTGAATTTGCTATGGTTCCGTTAACTCTATGGTCACAAAATTTTACATAAAAGCTCAGTATATCAGTCTTCATTTATAACTGGATTTTCACACGATCGGATATCAGATCATGGAAATATAAAGATTTATATTTTCAATATTTCAATAAAATTTTCTATAGTTCTGTTTACACTATGGTCACAAAAGTTTGAATGAATAATCAGTATATCAATCTTCATTCACAAAATGAATTTCACTCCAATTGCACTTTTTTTTATCGAGATGATAACTTTTTTATGCACACTTTTTTTTCACCTAAAATTCAAGTGAAAATTTGAAGAATCAAGTTTTTAGTTTGTAAATATTTCACAAGAAAATTCTTTCTTATATGAAATAAGGTGAAAACTAACCGATTCACTAGAAATTCAGATAATTTCAAACACCCTTTCTCTAATTTTTATGCTCCCATGTAGGTGTCTGCTACAAATGATAAATATTAACAAATACAACTGAATAGATATCCATGTAATACCTTTGGAACAATCACTCAAATATTCAGTGCTTTATAGTACAAGTTGCCAAGTTTTAATGAATTCCGTGTATTCTATCATAATGCTTTTTTTTATCATGAAAGATAAGAATGGCACGGTGTTTTAATTTTTAGTTCAACACAACTTCTATTCGAAATTCGAGTCGACTAAAGTGTATATGTGCTGAAAAAATGAATACTTTCGGATTATTCTCATCGATTTCTTTTATTTTTCTGGTATATGCAAATGCAGGTAAGTCTACTACATATAGTGTGAAAAGTTTATTTTATGTTAATTGCTGGTGAGTTGACACACGTGTGATAATTTGCATATGTGTAAGACTAGCGAAATTTATAACACTGTAATCGATTTCCGAATGGAAATTCTTAGCTTTGAATGTTTTTTAACAGCACAACTCCTACTCGAGGTCAACAGAACCAAAATTGAAATTTTACAATGTCATTTATATTTTTCGAGAAAGGCTTGAAGTTATCGATTTAAAATAAACCACTTTTACAAGCCAATAAATAACGGATGTTTTTTATCTGCATGAAAAATGTCTATGTTTGTTGTGGAATTCATTTCAAAATTTCAGAATTGAATACATTTTTGTCAGTTCCTTCCACAGACTTTTGAAAAACAACCACATCAATCGCTCCTCGTGATGGATAATTTTGTAGGTTATTATTTTGTTCGGAATGTATACTATAATCGAATTTCATAATAAGGATTGAAATAAATCTTTGTTGTTTATACCGGGTGGTCAAATAATGAATTCCGATTTGAAAGAGAAATAAAACAAAAACTATCAAGTCAATTTTGATTTTTTTTCTACAAATAATGCTCAACTCTGCTGTTTTCTGCTGGCATTTTTCGAGTCGAAACCCCAAATTTAGAAAAACTCGTCGCAAAGTTTCTGGACCGATGGCTTGAATTTCCGCAAATATTCTCCTTAAACGCAAATAGAGTGCGGGGATTATTACACATTATTACACTTTTGAGGTATGTATATCCCAGTCCGGGCTTCTGGGGGACCATGGAAGGTCTCCACGCCGACCAATCAATTTTTCAGGAAAAAGCGCCTGAATAACAGGTAGAGACCGATTTGAAGTGTGACAGTGGCTCCATCTTGCTGGAACAAAGTTTCCCTATTGAATACATCAAAGTCTTGAAGGGCTGGTTCAAAAAATTGTCAACCTGTCCACATAACGATCAGAATCCACTGTTACTGCTCGGCCGCGTCCGTCTTCGAAAAATTACGACCCAATAAGGCGTGTAATGCGTGTATTGGACACCAAACTGTAACTTTCAGACTATGCAATTGAGTTTTATGTTTCTTTTTGGGTTTTTTTGAAGACCAATATCGGCAAATTCGTTGGTTAACATGGCCGTTGAGATGAAAATGGGCTTCATCAGAGACAAAAATATTGTCAAATTTTAATTTTGGTAGTGAGCGAGCACACAGACCGAATGCTCCTCACCTGTCCAGCAAACCATGTCGACTAAATTTCCATGAACCCCTCCTTCGTTTAAGACCAACCCCACTCCTCTATTCCTATTCAAAACAATTTTAGAGCCCTTTCAATTCGGAATTCCTTAGTTGACCACCCAGTACTTTATGATGGAATAACAAGTGTTTACAATTTCTCCAAAATTAAAGAGTTTCCAACTGAAGATTATCTATTTAATTTCTGACTTTCCATTCATATGATCTTATAATTGCAGTTCTTTCCCAACTGGAATGCCATTCTTGCCAAGGTGGTTACACAACACCCTGTGGAAAGGCTAATGCTCTTGGAGCAACTGAAAAGTGTGAAGGTCCTGGTGCTCAGTGTTATGAAGCAATAAAATATTTCCAAAGTGAGTTGATAAAATAACTGAATTTTTCAAGGTATCACTTCCATAATGTAACATAATAGTTGAAAAGGTCGCGTTCTGTCGGGAAATCTATGTTTTTTTGGTTCTAGGAGGTGTAATCAAACTTGTCGAGAGAAGATGTTGGGTGCCACCTGCAGACTCCAAGACGAAAGACTACTGCTCTTCTTTCAATAATCCAAACGGACGTCTAGTTTTTTGTAGGACCTGCAAGACTACCAACTGCAACACCCATCCATTTGGAACTTGCGGATTGAAGGACAATCAACCATCACCATCTAATTTCACCGATTTTCACTATGTTGGATTTAAAACTGAGGAATGAATCGTTTTTTTATTCTTTATGAAAGTCAATTGCATGAAAATTTAGAACTTCTTTAAATTTTCTTAGATACCATACCATGCGTTGATTTGTGTGAATAGAACTGTTTCCTTAAGACCTCAAATATTAATTTTTGGATTTTTGACGTGAATGGAACCTTTCTTTCACATCTCCATTGCAAGAAAAAAGGATATCAATAAAAAATGAGTTCTTGTTGTTATTGTGTTTAATTACATTTTCAATATGTAAAGTTGGCATTTTTGCACTTCTGCTCACCGTGTTTTGCCCAAACCTCGAAATTTCAGCTGAGAGAGGACTCGATTCGACTCGATGAAGTATTTCTGCCTTTAGCCGTCCTCAAATGTTCTTTTTTCCAACGGAGTCAGATAAAGACCATCCTATCTGTGTACAATTGATTATCTCGATCATTTGTTCGTATAAATGAGTTTTCATGATCTTGAACATGTAATTACTACAATATTTATATAATATGGAAAAAGTTGCTCATTAATCTGACAGAAAAATCCCTTTAACATCTCAAATATGTACCTACTTATTACGGAGGATTAAATGATTTCAACTTTCATGCAAAACAAACTAATCTGATAAACGTGTATGCAATATACTCGAAAAATCTGGACAAAAATATCTACCACTTTTGCACAGCTGTATTTCAGACTGATAATAATTATTTGTCAAACGCTGAAGGCCTTGACTTTTGTTCATCACTATGAATGCGTAAATCATTACTTTTTTCCACCTTTAAAAAATTGGTATTTTACCGTTAAAAAAAGTAAATTTCTATAGTAACGACACAAAAATATCGCTGGATCTGGATTCATAGAAATATTTCATTTGAAGCATAATCTTCAATAATAAGATTCAGACGAAGTTAATTCACATTCGCAGTTGTACAAAAAATTTTGTTGTATTTCGTGCGTATAAAATTCCTGTTTTCATGGCACATTTGAGTGAATTGACACTGTCATGTGCCAAAAAGGAACACTCATTATACGCACTTAAAACAAAAATAACTATTTCTTCATGTGATAGCATAAAGAGTAGTGTTAACATACACCTATCCAATTATTACCCTAAATTATGTACGAGTAATCACAATCAGTGACGATGACAATTCACAATAGAGTGGACAGTTGGCATCGTTGTAATTTGTAAACAGTGATTCAACTTTCAACCGCCAATTCAAATCAATTGATTTCACTAGCTTATTTAGGCGTTTTCAATGTTTTTTTCTCGAAAACTTTATCACGAAACAAAAATAGGATAATTGCTTTGATTTTCTGAGGGTCCATTTATTCTGAAAGGTTTTTTTTCTGGAAATTACTGGTAATGTCTATTATAGTCGAATCTTTTTCAGGGCATTTTTCCACGATTCTGAATTAAAAAGGGAAAGATGTGTACTAATGAAAGTACATTTATCCTCATACATGTTCGTATGATACCCTTCCAATACTTTGAGTCTCTAAAAGACATCATCATTGAATCGCAGATGTTTTGATCAATTCATAGCTTTAAAAAATATTCCCTCGCATCCTGAATAGGAATGAAAAACATCAAAAGTACAACATCCAGATTAACCCGACTTACCCCCATGTTTACGCACGTCGATTCCAACTGCACAAAAGTCCACCCCCATGTGTATTTTCACGGTGGAGCAGGCAGAACACTGTGAAGCCCCTCGCACATTATCGCAAATGCGATGTAATTGCGAAATTGAGTTGGAACGAATTTCAGGCCTTCATTCAACTTTCGAGAGAAGTAATCTGGTTTTAAACGCTTCGCGGATTTTTGAAGAATATATAAAGAACAACGGGCGAATCATGCAAATGGCGTTTTTTATTCGTGAATAGGAACGAAATGTTTCGAATGCGAATGAAAGAGGAAGGTAAAATTGAATTCAATAGGGATATTGCGATCATGTTTGACATTACTGTTTGGTGCAACGAGGATTGAATGAAATATTTGAATGCTGGGCGCTTTGAAAACAAGCCTTCGTTTGTAGGGACAAAAAAATTAGGTTTGAGACAATGCCGTGGGGTTGAATTGATTCATATTTAAAAAATCGATGTTTCCATACAATATACAATATATAAAAAACTCGAAAGACTGTAAAGGCTTTGAGCTTTTCATTCCTAATAGTCATTTGATACTCGTAGATAGATTCTAGATTCATTTCAAGATTTTTCCGCCGACATCGTTAGGAATTGAGTATGAATTTTCGAACGAAATATCTTTGAAATTATATAAATTTTCATCTCATGTCGATGAATTTATATCAATCTTCTGATAGAATACTTTCTGATTGTTTGCCCATGACAATCATACATTAAAATAAGAGAAATTATGAATTAAAATGGGTCATTCTTGTTCAATCATCTATGTTCAACAGAGCTTTTAATTCGAGAATCAAGGTGGTCACTCAATAGCTAAACCTGTTCTCTAAAATAAGCCATTAATTACTATTGATTAAATAATATGAAAAAACAGCCTTTTACTTCGAATTTAGTTATTCGTATGATCAAAAGTACCTTGAACATACGTAAATAATTGAAGTATTCATATAGTTGACTGGACACGTATTTTAAAAGATTCAAATTCATGAGCAATTGTGGAATTGTATTAGATAACGTTTAAATAACGTCTACCATAAACGTATGCATATTATTGACTGGCGACGTATTTGAAACGATTCCAATCAACTATAAGTTGTAAAATCGTTACAAGATAACGTTAAAATAACATTTTTCCTAAACGTTACAATAATTTCGGAAGGTATACGTATTACCACTCAATTTTATAACTAATAATTGTGATATGACGTTAATAATTCGTATCGAATTAACGTTATAGATCATAAATAAAATGACAACGTTGAAAAATCCATTGATAACGTGTTTTTCTCCCAATCAACGTTCAAAAAACGTTTATTCAACGTTTGTGTGCCTACTGGGTACGTATTCTCTAAAATAAAGCCATTCATTATGATTGATATAATGATATAAACAAACCAGCGTATGAGTTATTCATATGAACATTCAGCAATTTACTAGAGAATTTAATAACACATATTCCACGGCAGTATCTCTCAACCCTGATGGACTAATTTCCCTCACAACATATTCATTTTCTTTTTCAAAAAATTTCAATCAACATCTGGGTCGTCAAGCGCTAAATTACTTCCTGTTCGTCCTATACTAATCAACGGTTGCTCGAATTCAATTTAGGAAAACTGGCATGCAAACCAACACCCAGGTACCACTTGCAGTTTAATGATCTTAATAGGTGACAACCGTCGATGTGTTACTAATGTTGCTTAATTAAAATAAACGAATCATTGTTCTCCTTCAGTAACATCTCATTGTTATCTGTGTGTGTTCGACTATTGTAGACATGTTAATTCTGAATGATCGTAGAACTGGTTTCTCAGAATATAATTTGTATTGGAAAATAGATTGTTCTCTGCAGGAAATCTGGACTGTGACATTTGAACATGCAGTACCTACCTATAGATGCGTCGTTCCTTTATTATTTTTTCTTTCATTTTCGTTGTATAACTTATATTTGCTGTCTTTTCCAATAGCTTTAATTTTACATTAATTTTTTTCACCTTTCACCATTTTTCCTTCAACAGTGGTATACTTAGCCATAACGCATTTTAGTCCATGGGCCAGCGCCTGTTTTTCATGATAATTACTAACAATCTGAATATTTGTGAGTAGCTTCAATTTGACGAGACGCCCAACATTTTCTTCTACGAAAATTCTCGATAGTGAGGGCTAATACAGTATGGAGGCGTCAAAAGTGTTAAATAGGTGAATGTTCAAATTTTGTTACTAACAGCTACTTTATAAATTAAATCTTGAAACAATTTTATCACAAGTTGAAAACAATAATTGGCCTACAAAAATGATGATTCAATCAAAGTGTCCCCCACTCCCAACATATCAACATCTAGGCCTAAAAAATTATTAGGTAGTAACCGGCTGATTTTTTCACTGTTGCTCAGCAAATATTTCCTTCATCAATTGGTCACATTGTCCTACAAATTGAGTGGTACGTTTTTCCAGTCCTACCTCAGAAATTGTACCACAGAACCCATCATTAAAAATGATCACTAACAATTGACAATTTCCGAGCGTAGAACTGGAAAAACGTACCACTCAATTTGCAGAACAATGTGACCAGTTCATATAGGAAATATTTGCTAAGCAACTGTGAAAAAATCAGCCGGTTAGTAATAATTTTTTTAGACCTAGTTGTTGCTGTATGTTGGGAGTGGGAGACCCTTTGATAGAATCATCATTTTTGAGGGACAATTATTGTTTTCAATTTGTCATAAAATTGTTTCAAGATTTAATTCATGAAGTAGCTGTTAGTAATAAAATTTGAGCATTCACCCATTAAACACTTTTGACGCCTCCATATTGTATTAGCCCCCACTATCGAGAATTTTTGTAGAGGAAAAATTTGGGCGTCTCGTCAAAATTAATCTACTCACAAATATTAAGATTGTTAGTAATCATCATGAAAAACAGGCGCGGGCCCATAGACTATTTAGGACGAGGAACCTAAACAATAAGAGATTCACATTTTGATATTCTCATAGCACTTTTTAGTGTACCTGTATTTTGAATATTCTATTTTTGTTTCAGATGAGTGCCGACATATCTAAAAGCTTCCATCCTGGAAAAAGACGAGGAACTCCTATTCCAGTTGCACCTCCCAGAATACCAACACCTATGCCTGTTGGAAATAACAACAATACTTCTAATAATAAGTGAGTTACTTATACATTTCGTCTTGCGTATATCCAAATAAATGTGTTCCACTTGGCGACCGTAAATCATTTCACGTAGGACTGTTCTATATCCTTCTTCAGCGCTTGCTCCTAAGAGTATAACATGCCGTAGTTCTGCCCGCAGAACTCACGGGATATTAAAGTTATGATTATCAAAAAATTATTAAACATGCAAAAAAGTTAAACTCATTTCTAGTTTAAGAGAGCATGTTATTGTTGACGCTTGAAGGAAATTTTGGAACAGGTTCCATTATGATGTGAATGTTGGTTTTACATTCACAATTGTAAAAGTTTCCTTTGAACAGAAACAAGTTATCCAAAAGTTGAAGAACGACAAATTTTAATGTTTCTCAGAGAGGTTTCGGTATTTATTGCAGCGTATGTATGAGTTTGTAATTAAAGGTAAACAATGCGCGAAAACTTTCAACGCGAAAGTTTCTTCATTAACCTAGAGCACTTTGCACATTCATCAGGACAAGAGGTCGAGAATAATGAATACTTTGAAGTGGAGCTCATTTAGACTAGCTGCCTACTGCTTAAAAAGATTGGTGACGAATAATTCGCAATCATATTGTAATGGTGCATTTACGATATATCATCACACACGTCCTCAATATTTGCTATTTATTTTACTTATAAACTTATTTTATAGCAGATCTCTTCATTTTGCCATCACCTCAGTTTTCATGTTTATATTTTATCATTACCTATACATAAAATTTTATGTTATTCGGAATTCTTTTGTCAGATGTTCATCTACGAGGGCAATTCAAATATAAACGAGACTTTTCGATTTTCAGGCACAAGAGTGGGGGGAGAACATTCCTGATTTTTTGTTTTTGGGTAGGTTGTCAGGAGTAAGGGAAACAGGTCAGATTGCCTCACTGTGACGATGTTTGAGCAAGAGGTTCCTCCGTCAATTGCGCAACGTATTGTTTTCTCCACTCCTTACTCGCTTGTTTAGACTCTGGCTGGGGTGTAGTGGTGCACCCATGTTTCATCACAGGTAATAATGTGAGTGAGAAATTGGTCTCCTTGTTCCTGAGATCGCGCAAGAAGACGCCCACACACCTGAAAACGATGCAATTTCTGGTCAGCTGTGAGAAAGCGAGGAAACCACCTGGCGCAACCCTTACGGTACCCTTCCTCTTCTGTGAGTAGGTGCTCTCATAACTTATCCCGACCTAACTTGCAATTTCAGAAGTGCTACGAAGTCTGTCATCTTCAATAAGCTGTCGAACACTGCTGATGTTGTTCGCTGCGGTCATGGCTCTCATTTTCAACACAATCACAACCCTCCACGAACTGTTTATGCCATTCAAACACTCTAGAGCTCGCGAAAGTGTCGACGTGCTTCACTTACTCCTGACAAACCTACCCAAAAATAAAAAATCAGGAATGCTTTCCCCCCACTATTGTACCTGAAAATCGAAAAGTTTCGTTTATATTTGAAAAAATTAATACAGACAGCTGTTCTGATAACCAATACCTTTCAATGCAAAAATCACTGAAAGATTAATATGGAAATATAACTTACATTTTCATAACAAGTCAGTCAATACTCGTGGAGAAGGCTCATTCTAACACCCATCATCGATAATTAACTCAAACGATTAGGTTTTTCAGCGAGAAGAAATTAGACCCTTTGCTTGCCTTCAGCCACTGTTCAGTGAGATTGATTTTTCTATTATCCTTATCATAGACATTAGTTCAAAATGATTCCTACTGAAAAACTTTCTAAGTTTTCACGATGTCTTGGTAGCAGCCATCCATCTAAAACCAGATTTTTATCTTCGCCAGTCTTTTTACAGCAGCTTCGGTTTTGATCTCTGGCCATCGGCCTGTATTACAGCATGAAGACTTCTGATCAACCCAAACTGCTCTGAAAGCCTCGCTTAAATATGAGCAGCGATCCCAAAACTTCGTCAAAACAAAACTCAAACAAACAACAAAAGAACACATTCCGATTCTTCAGTCAACATGAAATATATTCTCAATTCCCAATTACGTATCTCGGAAAGAAGCGCCGACAAGAAATAATTCATTTCAAATTAAACAGAGGAGAAGACAGAAAAACGAAGCCATTCACCAGCTTCCAGACGTCCTGAAAGAACTTTGACTTCGTGAAGCGCCATGAAAAAAGATACACTTAATTAGTGGCAACCTAATGACTGCGGTTTCTTTCAAGTTCGATTCAGCACGAAACAGTGGATGTTCTTCGAGCATTCTAATTTGAGGCGATATGTCAATGGTTTTGTGATTCAATGGCTGAAAAGTTTTTTAGTGGTGGATACGTCCATTTTCACCTCGGTTTCATTGGTGAAGGGGCTAATTAGAAGTTACATTTTCAAGTATTTTTACTGGATAGGTGACACTTCATGCACTTATATCGTGAATGGTCTTAATCAGGATAGTTGACATAACGAAAATGTTATGTTGAGGGAACAATAGTTGTTGGTATCCTTTCAAAGGAAGTTTTCGCAGAATGTAGTTTCTAATTATCTTGAGTGAATGGAATCAGACTGACGCTTGCAGTTTTTTTCTGAAGCTAGACATGACATACAAGATCATTCGCAAGCTTGTATTGAAATACAGTGGAACTTCCCCCATAACGAAAGCGCTAAATCCGCAAAAAAAATTCGTTATAAAGAAATTTCGTCATACAGAAAATCTGTTTCTATAGTCGGCAAGTCGCGGTCAACTTTACTGATAAATTTAAGTTTATCATTCAACTAAGCACTTCCTTTTAGACATATTCGCACAACTTTCACACTAGCGTAATGGTAAAAGTGTAACCAAAGAGCCAGGGGTATATTAAAACTGTTTCAGAAGGATCTCTGCCCGCCGTAATGATTTTGTTTAAGATCGTCCGGAAATTTTTCGGAAAAAGCCCACCATTATACCTCCTTACCAATACCCATCCAAAGAATAATGTTCTTTGAATATTTCGTAATAGAGAGTGTTTTCAACATGGAATTTGGATTCAAGGTGTAGGGTCTTGTAAGAAATTCGTTATACAGACGTTCGTTATAGGGAAGTTTCACTGTATTTCTGCTCATATATGAACTCGATACCCACGTAGTTGCATAGAATATTTCTTCATATTCCTGGTCATCCTTTCATCATCAGTGCCTTCAGAAAAACTAATGAAAACGCTTCAAACTGAAATTCTGACCATGAAGAGATGTACCTCAGTCTGTCCATCCAAACAGTACAAGGGAACGCGAATTTGCATAGCCTCCATTAGTCCGATGGCACTGGAGCTACATACATACATTTCCATAGAAAAATGTAAACCTTTCTTCTAAAACTAACCCCTAATATATTCTCTCATTTTTCCTCGTGTTTTATTATCCAATATTTCCTTAGCTTTTTGTCAAACTAGTCAATTTTTGTGTATGTTACTATTTATAATATTCCAAAATTTTGCTGCATCAAAAGTTCTGTACTTATTTCCGAATAAATTAGTTCGGAATCTATTGAATCCTTTAAATTTCGGGGAAAAATATCATCTGTGGTACATCGAGACCAACAGACAAAACTGGACTGATTTTATCATTTTCTGCTGAAAAATAAGAATTAACGCAAAATCAGGAAGAATGATGAAGAAATAGTTATTTTTGTATTAAGTGCGTAAAATGAGTGTTTTTTTCATGGCACATGAGAGTGTCAATTTTGGCCGAGACCGCAGGTCGAGGCCAAAAATTCACTCGAATGTGCCATGAAAACACGAATTTTGTACGCACGAAATACAAACAACATTTTTTGTACAACTGTGAATGTGAATTTACATCGTCTGAAATACGTATAATCATTGAAGATAATGCTTTCAGTACAATATTTAAATGAATCCAGTGATCGTTCTGTGTCGTAACTATAGAAACAGTTTGTTGAAATTGTTTGAATCTTTGACAGTATTTGCTCGTAGTTGTTTCAATTTCGAATTATTTTAAAGAAGATGAATGTTGAACATGATAGTGGTAGTGATACCCCAGCAGATATGGCTGAGGAAGCAAATACAATTGTATCTTATATGTTACCAGCCAAATCGAAGCTAATAATATGACAAAACATATAACCAATTTCGAGAATGGCGCAACAAGAACAACGTAAAAAGGTTTCTGAAAATGTGCTCACATGCTATTTCGAGAAAAATAAAAAATTTTTAAACCTTCCAAGTTATGGAGCTCAATGTTAAAAAAAACATCGAATGTCAAGGAAAATATGATATAAGGAATTTTTCAAAATTGGTGTTATGGAGGATAATATCAATAAATTTCTCAGAGATGCTGATGACGAAACTAATTTACTTTATAAGTACAGATACAATCATAATTTTGTGAAATTAGTTGTAATCGAAATATTCATTATTTTCAAGTTGTTCTAATTTTAGATATCAGCAGTGAAAAAAAGACTTTTTTTAACGGTGAAAAAAAGACTTTTTTTAACGGTGAAAAAAAGTAATATTTTACGCATCCATAGTGATGAAGAAAAGTCAAGTTTTTTTGACAGTTGTACAAAAAGAATATTTATATTTTATTCTTAACCAATCAAACATTTTCGATTGCATATGAGAGCATGCAAGTCCGGTGCGCCCTCTATCGTCCAGAAATAGAAGCAAATTCTCACAGCTAGCGTCGTGACGTCTAAAGAGTGGCGTCGCCTGTAGGCGTAGGTGTTATGTGCGACGTAGTTTCAGAATACACCGCCAGAGTCCGCCAAATTTTACACTGAAGTCTCCTCGTTTTGGAAGGCGAAGTTCCAACTTCAGTTCGCGAGGGGGCGCTGTTATGGGGATAATGAATTTCTTCGATTGAATGAAATAATGGTGCGAAGAAAGCTGCAGGTATCTTTCCACACTTTGCAGAATTCAGCTCGAAAATAGATTACGAACTTTCGACCAATTCTTTACGAAATTCATCCAGGACAAAAAAAATATGTATGCCAATTTCAATACACTTTAATGAAGATAGATTTCTTGATGAACTTCTGCAAATTTCTTCAGAAATTATGTAAAAATTTCTTATTATTTTTGAACTTGATTTTTGTGTTTGATACAAAATAAAATTTGGTGGTATTGATTGTTCTTTAATTTGTAACATTCAGGATTACGATGCTTCTATTCGTTTCATATACCCACTTATATTTCCGATATTATATGAAATATCACTGGAAAATATTTTCAAAATTTCTCTTTCATTTTCATCAAAAATCATCATTGCCATTATTTAAAATACTTTTAATACCTTCCAAGTGATATAGAAATATCACAATATAATTGTTAGCGATTTGAAATTTGAATTTATTGCTTTCCAAATTTCAGAGATATGAATGATTGAAACTCTGAAAAACAACGACGTCCAGGAAGTACCAACTTCCCGGACTAGGCCGGGAAATGATAATTTTTCGAAGAAAAAGGGTCCGGGAAGTGGGTACTTCGCAGACGGTTGCCGAAAAAAAATTTCAAATCGGTGAATCGCTCAAGCAGACACAAATCAGTGGAAATATTCTAATTTAAAATTCATATTCATTTCATGGAATGTTGTAGGAGATATCATTCGTGTAGTTCTTCGAATACCAGCAAAAATTCATAGAAGAGTTACACGAAACTACTTCACCAAGTTTGCCCATCAATCCCATCATAGAATTTGTTACAGATACCAGAACCTGAAAACTAGCTCGGAAATTTAAAGGCGTTCAGCTCTTTTTTTGGTAGGTATGAGGCTTACGGCCTCATCAATTAGTCAAATTTATTATACTTTCGGATCAAAATTAAAGACATTGCTCCAAAACATCAGCACTTTTGTCCATAAAAATAGAAGAGATAAATGTTTTGTTATTGCCGAAAGTCAGTACATACGAAAAAAAATTAATTATTGTAAGAAGAAGGTTCCCTCCTTCATTGATTATTGTGAACAATTTCAATCAAGTTATGAATTGAATATTCTTGTTAATATCTCACATAATTTCACATATTAAATGGAAGGAAATCTTTGGAATCATGCTTCCCTATAACACAAGCAAAGGTAAAAAAATTCATATTCTCCTCAACATCTAGCCCAAGACCATACATCAGCCAAGAAGGAATCCTAAAGGTATGCACATCTCACTCCTGAAGAAAAGGCACGTAAACCTTCCCTTGGCACGGGAGCAGAAACTTCCCTAGCCGCTCAGAACGCACCCCAAGATCAAGATGATTTATAACTCTTCGAATTTCGTGCATTCTACAACGTGACTTTAATTTTAAATTGTTTTATTGTTTTTTTCGAACATCTGAGGAGTGCACATAATTTGATCTCGAAATATTTTCTTTTTGATTAATGGCCTCTGTGTGCGCGAAAACGGGACGGCAGGCAGCTTTTCCCAGTTTTCCCCCAGCTGCATTTGGATCCCTTCTTTGTATTCCCCAATTTCTCAGACTTCGAGATTTGAACGGATGACAAATTAGTTTTATTACGGATGGAGAGGCAGACATGCGTGGCATTGAGATGAAATCGTTCGGACTTGCATTTTGAAGATTTATGTCGTTCTGGCA
The DNA here is from genome assembly GCA_013421045.1 of Propylea japonica. Classification (NCBI taxonomy): domain Eukaryota; kingdom Metazoa; phylum Arthropoda; class Insecta; order Coleoptera; family Coccinellidae; genus Propylea; species Propylea japonica. Next base: position 92,385,582 of record CM024241.1, read on the forward strand.
TTCGGACTTTCCCACTCTCATCATATTGAGTATTAGGATCGTTAATCATCGTCTTTAGAGGTCGAGAAATTGATATGATGGAGTATAGGATAGTTATTGAATACTAATCACCGAGGATAGCGGATAGCTGTCTTGAAGGGTTTTCCAATAAGAGGTGTTATTTTGATATTCAAAGAAAAATGCCATTTTTCAATATGAATGATCGGATGTTTATTTCATTATAACGAAGAAACTATGCCGTTAATAGTGGAAAATAACTTCAGGCAAATGACCACCACGACCACGCTTACAAGACCATACCCTTTTAATTAAATTTTCCCTAACCAAATCGCAAAGTGGCTAGACTATGTCCTCGATAGCCTCACGAATTCCAACTTTGAGGTTTTTAATCGACGCTGGGCTATTAGCGTTCTTTCACGTGGCCTCAAAGGAAGAAGTCGCAAGGTGTTAAAGCTCAAGATCTCGGTGGCCAATGTGATCACCTTTTCGAGAGATAACACGGTCCAGAAACTTTTTCCGCAAAAGATCAATGATTTCGTTGCTTGTGTGGTACGTAGCGCCGTCTTGTTGAAAGTAAACGTTGTCCAGATCAATAATATCCAATTTCGGCCATAAAAAATCATTTCTCGATAGCGCAATCCATTCACCGTAACTGTTGCTTCAGCCTCATTTTCGAAAAAGTAAGGTCCAATGACTCCGCCGTACTATTAACCGCACCAAACATTCACACGTTGAGGATAGAGAGGCTTTTCAACAATAATTTTTGAGTTTTCCGCACCCCAGATGCGACAATTTTGCTTGTTGACGAAGCCACCGAGGTGGAAATGGCCTCATCACTAAAGATGATTTTTCGATGGAATTCTGTATCATTTTCATGCATTTCAAATACCCAATCTGCAATGACGCGACGTTGTTAATGATCGGCCGGCTTGAGTTCCTGTGTTAGTTGAACTTTATAAGCCTTAAGAGCCAAATCTTTATGCAAAATACGGTGTGAACGACGAGGAATGGACAAACCTGGGTTTTCTTCAACTTTTTCGGCTACAGCAGCAATATTTTCGTCTGTTCTTGAGCGACGTGTACGGGTTTTTTCTTCACATAACTAACTAGTCCCAACAGCTCGAATTTTTCCATCAATTTCTTTATTGCGCTCCGACAAGGTGTTTCCCGACGACCTAAAAATGTTCGAGTCTGTGCCTTTCACCATTTTTATAGTGAATTTAAATAATTTCAATGCGTTCTTGAAGCGTGTATAGTCCGTTCACGAAAGGTTGAGCCGTCGGTTAGCCATGGAAATTTGGCATATTCCACTGTGTATATTAAAATTTAGGTTATGTTCTTGTCAGATTGATATGCAATGTTGTCAATATTGCATAGCATAGAGTCTTTTAACTCGCAATCTCGTCGAACGAGGCCGGTTACATTCGGCAACGTTGACTTTATTTTACGTTATGACAGCAAATACTGCCAACTTCAGATAAATAAAAAACGCCTACTATGTGCTCAACCTTTCGTGAACGGACTATATGTTTCCACTTTTATTAATGGCGTAGTTTCTACTTGTCAAATGTCAACAAATGACAGTTTCGAACTTGACAACTACTGAAATAGCGTGCTATTCATAATAACACCTCTTATTGGAAAACCCTTTATTACAGGGGTCTTTATGGCTACATAAGCCTTTCGAGAACTGTTAACATGTGAATCTTTCATTCTTTGATCTATTCAATTACGGATATACCCTAGAAGGTCAATGGTGTTGATGAAATCGACAGCCTTCCCAGGAGCCTTGGCTGTTACCTCTTAGGTGTCCAGAACCAGATTGCCCAATGAATTCTTCTTAGGCCAGACAGCTCTGGAAACTTGCATACCACGTTCTCAACTGTTTCTGCTTTTGATCCACAAAGCCCGCAAATCTTAGTGCCCCGTCAGCAGTCCCACCATCTCCCGAAGCTCAGCTCGTGACAGCTTCATAAGCTTTCTGGCATAGTTAGGTAGGTGAAATCATCTCAAATTTTTCGGACTGTGTAAGTCCCGGGGCTGGTGCTCTAGACCAGTGATCCGCCTGTGGTCCGCGAATGGTTTCCATGTGGTCCGCGAGATGAACAGTCATAAAATAATCAATTTAAGTCTTGATATGCTAAGTGAAAAAGCTTTGGAACTTCTTCTTCCTTTTCATTCCACTTATCTCTGTGAGGCAGCATTGCATCATGTGCATCAACAATAAACACAGAAATAGGTTGCTTAATTTGAATGCTTGAGGATGGCGTTAACTTTCAAGCCAAGTATTGAGAAACTTTCGAGTGGGAAGCAAGACCAAGAAAGTCATTAACGTCTTAATTTGGAGCTATCAATGACTTTTTATTTTGTTTTTTTTATTTCCTTTTTCTTTCTCTATGTATTTTCTTTTTTTCATTTTGTTTATAATGTATTCATTAGTAAAACCTCAGTGTTCATTTCATTTCACCTATTATTGGGAAATATTAAAAAAAACATCTAAGTGGTCTGCCAAGAAATCTGAAAGGCACAAGTGGTCTTCAGTGGAGAAAAGGTTGAGAACCACTGATATAGAGGGTTATTCTGTTGTTCTAAAGAGTCCAAATTGTAGATTCAGAAGTGAATTGTATCAAATCAATGATTGCTGCATTTAGATTTCTAGAAGAACTTTTTAGGTTTTTACTCCCAGTCTCTGAAACAGAAATAATCAAAAAAATTTTTATTTAAGATGAAATTCCCCTGCCTTAGTCCTTGCACTAATTTGTCAGGAGCAAATTAGTTCTGAAAAAAATTGTTGCCTAACAGTAAAACTAAAAAAGGAAATAAATGAAAAGGATTATGTAACGTTTTGGTGTCTATATCAAATTCCTTCTTAAGACAAACTTGTAAAAACTTTGGAGTCGTGTATTTTTCTTAATTAGAAATTTTCAATTATTTATGTTTCAGAGATTGTGAGTGAAAACCTGAAAAGTATAGAATGAAACCAATAGCTCTCAGGATATTTAAATTCAACTCATAGTTTTGTCAATACGAATAAGCATGTAAAAGACTTCACTGCAGGGCTTCAATCTTTTTCATTTCACAATAAAGCGATATACCTATTAGAACAAATTTTCTTCAGCCTGATATTAAACGAACTTAATCATATTTATCTTCCCATACGAAAATCGAGCATATTTTCCCTTTGTTCCATGAATTAACCATTAAATCAGCGTTTCCCAACCTGTGGGCCGCGACCCCCTTGGGGGGCGCGAATGAATTCAAGGGGGGGCGCCGACAACTCGTCCCTGCCCCAAAAGGTTCTGGCATGGCTCGAATTAGAACCACTCAACTAACTCAAGGGGGGCGCGAAATTTGAGATTGAAAATTGGGCCGCGAGTATGGAAAGGTTGGGAAACGCTGCATTAAATAACAACGTTGTCATCTGCAACAAAGCAGGGAAAATATAACGGAGTAAAGAGCAGCGGTATTCCCTTTAATCCCTGTATTCTTAACGGGATAACATTACCCATTCCAATCTACCCCAGTTAAAGTTTCTCAAACTCCATTTTCATAATTTATGAAACCAGACTCTTCGGTCTTTTCCTCTATGATTATGTTGTCTCAGTTAATTGAAGCAGAGATTATCTTCGAGATGTGTTTATAACATGCAAATTAGGTTATGAAATTTCATTTAGTACCGAATATTTATTATACTCCGTGATGCCCTAAAAGCCTTCGTAGGCTTATAAGATTTTGGAAATGGCTTCCTGTCGGCTTTCCATAATCTTCGTCGTTTTTGGAAGAATTTACCGGGTTATTTCATATCATTTGACAGTGCCCTGTTTTCGCCTAGGCCAAAATAGGCCATGGCCTAGCGGCGGCAAATTTTCGGTCAATAAAAAAAATTCTTCAACTCCTCAACGAAAATTAAGAAATAGCCATCTTCGAAAATTTCGCACATTTGATTTGATAAAGTGAGAGAAGCAATACAGAAAGTTGATATTGGTATAGATGAAGTAGTTTTGTTTTATGAGTCATTGGTGGATTACATCGTAGATTTGAGAGATCAATTTGATCGATTTGAGGAGAGAGCGAAGATCATTTCTGGATTCGAGAAAGAAGAGCCACAACAAGAACTGTTCCGGCTGATGAAACTCGAGTGGGACATACTGTTTTAAGTGGGAGGAAAAACTTCAGAGTAGGGGCTTATCTTGTTATAATTGACTATCTGACAAGAGAACTGAATGAGCGTAAAAATTTGCTGCGAAGTTCTACTTTCTGTTAAAATTGCAATTGATTAGTTCTGAAGAATTAGGAGTAGCGGTTACTAATCTCATCTCTAGTTTTCTGACGATTTAGACTTCACGATAAATGTTTGCACTTCAAATCCTCTTAACTCAGTTAGAACAACCTCCAAAAACTCTACACGAGATGAGTACCTTCATTAGACGTGCAAGTGTTTCCCCATATCGATATCACAAAAAGAATGGTTTTATGCACTTTTTCAACAAACTGTTCAGCAGAGAGGTCGTTTTTAGCATTGAAGCGAATTTTATCATATTTGCGATCTAGCATGTCTCAAGAGAGTTTGAATTATCTGGCTGGCCGTTTTGTACATTGGATCTGAGTTGTTGAATAAATTAGACTTCGAAGTAGTGTTTCAAATTTGCGGAAAAGAAAGCAAGAAGAAAACCATTATTAGTTTGATAATGAAAACTGTAATTTTTTACTATGAAATATACCTACTCTCTGAAACATTAGATTGTTTTATTCCCAGATAGAAAATTATCAATTATCAATTGTTTATTTTTTTAAAATCTCTTTACTCAGAGGGGCGGCAGATTGTTTTTGGCCTAGGGGAAAAAAGAGTTGATTTTGGCCCTGTCATTTGACCCCCTTCTTTAAAGCCGGTCCCAGACAATGCGTGTATTTGACGAATGTTCGGCATTGGCGATGCTTCGCATAGCGTGTGGGCCATAGTAATCGGGCCGAAGTTGAGCTCCCACACACTACGCGAAGCGCCGCCAATGCCGAACATTCGTCAAATGCACGCATTGTCTGGGACCGGCTTAAGTATGTTACTGACGGAGAGTTGAAATTAATAAAACTCATATACTGTAAACACAACTTTCGTGCCGATTTTTATTTATTTTTCAGTTCAAACTAACAATTCTATGGATATGTATTCATTTTTCTTTTATTAACATCAACCTCAATATCTCAGACATAACGAAACCGATCGAAATGAAATTTTGCGGCGACACGCAAATACTTATAAGAAGTTACATACGAAATTTTGAATTGTTAAAAAAACCATAAAAAAACTAATATAGCATATTACATAATAATAGTTATAATACATCCGATTCGAGTGGAATTTATGTTAAGGGTGATAATTCTCATACTGAATGTTCGTGCAAAATTTTAGGAATAATATAACCAGAACAATTGAATTTTACTTTTTTTCCAATTATCTATATTTTTGAATACCTAATTCAGAGTTTGTTGATACGATCGAGGTGAAATTATGCAGTAAAATGTTCAATACTGATTCAAATCAGTACGCAAAAATTTGTGAAAATTTCGTTAATGCAATTAAAGAAAAGTCTATCGCAATATCGAAAAAGAATCTGATATTCCCATATAAAATTTTCCATCGAAATGCATATTTTTAAAAGGATTGTGAAATCAGATCCATAGAAATTTGATATTTTTAGTTATCGATTTATTAAATCTTTAGTTTTTCGAATAGTTTTCAATATAAGTATAGTCCGTTCACGAAAGGTTGAGCAGTCGGTTGGCCATGATAGTTTGACATATTCCACTGTGTATATTAAAATTTTAGGTTATGATGTTTATTTTCTTGTCAGATTGATACGCAATGTTGTCAATATTGCATAGAGTAGTCTGATAACTCGCAAGCTCGTCGGACGAGGCTGGGTACATTCGGCAACATTGAATTTATTTTACGTTATGACAGCAAATACTGCCAACTTCAGATAAATAAAGAAACGCCTACTATGTGCTCAACCTTTCGTGAACGGAGTATACACATAATTTAGATCGCGCTGAGATTTTGCATTCATATACATATTTACTATCAATCTCAAGTCCTATACAATTTTTTGTGGTGATAGCCTTATTGCTCCACCAGTTAACGAGAGCTCGAAAGCACCTGCTCATGGTTTTCCTTAATTTATTTTCTTTTATTTCCCCTGAACTATTCATTATTCAATTGACTCGATCAAACTGTTGACTTCAAAACAATTTTCTTCTAGTTCTTTCAAACCGCACCCTCCAAATTAGCAGATTCAGCTTTCAGCTTCATCATTTTAGAAGCTTATATTGAAGGGGACTACCGACTTAAAAAATTATGCAATTCATTATTCATTCCGGCTGTTCAAATGGAAATTACGAAAGTTTGAAATATCGAGTTTTGGAAAAAATGCCTTTTGACAGATGAAATTCTAAACGCTTGCAGATATCGATACGATTCAGCTTGAGATTAAACGCATAGCAAAAAACCATCCATTCTTCCGCTTTTTCTCTCCGAAAAAAACGTCCTTTATACCTCAAATTGAGTCTGTTATCAAGCCAAGTGGAAAATCATGCGTTCACCTAATCCAATCTGAGTTATCTTTGCAGGACCTCTTCCCAAGCGAGAGAACAACACAATCGGCTTCATCCTGCGTCATCTGTCCAAGACATCCCCAAGCTTATCACAAAGCCCACATACAGGTTACTAGATAACGATGTCAAAACTGCGTGGATCAATCCCAGGCTCATCTCAAAGGTAGGTTGGCTGCACTGAGCCATGTTGCTGAATTAATTGGACAATCAGATGAAGTGGATAGTTCTGAGTGTTCTGACCAGATGTATATGATAATATTCATATTGTTCGATCGATAGGAACTATAAATTTGCTATTGATTTTGATAGAGTACAGACTGAAAAAGACTATGCAATTAATTTTTCAAACAGAAATGATGAAAGTTTGTAATATCGAGTTTTGGGCAAAATGTCATTTGAATAGTGAAATTCTAAACGCTTGCGAAAATCAATTCGATAGTATTTTTTTCAGATTCAGCTACCTCGAAAAGATATAAAAATTTACCAAATTCAATAAAGTCCGCCATAAATTTTAAATAAATTCAGTTTATAGAGTTTGCATTTTAATTTTCGAGTACCGTACGCAAGAGATGGATGCGTTTTCAACTTCAATCGATTCATTAGAGCGAGCTCAACAATTATCAATAATGATCGTTCTAGTAGATCCTAAAGAATTTTTGCAAAATGCTGAAATATAGTGTTTAGGGGGGTCAACCCCTTAGCCATTTTTCAACCGAATTTTCAGAATTTTAGATGATCATTTTATGTGCTCATATGGAAGGAGACTATGAATAGAAAAAAATATTTTCTATTCCGACTGTTTGAACGGAAATTATGAAAGTTTGAATTATCGTGTTTTTGGAAAAATGCCATTTGAACAGTGAAATTCTAAACGCTTGCAGATATCGATTCGAAAACATTTTTTCTGATTAAGCTACGTCGAAAACCTATAAAAGATACCAAGGTCAATAAAGTCCGTCATAGTTTTCAAATAAATTCAGTTTATAGATTTTGCATTTTTCATTTTCGAGTTGCGTTCGAGAGCTTCTGCGTAATGCAATTCGCTTCGGATCGATGAATTTTCAACGTTAATCGATTCATGAGACCGAGCTCTATAATTATCAGTAGTAACGGTTTCTGTAGATCCGACAGAATTTTCGAAAAATACTGAAATATAGCGTTTTAGGGGGGGGGTCAAATCCTTGGACATTTTACGTCCAAATTTCAAAATTTTAGATAATCATGAGGGCCTTTTATTGAAGGCGACTACAGCCTGAAAAAGAATATGCAATTAATTTTTCATTCCGGCTGTTCAAACAGAAATTATGAAAGTTTGAAATATTGATTTTTGGAAAAAATGTCATTTGAATGGTGAAATTCTAAACGCTTGCAGATATCGATTCAAAAGTATTTTTTTCTGATTCAGCTACCTCGAAAATCTATAAAAATATACCAAATCCAACACAGTGTGCCATATTTTTTAAATAAATTTTTGTTTACAGAATTTGCATTTTTCATTTTCGAGTTGCGTGCGAGGGTGTCTGCGTAATGCAGTTGCTTCGGATCGAGGAATTTTCAAAGTCAATCCATTCATTAGATCGAGCTTAACAATTATCAGTAATGATCGTTTTTGTAGATCCTACAGAATTTTTGCCAAATGCTGAAATATAGCGTTTTAGGGGGGGTCAACCCCTTAGCCATTTTTGGTCAAAAATTTCAAAATTTTAGATGATCATTCAAGGTGCTTATATTGAAGGACACACAGACCGAAAAAAGTATGAGATTCATATGGGATTTTGGCAGTCCATCATTCATCAGCCTCCATATCCATATTATAGAGGCAGCATATAACCTAGGAACGGCCCTGCTGCCTTTCTGAATGTCGTGCAATAAGGTCCTTGTTTGCGCAGAAAAGCATTATGTCAATTCAAATATTGTATTGAATAGGTAGAGGTGAAAGCATATTGTAATGAAATCATTTATTGAAGGAACCTCATCTTTTTCCATATGATATCATCATCGCATAATTCTAGAAAACCTGGGCGTTAAACGTTCAAGTCTTCCAAGCACTTCTTGATCTGCTCCAAGCAGTCCATGGTCTTTTCAACATCACTTCCTCTTTTAGCACTTTTGAAAAGAAGTTTATTTCCAGGTAAACTGTCAGGAAAACCATGCTTAATTTTTGCATTTACATTTGTACTTGTCGGATATGGCACATCTACAGTTCTCGGTTTGTCCAGGTCATACTTGGAAAAGTACCTCGACCCAAAACCATCACCTTTCAAATGCTCAAAACTATGTCTAGGGGTAGAAATATCAGATAGTTTGTGTTCTGAACTCGAAGCACTGGCGTGGTTACTCAGTGAATCGAAACGTTTGAAGGCCCCACGTTCTGTTTCACCCAAAACGTTTGAAGTCTTCTTCGTCAAATTCATGCACGAAGACAGTCGAGATCTTTGTTCATCCTGGTTCAATCTTTCTGGTATATTCTGGGTTAAAGAATGAACGCTAGTCACAGCGAAAGGATCTCTCGGATTCTTCAACCACAAGTCCTGGTATCTTGTGCTGCCATCTCTAGCGAAAGTCTCGAAAGTAGAGGTCCCGTAAGTCTTTCCAATAAGGGAATATTTATCCTCTAACATAGCTCTTGTTACTGCTTCCTCGTTTCCCAGTATTCCATCGAGTTTTTTCTGGAATCGGTGGCTGTTAGAAGGTGATTTATCAAAAGCAGATGACGTAGTGGCACCCAATGCATCATCTGCGGGTTTTTCGCTGATGCTGTGCGATTTTAATAGTGCATCGAACATTTTATGTCGATTTTAAAACGTGAATTTAAATAGGATTAGTCATTCCGAAATATGAACTTAAGAATTGACGTGACACTTTCTAAATGGGAAACGTCATCGTGGTTGATTGATAAATGAATGATTTTTGTTTACTGACTAATATTATTTTTGTTGACGGAAGATTTACGAATGTTATTATTGGTACTTCTCATATTTTCAACGATGTCACATGGTGAACGTGATATGAAAGATTAATATTTCTTGCCAAGGAGTGATCATCATCTTGTAGGATAACCCAGAAGTCAATTCAATGCGAAAAAATTCCGAACTCTCTGTGCACTGATCATGGGTAGGGTATAAGAGGTTCAGTTGGTGACACCCTGATAGTGATTGACACTGTGCACATATACACTGATGCGATAAACTATTGGTGCAATCTAAGGTTATTTCATCTGTCTCTACCTATTTCAGAATGTATATTTCTATTTGGGTCAGTTCACTTTCCTCGGGTTATCATCATCTGAAAACGGTATCATTAGATATTTGCATGGACCTATAATACTAAATTATAAATCTATGGATATTTGGCGTGAGATTTTGCAGTAGTGTCAATAAGTGTCATGATAGAGTTTACTTAAGGATAGTGACTGCATACAATTGCATATATTTTCCGATTTTTTCATCGTTAGAAATTTTCTATTGTTTGGAAGGTTCCAAGAAATATTCAATTGGTGTGAGTAAACCTTTCAATGATTAATATAAAAATATATATAATATATAATAAAGTCTAAACCATAGGTCAATAACAGTGTGAATAAAGTCACATCCAACAGTGATTGTCATAGGCTTCAACCTTAATATATAAATCATTGAAGGATGTACTTCCATCAATTAAATATTCCTTGGAACCTTCCAACCAATAGAAAACTCCTAACAAATATGAAACAGAACAAAATCGGAAAATATACTCAATTATACTCCGTTCACGAAAGGTTGAGCCGTCGGTTGGCCATGGAAATTTGGCATTTTCCACTGTGTATATTAAAATTTTAGGTTATAATCTTTATTTTCTTGTCAGATTGATACGTAATGTTGTCAATATTGCATAGAGTTCTCTGAGGCCGAGTACATTCGGCAACGTTGACTTTATTTTACTTTATGACAGTAAATACTGCCAACTTCAGATAAATAAAGAAACGCCTACTATGCGCTCAACCTTTCGTGAACGGACTGTATGTGTAGTCTGTATCCTTAAGTGAACATATACACTTATTGACACTACTGCAAATCTCGCGCCAAATATCTAATGATGCCGTTTTAAGAACGATAACCTGAGAATGCAAATAGAAATAAAATATTCTTAAATATGCGGACACAGATGAAAATCCTTGATAGCACCAATAAGTTCATTACATCGGTATATATGTGAAGATCACCAATACTTTTTATTATTTCTTTGTTTATATGGAATAAAATGGTCTTAACCTTCTTATTCCTCTATTATTTTTAGTACGAATGCCTCAATGACCCATATAATGAAAATATTCGTGTGACAGAAAGCAGGATGATATGATAACCAGAATTGATGCAAAAGTGTGATGAAATTATGTTAATGACTATCATACTGGGTGTTAATTACTATCGAAGTACGTCAATGACTACCAAATATGTAATTTCGAATAAATTGGTGTCTCCTCGAATATTCAATCGATATTCATTTAAATTTTGAAGGTAATGTAATAGCAAAATAGAATTCTGAATGAGCTAGTTTAACAAAGGAAGTATCAAAAAAAATAAGTATCTCTCAATGTTTTTTGCCTATAGATCGAATTACGTAGACATCGTACAGAATTAATAAACGGGTAGTAAACAACGGAGTCGATGCTTTTACAGTACGTACCTTCATTTCATTTGTTCATCTTCAAGCTAAACATATTTTACTGTAAAGATGTAATCTCACAATCAATTCGATTCCTATTAAGCTGCAAATGGACTTTTGACATCAAATGCGACCTTCCAAGATGATCCTGATGGCACGAAGCAATTTATCGAAGAATACGAGCGCTTAAAACAAGTGCCAACAGCTTATGGTTAACTGTTAAATCTTTCCATTTGAGATGGTAAGATTTGATTGCTTGATGATTGCTTTAATATATTGTTTAATTATGAAACTCATAAATTATTGATGAGATGTCGGGTTCATTTAGGAGGCTGTAAGGATGTGGGAATATTTTCTTCTCAGTTTATTGAAGAAATAATTTTTGAAAAGACAACATCAGAAAAAATAATTTTTCACTTTTGATCATCAACCAATATTCGCGAGACATGAGAAATTTATTTCTCAGTTCTCACAATAGAGTTTGACAAACTACAATGCGTATTCATGCTAATGTTGGCAATGGTAATAAAATAATGTAGTACCTATATAATTTTATGATTTGGAGAGTTCTACTTGTGAGAACCAGCTGAATATGTTTTTGACAATCTTTGGCGATTGGTTTGATTCATTGAGTCCAGAAAACACGAGTTTTGTTCCGGGAATAAATAAAATAGGTTTCTTCACATATTCTTTCAAAATATTGGATTCATGAGATTCGTCGTCTTGAGTTTCTGAAACATTAGAACAATAGTTTTTCTCCTCATTCATCACCAATTCAAAGTGTTCCACAGGTTTTCGATTCGATACAGTGTCTTGTACTTGCTCTATCGGACTGCAGATTTTTTTAACTATTTCTTTTTCCGAAGCAGGAGAAACTACCATTACTGTCTGTTTTTTCAATATTTCCTCTGCAGTTTCAGATTCGGAAGTTTGAAGAAAACAGATATCATAAAAGTTGTGTCGCTTTTTGCTGGAGATCACGAAATCTTGCCAAAAATTTTGATCCATCTTGAAAAGATTAGTTATACGCGTCTAACATTCACCTGAAAAATTTGACAAATGTCACTTTTTGGAAATACAGGTTAATAAAACTTATTATTCGAGATTGACATTATGTTTCAAAACTTCCATATGAACTTTTTATGCAACGAAAAAACACCCATTATTATGACTGTTTCTGGGTCTGAAATATTCGAGCTAAAGGAAAGTGTCGAATGATTATCCTGAAAGCTTTCAAATGATATCATGACCATAATTTTTTACGATAGTAATGTTAATATAATGGATATTATAGGAAAACTAGTCAAATTCGGTCGTTTGCATGCAAAGTATGACATCAGCTTAATGCACCTAATTATAATGCCTAGATTAGACGTGCATTCAGATACCAAGTGGTAGTCACTATAAACTTCTCCTAGAACCAATCTGAACGCATCTTTATTGGTCCATTAAATATGACACAAATGGTCATAGGAGAATTCGAATCTTAATGTGTTGGTTTTTCTTTTCGGCCATTCACGTCATATTTTATTTAATCCACTGAATTGTGGTACTTCGGCTGGGATTATAAATGTTATAGCTTGGGACATCTTCCATATCTTCTGTTGTAGCTTATGTGTTCGTTAAACTTGTAAAACGCATGAAAGAGATATACAAGTTGTAGATACCCGGGTATCCATTTCAAATGCTATTTCAAGCTTCAGAAAATAGTGAAGTTTGTGAATAGAGATAACGAAGATAAGGTATAAATTTGTATAATCAATAAATTGCACATTTGTCGATTATTTTGAAAAATATTGGTAATTCGGGATATGCGCCTGTTCAGAATTGAATCAATGAATCGACGGCCAACCGTAAACACGATAAGTTCCGAAGGGAATAACTTGAGAGCTCGGAATTCTCAAAGTTTGTTTGAACAGGTACTAAGGAGAACCATTATTCTATTCTTATAAATGATGTGTGCAGCAGTTTTCGATTTAATTCTCAATAAAGGAATTCATCAATAAAATTCTCTTCTTTTCTACTTGAGTATTATATTTGGGGTGTTCGGTGATGGACATGAGAGCTGCTTTTTTATTTTTTAACGCTCGTTCTACTTCTATTACGAAATATTGAAAAAAAAATCTTTATATTTCCGAAACAGGATATCCGATTCGAGTGAAATTTTTTTTGTGAATGAAGATTGATATACTGAATCTTCATGCAAAATTTTGTGGCAATTAGTAACAGAACCATGGAAAATGGAATATTGAGAGAAGAATCTTTATATTCACAAAACAGAATATCCGATTTCAGTGAAATTTATTTTGAGAATGAAAACTACTATACTGAATGTTCATGGCAAAATTTCAAGGGGATCATCGGAGCCACAGAATTCAATTTTTGTGATTATTTATTTTTGACATATTTCTTTTTTTGAATAATTTTCAGAATACAATAATGATTGTGCTGAGATTCTGCATTTTATATTTGGTATCAGATCGCCCTTGAGTAGAGTTTCATAAAGCATACTCATTTCATCATTTCATGGGTGCTAGCGCCTTCCCCCAAGTTGAGGCTGGCAAAAATTGCACTCCACTCACTGAGTATGCTTTATGAAACGGCTACAGCTACTCAAGGGCGATCTGATACTCACCCTCACCTTGAGGGATGACTATGAATATGGCCCTTGGGCTCTACTCAAAAAGTATTTCAAATACGCATTTTTTCAATTTTCATTATCAGATAGCCCTGCTAGTATTTCGAGTTTTGAATGCTGTTCCCACATTGTACGTACTTATTTCCAATTCTTCCAATCTTTTCAGATAATCCTTTAATGGTATCACTTGGTTTCACTTCGTGCTGATTCGTTTCAGTTGTTTAAGATTGTTGTTCGCCATTGTGTCTAATTGGTTTGGCCTCAGATTAAAAAGTTAACCTGGAGTTGCCTTCACGCATTTGTTATGCAGTCAAGTAGAACCTGTTTTACGCTCGCACAAACTACCGGCGTTGCGAAATCATGCCTTATGTTTATTCCGTATTGGTATAATTGGTTTACCGCTTCCCTACTCTGATACTTAGGTTTTGCGTTTGTTGCAGATAGTTCTTGCAGTTTGGCAACATTGTCTGTTAGTATTTATTTTCTTGTTGCGATGTGTTTACATTTTCATTTCGATTTGACGTTTATATACTGATCTATTCCAATAATTTGGTGGCAGTTTATTGTTGCTTAAGGCTATTCCGTTGATTATAGCTAGAGAAAAATTACGAAAATGTTGTATTACATTCAGGAATTGAAGAAATGCAAATCTAATCAATTGTTCACTTCACCCCAGTGTGGCAGTGGAATGCTTTCCATGTCAATATAATGCTTGATTGATTGAAATGCAGTACTTCACTCGTAGGGGCATCTTTATGTTTATTTACTATTCTGAGGGTTTTGCCTTCTTTTATTTCCTGATGGACTAGCCATTTGGTTCAAGAATTCCAGAGAAAATTTCTATTTCCTCAATTTCACCATCGAGAATTCCACGTCAACAATGAAATACCTACCAACTCTCGATCTTCTATAGATTACCATTCAAATATAAAATTCAAAAATCTCCAAATCCCACCGGAAGGAAATCAAAAGCGAAATCATCTCACACTCTAAGCGAAGAAAACGATCTAAAAACGCGAATAAATCTTTTCAGAATCAAATTAACCCACCCAATTTCAGAATGAGAGGCATTATCTCAACCTGATTAGGGGAGATATAAAATTTGCCGTTATTGGCAGACGAAATGGAAAAACAAAGGGTCTAACGATCTGGGACTCAGTGACAAAGGCTCCGAGTTAAACTTTTATAGCCGCAACTAAATGGACTTTCGTGTCCTTACGTATTGTCATCGGGAATTGATGTGTCTGGGAGTCAGGCAGAAAATAACAGATATACTCATTTTGTGGCGGAAGAAGCCGATACCGAAAGTGTGCACTTATTCTGTTTTGGTTTTGGGAAATGAAATATTTATAGTGGGGCATTTTATTTTTCGCTAGAATGGAGAAAATTGATATCTGTTGCTTTTTTGTCGTCGTTCTGGGCTAGTAATTTATAATTATAGTGATAGTAACTTATTTACTAATTGTCTGAGTGAATGTAATCTCAAGTTGTAAAGAAAAAAATGTTTAAACTCTAAAATTGAGTTATGGACAGAATGTAATGAACCCAGCCACAGCTACTCAAGCGAGATCTGACACTCACTCTCACCCTCACCTTGAGGGATGCCGCAGTTGAGTTACCGACAGTAGCAAGGGCGTTCCATGAAATATGACCATTCAAAATTTTTGTTTTTCAATATCAAACAAAACCCATCGAAATGAAATGTTGCGGCCACATGCAAGATCCCCCAAAGTGAGAATTATGCGAAATTTTCTGGCCATAGTGGTAACAGAACCATAGAAAACTTAATTATTGAAAATATGAATCTTCATATTTCCTTTACAAGATATCCGATTCGAGTGAAATTTATTTAGTGAATGAAGATTGACATACTGAAAGTTCATGCTAAATTTCAAGAAGATCGCATCATCAGAACCATAGAATTTAGTTTTTGAATAATTTCCAGAATATAATTCTGATTTTAATAAGATTTTGCATTGCGCTCGGAAGCACCTGCTCAGAGGTTTTTTCGAAATTTCTCATTTAAAACAGTTCACAAAAGTAAAATAATCTATTTCTGCTCTCAACCAGATTGTCAATCTCATCACCGATACAATTTCCATCCATTTCAATCTTCTTATTGCCCACTTGACCAATTATATAGATCTACATTATCCCTCCATATTGGGTTAAGCAAACGCATCAGCGCTAATGAATATCGGCAATCCACACCTACTAATCGAATCCGTCCTCCTCATAATAAATTTATCTATTGAAAGAATCGTCCGTTGCCACTTTTACTGTAATCACGATTTAGGTCTCATTACTCGATTATACGTCTGGCGAGGGGGAGGGGTGTTGCTGAGGATCCATTAGACGGCCTTCTTGATTAAGATATAAATCATCTTGGTGCCAGGTCGCATTCCTACGATAACTTGATCGCAAGTGAATTGTGTGAATGCTGCGTATTGAAATACTGGTCGTGTGTTGGTTGCACTGGCTACGATTGGAAGCAGTTCTCACGGTTGCTTTTCTGAATTTTTCTGGTCTGGTTTGTGGTTTGTTAGTGTGTGAAAATTTTAGAACGGCTGGGAATGGTATATTCTCTGCTACAGGTTATATCGGTGGAGTTCCCGAGAATGCCTATTCCCGAATAATTCCAGAAAATAGTAATTTACGTAACTTGTTCTGAAAATGTTTTTTTTTTGTATGAAATAATGAAATTCCGGGGGCCCAGAAAAACTATTTTATCCACGACTATTGTAAAATCAGTTAAT
Source organism: Propylea japonica (assembly GCA_013421045.1). NCBI lineage: Eukaryota > Metazoa > Arthropoda > Insecta > Coleoptera > Coccinellidae > Propylea > Propylea japonica. Next base: position 92,402,229 of record CM024241.1, read on the forward strand.
CACAAGGGAATAATGAGATTATTATTGAAACTATGTAAATCTGTAGGATTTATTGAATAAAGAAAATGGAACGTTCTGACGGAAAAGATTTTTAATGACATTAATTGATTTGACAGATTGTTTTCTGTTCCAAAGTTTGCTATTTGATAAACTTTATCTAACACTTGAGAATAACTTCAACAATTATAAATCACTGCTATCAGATGCTTCATAGATTTAGCTTTGATATAATATTCTTTGAATTGGTATTTCTTCAGTATTCTGAAGTACTCCCACTAACAAATATGGGCCTACCTTGTCAATCGAGGGCCAAATCTACTTTCATTATATCAATTAAGCTTTTTATTACAAAATATACTGTTCTCCAATAATTTCTCATAGTCAACTTGACTTTTCCACGTTTATCATAGAAGGATCTTGTCGTGGTCGCCAAATGTTAAAATCTTCAAGAAATATATTCAGTAGTCGTGGATAAAGTACCTATAGTTTGCTACTCGCGTATAATGGCTATTATTCACTCGGTGAGTTGGGCCCTCCTACGACTCGTGGCCTTCACGCAAATAATAGCTATCGTTGCATAATATACTGTTTTGACTTTGCATACAAAATCTTTTCGGCAATTGGGTAGAATAATACTATCGTTGCTGGTTACCATATTTTCTTTGCGAATTGAGATAAAAATCATGAAAACTTTTGACAGCTAATTCCATATGAACTATCAGCAGTTATTTCATTGCTGTGGTTCCATAATATCAAAAGAAGAAAACTGAAATGTAGAAAATTGAAGGAGGCTGCTTAAAACAATCTGAATTCCAATAAAAAATCCAGCCTATAAACTATCATTTCTTTGTCTTTCATCTTATTTGATCTTGAATTTTGCATATGAAAAAACAAAACAACGGAAACAAAAAAATCACGAGAATTATAAGTGATAGTAGTTGCAACCATGTGCCCCAAATTACAGTCACATCAATACTTTTTCCTGAAATTTATTCGATATTCGAAAAAAGTTGCTCTAAAGCTAGGTGGATTTGTCAAACCTTGTCTGGCTCTCTAACTAGATTTCTCAGAACATCAGATGTTCAGGGAATTGTAATATTCTCGTACAATTTTGCTCAATGTACAGCATAACGAACGAAATGGCCGCAGAATCAAAAAGAATTACGTTATTCTCCTCATTGAAAACCCCAGCACCTAAAATAATCCCATACAATAACTAAAGGGTTTTCCAATGAGAGGTGTTATTTTGAATAGCCCGCTATTTCGGTAGGTGTCACGTTTGTAGCTGTCATTTTTTGACATTTGAAAAGTAGAAATTATGCCATAAATAAAAATCGAGATTAAAATTTACTATAAAAATGGTGAAAATTTGGCAGAGACGGTTCGTAAAACTCGAACATTTTTGGGTCGTCGTAAAGCACCTTGTCGGACCGCAATAAAGAAATCGGTGAAAAAATTTGAGCTGTTGAGACAAGTTAGTGATGTGAAGAATAAAACCCGTGCACGTCGCTCAAGAACAGCCGAGAATATTGTTGCTGTAGCCGAAATTGGATAATATTGATCTGGACGACGTTAACGACTGTTTCCGGACCGTGTTATCTCTCGAAGAGGTGATCACAATTGGCCACCGAGATCTTATTATTTAACACCTTGCGACTTCTTTCCAGGGGCCACGTGAAAGAGAAGGTCTATGCCAATAGCCCAGCGTCGATTCAAGACCTCAAAGATGGAATCCGTGAGGCTATCGAGGACATAGGGCAGCCATTTGGTTATGGAAATTATTATTAGAAGGATATATGGTCCTGTAAGCGTGGTCGTGGTGGTCATTTGCCTGATGTTATTTTCCACTATTAACGGCATAGCTTCTTTATAATGAAATAAACATCCAATTATTTATATTGAAAAATGGCATTTTTCTTTGAATATCAAAACTAAACCATTATTGGAAAACCCTTCATAACCTAAAATTTTTTACTTCGTCATTCTTCATCATCAAACAACCCCAGGTGAAATACCCTCAAACGAACTCCTCCCCAAGAAGAAAATATTGTTACAGTCCACCGCTCTTTACATAAGGACCTGACGATATAAATTCGAAAATTGAAGTTTTCTTTTGTGGCCCCTAATCTAATATTCATGTAGGTTCCGCCAAGTTTCCTCTAGACCACCCCTAGGGGGCGACATGTTTTTATTGGGGCTTACCAACACTTGAGCCTCTCTAAGAACTTCGAATTCATCGTCGAGTGAATGCCCATAGGCGATGTTGCCAAACGTGCTCAATAGGGCAGGCATGCATTATGGCCAGGAGCGAACGGGAGTCAAGGATCATTTATTCGTGACAGGAGACTGTGAAATGTCGTGGATTTGGTCGAGTTGCCCGGCTATCGGATCGAGAATTAATTATCTGGGAAGACAGGGGGCTCGTCTGGCAGAAATTGTATCGGGATAGATAGATCCTTCGTTTCCATTATGTATGGTTCGTCCAAGAATTTGCAATCAGTGGGTCGACTGAGGAAGTTTGACAAGTCCATAATATGAGATATTTGACATGTAAGGTAAATCCGGGTTAGATGCCAACCTAACGAAAAACTTTGATCAAAAATGCAATTATGATTTAAAATGATCAAACAGATGCTGAAAACATGAGATATTTATTAGACACAATATTGTTTGTTCAAAAACTTAAAATTCTTATGTTCCTTCTAAAAAAAAGGTAAAAATAAAAACAACTTTTTTGGCCATCTCTCCCGAGAGTAAGGGAGAGTTGCCCTGTAGTTTGGGTGAGCCGCCCCACTCAAGGAAAGCGCTTTATAAAAGAAGAGCAGAAACTTTCATTAGTTTTTTTATTTCAATCTTAAGAAGAAGGATTAGCCAAACCTCAGATCATGAGAATTTTTTTTACGGCGGTCAAGATTTACAGCCCTTAATTTTTCACGTCCACAAGTGACGCAGTTATAACCATTGTAAACGTCTCGTGGAACCACTAGTCACAACCCAAACATTTTGACCAATCTGCCTTGTTCGTTGTGATATCAATTTTCCCAGCTGATTCTGATCCTTTAGCACAACTTGTAGATGGTGAATTTTTAGGTACCTTTTTTATATGATGGGATTCCATCTTCCGAGAACGAAAAATGTTCTTCTATATTTTTTTTATTTTGGGTTTCGCTTTGTCAAAGTTTCATTTCCTGATCAATTTTAGGAGAACTTGTACCAGGCTTATAACTTTCAGCTATTTTGAAGGAGTTTTTTTTTGGTGGAGTACCATTGTACCTTTTCGTACAAGGAACCAGTTCGGCGCTGACATCATCTGAGTTTTTAAGTTGGGACATATTATCCGAAATTTTATTATTCACTCATTAAGAAATATTCCCTCAATTAAACAGCAAGGGCGAGACTCATCAGATATATCATCAACATTTGCAAAATATAGAAATGAATCTAGGGCGTCTATCCCGTATATTTTTCAGGCCATCTATCCTCTTTTTACGGGAGAGATGCCCCAGTATATCAAAATTGACCCAAAAAGATTCCTCTACTATTTTCTAACCTACAATGCATTTTTGCCAATCATGTTGATATTTTGTTTAGTATTTAGATAACATTGTGGTTACTTTATTTTAATTTTAGTACTTTATTGAGAAATTAATAGGCAATGCCTTTTCTCTTATTTCTGTTATAATAATAATAATAATATATTATTTTCACTGTGATATGTTCACACCTAAATTAGATCATAGGAGCAAGTCACCAACAGTTTCCTGTTTTTCTTGAATATTTCGGGATTAAAAATTTTTGTGGTATTATTTCCTATGACTTTCGCAAAACGAAGAACAAGTAAACAACGACCATGCACGTGGCGTCAACTAACGATTAGGTCCGAAGTTATGCTTATCGGGGCATCTGTACCGGTGGGGCATCTAACCCGGAATTACCTTATATAAAGTTGAATCGATGATAGCTGTCTTCGCTTTGCACACTGTTTTCATTGGCCGTTTTTCCAGATTTTTTTCCATACTGATAATTTTTATGTTTGACTCAGCAACTTGCTGATAGCAGAGCCCTCATTACAAAATATTGACATCTAAATTTAAACTTTTTTTCTGCTGTAAAATTCGAGTTGTTATCGTTGCGCATACAATTTGAGGTCGCCTATGAATTTATGATTTATAACAGTCATTATTATCCACCTAAGTCCCTGGTATCTTGTTCTTTGATTGTTTCAGCACAACTCTGCCTCAGAGCATTTTGCTTCATCATTTTTTATTTTAAGTTTGCCAGAAGTTTTATATCATTGAATTAAATATTTAGGAAAAATACGGCTGCTTAAATCTACAGGAGATGACAGCAGTATTGTGGGTCTGTAGACAGTTTCGTGTGATGTTCAGAAAGATCAACACGTGGAGAGTTTGATTGATTCTGTTAGCTTCAGAGCAGCTTTTTGAATATCGAACAAATTTCAAGGAATACTTCGAATGGGACTGTATTTTGTCACATAGTTGATATTCATATTACTTATTACCTTTTTTTTGGTTTTTTGTTTCTGTTGTTGTATTTTTTCCGATGCAATTTCAAGTTGACAAATCTAATGGGGTTCACTGAAAAAAGCTTACGATATTACTACACTTATACAGGCTGACCGAGGTTTCTACTGCGGTGTTTACCCGCTTGCTTTATACACAGAAATCACAATCACAATGTGTTTCTGAATTATTGCGAAAGATTTAAGTGGATTATTCCTCAGAATATTTTATAAAAGAAAGTTCCCATAAATGTATTTTCGGAAATGCATTGTTTCGAAAATACAGGGTGTTGAAGTTTTACTTAAAAGCTGACTGAATAAGAGGTATGCCACTGAGATATTTTAAACTAACAATTATTTTTTAATTCTTCGTTCAATTTGTGATGAAAAAATTTCTTCATCTTTCTTTTGTGTGGAGTGCCGTTTTTCTCTCAAGAAAATAAAACATCTTAACGCGTGCTTGCCGTTACTTTAACACATTATGAAGTAAAGAACCTACGTCTAGATGTTTTATTTTTTTAAATAAAAACGGAGCCCCGCACAAAAAAAACGCTCGAGAGATTTTTCATCATAAATTAAACGATTTATTCAAAAATAATTATAAGTTCAAAAAATCTCAGTGGCGCACCACTTTTTCAGTCAGTTTTTAAGTAAAACTTCAAAACCGTGTATCTTGGAGACAATGCATTTCCGGAACTACATTTATGGGAACTTTCTTTCATAAAATAGTCTGAGGAATCATTTCCTTAAATCTTTTGTATCAATTTAGAACACCCTGTATGGTACCGCGTTTGAATTTTTTATCAGAATTATTTCATAATTTTTGCTCCGAGCGCTCAATTTTCAGTTACTCATAAAAACAAAAATACATTCACCTGTCAATATTTTATATTTGGCGTGAATGAAGACACTTAAAAAAAATACAAGATATGCGTTGCTCAGATTGTATTTTCCTTGTTGTTTGCCACCGAAGCAATAAAATGGTGAATATTTATCGGTTATGAATATTTTTCTCGTTGACTAGAAAGCAAGTCGGGAGTAATTTTATAGGGTAGGCATTTCGCGCCTATGAAAGTTTATCACCTCTTTTATATTTGTCTCGTTTTTTCATCCAGGGGTGTCCTTAGAGCTTTTTTCAACAGTCATTTTCGTTTCGAGTAGAGCAACCTGAAATATGGTGATACATATTTATGTTATAACATTTTCAGATAACTTATTTGATTCATTTCCCTATTCTCCGTGCAAAATATACCTTCAATTGAACTTTCATTGCTTCGACAACTAGTGTCATTAAAAGCTGTAATTTCGGTTATAAAGTAGGGAGTTCTTGTGTATTATTTACTTAAAATGAAATGCTTTAATCATACGGGAACATTTGCAAAAACATCTATTAAAACTGAGTGTTTTCATGAAATGCCTTGCAGATGACTTGGTTTTCCAAATTAGAGCAGGATTGATTTCATACCAACCGAAATATTTAGTTCATATTGTATAATTGGGAGTATTTGCTGTCATAACGTAAAATAAAGTCAAAGTTGCCGAATGTACCCGGCCTCGTCCGACGAGCTTGCTAGTTATCAGAGAACTCTATGCAATATTGACAACATTGCGTATCAATCTGACATGAAAATAAACAACACAACCTAAAATGTCAATATACACAGTGGAATATGCCAAATTTCCATGGCCCACCGACGGCATAACTTTTCGTGAACGGACTATACCTATTTTTGAGTTCCGAAGTACTTTCATACAACAAACAACGACTCTGAATGTGCACAGTTACCTTAAACGCTTTTCCAGAACGTATCTTTCAAATTTATCGCCCTGTGGCAGCAGCAAAGCTACCGACTTCCCAGAGCCAGACCCTGTTCATATTTTAAATCAAGATCATTCGGATATGCGAACAGCTCAAGGCCTTAATCCGTTTTGGCAGGAGGCTGGGGTGTACGTAAAATCATATTTTACACCGCTGTGTGAAGAAATTGATGTTTCGGAATGAAAATAATATCGAGGGGGAGAAGTTTATTGCGGAAATGAGATGGGGCGACTTTCTGTTAGCACGTGAAACGAAAAATAATATTTCGCTCTGCTGATCGTTACCGAGGCTGATCCGTATTGTCAGCGCAATATAAGGGAAGCTGTTTCATTAGCTCGCTGGACGGTGGACCAAGGAATCAGATACTTTTGGAGATAGACGTGTATTTGCGGTTGGATGAACAGGGATGAAGAGTTCTGGATAGTATGTGGAAAGGGTTGACTTTCATATTTTACTGCATATGTACTGCGCCAGAATTTTTGAAATCTTTTATGTTTGTTGAAATGTGACACTTTAATTGTCCAGTAATATATTGCAAATTAATTTCATTATATAACTCATGTAATGTACACAGAGGGTTCTAAAACAACGATGGGGACCAGCGCTGCAGTATACAGGCTGAGAACCAAGTGTACACTATCGTTAGGCTCCTATTCGAGTGTTTTCCAGGCAGAAGTACTTGCATAGATGAATACCTGGAAAGAAAATATATGGGGTGTAATCAATCCATTTTGCTATTAAAGCACTGAACTCGTATGTCTTCAGCTCCAAGCTAATATGGGAGTGCCGAAGAGAAGTCACAACTCTTTAGTTTGGGTTTCTAGCCATTCGGGAATCCAATGAAATGATGAGGCTAACACACTAGCCGGAATGTGAGCAGAATCGCCACTTTTTGGTCCAGGTTATTTCTGCAGGGAAAGCAAATGCACCATGAAAAGAGAGTCTTTGGAAAAGGAAAAACTGAAAGAGACGGACTCGTGAAGAATCTTCCGGAAATGAATCATTTCAAAAAGTTTCTTGTGTACTTCAAAACTGCTAGGTCCAAAAGGTGATTTGATCTCAGTAAAGCTATGGTTTCCTAGGCGTTTTATGACGGCGTTAGCAGATGAATTTGCGGTGCCGCTTTTCGACGATCTTTCGCGATCAACGCTCTCTAAGAAACCAACACCATTGGTTTGCACAGACAACGTTTTAGTGACGTCATGTACCGGTATATGTCGGTGGTTAAGTTGCGGCACCGTTTTCCTAGGAAACCCTAGCTTGAGAATTAGTTACGCTTCCTCACCGGCTTTCTAACAAGACATTGTCGCCTTAGGAAGTATATGATAAGAATTGGCTTAACAGAAACTTACAAGTATAGATTTAAAGAGAAAGAAATTCCAGTTAACCTAGTTACAGAATATCTCGTCATTGCAAGACTGCGCAAAGAATTGGTATCTGAAATTTGAGGAAATTTGATTTCATACAAGATGGATTCAAAATTGATTACCGAAGAATACGTATTTTCACACTTTTGGACCAGATGTTATTCGGGGTGAAATTACTTTCAGGCTAGGATTTTTTATTAGAGCGCTCAAAGAAGTCGTTTAATACCACTTCAGACTCCGTATTCCAAACTAACGGATATTTGGGCAAAACTGGAGCAAGCATTTCTCTGAGGAACAAGCGTGCAAACAAAATCTCAAATATCAGCACTGTTAGTTTAACAAACGCACTGTTGTAGTACCTTTTGAAACAAAACAAACCTTATTCTTCTTGAAACTCTTCGTCAGAGGAATTCTGAAAAAATTTCAAAGAAGGACATTTTTGGATCCTCGATTTATTGGGATTCAACATAGAAATTTATCTCTTCTATTATTTTGACCCTACGCTACGACAGACCTTTAGACCTTCTCATGCCATAAAGTTGCTTTTATTCGATGGATAAACTCGGTTATCTCCATTGAAAAGGTGATCATAACCTCAAAGTCATCCCCGGATGAAGACTTTTGATAGCGTAGCTTTCCCACCCCCCTAATCTATGAACATTTAACAGAGCGGAAGAAATGGGCCATTGAGCACTTACCGAGCTCATAGAGCGGGATGTTGCAATATATCATGAAATGGCGCCCCCTTCTGGCCAGCTAATGACGCTTATAGTGGTCTTAGCCGTCTTTACGATAGGCCATTCTTATTAAGTGACGGGGCTGAGTCACATCAAATTCTTTTAAGGCGAGTTATAACAGGATGACGATCCGTGTTTAGGATTTTATCGTGAAAAAATCAATGTTTATGGATACCACGTGACCATTATTGGCAATGACGGTATTGTTTCCACGTGCGATTTTATTTCATTATAATATAACCGTCTATTTGAAATCTAAATCGAAGAATTCATTGATCGTTCATGTTTTGAGGGTGCAACCACTAACTTCGGCGTGTTTAAAAACCTGCGCTGCTGAATTGAAGTTTTGAAAATTTAAAGCCCAACATGCTGCAATACCTATTTACAAGTGAATAGAATGTTGAAGTGATTTCGGAAATTTTTACGACGAAGATACATTTGAACTGGCTAGGTTTTATACTACTCATATAGATCTTTTGTTCCTTTTGTTTTATCACCTACTCATTCATGGAAATCCAAGAAGGTCGGAAATTGTGTTTCACAACGCCTGCAAATCTCATCTATTGATTTTCCCATGAGGTTCAAATGATCTTTGTATCGAAATTTCCCCATCAGCAGTCCCACCATCACCTGAAGCTCAGCTCGTGACAGCTTCAGGAACTTTCTGGTTTGAGTAATTGAAATTATCACGAATTTTTCGAACTTAGTAAGTCCAACTGTTTCTCTAGAGAGTTATTCAACCACCATTGCTTGACCAATGCCTTATATCGGTACTTTCCTAACCCACAAAAAGGCTCAGATCCTGCAGATGCTAACCTTGACGAACTTTTTGCAAGTTCATCGGTTCTCATTCCCTTCAACACCACAATGCCCTGGCACCCATAGTAAAGTCACTTTATTGCCTTTTCGCAGTTGCTTTATGGTGCTGTGGGACTCTTCGATCAGCTGATAACCCTGGCAGTGCGCATTTTGTTTGCTTCACCCCGTCTGAAATTCAAATAGAGTACAGTCTCTATCTATAATTTTTTCGTGAATTCTTCAGCCATAAACACAAGTTGATTATTTTCCACTGTTTTTCAGTAAAAATCATCTTACGAATTCACAAGAACCCATCAAATTCCTCCATTGTCACGTCTCCTACCTAATTTAAATATTAATTTCGCAATATCTCCCTTTCCTGCTGTTCCAGCAAGATGTGATACGTTCGAAACCGAGATCACCTCGAGTTCGTGATTGTATCTTCGATGTTTTCATTACGGTTCGACGTGACGAACGGCGTTGATATTGCTGTGTAACGATTTTTTTCCCTGAGCATATGTCGTGAGTCGGATATTAATAGTGTCTCTTAGCTGTAGCATATGTTGGTCCGCCACTTGTGGATTCCGATCACGTCCTAGCCGATACAATTTTGAATCTACTACTTGCGTTTTCCGACTTTGTTCGCGATGGGAAGTCGCTGTTATTTTCTATGGTTATTGGTTTATCATTGAGAGACGATGAAAGGGTATTCTGAATAGTAGCTAGTTGCGGTTATTCAGTAAGTTCAGTGGTTTTGAAACTAGATATGAACAGTACGACAACAGTCTTCCATCAGACGATAAAAGCAGATAATAGAAGTTTTCCCAGCTGAAAGCCATCAATTTCGACCATTCTGTCTGCCAGTGGCAACTCGAAAGTTTTCTGCTTCCTTGAATGACGAATATCAAAGTTATAGAGAAACAAATACTCTAGAAATCGATTCGTTGGGTTTTAAGAAACACAGTGGAACTTATAACGAAAGCGCTAAATCCGCAAAAAAAATTCGTTATAAGGAAATTTCGTTCTACAGAAAATTTGTTTCTATAGTCGGCAATGTCGCGGTCGACTTCACTGATAAATTTAAGTTTATCATTCAAACTTAAGCACTTCCTTTTAGACATTTTCGCACAACTTTCACACTAGCGTAATGGTTAGATTGAAACCAAACAGCCAAGGCTGTATTTGAAACTGTTTCAGAAGGATCTCTCTGTTAGTTTAAGGTCGGGATTTATTACGCACGTCCGGAAAAATTTCGGAAAAAACTCACCCTTATATCTTCTTACCAATACCCATTCAAAGCGAGATGTTCTTTGAATATTTCGTTAAAGAGGATGTTTTTAACATGAAATTTGGATTCAAGATGCAATGTCTTGTACGAAATTCGTTATACAGAGAAATTCATTTTACAGGCGTTCGTTATAGGGTTCCACTATATATTCAAACCTCATGAAATCCAAAGAATCAGTTTCTAGTGTGACTCTGGTACTCAAGCTATCCTCTGAAGCTCTGAAAGATCAGAAGTACCGCTCGGAACTCAACCATTTGTGAAATCCGGTTTACGTCCCAGCCGATACAGTTTTGAATCAACATCTTGCGTTTTCCGACTTTGACGAAGGAAAGCCGCTGTTATTTTCAATGGCAATATGTTTGTTATTGACAGGATGATGAATAGATATCCTAACTACTAACTGAAGAGTGTTTCACTAAAGCCCGGTTCACATTGGTAGAGTAAATGGTATTTTTTACTAGGTTACGAAAATGCTCCACACTACTCATTTCCGTAAAGTGACTGTATTCATGTTGCTGGTAATTTGAAAACATAGTTCGAACTGAAAATTGGTCGAATCACAAAAAGGAGACTAGGAAATCGCCCTGTTCTCTTCTGCACCGGGCACCGGAGTCTTTTCACATTGGTAGAGTCAACCAGTAGAGTAGAGTAATTTTGTGGAAGTGGAGATGGGTTAGTAGAGGTACCTACTACTACACACGTGCTATCCTCACTTCTCTACAGTACACTATCTTCAATTATCTTCTGCCATAAGCACAATCAGTACACATTATGCTAGTAGGGCAATAGTAGCTACTCTATCACCGAACTATACCATTAACTCTACCAATGTGAATCAGGCTTAAGAGCACACTATTTCAGTGTTGAATAAAACATGATATTCAGTGACATAATCTCGAAATATTTGATGATTTAGAAAAAATAGAAGGAAGAATGAATAAGGTATGAAACATATTATCACGCAAAATGACACCGCAGATTGGCTGCGTACCCTTCTGACTAAATTTTGACCTCGAGACCATAAAGCTCACCATACACTCGTTGTGGATGCACTGCTTTATGATGATTCATGCACTTTCTTAGCCCCATATGCGACAATTTCACAAAAAAAGCGGTTGAGGGGGGCTTCATCACTGGAGAGGATTTGTTTCCACAACCACCAGGTTCTCGTGAATTATCTTCTATGTTCATAATCGACTGATAGAAGTTGTTGAGCCAGTTGGATAGTTTAAGCATGCAGCTGTATATCTTCACAGAAAATTGACCAAAGGGTGCCTGATAAAATTTCCAATTATTATGTCACATTCTCACGAACTGCCGTGATACTAAGCTCCCTTTCCACCGTGTGATGCACTATGTTTTCTAACTAGCCGTATTCAAAGTAGGAAAAGGATAATATCCTAGGGTTTAACGCCTGATCTGCCAAATGTAACTCGAAGATTGCGTGCAGCTCTAAAGAATCATTGTGTGGCTAGGTTTAAAAAAGTATTATTAGGAATCATCAAAGTGCTCCAGCTATCCTGAGAATCTACAAAGAATGAGATGCATTGCTTAAAATATAATAACCTCTAACTTCTCATTATACTGAAGTAAGAGCTTACGATGGGCAGATCATCCATATATTATGAAAGCAACTCAACAACACACATTATGCTTAGAATAGCGAAGGTTCGTTTCCTTACCGTTCAACGTTTTCATTAGGGATAACCTAATGAAAACATCGACTACACAATCACGAACTCGAGGTGATCTCTTGAGTCGCGAGCAGATCACATCTTGGAATAACAGTCGGAGAGAGAGATATTGCAAAATTAATATTTAAATGAGGTGCAAGACGTGACGATGGCAAAATCTGATATCGCGAGGCACATCCATCGCTTCCGGGCCTAGAAAACGCCATCCTGATGGTCGTGCTCCTATAAATTTTAATGTTTCGATGGCGGATGGGAGTCCCGAAGGAAGTTTCGGGATCTCAATTATCCCGAAGACGAATTTTTCATGCCGGATGTTGCTCCTGAGATTCGAAAAGTTGCGTAGAATTTCGAATTTTTAGATCGAGGAATTCTGTTTCAGGATTCAGAAATGAATGCTAGTGGGTGATGTTAGCATGGGGTATGTTCTTTTTTATAATATATGTTGAAGGATTTTACTGAAAAAATATTTCATTCAATCTAGAGAGAAGTAGAAGCTTTTGCGGGCTTTATCATATATGGACCACCATATTTCTGATTTTAATATCTTCTTAGTCTCATTCTATTCATTCACTAGGTAATTCAACTGGCCTCTAATGATCTACATACCTAAAAAATCTTGAAATTATAGTCTCAATAGTTCAACAGAAAAAATTGAATTCATAAAATACTAGAATGATACCAATTAGTTCTCGTAATATTCAAATTCTATATACTTGTAGTTCTCCCATATGAGTAAGGATGCAAGAGCTGACTGGTTTCATGTTCATGAGTAGAAACATGGGTTTTAGATTGCCTCACATCATTTAGAGCTATCGTCATATTGATGAACCCCAATAGGGAAAAACAGGTATCTATAGGTGCTCTGGATGATATTGCACTTTGAGAACGCTTCAGTCAATGCAACAAATGGTAAACATTTCGCTACTTCGTTCGGGGTTCATGCTATGGAAGAAGGTTTTCGTATGGAATAAGAGATGGCGTTTTCAGTATATATAATACAGATTTAGATAGGTATGTAGTCGACTGTTTTGATTATTCGGATTCGGGTTATTTGGGTTGCAGTCTAAATTCAAATAGAATACTCTTGTTTCTTTAGCTCGAGCTTTCGGACTATTTCATTTTTGGTTAATATAAGTTTTTTGAAATTATAGCTGCTCCTGATGAAGGACTGAAATAGTCCGAAAGCTCGAGCTAAAGAAACAAGAGTAGGTATTCTATTTGAATTTAGACTGCAACCCAAATAACCCGAATCCGAATATATATAATACCTTAAACAAGATGTCATTTCGCTAAGTTCCAAGAAATACACGGAAAAAAGTAAATGCTTCTCTTAAACCAATACCTTTCAATTTAAGCTGATGTTAGATTTGTATATCCCCTAGAGGATATCTATTTCAATGAAGAATATCAAATTTTCAAAGCCTCAGCTTTCAATGTAGCAAATGATTTTTTCAATTCAAGGATATTCATATACACCTTCCAACACTAATCTACTACTCAAAATGAATAAAACGAATACATAATTGTAGTATATGGGAAATAGAATGAAGTATAGCATGGATCATGTAGAATATTTGGTAGGATCATATTGAGAATATGATTCATCAAAAGAAAATCATCAACATTACATAGAGAATTTGAAACGCTTATGTTGAGTATATGAATTCTTGAAGTAAATCTTTGTTTTTCTTTGTTTTTTGGCTTATGATTGATTTGAGTATATTGTTGTATCCAAAAGATTCAATGAATCTTGGAATGAGATGATTTTATTTTAATTCAATATAATCAATAATTTGGAAATGAAGATACTAAGCTTAAATACAAATTACTTGATATTTGGGTTGATATTTTGATTACGTTCATTTTGAAATGCTTATAAACTATATATTATTATGCATATTCCCAAAATATTTTCCCCCGAAGGGAAGAATTATTCTATTAACCTTTTCTTTTATTTTCATCTTGAAACTGAAAAGGAAGAGAATGAAATTATTGAGTAGGTTGTATTGTTTTCCATTCAAAAATCCTCGACCTTTGGCTTTATATATTTTTCATTTATAATAAACTTGAAGTTAAGGGTAAACATGTTATGTTGTTGTTGAAGCCGGTGAAACGTTAAACCTCACTTTCGAAACCCTGAAGAAGCAATAAAATTATTGCGAAAGCTTGGTTGATATAAAAGAGTAGTTATTTTAATAATAATATATAAACATGAATTTATGTGCTTTCGGTGTCTATAGCTTCGATAATAAATTTGAAGTTAAGGGTTTAACGACTCATTAATAAAAAAACTACTCTTTTATCTCAACCAAACTTTCGCAATGATTTTATTGCTTCTTCAGGGTTCAAAAGTGAGGTTTAACGTTTCACCGGCTTCAACAACAATAACATACTTACCCTTAACTTCAAATTTATTATAAATAAAAAATATAGCCAAAGGTCAAGGATTTTTGAATGGAAAACAATATCTACATATACCTACTCAATAATTTCATTCTCTTCCTTTTCCGTTTCAAGATGAAAATAAAATAAAAGGTTAATAGAATAATTATTCCTCCCTTCGAGGGAAAATATTTCGAGAATTAGCATAATAATATATAGTTTATTAGCATTTCAGAATGAAATCAACCCAAATATCAAGTTATTTGTACTTAAGCATAGTATCTTCATTTCCAAATGATTAATTATATTGAATTACCTTTGAATAATTGAATAACAGATTCCTAACAACCCTAATCCTTCAGAACATCACCAATGTCCACCTGCGAAGTATTCTGCATTATACCCTAAAAATATGTAAAAAGAATGAACTGAACGTATCAAATTAAAATATTGCTTTTCTCCTCGATAATATCTACACCACTCAACCTGAACGAAATCAAATCAATTTCCACGCGTCCTTTCCTACTTCGGCGGCGAATAGAATGAGAAGATAGCTCTGGACCTGTCCAAAGAATATGCAAGCATTACAAGCGATATACTCCGTTTAAGACTCTAGAGCCCGATTGGATCTCAGATCAGGTGAATCAGAGAAATTTTATCTTCAATCTGAGCTTCCGATCAGAAAAAAATCATTATACTGAACATTCCATATTACATAAAGAAGAATATTCGAGGTTTAATTCGAGTTGAAGTGTTTCATTTTCAAATGAAATAGTTTTCATGTTAAAATATGGGATGTTATGAATCGAATATGTGGAAAACTCAGATTGAGTGAAATAATATACTCAGCATAAGTTGTTATAGCCTCAGACAAAGAGCACGCGATATTTGCCCTGAAAAACATTCATATTCCTGAATTGAGATAATCATTATTAGAATGGAATAATGCCCCAAGTTCGAATAGAAAATATTTATTCAAAGTGAAAATTTATGTTGAGAAAATCAATGTTCACATTTGAGCATTTCAGAATTTTCAATGCGAAACTTTTTTCATCAAATGAGAATAAAAACTCTTAAACCAAAGTTAAATAATAAGAATATTGAAATAATCCTTTTGAGAATTCACTTTTTTCTGTGTACCTTGTATCCTTCAGAATATCCCGTGCTGATGAGTCCTAATAAGGACGAGATGGCCATCCATAGGTGCTCTGATTGATACCACTTCCTTGCATTTTGTCTCGAACGAGGACGAAATTAGCTCCGAAGTATGAGTTTAATATTGGTTGATTTCGATCGATTAATATTATTCTCTGCTTTCACTTTATTTCCTCAATATATACATTCTTTTGAATTGAGAACTAACGAAATACAATACATGAAACAAAAATGTCCCTCAATTAACGATTTTTCTCTTGATATCAGAATTTACCATGGTGCAATCCCGATATCTCCCTGTATTCAATAACCCAAAGCCAAACACCATTTCATAGTTCGAAAATCAAAACATAAAAAGTCTTTTGTTACGCATCGGGAACCATTTCCTCGGCGTTTCTCCCATTGATCTTCAGTTGCGAAAAAAACCCATTGTCTCAAGTCGTCGGCGCCCTTACAGACAGAGCATAGAGGACCCTTGCATCCACTTTCCGCCGGCAAGCCAAAGACGCACCCCAGTGGCATCCCCAACGCAAATTATTACACTTCTGTCCCCTATCAGGAGAGAACTGTCGATAAGTAATATCGAAACAGGGATCGTGTTGATGAAAACATCAAAGAAATAATCACATACCTCGATTTAGCTTAGAGAATTGCGAGTGTCTATGAATGATGCACTCGCCATGAGGTAGACAGAGTGGTTTCCGGTTGTTCCTTTGCTAAAGGGTTTGACTTTTATTGAAAGGAGCAGGGCTTTCTCCTGTTGATGCTTTGTTATCAAAGCACAGAAAAGACTGCATCGGATTCCTTTTCCTCTATAGATAAGGCAAGAGCTTGAATGGAAATAGTGGCGCCCAACGTGGGGCCTTAATTTTTGACTTGCAGTAAAACGCTATGGGGTTTTCAACACCGAAATAACACCCGGTGGTGTCTATATCCATACACAACATTTTTGTGTCAATTCAACACCATAGGTGCAGTGTTCAATTGACACTGTGATGGTGTACATATTTCACACCGGCAGTTGTTGATATTTGTCTACCTATGGTATCAATTTGACTTCCGGAAGGTGCGAAACTATTATTATACTCACTCTTCGGAATAAAATCCTTATAATCAGTATTCTTATTGATAAACATCATTTGTGAATATTTCTTCATTCATTTTTATGAACACCGACATAATATCACTCTTTTCCAATCGATATATCGATTCAAAGAAAAAAACACTGACCTGTTACAAAGATATTGGCGATTCATCGACCCGGTTGCAATAAAGGAACTAATGGCGGAACCGGAGACACGCGTGTTTTTAAACGCTCTCTTGCGGTGGGGTACAGTGTTGTCTCAACCACTTGCGGATTCAATGTTGAACACAAGATGGTGTTAAACATTGACAATGACTTTCGGTCGGTGTTGAACCAGTTTTTCAGATATACCACTGTCTCTGGTGTCAGAGTTAATACCATTCGGCAAATAGTTGTACTACTCTAAGGAGTAAAACTTTACACCGTCAATTTTTCTACTGTGCGTATTTTCAATTCAAGATAATTGCGGATTCTCCCTCTTTTACTGCGAAATTTTTGATTATAAATTTTTTACCGATATTGCCTTATATTTACTAAGGTATTCTCAAATTGCTGGACTCTTCTAGATTCGTCTTATTGTATTACATAGGGATATTGGTGTGTAAGAAGAAAAAAACTTAATTGCACAACATGTTATCTTGGAGAACTCCTCCAATGTATTGACGAACTGAAAATTCTGGACTCCGTCTGTACCGCTGCGACAGATACACATTCACTATAGTCGACGTGATACGGATGTGATGTAAAATCTACTTTTATGTAAACAATCAGCATTATCAAACTACTCTTTCAATTCATCAGAAATTATGTTGCCCCGGTGTCTGTGTTCTAAGGGAAACATATTGCAGAGTAGATTTCGAGGTTAAAGCGCTGCGAGGTCTACTCAGCCACCAATCTAATTTAAGGGTGAGACCTTCAAATTCCGCCGAAAAAATTAGAATGTTAACAGGTCGAATTAAAAGAAGTGGTAACGAAGTAGAGTTCAAACCAGCCATTCCCTCAAGTACCCAATTATCCAAGTACAACTTGAAACATTTTCCACAGCTCAGCAATTCCTCCAGTCCACCCCTGCGGTCCCTACAAGGGCGGTACTTGACTCACTTACCGCACATCCGGCAAATGAGGGTTCGCGCTAGGAGGGTTGCATCCGCTCGATTTTGACTCCTTTAATCTTGTTACAGAAATCACTTTGCATTAAATTTCGCGTCGGTAGAAGGTGCACACCTACCTGCGTATATTGTTCAGGCCGCTTTCCACCAGATATATATGCTTTTTAATCATACGAGTAGAGGTGCACAAAGACCGACTTGTAGTATTTTGAACGGGGGATCTCCTATTCTGTGTGAGAGTGAAGATGATAACCTTTGAAATGTTGTGCGGGATGTCTGCAAGGCTGACTTTGATGGAGTCAAGTGTTCTTTTTTAGGCGAATGGATTAAAGAGGACTTTTAGTTTTGTGAGATCACTGCTGCAGCGGTCTGTGTGTCGGTTCTTGCTTTTAGAGTTGTAATTATTTCTTTTCCAGGAAAATTTTGACAATTTGAAAAAGTCCTTCATAAGAACGAATCTGTAAAGCGGTGACTGGCCGATGTCTGAGCCTGAGTCTGGCGTTGTTTCTGAATAATACCAGAATCCATTTTCCAGATCGTGAAATATAAGAGCCCAAATACGTTTCCTAACATTCAAAGCCTGATGAAGAGACTCAAAAAATGAAATAGCAATCTGTGGATACTCTGGGTTATATTACCGTTTGCATCAAATTCCGCGTCGGTCGAAGGTACATACCCACCGCTTTCCACCAGAGTGCAAGTGAGCAGAAATTCAGAAGACAAAATAACTTCTCAGTGGGTTAAAGCATCAGACTGGTAATGAAACGATTGCAAGTTTGTTTCTGTTCTGGGGAGGAGTCTATACAGCACACAATTGATTCTCCTAACTCGCACAAGCTGAATATCTTTTGAGGGACTCCAAAGAAGCCTAGGAGTGGTCTAAATCGAGCTGGCTTCATCCAACTACATTAAACCTCAGCAAAAAGAGATTGGATCTGTTTGGAAAATGAGGTGAAACCTTCTCATCGAACGTATTTTCTCCTTTGTTTGCAGTTTGTTCAATATTTTGAATTTGCTAAAAGAATAGTCAGTTTTGATGAATAGTGACTGTCATTCTTAGCTCCTTAACCAAAAGGGTTTTCCGAACGATTTCTGGTTTCTCTTCCATTGAAGCTCTTAAAATGAATTAAATTATTTTGTATAACATACCAGATCATCTGGTATTGAAATGTTCACCGATGACGCAATACCACTATTGTCCAAAGACTACTTCCACTTTTCTCTCTGTCACACGAACAAGACCTGACACCTGTCCACAGATTAACATAATAATTCATCATCTAACCAGGCAGTAATACATTCAAAACGTTCTAACCGACCATCGCTATTGATACGTCTCTCACTTGGTAATTCCTGCAAGCCAGCGCCTCAATAAATATTACTCTCAACTATATATGTACGTTCGTTTCTAATGCCACAAGAGGCATAATACACAAATACCACTCGGTCTACATTCACGTGTCACATCTCTCCAAAGGCATCATTTGTTATAGATATATTACTATACGTGCGCACTCTGATTCGAACACTCCCTATGAGCGGACAGAACAGAGAGTAGACAAATCATTCCACAAGGAAGAGAGCCGTTTGCTGGCTATCATGTATTGTGTTGCACTTTTGTGACAACCTGATGGATGTTGCACTTGGCCAACTTGTCGAATGCTGGGTATTCACTTGAGTTATTAGACCAGGAATGAAGATGACTGACCCTCTGGGGTGGAGTATCGATTTGAGGTTGGAATTCGAAGGTTCGTAGGAGTTTTTGTGATCTTTTTCAGCGCTCGTTCTACTTGACGAGTACTTTATCGTTCGGCGCAATTTTCGATTTTTGGGTCGAAAATTCTGTGCGTGGGGCCGTTCGTCCAGCCGTTGACACGATAACTCTCGAAATAATTGTCTTAGAGACTTGAAATTTTCAGGGTAGCTCTGGTTTTTAAATACTGCAATTAAGTTTGTCAACCAGCATAATCGTACAGGATGTTCTATATAATATGGTAATTCAAAATTTTGTTCCTTAATATCTCAGACACAATCTGATACGAAGGAAACGAATCTAGATGAAATTTTTCATCCATGTGCAAGATACTTATAAGAATCTAGTACTGAATGTCTTGATATCTGGGCAATTCATTGTAAGGTGAATAAAACACTATTCCAGATGAATTACTTAGGTTATTTTAAATATATCCTCTACTTGTTTCTAGCGATTAACAGCTAAGGAAGGAACAGTCAAAAATATCATCAAATACGAAAGAAAAATCAACAAATACAATAATAGAGAAAGAAAAACGCAAGCAAGTATGCAAACTAAACGCATAAAAATCATGACTCCATACTGAATGATACCCTGTATCTCAATAGCTGAATGTAGTAGTAATTTCATGAAAACAGTTATCTGGAAAAATTCCACAATATTAAAGTGACCAGGTGAGCTCTTCCTTGTATGGACAACATCAACAACCAACTCACGCCATCAGTCCAAAGTGAAAGGAGTCGAAGAAACATAGTAACAAGAAACCAACACTCATTTGTTCGAGAAAAAAGTGCTCATCTCGGCATGATCTTCTGCATTTCCCAAGTCGCAGCTTGATTCGAAGTTATGAATCACGTAAAAACTGCAAAACAAACGAACCTCGAAGCGGAAATACCGTCAATAAATAAAAACCGACCATTAAACAGGGGGAATAAATCAACGTAATTGAATCACAACAAAAATTACAACTAACTTTAGTAAATTGGTTGGATCGTTTGGAAAACGAGCGGCAAGTTCTTTTTCCCGGTGACACTTTGAGGAATTTGTTTGTGCGGTCGACAACGCTTTCCTTTTTGCGGGTTTCCTGGAAAATGCGGGGTTGAAATTATATGATATATCTGCCAGAGGGGCCGATTTCGAGGAATTATAGGGAGAGGATTGGGTTGTTCAGGTATTGTCGATTATGTTTTTTTATTTTATTAGGTTGGGAAAAGTGAGAATTTGTTTTTAAGTTCCTAGCACCATGTGAGGTTCACTTCAGTTTAGATTATTCTGAATTCTTATTCACTTAAAATTTCCAGAAATTAATTTTCAATTAAATATTCTATACGTCGCGCCATGATGACATACGAGCAAACATAATTGGTGGGGATGACGATTCACAACAGAGTGACCACTTGGTATTATTGTAAACTGTGATTCGACATTCTAGCAATGAAATAAGTGCTAACGCGTACCTCATACTAAACCGCCAATTCTGGTATTTAGACTTTTTTAGCGGTATGTCGAAGATTCAATTAATTTTTCCTCGAAAACCTGTCAACGAAACAAAAAACAGATAATCGATATGATTTTCTGGAGTCCATCATTTCTAAAATGATTTTTTTTCTGAAAATCACCGGAAATGCCCATTGAACAACGAATATTTAAATTTTTTTGGAATTAATCGATTGAAATTTGAAAAATACGGTTTTTTTGGACGAATCGACAAAATTTTAAACTGGTATTCCAGGAAAACTATTTTCGGGCGTGTTGCCTAAAAAACTTTTCTGACAACAGTAAGAAATAGCAATATTGCAGCTTGTTTCCATTATTTTTTTTTGCAAATTGCGATCAAAAAACATGTATCATTCTTATGATCTGTCAGCCTTAGTTTCTCGGATATGGTAATGACTTAACTAAAGAACTTTTTTATACAATGGTAAAAATAAACTGCAACGTGATTTTTCCATTGGTGACGCAAGGGGGTGTTGAGGGGTGGACTGGGCCCCCAATAATTTTGATGACCCCACCTGAAGTCTGGCCTATGCTAAACGACTCTGTATAATTTCATTCATTATGGCCCCCACTGAAAATTGATGGCCCCTAATCGGACGACGCCACTGGATTGCTCCCGGCTCAGTTAGAAAATGACTGATTCCGCAAAGAATCTCGTCCAATTTTGTTGAATTGATCCTTATTCGTCCAAAAAAGTCCATTTTTAAAACCACCCCCTATCACCAAATCCACATTAACGCTCAACATATGCCACCTTCCTCAATAAAATCTCCTCAATCAAACCAAAACGCACAGGGGCCAAGACCCCAAAGACATCAAATTAAATTAAGTAACCCCATTCGCATTCAGACGTGTGGACTGCATCGCACCACATCACGCCACACCCCCGTCCACAGTTTCATCGTGCTGATTGATCCGTCTAGGCGGCCTTGGACAGAGCCACCCCGATCGCTTACTATGCAGAAATTAATTGAATGTCAATGTAGTTTTTCCATACGGATCCGGAATTAGTCAAAATAATCCGCCCACGTGACCGAAGCAATTTGTAAAATGCAAGCGCCGTTTTGCAGCGGTCTGAATCGATTGATTGTTTGAGGGTTGTAGAGTCCGTTTACTATTATGAAGGGGAGTTCCAGTAAAAGCGCAACATTGCAGTGTTGAATGAAACATCGTTTTCTGTAGTTAAAAATTGGAATAATTATTGATTTAGAGAATATAGATTTGATAATAATAGGACTTTTTTAATTGACGCTGAATGACATCCAAACTGATGCAAAATCAGTTGATGCGCCTTCTTAAGGGTTTTCCAATAATAGGTGTTATTTTGAATAGCCCGCCATTTCAGTAGATGCCAGTTTGAATCTGTAATTTTTTGACATTTGACAAATAGAAACTAAGCCATTGATAAATATGGAACGATACACGCTTCAAGAACGCATTGAAAACATTGAAATTCACTATAAAATGGTGAAAATTTGGCAGAGACGGTTCGTAAAACTCGAACATTTTTGGGTCGTTCAGAAGCAAATTAGTGGAAAAATTTGAGCTGTGGGGACAAGTAAGTGATGCGATGAATAAAACTCGTGTACGTCGCTCAAGGACACCCGAGAATATTGGTGCTGTTGCCGAAATTGTTGAAGCAAACCCAGGTTTGTCTATTCTTCGTCGTTATTTGGAACTAGGCATTCCACAAACGTCAATACACCGTATTTTGCATAAAGATTTGGGTCTTGAGGCTCATAAAGTTCAGTTAACACAAGAACTCAAGCCGGCCAATCATCAACAACGTCGGGTCTTTGCCGATTGGGTCCTTGAAATGCATGAAAATGAAGAGGTGATCACAATTGGCCACCGAGATCTTGTGATTTAACACCTTGCGACTTTTTCCTTTGGGGCCACGTGAAAGAGAAGGTCTACGCCAATAGCCCAGCGTCGATTCAAGACCTCAAAGATGGAATTCGTGAGTCTATCGAAGACGTAGGGCAGCCACTTCGCGATTTGCTAATGGAAAATTTCATTAAAAAATATGGTCCTGTAAGCGTGATCCTTGTGGTCATTTGCCTGATTTTATTTTCCACTACTAACGGCATAGCTTCTCCTTTATAATGAAATGAACATCCGATCATTTATATTGAAAAATTGCATATTTCTTTGAATATCAAAACAACACCTCTTATTGGAAAACCCTTTAAATGACAGTGATGTGATTTCGAACTGATGCACGTAACTTCCAAATGATGATGATTTTTTTCAACAAAATCAGTTAAATTTCCGTGATACTGCAATTCATCATAACTACAGAACCTTGACTTCAGTAGAATAATTTCATTTTGAACATAACAGTGAGAGATCCTTGATCTGCATTGGTAGTAATAAATATTTCATTTTATATCTTGAATTCTTATGTTGTTTTTCTTATTCGTTAGGTACCCTTTTCGAAACCTTAACGTTTCGTGGTCAATAACCCGAAAAAGTTATGTTCTATTTGCCAAATTCACTACACTTGAAGTTGAAGTGGTTTCAAAATTTATAGAGGCAACTAAGAAGCTAGGTATGTATGAAATAAAATATCTTAGGAACGGATGCTATGGCTTTACTGTTAACGTCTTATTTCGGCCCTGCTTCGATGATTGCAGGCTTATTGGCATAAGCCTGTGACAGATAACCCCACAGCGAAAAGTCAAACGGTGTTACATCGCGATAGCGTGGAGGCAAACGCTGGTCACCAAACCTGGAAATGACATGACCAGGAGCTAACTCGTGCAAGATAGTCAATGTTTCACAGGCGTTACATGTGCACCGTCCTTCAGAAACCACATGTTGTCAAGATCAAAAACGTCCAAATGAGGCACAAGAAACTACGTTATAATCTAACGATATAACGTTCACATTCACCGATACTGCATTTGCCGTCTTAGTTCTTGAAGAGAAGCGTTCCAATCATTATTCCTCCAGGCCCCGTATTCTGGACAAAAGATCTTTCAAAGCGTATACGAACTTCATTGCGCGAGTCCCTCTTCTACCTGAAAAAATGCACACCGCGCAATGAAGTTCGCTTCGAAAGATCACTTGTCGAGAATACGGGACCAGACCCATTGTGGATTCTTTGCTTTCTGCTTTTTGATGATTTTTTCGTGTATTTTTTGAGTCCCAAGTGTGATAGTTTCGTCTAATAACGAAGATATCGAAGGGAAAATGGATTTCATCACTGAAACTGATTCTGTTTGCGCTGTTCATTATCTAGATACTGACAAAAGCAGTTGAATTTTGTTGGCATACTGTCAGTATTCGCAGAAGATTATTGGAATTTCCAATTCTTATGATTGCCGAAGAATTGGCTTTTCTCTCATACTGTCACGAACAACCGTAATGTTTTTTTCTGTATGACCTTACCAGCTCATATCGTGTATTTTGCATTACTAACCGAACCAATACTCTCGAATTTTTCGATTATTTTTTTCACAGTAGATGAATTTGATATTTCGACTGAACATTGGACGCACCTAACAGATAGTGTCGATCAAACACCCTTTCGATAATAATTTCAGACAATTATTTCCATGCAATACTCTATGTTCACAAACTTCCATCGTTCTATTTTCGATCTGTCAAGTCATAACCATGTGATATCATGACTGTTCAATCGTTTGCTCTTATTGAATTAATATGCTGGTCATGGATGTTCTAAAGATTGCACCTTGCATATTGAAAGTTTGTGAGATTGAATTAAATTTCTTCTCAGGCTAATAACGACGTGATCAGTATTTTCTCTCTGGCATATTTCGTTCGTACTCTAATGAACCCAAAATATTTTCAACATGTATTTTTAAACGGAGTCAAGTGCTCTTAATCACACAAATTGCTTTTTTTGCAGTTCCTAGACTCTCCCATCCGCACAAACCGAATTTCCTGTAATTTTCTGGAAATTATCCTGGAAAATAATGAACCGAAACAGCAAGTTATCCTTCAACTAGCTACCTTCTATGAATAACATCCCGGAAATGGACAGCAAGAAGAATTAGCAGCTTAGTATAATCAATTCTTCCCATTTCTCTCCTTATATATCTCGCAGGAACATCCAAAGATATTCGCTCATCCCCTTCTTAATTCTATCACTTTGGCAATATTTCTCTTCCCAAATACTCCCAAGAATTCTCCTATCAATCACTCTTAACGTCAGTTGTCTGGTCCCTACCCGAAGTTTGTTCAAAGTCGAGGATTAGCCAGGATTTGGACCTCGGTATGTTGAAATATAAAGCTATCAATCAGGACCTAAATCGATTCATTACGGTGCAATAATACTTTAGATGACATATTATGATGTCATTATTCCCTCGTTACATTGATCTCAGGATGTTTGTACAGCCGTTCTTATGGTATGGCATACCAATGGATATTGTGAAATTGATATTGATGGTCTTGATGCCGCATAGTGCATAACACTGTTTGAAGTCGCCATCATATCTTCAGATTTCACGTGTTTATTTTTTTTAACAGCAGGCAGTATTTTTCTTCGTTTATAATTGAAGCATCGCTTTGTCCAGAACCTTAATGCTCAGTAACGAAAAGCATTGTTTTGAAGAAGTTTTGAAATAAAGGGTTTTTCAATAAGAGATTTTATTTTGATATTTAAAGAAAAATGACATTTTTCAATATAAATGATCGGATGTTTATTTCATTATAAAGAAGATATGCCGTTAATAGTGGAAAATAACATCAGGCGAATGACCACCACGACCACGCTTACAGGACCATATCCTTTTAATGAAATTTTCCATATACAAGTCGCAAAGTGGCTCGATAGCCTCACGAATTCCATCTTTGAGGTCCTGAGTCGACGCTGAGCTATTAGCGTAGACTTTCTCTTTCACGTGACCCCAAAGGAAGAAGTCGCAAGGTGTTAAATCACAAGATCCCAGTGCCCAATTGTGATCACCTCTTCGAGAGATAACACGGTCCGCAAACTTTTCCGCAAAAAACGTTGTTAATGATTGGCCGGCTTGCGTTCTTGTGTTAACTGAACTTTATAAGCCTCAAGACCCAAATCTTTATGCAGAATACGCTGTAATGACGTTTGTCATTACAGCCTTTCGGTTACAGCAGAAATATTCTCGGCTGTTCTTGAGCGACGTGCACGGGTTTTATTCTTCACATCACTAACTTGTCCCAACAGCTCGATTTTTTTCCACCAATTCCTTTATTGCGGTCCGACAAAGTGTCTTACGACGACCCAAATATATTCGTGTTTTACGAACCGTCTCTGCCAAATTTTCACCACTTTTATAGTGAATTTTAATAATTTCGTTGCGTTTTTGAAACGTATATCGTTCCATTTTTATTAATGGCGTAGTTTCTACTTGTGAAATGTCAAAAAATTACAGCTTCAAACGTGACATATACCGAAATAGCGGGCTACTCAAAGTAACACCTCTTATTGGAAATTCCTTTACATCATCTTGAGACAATGGGTCTGCAGAGTACCTGGGTAATCTAAAGATATAAAAAAATTTATTTGGACAACCAGATCTGAAAAGACGTTTTATGGACAAGTTCTCCATACGCAGCGTAAATTCTTCTTCTCTTCTCTCATATTTCTTCACGTTTATTGAAACGCTTTCAACACGATTCAAATTACAAATTTGCTAATTTCGAATACGACACTGCGTAACATGTAATATTGTTTTCCGCTGACCATACATCATACCGGTGAAAAGTCAAGTTTGTATTATATGCCGCGATAATTCACTAATATCGCGCAAACCATTAATTTGCCGTCATGCACGAAAAGGAAACGTTCGTATTAGATTTTATTAGATAAAAGCCTGAAATTGGTCATTTGGAAGGCATCTTGATCTTTCTTTTGTTTCTGTACTCGTATCCTTATTTGTTCCCTATTACATCTTTTTCATCTGTGTCTTTTTATATATTTCTTGCATGTGTTCGGTATTTGTTATCTATTTTTTAGCCAATTTGTTTCTAGGGAAGAAGTTTGCTATAGAATAGTTATGCTTCAGCTTGTCCGCAATAATATATATTCTCGAAAGATTTCATCAAAAACTTCAGAAGTATTTTCAAGATAGTTCTTTCTCTGGAATGCTACGAACCTTAGGCGAATGGCCCAAATCACCGAGTGAATAACAGTCATTATATGCGATTAGCTTACTATACTTTATCCACGACTACTCAATATACTTTTCGAAGATTTTAATATTTGGCGACCGTGACCAGACACTTCTATTACGAGAAGTACGGAAAAAGTTCAGTTGACACATGAGAAAATTTTGGAAAACTTTTCATTGTATACTTTGTAATGAAAAATGCTTTAAGTGATGTAATAAAGTAGATTTGGCCTTCGATTGACAAGGTATACCCATTTGTTATTTGGAGTAACTAGGAATTCTGAAGGAATATCAATTCGAAGAATATAATATTAAAACTAAATCTGTGAAGCATCTGACAGCAGTGAATAATAACTCATTATTCACTTGTGATGGGAATTATTAAGGCCGAGCAAACGTATAACGGGTGGTTCATACAATAGTCGTGAATAAATATGTCTATTTAATGCCAGGTTTCATCAAAAACTTGAGAAGTATTTTTGAAATAGGAGGTACTTCCTTGGAAATTTGTATGATACAACTTAATTTTTTTCATATTCAAGTTCTCGATTATAAAAAATGAAGGCTAGTACTCTTTATTCTACGCCATGTTTTTGCATTCTTCAGGACTCTTATCCTTAATATTCACGAAGAAATATGTAATACAATTATTGAGCTCAACTGAAAGAGGATCTTAGTTAAAATTGGTAGAAGGGATATAAGTATATACTGTTCCAAGTAGGGATTGCAAATTTACCGAATTTCAATTAAACGGTAATTCGGTAAATTATTTGAAACATTACCGATTTACCGGTAATTACCGGTTTTTTCCTCCCGAAAAAAAGAATTAACCCACAAAATGAACAACAAAACTTTATTTAATTCTTAATCTACAATAAACACAGGAAAGTGAAACTCTAGGTAAACTCAAAAAAAAAATAATATGCCACTAAAACTCGAAATAGTCTATAAAATAAGAAAATATCAGTCGTTTGTTACTTAATCTTTCGATTTTTTTGTTTTATAAAAAAGGCCCTAAGAAAACGCAGTTTATCAGGACTGTTATCCTCAGAGTGAAAAGAAAACCTAGAGTTGCCTTCGCGCATTTGTTTTGCAGCCATGTGGAATCTGTTTATACGCGCGAACAAAATTCCGGCGTTGCGAAATCGTGCCGTATGTTTATTCCGTATTGGGGTAATTGCTTTACCGCTCTCCCACTCTGATACCAACGGATTGCGTCTCTTATAGATAATACTGTCAGTTTGGCAACATTCGGTGCGATTCTGTTCGCACATTGCTATGAATCTTGTTATCCAAGCAATATGGCTATCTCCCAAATTCATAGCAATATGACTACGGTATTCCGTATTCTGTTTCGACTGTTATAGTCATGTTGGTTATGAATTCGCCTTAGCAATATGACTATGATAATCGGCAATCCAAGAGTCGGCAACACTGTAATAAATGATATTTGAACTACTTTTTTGAGGTTTTGTCATGACATTTCTGTGTTTTCAAACATTTGTAATGAGATTTTCAAAAATGTTGCGGAATAGGAAACGCAAGAAAATTCAAATGGAAGTATTGATAAACTTCCTTGAATATAATAGAATTAAAGTGACAGGAAAACCACCCTTTAGAAATATACAGGAGCTGAAAATCCTGTGTGTTGAACTAACAAATTTTGTGAATGCAGTGTGAAATGGGACAAGAAAAGATTAAATGCTTCCTCTTAATGAAATATCATCTTTCAACTAGCTGAAGCATTCTGAAGAATAGCTGAAACTGTGATGTTATTTGAGAAATTATTACAATTAGTTCACAGAATGAAGTTTATTTTATATTTGGTTATCAATAAACAATTTCATATGAATGTTTCTTTCGAATAAGATATTTCCACATATTACACAATTATTAATTAATGAGAACACAATCTTAGCATTTTACCGAATAACTGCAGCAATCGGTGTGATGTTATTGGGGGCTAAGGAATTTTCACAATCAAATCACAGAATGAAGCTTTATTCTATATTTGTTATCAATAAACAATTTCATAAATAATCAATAGAATTTGAAATCAACTTCTATGTGTTCATTGAATATATGTTCCTGTTGAAAATCTCTGTCGACAACATTTTTCGTCGAAAAATGAATTTGCCATATTTTCCTCTGCATTATTAGTAAGAGTTTTGAGAAATGTTCTCATAATTCAGGGCTGGATAGGATACCCAAAATTTCCTTGAAGAAAACAATCTCTTCTTCCTTGCACCTACTTTGATCTCATATACCGATAGATTTTTAAAACGTGGCAAAGCCAAGTTGTGGGCAACTCCATGGAAATGTGCATTTGTTATTATTTAATTTACATCAAATATCTGAAAAATAATGATTCAATCAAATATAAGGAAAACATATGGAATTATACTCACAGCTTGTACATTTATAGTATTTATACTGTGAAAACCCTTTCTATTGATGCTTTCTTCACATCCTCATTACTTGAAAGAAATGTTACATATCGAGGCAATCAATTTGTTGAGATGAGGTCCTTATTTTATGTATTACTCTTCACATAACTAGTAGGCTCATTCCTAGTTTGAAGTCCTCACCAACAGTAGTCTTATAGCTGCCATAAGCAAAAAATTGTGAAGTTGGTTCATCCATAACTTTTCTCAACTTTTCAATCAAATCAGAAACGGATTATTTATCCTATCGAAATATTTTGATTAACTTCACTACAGTCCCTGATATATGTCGATTTTGCGATCTAAGAATTCTCCTAAAATAAATGTTCTGTAGTACGTTAGTTCCATTTTCATTGCAACATACTTACCTATTTTCAAACCCTTTGAAAAATTATAATGAAATAAGTGTTTTTCTATCGTATTTCTAACTGTTTTGGTCCTGGGCAAGATGGTTATCCGTGTAGGCAAGTACTCTTTCGACCTTGTTAAGATAGCAATGCGGATAGCAAGGTTATGGCTAAATTGACAGATCATATTGCCACAGAGTGGTCGATCAGAATACAGAATATTGCGGACCTTGCTATGATAGTCATATCTTTATCTTAGCAATATGGCTATGCGCAAACAGAATCGCACCAATTGTCTGTAAGTGTTCAGTTTCTTGATGCGATGTGTTCACATTTTCATTTCGATTTGACGTTGATAAACTGAATTATTCAATGATTTGGTGGCAGTTTATTGTTGCTAAAGGCTATTCCGTCAATTATAGCTAGGCTAGGGCAAAATTACGAAAATGTTATATTATATTCAGGGAAAGGAGAAATGCAAATCTAAACAATTGTTTATTTCACCCCAGTGTGGCAGTGAAATGCTTTACATCTCACTGTTATGCTTGGTTGATTAAAATGCAGTACTTTTCAAGCGTAGGGGTATCTCTATGTTTATTTCTTACTCTGAGGTGTTCACTTAGCCGCGACCTAATCTTCAGCTGCAAAAAAGGCTCTTTCGGACTCCACACTAGTAGGCCGAGTTGTCATTAGTGCTGCGATAACCATTTTCAAGTATTTCCTCTGATCGTTTCGAAAATATTGCATTTCGGTTTTCACACACTGCTGAACCTTGTTAAACGTAGCCTGATGTCTTCTGATTGGAAGGGTACTGTTAATTTGAATTTTGTTTCTGATCGCTAATTGGAGCTTTTCTTAAATGGACAATGCAGCATAAGCCGATTTGGATTTTTACCGAAATTACCGGTAAAAGATGCCGATTCCTTCGTCGGTAATTTGAAGAACTTTTAAGGCGGTAAATCGGTTAACCGGTAAATCGGTAAACCGGTTTGCAATCCCTAGTTCCAAGGAATTATCTCACCCATTTGGAAAACTACAAATTGAAAAATTTCATGTTCTCCATTTCGTTCGTGGAACCTTCAGTTGAAAAAAATTAAAAATGGAAGTCACTTCCGGTTTGACCGAAAGTGACACTGATTTTTTTTATTTCATATACCTTGTGAATTCCTTACAATTTTTGATTCCTTCTCAAAATTACGATGTATCACACTTTGTAGCTTCAGTTTGATTCCATGGAGAAAATGTCAATTGAAATTTCGAACTAAAAGAATTGCAGCCTACTGCGACATTTTGTGTAATCTTGATTTTGACTTCAATAATAATTGATCATCCATGGAAACATGTCAATACATTGTTTTATGCATTTTTCATAGTTTTCAATAGTGATATGCGACATGCGTAGTAAATAAAAAGTGTTATACTTCGTGGAAAAGGCAATTGTAAAAAATGTAGAAGATGCGCTCTGAAATGAAAAAATCATTCATTTTTCGTTTTTTTCATACGGGGGTTCTTTGAAAGAATTGCAGAACATGAGGTTTACACTCAGCATGATATCGAGCGATAATTCGCGAGCAACGTTCGAGCCATCAATTCGCCGTTATGTACCGCAAACAAACGTTTATAATAATTCGCAAAGAACAGCCGATTCACTGGAGATCGATAACTAATCAGGAACTCTTGTTTCCAATTATCTGCACGACTGGAATCGAAAACAAACCTGGGGATGGACACAACAAGAGGTGACGATGCGTTTTCGCTGTAATTGATAACCGAACACCCTGTTTATTCTGTTGAGTCATCCCTGAGATTAGTCGAGATTTCGTGTCATTTCGAAAGGAACGGTTTTGCTGAACGCAGTGTTGGAAGTAGATATTTTCAACACCCCATTTTGTTCCTAGGAGAAGAAGAATGGTTGTCTAATTCTGACGATTTTAAATCTGATTTTTCGAATATTCTGTTAGGTTTCAATCGTATATTCAGCTGTTCAATGAAAATACCGAATGACAAGGACTTGAACAAGTTTCCTCAAATATCCTGAAAATAGAAAACCAAGTGAAAACGTTCTAAGAATTCGATATTTTTGAAACAATTCGGATTATATCGATAAAAATTTGATTTAGATATAAAAGGTCGATAAAACGACATTCTCTGATTTGTTTCTGAGAAAATGTATTCAGGTTTTTTGCATTCGGAAATGGTACAATGAAACAACCTCAAAATCTGAAAAATTTCAGGGTAGGGGCTTCGAATTGAACAAGAGCCTGTAAGTAACGGACACAGGTAAATGCGGAAGCTTAGTGAGAATATTATAAGGGGTTTTCCAACAAGAGGTGTCATTTTGAATAGCGCGCTAGATGTCACTTTTGAAGCTGTATTTTTTTGACATTTGACAAGTAGAAACTACGCCATTAATAAAAATGGAACGATACATGCTTCAAGAACGCATTGAAATTATTGAATTTCACTATAAAAATGGTGAAAATATGGCAGAGACGGTTCCTAAAAATCGAACATTTTTGGGTCGTCGTGAAGCACCTTGTCGGACCGCAATAAAAGAATGGGTGGAAAAATTCGAGCTGTTGGGACGAGTTAGTGAAGAAATAAAACCCGTACACGTCGCTCAAGAACAGCCGAGAATATTGCTGCTGTAACCGAAACTGTTGAAGAAAACCCAGGTTTGTCCATTCCCCGTGGATTGCGCTTTCGAGAGATGATTAATTATTTTTATGGCCGAAGTTGGATAGTATTGATCTGGACAATGTTTACTTTTGAAAAGACGGCGCTACGTGTCACACAAGCAAGGAACCATTGATCTTTTGCGGGAAAAGTTTCTGGACCATGTTATCATTCGAGGAGGTGATCACAATTGGCCACCGAGATCTCCGAGATCACCGAGAATTCGTGAGGCTATAGCATAGGACAGCCACTTTGCGATTTGGTTATGGAAAATTCCATTAAAAGGATATGGTCCTATAAGCATGGTCGTGGTGGTCATTTGCCTTATGTTATATTCCACTATTAACGGCATAGCTTCTTCTTTATAATGAAATAAACATCCGATCATTTATATTGAAAATGGCATTTTTCTTTGAATGTCAAAACAACACATCTTATTGGAAAACCCTTCATATTGTGACGTGCAAGAAGATCAAATTAATCTAAAAACCTGCTGAAATACTCAGGGATTGTTTTGGAGATCTCCACATTAGCAATTACTCCGAATCATAAATCAAATCCAGCTCTCGTATAAAAACATATTTCATACTGAATAGTGAATACAAATCTTCATCTATAGAAACTCGACACAGACAATCAGCAACACCGAGAACGTTTCCTCCGCCACACATTCAATCATCACAATCAAAACGCAGAAGTCTGCGTATCAAAAAAAAGATGTCCCCCCCGAAACTCATACCTAATGAAAGGACATAGAAATTATGAAAAGAATAAATCAGGGGGACTCGAACGTCCAACGACATGGATAAATGTCGCGTCTGTTTGTTCGTCTAACGACATTTTTTGCGGTCGTTTCTGAACCGTAACGAAAGAATAAATATGAAAAACGCGGACATTGTATACTCTGACAACTCGATTCATTTGGCGGAAGGAGAGAGATCAAATAATTCTTGCCGTTTGCTGCCGACAAATTTGCTAATGCCTTGAGCTGTCGACAAATATTTGGAAGGAATTTGAATCAAGCTTAACTGTTTCGTGATATTTGTTGTGCGGTTGAAACTTGAGTCAGCAGGATTTCTTGTTTGAGTTTTGGAAATTTTACAAATTTGGGATGGGCCGAATCGCAATATATGTGTCATATATTCCGAATGTCATAAATATGTGGAGAAATATACATTCTTAGTTAAGTTAAGGGTGATTATCAATCAGCCCGTTAATTGTGGCATCTCAAAAAATAGTGATGAAAGTTTGCAGAATTCTATTGATTTCATAATAATTGTAGGCTTCAATCCCATTCTATTTCTCATAATAAAAAATTTCGTAGAAGAACAGTATTTTTTCTAGAAATATAGTCAGGAATATCAAAACTTCTTAGATATTTGCTGAAACAAATTATTCTTTTAAAAACAAAATAGAATTTTGTTAGGTTGCCACCAAGTTGATGCTCTGTAAATTTCCATCAATTTAGAGGGTTTTCCAATAGGAAGTGTTATTTCGAATAGCCCGCTATATCGGTAGGTGTCACGTTTGAAGCTGTCATTTTTTGACATTTGAAACTAGAAACTACGCCATTTATTAATGGCGCAGAACGATACACGCTTAAAAAACGCATTGAAATTATTGAAATTCGATAAAGCAAGAAAGCAATAAAGAAACTGGTGGAAAAGTTCGATTAGTGATGTAAAGAATAAAACCGGTGCACGTCGCTCAAGAACAGCCGAGAATATTGCTATTGTAACCGAAAGTGTTGAAGAAAACCCAGGTATGTCCATTCCTCGTCGTTCTTTGGAATTAAGATTTTTTATGGCTGAAATTGGATGGTACTGATCTGGACAACGTTCACTTTCAACTACACGGCGGTACGTGTCACACAAGCAACGAAACCATTGATCTTTTGCGGGAGAAGTTTCCGGACCATGTTATCTCTCGAAGAGGTGATCACAATTATTGGCCAGTGGCCACCGAGATCTTGTGATTTAACACCTTGCGACTTCTTCCTTTGGGGCCCCGTGAAAGAGAAGATCTACGCCAATAGCCCAGCGTCGATTCAAGAACTCAAAGATGGAATTCGTGAGGCTATCGAGAACATAGGGCAGCCACTTTGCGATTTGCGTATGAAAAATTGCATTAAAAGGATATGGTCCTGTAAGCGTGGTCGTAGTGGTCATTTGCCTGATGTTATTTTCCACTATTAACAGCATAGCTTCTTCTTCATAATGAAATTAACATCCGATCATTTATATTGAAACATGGCATTTATTTTTGAATATCAAAATAACACCTCTTATTGGAAAACCCTTCAGATCTGAGGGAGGAACCTAACTGCGGGCCACCAAAAACATAATCGATCGTCATGAATTTCAGGATAACTAGAACTCAAGAATTACAATATTAAATACAGGGTGTCTATAAATGATTATAACTGCTCAGTTGACGTTAAACTATTATAAATATTCATTTCGTGATGTAAACTTTAATTTAAATAAACGATACTTTGAGTTTAGGCTGGTAATTTCGAAAGAAATTGAATAATTTGTCTGGAATCATAAAATTGTATAGAATTTGTAAGAAAAAAGATGAGATAAAAAATTTCCAAAGCAACCTACGATGTTACAAACATTTATAAAGACCCCGTATAATGTGAAAAATTTCTCCAAATTATCATCATCTTAACATTGCAGATCGACCTCGAAGCCATCAAAACCACCGACTACGTCCCGCCAGCCGAACGCAACATGAACTACAGCAGCCACAGCATATCGCACCAGAAGCAGGCCCATAACCACGGAAGACTCGCCGCCACTACGAAAGAGTGGGAGAATCCTGTCAATGAGCGCACCAAACTGCACGCGGGCAATCACCGTTCTTCGGCGGCACTTGCTACGGCCACCGCCGCGGCATCGCACAACTCAGTTAACTCCGTGCCTGCCCCAATCCAGGACGCGTCAGGAAGGCGCAGAAGGACCGCGAACGCCGCCAAAACGAAGACCGCGGGGGGCATGGACCCCCATGCACGAGCCTCGAACATCCCCACGCGTAATGCATCGAAAACGAGGCTGCAGGGACAGAGGTCGAACAGTTTGGGCAGTGCGAAAAATGACAAACCTAAAGGGTTGAATTATCAGGGTGCAACTTCTTGTTATGTTGGTCAAGGGGTTGGTTCTACTTCCGGTAGTGTTGGTGCAGTGTACGGTGTGTATTCGGAGACCAAGTACACTTTTGCTGTGAACGGACAGCCGAGGAACCTGGCACAGGCTAGCGCTGCAGCAGCTTTTTTTGCAAGGTAAATTTTTTGGTTTGGTTGCCAAGGTCGCTGAGCACGTGGTACTTGTTGATTTTTTTTCTGCGTCTAGTATTGTTTAAGTTGGAAGTTTGACATCAACAACTTCGGTTTGATGGTAGGTGAGCAATTCAGGAAAATTCTGTCTCCACGTATAAGCATAAATATATTCATTTGAAAAACGAGCTGACATATCCGAATAAAGGGCTTTGCTCTTGCGTGTTCTCTCGCAAAACATATTGGTATTCATATCCGGAAAAGGACCGAAGAATCAACAACTGAAAATATGTAATACTTTATTAATTATTTAAAGCTTATGATTCAACTCTGGAACTTATACGACATCAAAACCGAATAAAATTTGCGGAAGGGACTTCCATACAATAAACCCTTCATTATTTTTTCATCTGTATCTCATTTGCACTTTTCCTCACCAAAGCTGGAATAATTAAATGAATGCGAGATAGAGAAAAATGGGATTCATGGTTAACCACTCTATTAATTTGCTTAAAACTTTTATGAACTGAAAACTTGCATGTGGAAAATGTTGAAACTTCATTATGTCGTATCAGAATTACAGAAATATTGATATAAAATCAGGGTTCAATTTGTGAAACAGCAAATTGGTTTCAATGATTCGAGGTTCCTTCAATCATCAATTGAATGCATCAAAATAGATCAAAGAGTGACGAAAGTAGCTTTTCTGAGAGTCATAACTGTTTTTCTTGCGACAACAACAGAAG
Organism: Propylea japonica; assembly: GCA_013421045.1. Taxonomy (NCBI): domain Eukaryota; kingdom Metazoa; phylum Arthropoda; class Insecta; order Coleoptera; family Coccinellidae; genus Propylea; species Propylea japonica. The sequence continues at coordinate 92,439,043 of CM024241.1, forward strand.
AAGTAATATGACGGAAATAGCTAGAATATATCAGTGAAGTTGAACTGATTGTAGGTATCACTAGAAGAAAACGGTGTTTATTATTAAAATGACCGCCGCCAAAACGAAGACCGCGGGGGGCATGGACCCCCATGCACGAGCCTCGAACATCCCCACGCGTAATGCATCGAAAACGAGCTGCAGGGACAGAGGACGAACAGTTTGTGCAGTGCGAAAAATGACAAACCTAAAGGTTGAATATCAGGGTGCAACTTCTTGTTATGTGGACAAAGGGGTTGTTCTACTTCGGTAGTGTTGGTGCAGTGTACGGTGTGTATTCGGAGACCAAGTACACTTTTGCTGTGAACGGACAGCCGAGGAACCTGGCACAGGCTAGCGCTGCAGCAGCTTTTTTTGCAAGGTAATTTTTTTGGTTTGGTTGCCAAGGTCGCTGAGCACGTGGTACTTGTTGATTTTGGTTTCCCGCGTCTAGTATTGTTTAAGTTGGAAGTTTGACATCAACAATTTCTGTTTGATAGTAGGTGAGCAATTCAGGAAAAATTGAGTTCCTACGTACATGTATGTGTAAGCATAAATAACATATATTCATTTAAAAAACGATCTGACATATCCACATAAAATGTTTTGCTCTTCCGTGTTCTCACAGAATATATTGATATTCATATCCTTTAAAAGACCGAAGAATCAACGAATCAAAAAAGATAATACCTTATTAATTGTTTCAAAGCTTATAATCCAACTCTGGAACTAATACGACATCAAAAAATAGCTTCAAAACAGTCTAAAATTTGCGAAAGGGACTGCCATACAACAAACCCTTCATTATTTCTTCATCTGTATCTCATTGGCACTTTTCCTTAGCAAAGCTGATATAATGGAATAAATGCGAGATAGAGAATAATTGGATTTGTGGTAACCACTCTTAATAATTTGCTTAAAACTTTAATGAACTGAAAACTATCGTGTGGAAAATGTTGACACTTCATTATGTCGTATAAGAATTAACAGAAATAAAATCAGGGTTCAATTTGTGAAACAGCAAATGGATTCCAATGCTTCGAGGTTCCTTCAACCATCAATTGAATATATATCAAAATAGATCAAAGAGTGACGAAAGTAGCTTTTCCGAGAGTCTGAACTGTTTTTCTGACGACACCAACAGAAGAAGTGAATATTATGGAAATAGCTAAAATAATATATCAGTGACATTGCACTGATTGTAGGTATCACTAGAAGAAAACTCTGTTTATGAATAAAATGACCGCCGCCAAAACGAAGACAGGGGGGAGCATGGACAACCATGCACGAGCCTCGAACATCCCCACGCGTAATGCATCGAAAACGAGGCTGCAGGGACAGACGACGAACAGTTTGGGCAGTGCGAAAAATGACAAACCTAAAGGGTTGAATTATCAGGGTGCAACTTCTTGTTATGTTGGTCAAGGTGTTGGTACACTTTTGCTGTGAACGGACAGCCGAGGAACATGGCGCAGGCTAGCGCTGCTGCAGCTTTTTTTGCAACGTAAATTTTTTGGTATGGTCGCCAAGGTCACAGAGCACGTGGTTACTTGTTGGATTGGCTTCAGCTGATTTTGTTTATATGCGTCAAATATTTTAAAATTTGATTCAGGTTGATGGAAGAGATCAACATTTCCTCTTTGATAGTGCACCGAGTATTAAACAAAGCAGCAAAATATAAAACTACTCCAAATTGAATAAATCAACAAAGTACAAATAAAATATACGAAAACTAAAATCTACCAACATGAGATGAAACAAAGAAATGACATCCAGTTACAAAATGAATTCGTGATGCGTACTTACAGAGAAACAGATGAGCATATCTATCCAGAAATCGAAAGAATATCGATTTGAGCTTGCTCTTCCTCCAGGCATTTTTGCATAGAAAATATGGAGGTAGAAAACAAAGCAAACATCCTGGAGTTGGCTTCTGTGGATTCTCTGTCTAAAGGATTGGTGAAACTGAAATTTGATGCAAGAACATAAAGATAAAAACCTCAGCATAAATAGTGTCTCTTTCCCTAAATGATTATGTATTTCATTTGAAAAAACAAGCTGACATATCTACATAAACATTCTTTCATTAACACTGACATAATATGGAGATAACATACGATAAAAAAATTCAAAGGATCAAAACTGAAAATGCGCAATTATTAATTCTTTTGAAGCTGATAATCCAACTCTGGAACTAGTACGACATAAAAAGAATAACATCAAAGCCGTCTGCCATAGAACAAACGCTAAATTTTTTCCTTTTCGTCTGCATGTTGTACTTTTTTCAATTTGAGGCACATCAAATTGGTACTAAATTGAAAAATTTATAGAATTTTTTCCATTTTTCAGACGCGGATAAAATTCATGATTTTCTGGTGGTCCATTATTTCTAGAATAATTTTTCCGGAAATCACTGGAAATGCCCATTAACTATTCAAATCTATTCTGGTTCAATATAACGTCTAGAAACAAGAGCTCAATAGCCCCCAACTTGAAATGAACGATTCCATTCGTAACACCCCTTACAACAGTTGTTGGACTGCCCAGTTCTGGTTCGATTGAACTCTCAACAAATATAGTAATCAGTCGCTAATTAATGGAGTCGTTTGATTAGTACGCTATAATTATAGTCTCAGTTGAAGTGAATGAAGAATCCGATCGTTTATATGGGTAAATATGTCGTAATTATTCACGATTATTCCAGTGATAATTATAGTGTAAATAAAAGTAAATTGAACTTGTGCAGTAATGATCGGCGTTATTTCAAGCTAGCCAATTACGCTAGAATATCACGGGTTTCGAAATTTGCTACAGAATACAGAAGTGCAGTTTTAATTTATACAAGATAATGATGATATCTTTATATTTGAAGAGCGATTCTTGAAGTTATTTTGAGAAAAAACTAACTTGATATAAACGTGCTCAGTATTGGAATTAATAGTGGTGAACATTTTTGATCGCAAGGATTTTATTGCAGGTATTTCTATGAACTTAGTATCAGTTGTAACTGTAGCAAGGTATTTTTTCTGAATTCCAAACAATTTTAGAATCGATCGTAATTTTTTTTCGAGCAAAAACCATGCGCTTTACAAGTAAAATCAAGATTCGAATGGATCGAATTTGTTCGAAATTAAATCAATATTTCATTAAAAATTCACATGCGGAAAAAAAAGATTTTTCTAGACAAACTTTCGTGAGGAATTTTTCTCGAAATGGTTCCAAGAATCGTTTCCTCAAATAAATTATAAGCATATCCTGAATGGTGAAATTGAATCAGATGTGTATGAAAGAGCATTCAACGAGTATTTGCGAATAATCTCTATTTTCTATGATCAATTTGATCCTGTTAGAGTGAACAATTCAGAAGTAAAATGATTCGTTTTTGTTTAATTTTACGAAATTGGATTTTTCATTATTTTCAATCGATTTTTGATATTCAGAAAAATGATACCTATCTTTAACAGTTTTTGAGTTATTAATTATTAATTTTTTCGAAATTTTAGATCAAATTGGCGTGTAACGAAAATGACTTTAGTTCACTCAATATTTGAGATTCAAGTCAGAAATTTAGCAAGTCATTTGATAGATCTGATCTTGTATGTCATTGCTTTTGAATTATAGTTGTCAGTTATACAGGATGGACCAAAAATATAACTCGGTATCCAGTTACAGGGAAGTGAATAAAAAAATTGTAGAGTGTGTTGTACTGATTCCAAAAATTGAAAATATACTATACTCTATCCAAATCCAAGAGGCCAGCGTAAACAAACTAGAAACGCGATTCGGTCGCTCTTATTGGTCGAAGCTTCAGGAACGCCCACTTTCGACCAATAAGAGCGACCTAATCGCGTTTCTAGTTTGTTTACGCTGGCCTCTCGGATTTGGATAGACTATAGATGTCTAATTTGAAAAAACAGACTTTTTCATTTTGTAACTTGGTAAATGATGATTTTTTTGGTCCATCCTGTATAACTGACAACTATAATTCAAAAGCAGTGACATAGATCAGATCAATATCTAGTAACTTGATAAATTTCTAACTTAAATCTGAAACATTGAGCGAACTAGATTAATTTTCGTAACACGCCAATTCAATCAAAAATTTCAAAAAATAATTAATAACTCAAAAACCGTTGAAGATAGGTATGAAAAAGTAAGACTGAAAAGATTCAATATTTCATGGAGTATCAAAAAAAAAAGAAATACCGGATGTCCCATTTAAAATAAGAAAGTTGTTGCCAAACTGTCGTACATACAGCAACACTGGAAATTAGGAATTTTTTCAAAATATACCTTACATGGCCAAATACTGATCCACAAAATTTGAAATCTTCACCATCAATTATAATCTAATAGACCACTCACCTTGGGACACCCGATATATTTTATACTACTCTCAATGCCATCACATGAATACATCCTATATTTCAATATGAAAAACTGGAAACGACCATTGATTCACTGTGTCTAATGTGAACCAAGAAAATTGAAAAGCGCTAAATTTGATTCTTGAACATAATACGATAACTGTTTCAAAGTGTTCATAGAAAAATTCGTTGAACTCGCTCAGAAATCACAGAGAAATGAAGTTATTCGTATCAGATCTTGCTCTCAAACATTACCTACCTATACATATTCAGAACACGAATCGGAGACACCTATTCAAAGAGTAATATACCGTATATGTGTCTGCAGAATGGCTTTCAAGTTACGTAAAGACCACCTGTTCGGAGACAAGCACGTGCATATGTTTGAGAACTTGATGAATGGGATGATGTCAATATAATATCTTTCCCAACTATTAGCATAACGTCGTCTAAGAGAATGGAACAGGAGTAGCTCCACTCTAGCTACGAGTCCTCGAGGATATCGGTGACAAGTTGCTACTGATTCTATTGGAGAGAACTTCGGATTCAATGACCTAACGCTGAAGAATACTTCGTAGGTCATGGAGAGGTAGAATGTAGTTTTGCATATTCATGAATGGATTTGTTTGAGAGGATGAGAATAGTGCTGTTTTTTGCGGCGAGATCTAGAAGAGAATGCACCGAAGCGTATTTTTTGTTGCACAGGGAAAAGGAGTGTAGATTTTCTGAATCAAGAAAACTGAAATACATTTACTTTATTAATTTACTGGAAAACTGTTTTTAATTTTCAATTGAATAAGATATTCAGAGCAGAACATTTCAGTTTTAATACATAATCATATGGGAGATGACTACCTGTCAAAAACAATGACTTGCACATCTGAGGTCCTGATCTCCTTTTTGAAAATAAACCCTCTTCTGAATCTGAAACAGAATTGAATTCAGTTTGTGCCCTAGAGATCATATCTAGCAAATGTTGTCCATTATTGTTAATACACTGCGTTAATCGATTTTGGAAATATCAGACAATTCTGTCTAGCTTTTCATTGGGTATGTTGTTCTTCAAGTAGGTTAGAGTCCTAGGACGATCGTTATAGACATGTGACTTCAGATATAAAAAAAGTCCCTAGCTGAGGTTGGTATAAAACGGGGTATCATACTGTTTTGGTGTATGATCCCAGAGCACAGAGAAAAACCTCAGTAGAAAAAACCCTGTCTCGCCGTTTTTATAAAATCGAAACTTAAAACTATTCGAATAAATACCTTCAATATTCAGATACAAAATACTTATTTCATGCTCTTGGTCCAGGAGGGTGTTTTAAACCAGGTCTGGCATTCCAAGTGATGATTTTCCGAATCTCTTGTTATTCTAAGACCGCTACAGGACCCTATTGAAGGGCAATCATCTTTCATAGATTTAAATAGTGGTATTTCATCCTAAATATCGATATCCCCATAAACAAAACTCGTAGGGTGTTGAATCAGGTAACTGTTTTTGAGCGCTGAAAAAACCTCACAGAACTCCAGGAAGGAAAAACTCTTGAATCATGTGGACATAACGACCAGAAGTCACTCAAACTGTCCGTAATTTTTCTCCGAAAAAATGTTTATCAATAATTCCAACTCGCGATAGTGCACAATAAACAGTGATACGTTGTGAACTTAGACTAAGTATAGGATATAGTCTAAGGTTGTGAATATAGGGGATGCTCGTGAATTTCACTGGGATTTTCAGCACTCCAGCAGAGTCGCCTCATTTAGTTCCTTGCAATTTTTGTATGTGGATATCCGAAATCACATATTTATAACGATCGCTTGTGGACTCCTGCCAACTCGGAAAACAATATTCGTTTGACTATACCAACATATCCAACGAAATTCTGCACAGAGTTGTCCGCCATTTTCGAAATCGAATAACGCGCAGTGTATTAAAAATATTGAACACAATTTGCGGACTATCATCTTTAAAACTGCCTTAACATAAACTCTTAATGTTGTATTCGATAACAAAAAGTACTCAGATCGATATTTGCATAAGATACAGTTTTTTATGAAGTTTCAATATACAAGATGTCCCGAAAAATGTGGGAAATTTCTCGGATTCAGATAAAACATAAAAAAATAAGATGACAAGTTCCCATATTTTTTTATCCTAGCGGCCCTCCCTACGAAGATACGACCCCCCAAATGACGCCACTGGAAATTCATTTTAGCGGAATAAATTTCAATTACTTGCTTCTTTCATTATTTTTTTTTTCGAAAACGGTTCATTTTATCGACACTGCACAAGAGTACCTTTTCTTAAGCTTAATGTTCAAGGTGTCCAAATTTGTTTTTAGTACCTTATCATACAGAGTGTTAAAAATGTGAGCATTGAAATGTACAACCCAGTCTGCCCCCTGGTAAACTGAACAAGCTATTTGTAATTTGAGTGCGGTGATTTAAGAGGATCTTTATACTATTAATCATATCAAATTTTCTTCAAATTATATCGAGTAGTTTGAAACATATTCCACTGAAATTGATTTCTAGTGGCGTCATTTAGGAGGTCGTATCTTCGTAGAGAGGGCCGCTAGGAAAAAAATTATGGGAACTTGTCATCTCCATTTTTTATTTTCTATCTGAATCCGAGAGATTTCCCACATCTTCCGCGACACCCTGTTTATCCTCTTGTTTAGGAGTTTAAATAAATGCTGCCCTGTCTACATTTTTCTCCTCTCATATGGGTAGTATTTTTTCATATAGGAGCTGTAAACTTTGAGAAAATTACTAAAGAAAAATCGATTAAGGTATTGCGATTACCGATCCTCTTCTGATCTAATCTAAAAGAAAAATCAAACTTCAACACTCTGTATCCTAGGAACCAATCATTTAATTTCATATCAGTTTAGAACACTTCATGTATGATCTCAAGATATTTGAACAATTTAAAATGTATCCTCAATATCTGTATACAAAGTTTTGAACAAAAAATGATATCGGTAAAAAACCCTAACAGTCTTAAACTTTAAAAGCATTCTTACCTTGTCGTTTATTTCCTCTACACCTCCAAATCCCCTCGCTTTCTCTCTCAAGTTCAGAATTACAAGAAATTTCCCCGCAATCACATAACTCTTTCTTTGTGCACTTCCGCCACCGTTCCATTGAAATTCCAAAGCTGTTCTTGAGCAACTTTAAGATTCATCAGACAACAAAACAGTATCCAGTTCAAAAACTCTCACATCAGAGTGATTCGTCAGTTTGAATGTCAATGAATGCGAGTTTTATCTAGTGCAAAATCCGTGCCGGGCTCGAAGCCGGCATTAGATTTAATCGAATTTTAGAGCTACAGCACACACCTTGCATTTTTATAGGTGTGCACTTTGATCACCTCGTTTTGGAACACGCCTCTCGGAATCTGAATGCTGTAGGGACTGTTTTCATTGCTTTGAGCACTGTTTTTGAGTCGACAGAAAAATATTGCTGGTAAAATCGAGTCGTGTATGGGGTAATCGGTAATGACCATATTGCCACTCCCAAGGAGAAGGAGAAAACACTACATTATTGCAATCAGACGACTGGATTCAGTCAGTTACAGCACGTGAATCTCTCGAATATACAGGGTGTCCCGGAAAATGTGGGAAGTTTCTTGGATTCAGATATAACATAAAAAATGAAGATGACAAGTTTCCATATTTTTTTTTTCCTAGCGGCCCTCCCTACGAAGATACGACCTCTTAAATGACGCCACTGGAAATCCATCTTAGTGGAATAAATTTCAAACTACTCGATATAACTCGATGAAAATTTGATATGATCAATAGTATCAAGGACCACTTAAATCACCGCACTCAAAGTTCAATTAGCTTGTTCAATTTACCAGGGGCGGAGTGGGTTGTACATTTTTGTTCTCACCTTGTATGATCAGGTGCTAAAAAAACAAATTTGGATACCTTGACAATTAAGCTAAAGAAAAGGTACTCTTGTTCAATGTCGATAAAATGAACCGTTTTCAAATAATGAAAGAAGTAAGTAATTGAAATTTATTCCACTAAAATAAATTTCCAGTTCCATTCAGGAGGTCGTATCTTCGTAGGGAGGGCCGCTAAAAAAATTATGGGAACTTGTCATCTTATTTTTTAGGTTCTATCTGAATCCGAGAGATTTCCACCATTTTCCGGGACACCCTGTATAACTGTTGAACTGGACAGCAAATTCTGTCTAATGAACTGAATATGGTATGTTTACGATGTGAATTCCCAAATAACATTTATTGGATAACAATAAAATTAGCTTAGAAAATGACTTCAATTTAATGGATTCATAGGTACCATTAACAAACGTAGCCTAAATATTTGATTTTTCATTTACCCCGAACATTCCAAATCTCCCAGGATATTCAATTACGAAAAACTATTTCTTCAATATGAACTAGTTCGGAATTGCTGAGAAAAATTCAGTTATTTGTAGTCTTTGAAGGAGATGTTAACCTCTTATCAAACCCTTCAAAACATGTAACTTCGAATGTAATTCACACAACAATTTTCAACAGCAATTATTACATAAATTGTCGGATCTTCCAATTGAAATTGCTTGAAACTTGTCCTTATATGCGTGTTTCAGAGAGTATTTTGAAAGTTTTATTCGAATTGGATGAACATCTTCTTGGAGATTGCCCATAAACCAAGTGCAGACTTCAATGCAGTTACAGCAGAAATTCAATTATGTTATTGTACCGGTATAACTCAGTCGACGTTGTAAATTTTCAATTCGCAAATTGACTTCGGAAGAAATACAATAGCGGTTTTCTGTATTTACCGCTTACGAAGAGTTTCGAATTAGATACGGAGTCGAGAAACAAATTTGCGTACTAGAAGTGAATACAGAAAGACGTTTCTTTTTATATGAACATCTTAAAGTTCAACAAAAAGCAGAGATTATTCTTGAGAAGATTCATTTTTAGAAATGCATGGATCAAATTGATGAGGTTCACAACAGATTCCTGAGGTATTTACACATCAAAAAGCATAATGATTGTTCTTTCAGAATATCATATCGTACAGAGCTGTCATGTTAATATTCAATAGTTCGAATGCCCAATAACTACCTGGATTGCAATTTTGTCAATTATATCAGTATCAAAATTGTCACATTAGATTCGCATAGTGGAGATAAGAAAATATTCCACGTTGAACCACTGCTCATGTAAAACAATGTGTATTTGTTTAAATAAAGGTCTGAATGAATTGAGAACTCTAATTAGAGCAACTTTCTGTTTAACATGTGTAATTACTTTTTCAAAAGTTGTAACAAACTCAATGCGAATATTCTCCTAGAAACTTTTCTTGAAAGTTCTGTAGCTACTGAAAGGAACTCCTTTTTTCCTGAATTTGATGGAAAGTTTTAAATTCATAGATCCTTGTTGTTGTTTATGCGGTAGCTTTTTTTACCGTCGAACTTAATGAACATAACTAAAAAATTATAGGTTTAGTGAGATCCCGTAACATTCACACGTTGATTCATGAATAATCATGATTTTTTAACACTTTCCATCCAGTAAACAACAAAGGACCCCTCTGATGATGCTCGTATCTGATCAAAATAATTATCAAGTCACCATTAATTCAAGATGATAATCGTAGTACCTGCTGACAACGAAAGTCGTCAGTTTCCTAATACTGAACTATGTTAATAGAGCAATTTGCTTCGAGGGAACTTTGCCCATAATTGGTGTTATTAAATTAAATTTATGCATCAACCTTCAGCCGGATTTTTGTTTATCCAATATAGGTAGCATAGATAAAAGTGGCCCACCAGGTATATAATAGGCGATCGAGAATGTTTATGAACATTTTGTTTTTTGATAGTGCTTTTAATATGGGAAATTCTGAACGTATTTTCATACAAAGTGTTTCAGTACTGAGGTGCTTCACTTATGATAAATAAAACAGAATATATATAAAACCTCCATTTCTCCGACAAAGAGAGCAAAGGGTGCATTCAAAGAAAACTTTTCTTGATAAATGATAAAACATTTAACCAGAAGTAATTTTCCTGAATTATGGAGAAAAGTATTCGTAATACTTCATAAGCTCTTCCAATTTTGATGTACAAGATTTTTCTTTTTGAATGAAAAAATTTAAGAAAAGCCCTGATAAAGTGTTTAGAGGGTTCGTCCATTGGTGGAGAATGAGGCTTTTACCTCAAAAATTCGTATTTGACTTGAGATTGGTACTTTATAATGACTGCAATATCTTAGTACGATCGGAATTCTGGCAATCATCAAAAATTTAAAAAAGAAACTAAAAATATCAAAATTTCATAGTTCTGATATCACAATTCTTTTTGAAAATTTGCTTGCTCATTCACTTCGCCAATTTACATTCTCAAACTCAATATCATTTGAATCGATAGGTTTTTCCTGGGAATACTATAATTTTTTTCGATAGTAACCATAGGCTTTTATTTGGTGTTACCAAATTTTTTGCGTACTGAAATTTTGTATTTGAGGCTTTTCACGAATAGGTATCTTACATTTCATTTTGATCGGTACTTATGGTTCTGTCTGAGATATTGAGGAAGAAATTGTTGAATCACTATATTTTATGGAACATACAGAACGATTGTTCAACCGCGGCCTTCAGAATTGTATATTGCCTCGGATTCGTTATCAGTAAGTCCTGAACCTTATCGTTTGAGACCATTTTTGGCTCAAATTTCGAAAATAACAGACAGTTGAACCGAAAGACAAGTTCAAGTACCTTGGATTCACTATTTCGAGAGATGCTTCAACTGAGGAAGAAATGAAATCAAGATTGGGACAGACAAGAACGTGTATAAAACAATTGCACGTTCTTATATGGAACAAAAACCTCAGAAGAAAAACGAAAAAGATTATATACCAGACAATTGTTGAGAGTATCATGAACGCAGCAGAGGTTTGGGTAATAAATAGAGGAATCAGGGGAAAATCTTGGCCACGGAGATGGAATACTGGAGAACGTGCTGTGGTTTGACCAAAATGGATAGGGTAACGAACGAGGAGGAGATATGAAGAAGGATGGAAGTGGCGAAAAATGCTCTGGAGTACATAGAGGAGAAAAGATTAATATGGTATGGTTACGTTAGAAGGGCGAATGAAAGGTGGATTAATAAAGTTGCTGAATAGAGCCCAATAGGGAGAAAAAGGAGAGGCAGGCCAAGAAGATCATGGCGAAATGAGGTCGACGAAGCTATGAGAAAGAAAGGGCTGGAAGAAGGAGACTGGGGGAAGACCGGGAAAGTTGGAGAGTCTAGTTGAGAGAAGGGAGACGGCATCAGCTGTAAAAAACCCTCAATATATATAATATATGAACGAAAGATTTAGCGCTCGTAGAAGGAAACTCAACAACACACATATTTCAAGAGAAATCACTGAATGTTCAGGTGGATTATTCAGATATTCAAGATCTTAATCTCTCGACGAATCCATTTTTTGTTTGTTTCGTAGTTTGAATCTTTTCTCCCGAAAAAACGATAATGTCTTTCAGAGAACTGCGATGAATAGTACAATAATTCACAATGTTATCTAAGATGTATGTATAATGTTCATTCCATTACAAGTGATAGCTAGTACAAAATTCTGTCAGAATGCTTACCTACGATTCTACATATTGCAGTATGCATATTCCTATCAAGTGATGAATTCTAAATTAATAATTATTCGAAATAAAAAGGTCCATTTTTCATACGAGTCATGAACAAATCAATATCCAGATTTTGCTCAACTCGATATGGCTAAATGAACCAATTCTGTCAGAATGCTTACCTACGATTCTACATATTGCAGTATGCATATTCCTATCAAGTGATGGAATTCTAAATTAATATTTATTCGAAATAAAAAGGTCCATTTTTCATACGAGTCATGAAAAAATCAATATACCAGATTTTGCTCAACTCGATATGGCTAAATGAACCAATTCTCCACAGAATCACAGGAAATATCTTCTCTACTATTCGAACACATGAAAATGCATTCATCACCTTCAACTCCTAGCCTACATATTGAGTGTAATCCGCTCGTTCAATCGCCCAGAGATAAACTAGGTGAAGATTACAAGGATCCAAGAATCTCGCAACAGGTGTGTGGGCGTAGGTAGCCTATCGGACACGGGTACCTCCTCTTCAGTCATTAGTGAGCTTTTAACAATCTGATAAAAGAACCACCGAGATTATTGTCGGATACGGCGACTAGATCTAATCGTTTAATCTTATTGTTTATCTACAAGACCCGTGGGTTTTCTAATGGAGATATTGTCTATTGTGAATTCGTCCATATTGGGTTTACTGGTTTGATACTAGGGCAGATTGTTGGCTGATTATGAGATATTTTACTTACTTTTATTTGCTTGTTTCGAAGAGGACTGCAGAATGAAAAAAATATACAATTCATTTTTATTCCAGCTGTTCAAACGGAAATAATGAGAGTTTGTAATATCGAGTTTTGGGAGAAATGCTATTTGAACAGTGAAATTTTGAACGCTTGTAGACAACGATCGAAAGTACTTTTTTCTGATTCAGCTACCTCGAAAAACTATGAAAACATACTGAATTCAATAAATACCGCCATACTTTTCAAATCAATTCAGTTTATAGATTTTGCATTTTTCATTTTCGAGTTGCGTTCGAGAAGGTCTGTGTAATGCAGTCCGCTTCGGATCTCTGAATTTTCAACTGTAGTCGATTCATTAGATCGATCTTAACAATTTTCAGTGATAACCGTTTCTGTAGATTATACAGTACTCTTTTGAAATGCTGAAATATAGCGTTTTAGGGGGGTTAACCCCTTAGCCATTTTTCGTCCAAAATTTAAAAAATTTAGATGATGATTTATGTGCTTATATTGAAGGGAACTACAGACTGAAAAAGAATATGCAATTCATTTTTCATTCCGGCTGTTCAAACGGAAATTATGGAAGTTTGAAATATCGAGTTTTGGAAAAAATGCCATTTGAAGGGTGAACTTCTGAACGCTTGCAGATATCGATTCGAAAAAAATCTTTTCTGGTTCAGCTACCTCGAAAACCTAGAAAAACATACCAAATTCAATAAAGTCCGCTCAACTTTTCAAATGAATTCAGTTTATAGATTTCGAATTTTTCATTTCCGAGTTGCGTTCGAAAGCGTCTGTTTTATGCAGTTCGCTTTGGATCAATGAATTTTCACGTCAATCGATTCATTAGACCTAGCTCAACAATTATCATTAATTACTGTGTCTGTAGATCCTACAGAATTTTTGCAAAATGCTGAAATATAACGTTTTAGGAGGGGTCAACCCTTTAGTTATTTTTCGTCCAAAATTTCAAAATTTTAGATGATCATTTTATTTGCTGGTATTGAAGGGCACTACAGACTGAAAAATTATTTAAAGTTCATTTATCATTCCGGTTGTTCAAACGGAAATTATGAAAGTTTGAAATATCGAGTTTTCGGAATAATGCCATTTGAACAGTGAAATTTTGAACGCTTGCAGATATCGATTCTTGCCACAAAAGGGTTCTGGAATTATAATAGAGTTGTAGACCCTTTCCAGGTCTCTCTTTTCCCTTGATGATGATAAATTTGTTCAAATTTGAAGAATTTTGAAGCTTTGTGTTACCGCAAAATCTCACTAAAGAAACGACAACACACTTCGACATTCTCAACTGTCAAATTATAGGTCGTTACCATTTAAAGTTTTCATGCAGCTTGAAAACTTACCGTTCGATATTCCGGAAGATAAGTAGTTGATTATAACATGTTCAACTTATCCTGGTGAAAGTTCGTAGTTTACATTGTCAGATCTCACGCATAAAATACAAATAAATCATGTAAACCACATGTATGTTCCATAAAAAATTATCTCAATCAAAATCAATCAACCAACAAAACGAGCTCCCTGATCTCGCCTGATAAAGACCGACAGCAGTCACTGCTACACTCCTTTAATAAAAATAACGAGAAAGCCAATTGATTCGCACAACCGCAATATTCATAAATTTCATTTTATAATTCAACCGCCATATTGATGAGGCCATCATCCGCCTTCATTTCGCATTAATAAGGAAGAATTCCCCTATAATTGAAAGACGAAAATTCGGCATCAACCGACTTAAAAAAGAGCCCACAAAATCAAAAAGTTTATTTTAGGTATGTTCCGGATTTTCTCTTCATTTTCCACAGAAGCTGTACCCATAGTTTTCGACTATACAAAGATTCCTGGGGTCCCGAGACGGCAATGGCCCGTTAGAAACCCGGTGAGATAGTTTAGCCTATTCTTGTTGAATTTCAAGAGAGTTCGGGATCTTTTCCTATTGAGAGTTCCGAAAATTTTTTTTGTAGGCCTGGCAGGCTCTACCGACACCTTTCTGTATAAGGCCTTCATTCTCGTGAATTCGTTTCCGTAGGTTTTTTCCTTTTGCTACTGAAGGGTTCTGGAATCATAATAGGAGTTGATGACCTTTTCCAGGCCTCTCGTTCCCCTTGATGATGATAAATTCTATAAAATTTTGAGAATTTTTAAACGTAGTTCTACCGCAAAACCTTACTGAAGAAACGACGACACACTTTGACATTCTCAACTGTCAAATCATAGGTTGTAACCATTTAAACTTTTAATGCAGTTTGAAGAAATACAGTTCGATATTCAGGAAGATAAGTAATTGATTACAACATGTTCAACTTATCCTGGTGAAAGTTCGTAGTTTACATTGTCAGATCTCACGCATAAAATACCAACAAAACGAGCTCCCTGATCTCGCCTGATGAAGACCGACAGCAGTCATTGCAACACTCCTTTAATAAAAATAACGAGAAAGCCAATTGATTCGCACAACCGCAATATTCATAAATTTCATTTTATAATTCAACCGCCATATTGAGGAGGCCATCATCCGCCTTCATTTCGCATTAATAAGGAAGAATACCCCTAAAATTGAAATACGAAAATTCGGCAGCAACCGGCTTAATAAAAAGCCAAAAAGCCAAAACGTTAATTTGAGAGGCCCGCAGGCCGGTGTTCTTGAATATTCTCCGCATTACCATACCGACCCCAGTCTTAATGTTCTCATGGTTTAGTATGCAAGTCGTGAGGTGTAAAATCGAACTCAATAACTTGAGTCAGACTCTTTAAGGTTCGTTTTGAATGGAGGTCATCAACATGGGGCCATCTCGCGGCTAAGAATGCAGATAGTGAATTAACAACCACAAATCAATATCAATTGGATTTGTCAGGCTGTGTTCGTTAATGTTTTCCTGTTATGCGGACCTGTAATTGGGGGGCAATTTGGTAATAATAATAATTGTGCTACGAAAATGATATGCTTGGAGGAATCGAGAGATTTCGATAAGGATGACCGATCAATTATATTTACGGTGTTGGAACTTTCCCACAGTTCTCGTTGAATGGCAACTTGATTCTTGGTGTAATAGAAATGGAAAATATTGTGGAGAATTTTCGATAAAAGTGATGAAAGTTCTGAAAATCTAATACAATTCTGGTGACGAGTAAGCTGGGCGAATTAGAGAAGCAGAAACAAACAGAATAATATAGATATTGTGTTGTGACAATACAGGGTGTTCCTAAATTGAACGTACAAACGAAAAGGGGAGATTCCTCAAGTGAGTTTAAGAAAAAAAGTCCCATAAACATGGGGTCGCACACGTTTCGTGTTCGAGATACAGAGTGTTGAAGTTTGAATTTTTTTCAAGTTTTTTTCTCATAGTATCTACACTTCACAAGATATTCAACTGAAATTTAGCATAGATATCACATTTGAGAGTTCTTACCACGTGACATGGCAATTTCGATAGAAGATCTACAGGGTGATATTTTTTCTGGAACACTGCCACCTATTCACTTTTTTTGGTGAGCAACTGTTAATTAGAAAAAATGTAAAAAGAAGCTTTGTTCTTATCCTAATTTTTTCGGTCTCTTGTAGTTTTCTCATATCTACCAACGATTTCGAGAAAAAAAATTTTGAACGATTCTCTCGAAATCCTCATGAAAATCCAAATTATGATGGGAAGGCCACTTTGTGAGCTGTGGTGAATGAATTCACTGTCAGTTTTCATGGAAATTTTCCTGATCTGTAGCGATGATTCATAAAGATTCGATAAACTCGTATAATCAACACATGTTTTTGATTAAAACTTTAACACCCTGTATCTCGAAAACGAAACGTTTGCCACCCCATGTTTATGGGACTTTTTTTTCTTGAACTCACTTAAGGAATCTCCCGTTTTCGTTTGTACGTTCAATTTAGGAACACCCTGTATACCAGTGATATTACGAATGCCAATTTTTGTAACAAACAACATCACATAAGTTAACAGTTGCTGGATACTTGTTCGTTTTGAAAAAAATTAAGGGAAGGCCTGAGTAGGTGCTTTTCAGCGCTCGTTTATTGTATAGTGCTATCACATCAAAACTTTGTATAGGACTTGAGGTTCATGCCTAATATATTAATGCACAATCTCAGCACTATCGGAATTATATTCTGGAAATTATTCAAAAAAATTAAATATGTATAAATTGTGGGAAATCAATAATGGAAAAAATAAAATTCTGTGGTTCAGGTGATGCGATCCTCCTTTAATTTTGCATGAACATTTAGTATATCAATCTTCATTCACAAAATAAATTTCAGTCGAATCGGATTTCTTGTTACGGAAATATAGATATTTCAATACGGTTGGTTTTGTCTGAGATATTGAGGAACAAAAATTTTGAATGGCCATATTTTATGGGACACCCTGTACAATTTGGCTGATTAACAAACTTAACCGCAGCATTTGGAAACCGAACTCACCCTGAAAATCTCGAGTCTTCAGGACAATGCCTTCGAGAGTGACAGTCATGAGAGAGTCGAACCCTAGCGTTTGAGACCATTTTCGGCAGTTCGAAATTTCAGAAAAATATAGATATTTGGGCAAAACAATATAGCACTCGTTTAAGTAGAACAAGCGCTTAACAATGATTACTCCTAATGGAACATCCGAAGAAATTTCAAGCTCAATGCACTCATTCATGAGTTCGAATTTTGTATTCAAATCTTGAGCCTACCCCCTATTTTCAAGTATTGGAGTTGTTCCTTCCAGAACAACGTGGACATGATCGCTTTAGGAAGAAAAAACTTCGAAAATCAAGCTATGTTTGAAAATTGTATTAATAAATACGACGAAAATTCCCAAAATTCTCTGTATATTGAGTAAAGACACTTTTGAGCCTTTATAGAATTGTTTATAAACTGAATGATTCTGCTGCAAAATGGCACTCACTTTGATAGAAGCATACAAATCGCGATTATCAGAATTTCACGATAAGCCAGTCCATCAAATGCAGGACAGCGGTCCAATAGGCCTATGATAAACCCATGTAGTCCGACAAATATCCTATTTTATAGTTGCCGCACAGTTCATCAGTTAATTTTGATGAATGAAATTGATATTCGATCTAAATTAATGCTATTTATGATTTGTTGACTCCTAATCAGACCGCCATTATCATTACTAGTCAAGCGTGTCGGCTTTGAGTTATGACCATTGTTTTAATTCGTTTTATGGGTTTACTTTTCATCATTTGCTTCAATGTGACTCGTTAAGTGCCCTATTAGCTATTTACTGGACTGTGTGGGATACCTACTTATGATCAATGGTGAAATATGAATAATATGCATATTTCATCAACGGAAGCTGATATTGCGAAATTATATGAAAATTTTTCATCAACACTTGAAACCATTTTCATGTTTCATTTTTATTACTATTTAAACATTTTTAAAACCAATTAAATTCAAATTATAAAATACACAATGATGACTACATACGATTGAGTACCTACCTAAAGAAGTCCATGGGTTTTCGCAATAACATAAACTGTGAATATTGAAAGAAATCTGAAACAAAATCAATACAAAAACCACAAGAATGAAAAAAATTTATGTCAAAAATGCTCAGTTCTATACAATCAGCTATTTTGGGAGTATTCACATCTTTAGATGACAAGGATGACTAAAATTCTCAGTTTAGATATACAGTGTGCGTCAAAATTATGGAACAAATTCATTTTCTAGGAAGAAAAATATTTGATAGCAAAACCAACGAGTCAATTTCATTCCACTTTTACCAAATTGTTATGCATTTTTGTTGCACCCTGTGTCATCCCCATCAACCATTTAAATTTTTTGAATAGGAAAAAAAGGGTCACGTGGTATTTTTTGGCAAGGTATTTGTATCTTCTTTTCAGGCACCTAGTATATATTCTTTCGAATTGAGAGTTAACGAAATACAATACATGAAACAAAAAAATCCCTAGCTGAAGTTGGTGCAGAACAGGGTACCATACTATTCTGTTATATGATACCAGAGTACAGGAAAAAACCTCAGTAGAAAAAACCCTGCCTCGCCGTTTTTACAAAATCGAAACTTAAAACTATTCGAATAAACACCTTCAATATTCAGATACAAAATAATTAATTCTTGCTCTTGGGCCAGGAGGGTGTTTTAAACCAGGTTTGGCATTCCAAGTGATGATATTTCGAATCTCCTGTTCTTCTAAGACCGCCACGGAACCCTACTGAAGGGTAATCATCTCCCATAGATTTAAATAGTGGTATTTCATCCTAAATATTTGATCATCATATTTTTGAATAGTTGTTTTTTTCTTGGCCATAAGATATTTTACATGGTCTTTCGTGTCGGATCTGAAAAAGTCAAAAGTATTTTTCAGTAAGCTTATTATGGTGGAAAAACTCTAACGTTGAAGTTTGAAAACTGCTCAAATTTTTTTCATCTCAAAATTCTTGGCTCATCTTATTGCAGGTGCAAAAGCTCGGAATGTACTGTTACAATTTCGGTGGAAGACCGTTGTCACGTCGTGTCGAATTAATTAGACATGCATTTGTTTCTCGCGCCTTACATCTAGTAGCCGTGGCCGTAGATTCGCGCATACGCGTCGAGCACACGATTTTATCTCACCCTGCCAGGTAATTCTCGGTACGGAATCACTGAAATCATGTAATAGGATGCGACCTGTTCTGCAATTTCCACTAAACATTTTTAGAATATAGTTTACGGTATTTTAAATCTCGGAAAGGTACAAGTACTTTATTATCATATTACCAGCCTGCCTCGCTGGGTTTATTGTAATTTTATGTGATCTTCGTGTGCATACTCGTTGGTATTTTTGTTTATTTCTGTAAGGAAAGTACCATCGGAGTGTTGAATTATCCTTCTTGAATGTGGGTTTCAAGTTGGAGCTAAGCGGGTTAATTTCTTTTGGTGTTTGTGTTTATGGAGAGACTTCTGGCGTTGATACGCTGTAGAATTGTTACTATGGATTAGACTTGGGAACATTTCTACGTTCCAGAAACAAAGTAACAATCGGTGAAATGGCTACACTCTATTTTTTTTATCTCATTCAGGAGAGACTTCAAGACCTTCAGGGATAAGAAAACCGAAACATGAGAACAACATCAAAAATAGAGACATTACAAGATAACAAATCGCTGATCATGTATGTTCAAATAGCGGAGATCATATGATGAACTGGAACAACACAAAGATCCTAATGATGGAACCTGAAAATTTTAAAAGGAAAATTAAGGAATCCACATGTATTTTGTTAGACGAAGTAGAAAGTTTGGCCTATTGTTCTGTTGGAATAGATCGTATTTGGATTGATTTATTGAAAGAAAGAAAGAAATGATATCAGGAAATTTCAAAATTAAATAAATCAACATCCCTATGTGTTGACAACCTTCAATGTCAATTAGACTGAAAATGAATAAACACACAATTCCGGAGATTTTACAGGTTTGTCTGAAGAAGGTGTCTGATATAGACACCGAAACGTTACATTATCCTTTTCATTTATTCCTTTTTTTGATTTTACTGTTAGGCATCAACCATTTTTTCAAAACCAATTTGCTCCTGACAATTTTTTTTATTATTTCTGTTTCAGAGATTGAAAGTGAAAACCTTAAAAGTTTTTTAGAAATACAGAATTCTCCCAGATTATATTTCATTCGATATCTGGTGACGCACTCTAGTTTTCTCTAGTTCAAAAATTCTTGCTTCAGTTTTTTGGAATTTCCATGAAGTTATCATGTTTAATTTTTTGAATGAGGGTAGAAGAGTAACTAGAGATTTCTCTTCGACATCAATGACAATCTACGGAAAAAAATTTCAGAGAAACCACAAGGGAAACTTCACAAAGGCGTTCCGTTACTGCAGGACAACGACCCTGTACAGGGTGGGCATATTTCGATGTTTTAGCACTACAACTTTTAAACCAGAGGAGATAGACAAAATCTGATACCCACTTCTCGATCTCTTTTTCTGAGAAACTAACAAGAGTAGTATTCATTTTTGGCTACCTTCTTTTGTTTTCGAGTTATCAGCGAAAATTGGAAAAGTGGCAATATCGAAAAAAATTCATATCTCCGCTAATACTGATGATAGTGCTCTGAAATTAAAACATTATACAGGCACTTTTTTACGTAGAATCCAGTGGCGTACTCGCCTTTTTTGCACCATTTCTAATTACGGAGCTATGACCCAAAGTTATGTTTTTTTAAATGGAAATACTAGATTTTTGAGGCATTTTCTAAAAGCTTAGTTTTTTCTGATTTCAAAAATATAAACATTGTATGGTTTGTATCAATATGAGTATAGAAAATGATCAAAAACCTATTTTCATCTGAGTCTCAATATTTTCTATGGTTTCAACTGTTGACGAGCACAGAAAATGGAGCTTCCTATAACAAGAGCAGTCTCCTTCCGTCAATCTCATTATTTCTATGCTTTCAACTAATTTCTCCAAAATTCGAACATGATATATTTCATAAAAACTTATATCTTGAAATGGATTTGGATATAACAAAAAGATCCACATGATCCTCCGTTTCAATCGATATACTTGGTAGTTATAATGAGATGGATGCAAGAGAATATTTTTATTGCACTCCAGAATAAATACGCACAAGTGCTAAGTAGTCTATTTCATAATCGCATATGAAATAACGCATATAGATATGATTGAAGTTATCAATCCAATTAGAAAAGCAATAAAGGAAAATATTTTATTTTTCACTTGTACATTATATGTTTATTTTACCTTAGAAACGGTTGCTATAAATACACTCATTATGCCCGTGGGCATTTTAGTAGGCATTATGGATCATAACGCCCGCTCACAACGAAAACAGTAATGACATTCACTTAATAAAATGATGACAGCAATAACGAACTTCAAAATATTAACAAATGCCATGGTTACTACTGAAAGTTAAATGGAAAAAATCATAGGAGCAATCGAATTTTATTGTAATTAAATGATATATTCGTGAAAAATAAAAAATCTTGTATGCACCACGAGCGTTATTAAATCCTAACGCCCATCGGGCAACATTCATCCCTCGGGCCAAAGGCCCTCGAGCCGAATGTTTCCCTCCGGGCGTTAGGATCCATATAACGCACTTGGTACATAAATAACTATTTCAATACCTAATAGTGATTACAATAAAAGGTCAGTAGGTTACAACTAAGATGTCTTATTTTAGACATCTTAGTTATAACTTAGAATGAGAGATCAAGTTTCACAGCAGTCCATCTTGGAGAAATTGAGTAAAGAGCATAGAAATGAAAAGAATACTGGAAAGATATTGTGGTAATTATACGATGCTAAATTTTTCTGTGCTCATCAACAGTTGGAACCATAGAAAATATTGAGACTCAGATGAAAATAGGTTTTTGATCATTTTCTATACTCATATTGATACAAACCATACAATGTTATATATTTTGAAATCAGAAAAAATTAAGTTTTCAGAAAATGCCACAAAAATCTAGTATTTTCATTTAAAAAACATAACTTTGGGTCATAGCTCCGTAATTAGAAATGGCGCAAAAAAGGCGGGTACGCCACTAAATTCTACGTAAAAAAGTGCCTGTATAATGTTTTAATTTCAGAGCACTATCATCAGTATTAGCGGGATATGAATTTTTTTCGATATTGCCACTTTTCCAATTTTCGCTAATAACTCGAAAACAAAAGAAGGTAGCCAAAAATGAATACTACTCTTGTTAGTTTCTCAGAAAAAAAGATCGAGAAGTGGGTATCAGATTTTGTCTATCTCCTCTGGTTTAAAAGTTGTAGTGCTAAAACATCGAAATATGCCCACCCTGTACATAAATCTCATGTTGCCATGCGAAAAATTCGTGATTTAGGGTTAAAATTAATAAAACTCCCCTTTTTCCACCAGATTTGGCTCCGTTCGACTATTATCTCTTTTCACAACTGAAAAAAATTTAAGGATCCTAAATTTTCTTCCAACGAGAAGGTAAAAAGCTGCGGAGGTCTGGTTTGCAGAGCAAGAAGAAACATTTTTGTTGGAAGATCTACAGATTTTGCAGGTTTGCAGGAACAGACCTGCAAAAAAATATTGGTTGTAAAACAAAGACACATGTATTTGACAGCCCACATTGAAATAAAATCAAATTGAAGATATATATGAAACGAATTTCTCGATAATATCATACAGAAAACAATAACAATTATGACTATCAAAACTCTCCGGAAGATTTAAATATTTAAAAATGCTCTAGATTCCGGTTTGAGAATTTTGCCAAACCTTTGAACAATGTGAAATACTGAAATAGTGTACTATGTAACACAATTAATTTTCCACCATCAAGAATTCCTTGTTAACAATCAAAATATTCTATTTCCCATCAATCTCAAATTCGTTACGGCCACCAAAGCTCATCCACTTGTCCATCAATCCTAATTATCCTTCCAGTAGGCCGTAGTTCCTTCAATTCCAAGGGATCATGATTAATAACTAGAGATTTGCCGGTTACAATAACGCAGATCCGAGATATCAATTTGGGTACCATGTTCAGCGCTCCGTTTTGGGTCATAGGTCGCTTGTTCGCTTATTAGTTAGTCAATACAACTATTTCTAAGTGCCCCCCAGGCCATCCAGCTATTCGTCTTCTGTGCATTGTTGTGAAGTGCGAAAATCTATATAGCTTGAGCTTGGGGCCATGGATTCCATCGCCTTGTTAGGGCGAGATTGGATTTGGGGTTTTATTGCAGCGGTAGAGAATTAAAAACTACCTACAATAGAGTCGTTAATATGGTAAATTTCGAAGAAAAACTAAAAAACCCGAGTATAGAGTGCGCCAAATTCGTTGTCTACTGAGGGAATCTCGAAAACTATTGCTACACTCACTATTGATCCACTCAAGAATTCGATGAAGTTTGTTGATTCATAATTATGATTCGATTGATTTTTTAATCAATCACCACCTTTTGAATTTCAGGAAAATTCGACTTACGTCATCTTATACAGGGAGAAATAAATGTTTTTTTACCTTAATTTTTGAACCCTCTGGTGTGTTCCAGTTGTTCTACCTTGTGATTTCTTATTTCATCATCATGACACATCTTCTCTTGACAATTTAATTCTTCCTTAATAACAATAGCTCATTTTAAAAAAAGGTTTTCAGTAAAACATTAAATTTCGCTGAGGCTACAGCAGTACTTCAACGAATTCAATCTGAAATTTTGACCTCATGAAAATGAACTGAAAAATAAGTCAAAAAGATAACGTGTTTTCCGCCCAGACGCGGATAACCAGTCCAATTCGTCTCGGCATGAACTCATTAAGGTTTTGAATCAATTAGAGTATCACTGAGCTGCTACACATTTTCAGGAGTTGGTACGCGAGATCGACTTTTCCTCATAAGAACATCCAAACATGTCCAATTGGGTTCAAATCTGGCCTCAGAGCAGGCCAATTGAATTCTTGGATATTAACTTCTTCTAAATACTTCCTGGCAATCCTAGCCACATGCGGTTGATGCGGTCGGGCATTATAATGCATAAGAACGAAATCGTCCCTAATAAACAGTGCATAAGTAACAACATGTGCTAAAATTTTGTTCGCTTATTAGTTAGTCAATACAACTACATATTTCTAAGTGCCGCCCAGGCCATCCAGCTATTCGTCTTCTGTGCATTGTTGTGAAGTGCGAAAATCTATATGGCTTGAGCTTGGGGCCATGAGAGATTCCAGCTCATTCTCAGGGCGAGATTGGATTCGGAGTTTTATTGCAGCGGTAGAGAACTAAAAACTACCTTCAATAGAGTCGTTAATATGGGGTATATTCATTGACTTTATAACTTATTTTTCTCTTAGGAAGGTTTTGAACGAAACAAGACACATTAAATGGAAGAAAAATGCAGGATTTCACCGAATCGTATCTGAAGAAAAGAAGAGAAATCAACAATTTTCAAAAAACTGGAATGCTGATAAGTGATTTAATACTTGGTATTTCCACCCCTTGCGTTAATTACAGCTCGGCAACGACGATTTATACTCAGAATGAGTGATCCTAAAATGTTCTTACCTAATCCTTCCCAGATTTCTCTGAGTTGGATTCCTAAGTCATTAAGAGTAGCTGGGTGATGTTCTGAACTTCTCAGCCTTCTATTGAGGTTGTTCCAAGCGTGCTCAATCGTATTGAGATCTGGACTTCTTGCTGACCATTCCATTCGAGAGAGAGACCTCTTCAAGGTACTCCTGAACGATGCGCGAACGATGGGCTCTGGTATTATCGTCCATAAAAATTAAATTTTCACCAATGTATGGGAGAAATGGCACTAGATGCTCTTCAAGAATATATGTACTCACTTATACAGGGTTGGGATAAAGTTCGGCACCAAATTAATATCTTAAAACGGAACGGACGATAATTTTGAAATTTGGCAGCTGAGTGTAATGGACCACAATGCATCTGATGAGCATATTTGCATTAATGAGATACTTCCGGTTTAACCGGAAATGACTAAAAAAATTTTTATTTAAATGGGACACCCTGTATATTTCTGCAGATTCTGAAAGTGCACCTTGTTTCGGATCTGTCCATATCAGGTTTTATGTAAAAATTCTCTGTTGAAAGAATAAATACAGTCTTTTTGTACATTTGAGAAAAATCCATTCAAATAAATAAATCGTTGTTATTTGTATCAATAGTTTTTTTTTTTTTTTCACATTTATTGCTTATTTACAATCTACATCAAAAAGAGTATTAAGTAAATGTGTTCTATAGTGTACAATTGAAGGTGATATGTCCAGTGACATCTCTACCCATTCTATTATAAATAGTAACATTATATTATTAGTTTTGCGGAAGATCTTGAGGCCAAGTTTTCTTTAATCTACGGTTGTTGGGTCCTGCTCTGTATAAATTCTCTATGTGATCATTTTCGTTGCCAGTTGTTCGGTTTTGGTAATTTGTGGATATTTTCCTTATTTCCTCTGCTATGGTATGCTATGGGGTATATTCATTGACTTTATAACTTATTTTTTATGTTCTCTTAGGAAGGTTTGAACGAAACAAGACACATTAAATGGAAGAAAAATTCAGGATTTCACCGAATCGTATCTGAAAGAAGAAAAATCAACAATTTTAAAAAAACTGGAATGCTGATAAGTGATTTAATACTTGGTATTTCCACCCCTTGCGTTAATTACAGCTCGGCAACGACGATTCATACTCAAAATGAGTGATCCTAAAAAGTTCTTACCTAATCCTTCCCAGATTTCTCTGAGTTGGATTCCTAAGTCATTAAGAAGCTGGGTGATTTTCTGAACTTCTCAGCCTTCTATTGAGGTTGTTCCAAGCCTGCTCAATCGTATTGAGATCTGGACTTCTTGCTGGCCATTCCATTCGAGAGAGAGACCTCTTCAAGGTACTCCTGAACGATGCGCGAACGATGGGCTCTGGTATTATCGTCCATAAAAATAAATTTTCACCAATGTATGGGAGAAATGGCACTAGATGCTCTTCAAGAATATATGTACTCACTTATACAGGGTGGTTGGGATAAAGTTCGGCACCAAATTAATATCTTTAAAACGGAACGGACGATAATTTTGAAATTTGGCAGCTGAGTGTAATGGACCACAATGCATTGATGAGCATATTTGCATTAATGAGATACTTCCGGTTTAACCGGAAATGACTAAAAAAATTTTTATTTAAATGGGACACCCTGTATATTTCTGCAGATTCTGAAAGTGCACCTTGTTTCGGATCTGTCCATATCAGGTTTTATGTAAAAATTCTCTGTTGAAAGAATAAATACAGTCTTTTTGTACATTTGAGAAAAATCCATTCAAATAAATAAATCGTTGTTATTTGTATCATAGTGAGAAATAAAACGAAATACTTTGTAGTAGATAACTCTTTCTGCTTTTCATGACATATTTTTCATGAAAATCTATAAAAAGAAGAAATTCACCTTTTACTAGTAGAAAAAATTATTAAAAATAATTTTTAAAAAAATCATTTTTGAATGTTCGAAGTGCTGCCATTCACCTCCTGACAATATGCCAGTCTATTAACAAATTCTTGAGTAACTTTTCTCAAGACTTCTCCATGTATTAATGCACATTCATCAAGAATCCGTTGTCTCAATTCTTCTTTTTACAGATAATTTTTACATGAAACCTGGTGGACAGATCCGAAAAAAGTGCTCTTTCAGAATCTGCAGAAATATACAGGGTGTCCCATTTAAATTAAAAAAAATAGGTCATTTCCGGTTAACCGGAAGTATCTCATTAATGAGAATATGCTCATCAAATGCAATGTGGCCATTACACCAGCTGCCAAATTTCAAAATTATCGTCCGTTCCGTTTTAAAGATATTAATTTGGTGCCGAACTTTTATCCCAACCCTGTGTATACCTATCAGCATTCATGGCTCCAATATCAACGACCACAAGGTCTGTGCGAGCAGTCAAAGATATTCCACCCCATACCATAATCTATCCTCCCGAAACCAGTAGTATTCAGGAAATGTACTGAGCATATCTATCATGTGGAAGTCTGTATACAAGGGAACGTCGATCACAATGGTAGAGCAGAATCTAGACTCATCTGTGAAGAGAGCTCTTTCCAATCAGCCTCTTCCCAATGGATATGCTCTCTCGCCCTTCGATGGGCTGGGGTAAGATCTGGCCCTCTTGCCGCGACACGAGGCCTTAAATCATATATTTCTGAGGCGATTTCTTATTGTCTGAGTGCATTTGTACTCCATGAGTTTTTGCTCAAGCTGATTTCGAAGGTGGCAAGCGGTTGCAAACCGTTGTCTCAACGAAGAAACTCTCAAGTAACGTTCTTGAATGACAGTTGTAACCGTGGTCTACCCTGTCTTGGTCTTCGGACATTCATACCTGTCTCCCTGAATCGCTGCAACATTCTGGACACACTTGTATGGGAAACTCCAAACCTTTATGTAATTCTTGTTTATGTCCACCCTACTTCTCGCAAAACTACCGCTTGGGCACATTCCTCTTGGGTTAAATTGCGTGTTTCGCGTTGCATAGCGATCGAGTGTAGGAAATCAAACGAAAGAAAAACTATTGATCACTAGAATTGATCGAGAACAACTGATTTCAGAATGGAGCCAATACATTTAAAATCTGATAATCTCATCTTTTTTATTCCTGCTGGGAAAAAACATCTGTATTGAAGAAAAATGTTGAAAATGGATGCATAATTCTGATAAAAATAATATCATTGAGAACACCTTCAGTTGTAGAATAAATTTGAGATTTCCATAATGTGCGTTAATTTTTTTGCGCAATGTATTTTGACAGCGGTCATCTGGTGGTTGTTTTGGTTGAAATTTATTTACGGAACGTATTTCGGTTGTTGTGTGACTATTTATTTTAGGTTTATCTTCAAAATGATATTATTCATTCAGAATTTAGTCCTCTGGAACTAGAAGATGAATATAGTAATCAACAGAAGAATGAATTATTTGGGTAGACAAAAAAAGAAATGTTCTCATTCTCCCAGATACTGTTCCTACTGAAAGAATTGAAAAATAGAGTACCTACGAACAATTTCTCTTGGATTGAGAAAACATCGAGTAATAAAATATATATTTTAATACAACATATTTACAAGGAAGACATGCTTAGTTCAAAATAAATTGGACCAATTGTCAAAAACCTTAGATTAATGAAACGAAACAATCAGAAAATAAATCGACATGACATAAAATGAAGAAATTCTAATTCAGCAACACAAATCATAGCACAAAACGTAAAATATCACAGCTAACAACGATTTAAGTCTTAAATAACCTAAATCCCAAGAGACAAAAACAATAACAAACCAAAGAAACCGAAGAATATCCTCGGTTGTTCCGGTAGCTGAATATTACCGCTTTTTTCTGTAACCGGGTTCCGTAAATGAACTGTTTCGCAAAAACCAACCGGGAATATCATATTTACGGAACAGAAAAATAACAACCAAACCAACCAATTTGTAATAGTGAAATAAAAACTGACCCGTTCCAGGATTTTGTTGCCAAATCTTTCTCTTGTGAGAATATGAATTTTTTGGAATACCGAAATTCTTGTGGGAGAATTGAAAAAAGAAATCCGAAAAATTAATCGCTAGTTTCCTGATAGTCTCAAAATATTTATGGAGATTACCATCGTGTCGTATTCTAGGATCAATCCACCGAGAATCTGATAAAGAATAAAGACAAAACAGTAGAACTTCCTCAATAAAAAGCATGTACCTCTTCAAAAGAAACAATAGGAAAGCTAGAAGTCAGTGCCCTATGAAAACTTAGGTTACTACCGAAAGATTTCTGTCGCTGCACAACTTTCCAGGTTTATTCCGGAAACATAATTTATATTCATTCTTTCAAATAAATTCAATCGTATTCATACCTCTTACCGCTTGGACTTGAACAAGAAGCCCATATTCGCAACTTTTTCAAGATCGAATTTACATTTTATATCCCTCTCGCAATAAAAACAAGACACATTCAAGTAGACAGGAAATCATTTCATATTTGATAAATCTTATCGAACTTCAACAATAACATTTTTCAATGGGCTAGGATAATGTACGAGAGAATGTTCGGTATATTCTTCTTTCTATCGTAGAAACCAGTTGTGAAATCTTGTGGGAGTGTATGAAATATGTATTGGCACTCATAAATCAGGGCCGGAGATATTTTCATACTGACAATATTGAACAAGAAACAACTTAGATTTTTTTCAACAAATATAGCATGTCTTCTTTGCGCATTTGGTCATTTTAAGATTTCAAGATTTGAACAAGAATTGAATTGAAAATTTATAAATGAAAAGATTGAAATTTTTTTTTAATAAATAAAACACATACATACGACTCTTTCGTTCGACATTTTGATATATTCGAGACTCTATCTCATTAATGACACTAATTATTTCATTTTCTAGTTCAGGAATCGATTGTGTATTATTCTTGTAGACCTGGTTTTTCACTTAAATAAAAAAAAATTCAACAGTATCAAATCACATGATCTTAGTGGCCAATTGACTTCATCGTTTCTGGAGTTTATTCGTCCAGAAAATTTAAAATGATCTTATGGCTGTGATTCCTCTGGTATTTGAACCTTATATGCCTTCAGAACTGAATCCTTGGGTAAAATACGCCATGTTGTGGACCCACGAAGTCCAATTCGTTGTAAACGTCGTCTAAAGGATATTTCAGTGTCTTCGACAACACTCTTACGAACCAAATTAATTTTTCTTGAGAGGGACCAACTACAACTGCATTTTCACTTTTTTAATATTGGATACCGGTTTCTTGAAAATTTTTCAATAACTCGATCAGATGAACCATTATGTAAACCATTAATTTCACGTAATTTTCTAAAATACTTTTCACAGCGCTGATTTTCTATAAACAATTCAACAGTTTAAACGCGTTTCTGTATCGTGTAGGGAGCCATTTTCGAAAATGTCATAAATTTTACTTCTTGAAATCTTGAATATCAAAATACCCAGACGAATCCAGTGCGTCATTTATATTTTATTAACCGCGCAATTTGAAACACCCTTTAGATAAATGAAAAAGTATTCGATGGAATATCTTACTGACTCTAACACGCTGTGCCTTTAAAAAAAGTGGGTGAAATAATAGTTATTTATACAACAAGTGAGTTAAATGAATGTTTATTCATGAGAAGAAAGTTTGACCCACGAGCCCGTAGGGCGAGTGGGTTAATTTCTTCGAGTGAATAAACATTTTTAACTCACGTGTCGTATACAAAATTTTATCCCATTTTGATGAAAATTCAAAAAATGAATACTTCTTAGAGGAAATATTAGGTATAATTCAAATTCATAACGAGATTTCCCTTCGAACGATGGTTGCTAGGGCACTATGTAATTAATTGTTTGCAAGTGTCAATGAAAATTATAAAACAGTCAAAGAATTTTTGTTTCGAAAAAATGTTGAGCGCGGTGACGACAAAGTTGTAGTTCCTGAGTGCATTATACAAGAAGCAAATGAGGCAGCAGAAGCAGATAAATTCATTAAAATCGAAAATATTGTACGAAAGCAATATACGGCATTTTGTGCCTGGAGAAATTAATAAAAAAGCCGAAGGTGTCAATGAAAAAATAATTTTGGCGTATATTTCCGAACAATCCAAGAAAGTTAAATCGTCGTCTTTATGGTGCTACTATTCACAACATAAGAAAATGTTGGCTCTGAAAGAAAAAATAGACATCGGCAGATTTCACCAAGTCACCGCCTTTTTGAAGCAACATTCCAGGGGATACGTAGAAAGTAAGTGGTGAACATTTTATCCCACTAGTGAATTAAAAAAAATTTAATTCACTCAGTGGATAAACGTCAACTTACCCTTGTTACCACGGGTTGAATATTGTCGTCTTTAAACGTCAAAATGGGATAATAGTATATTCATAGATTATAGAGTATAGAAAGATAGGAAACGGCCCTACATTCGTAGTACTAAAAAACGACTACATTTTTTAGTTCACATTTGACCCAGAGATGGCACTGAAGATCAATTTTTATATAAAATCTGTAATTTGGATTAGAAATCATATAAAGAAAACTGTAATGAGAATGATGCGAAATCGTATTCCCTCAGGATGTTTCATTTTTATATTTAAATCCATAATTTTCAATAAAATTCAGTATTTCATGTGTAATATTTTTATTATGCATTTATAGAAGGTATTATAGAAATATTAGGGTATTATTGTAAGATTTATACATGGATTTAATATGAATATACTCAGTGCGTCTGTGGAATTCCAGTTTCTGGCTCAGTTTAATTGCAGCTTCGTTGTCCATCATCACTGTTTGAATTGACGGAAAAATTTTCCTGAATAGTCACTTTAACCATTTTATTTTCCATGCAGATTCACTATCAGCCACTATTTCTGCCTCTATCGTGGAAATAGCAACAGATGTTTGACGTTGATCAAGCCAAGATATAGCTTTACCTGCATACATCCATAAAACTCCAGTTGATCATCCAGTTTCACTATCTCGTTCGTAATTTTCATTACTGAAGGGTACAAACTAATCTTTTTTCCACTTTTTTCGAGACGAAACTAACGGCAAAAGCCGTTCGAAGTGAAATAATATTTGTGCAAACGAATTGATTGGCACTTTTTTATAACAATGACATTTCCCATGTAGGGGAGAAGGGGGCACCTTTCAACAAAATTTCAATGAAAGACTCTCCTAGTTGTTTTATTGCAAGAACGCAAAATTTGATTTCACTTTATGATTCCACTATATGTTGTCCATTTTCAACAATAAATTTTATATTCACCAGAAAATCTGAGTGTTATGATTGAAAAGTTCGAGTGACAACAAATGTTCAAATGTGCCCCTACACGGGGCACATTTGAACTTGAAGAGGGGCAGGTTTGAACAAAGTGAATAATATAATGAAAACTAAATTTTATTCAGTCGAATAATTCACAAAACAGATAAGCGTCGAAAAGTAACTAACGTATGTTATATCGGGTATGATTGAAATGAAAATATAGCGAGGATGAGGTTCTTCCAGTACCTGTGGCAGTAACAGGAGGTTGTAGTTTCCGAACTACATCCTCAAACTCCACATTGCTAACATCATCTACAGGGGGAAACTGAAATTTCATCCCCTTTTTCCTTAAAAACTGTATTTCAAAGGTGCCATCTTTATTTTTTCGTTTTATCAAACCAACGTAATGAACTACAGTTTTCTTCGTACAAAACTTTACCAGAACAAAATCGTTTACAGACAAATTTTGGTATTCAACTTCATCAGCCAGATCACTGTCTGTATCTTGTTCCGACATAAGATCGTCAGAATCATCTCGGGTGGAGAATGTATCACTATCATCAGATGTGTCTTCTTTTCGTACGACTCTATTTTTGATAATTTTTTTAGTTGGTGTCAACTTTGAGTTAATTTTTTTAGATTCCACAACATCAAAAACTTTTTTCATAACATTTTTTTTCTGTTTGCTTGTTGTCTTTTCTATCATTTCTTGTTCCAATGCTTCCTTCTCAGGTGTTTCTGTCAGAATTTTTGAGCGACCTTTTCTTCTACCACGATAGTTTTCACTTCTAGCAGGTGCCTTAGGAAAAGGACGTACAACTTCTGGTGAAATAACCGACGCAGAATCGGCGCAGTGAGGAATCCCATCGGAGATAGCCGGTGCAGGTAAAACAACGTTGGTGGCACCAGAGAAGTGAGGTTCTACTCGATGAGACGAAAGGGCATTTGTAGATTTTTCGGCGAAGTCAACATGTTTATTGAACGTGGATTGCTCAGATATTATATTAGATGAAGTAGATGGTTCTTCAATCTGTTGAGGTGACCAGATGTCATTTGATGACATAGGAAGTTGGCCATCAGGTGGTAGTCTATCAGTGACAGAAGATGGGTCAAAATCTTCATCTGTGAATATGTTTCTGTCCAAAGGAAATAATCCTGTTTTTCGAAAACCGGATAAGATGTTTTTCATTGTGAATGAATTTTCGAATGCTTTTCCAGCCAGCTCAGCGATATGATGAATAGTGATGGTTTTGCCGGGGTGCGAAATCATCCAGTCATTGGAAGCTATTTTATATTTTCCTTTAAATGGTCCGAATACAGAGACATCAAGAGGCTGTAGACGATGCGAACAATGGGGGGGGAAAGTTACTATTATTATGCCATTATCCCTGGCATATAAAATGGCCTCCAATGAGCAATGGCTTTTATGGTTGTCCATGACAATGAGAATTGGATCTTGTTTGGTGCATTTTGTATGATTCACTACGTGCTTTAAAGTTTGCAAGAAGAGTTGCGCTGTCATCCAGCCACTGCTTGGACTATTCACTAAACCAATGCTTCCAGGTGGTGAACCGTTCATAAAAGTGTCATGAAATCGAGCTCTAGGAAAGATAAATACGGGTGGAATTGTATTTCCTGATGCACTGATTATGCCAACCATTGTAACTAAGGTTCCACGCTCACCAGAAACAGATTGTCCCACCTGCTTCACACCTCTTTCAGCGATTACGTTGGGAGCCTGCACTACGGTCATGACACCAGTTTCATCTAGATTAAAGATTCTGCTGGCTGTGAATGGATATTTTTGGAGGGCTCTACTGTAAGTATCAAAAAAAGTTTCGACATTTGCTCTATGGAAACTGGTTGCCCTTGTTAAACTTGTGTTTTCTGGCTTCCGTAGAGAAAGTTCCGGATGTCTCTTCATGAAACCTTGAACTCAGTCTACACCTGCTTGCTTATTTTCTATCCACGAATTTGGAAGATTCCTTGCTAATTTTAGAGCATAATCGTAGGCTAATGTTCGAAGCATTTGATACGTCAAACCATAGTTCATGCGAGCGCATGCCAATGAATATTCGACGAGCAGTTCTTCTTGTTTATTACTGAACACCTGCCGAAAGGTATGTTTTGATGAAAAAGTTTCAGCTTCTACTTTATTTTGTTCATTGCAACTCAACTTCTTCAATCTATAATAGAGAGCCGTGTGTGTAACTGAATAAACTTGAGAGGCCTTTCTTAACGACAATTCTCCCCGTTGTACACTATGGATGGCCCGCTGCATATCCTCTTCGAGGAATTCTGGTTTTGTTCTCTTCTTTATATAGTTTCTGACCATTATGAAGATTCTAGAATTAAATATTCGAAATAACTTCAGGCTCAGACACTCGTTGTTCAATTTCATCCAGAACTTTTTTAGTGGGGCACCTTTGAACATTGCAGAATTGTGTTCAAATGTGCCCCACTGGTGCTGTTCAAATCTGCCCCAAGCAATGAATTTTTTACAAGCAGGATTGGAAAAAAAAATGTTATATTATCTTTGAAAAAGCACCTTTCCTGTTCTTCTGAATATATTTTTTATTTAAAAAATTCTGATACCCTATGTATCTTCTGTACTTACTGAATAATTCACTAAACTACACTCGTTCAGTTTTACAGCAGATCGTCACAAAACTAGGCATGCGCGTGATATCCTAGCTATCGACGGACTGAGGTTTAAAACGCATGTGAGATGTTTAGCACTTCTCGAACAACGATGCCAAGTTGAAATTATGTAAGATATTTCCATGATAAAAAAATGAAAGCAATTGTTCAAAGGTGCCCCCGTTGAAAGGTACCCCCTTCTCCCCTATATTGATTTCGAAACTTATAATCATAGAACCAGAATTTTAACCCTTCTATAGTGACATTAGTTCACATTTGACCCAGAGATGGCGCTCATACACTGTAGTCGTGTCGTTTCCGATCTTTATACTATATAATCTTTGAGTATATTATTTTATAAGGAGGAGAAGTGTCACTTTTCATGGCGAGCTTGAGTTTGACAGCCGAACGCAGTGAGGCTGGCAATTGAAACGAGCCATGAAAAGTCACTTCTCATCCGAATGAAATATGTTATTTTATTTTCAAACGTTTTGAAATTCATGAAAATCTGAATATCCATCTTCGGTATGATTTACATTTACGCACATGATTCTATCCATTTACGATCACTTTTATTTTGATTTTTTGACATTTCTTAAAATTGGTTTATTTATGACATCGGAAAATTCTGAGAACTGTCATGTGTGTTTAAGAGGAGGAAGTCTATCGGGAAAATGCTCATTTTAAAAGAAATAGGCCAGATCCAAATGAAACAAGGTATGGATATCTTTTTTTAATCGTTCAATAACGTTTATTACTAAAAATATTTGTTCTAGGAACTTTGGAATTAGAAGAAAGAACGAGGAACGATAACAACTTTCAAGCGAGTTCACAGGCGAAATATGCTCTAAGATATTTGCAATTTTAAGAAGGAAAATAAATAGATACGAATAAAACAAGTTACGAATATCCTTTTTGAATAGTTCTATTACGTTTATTGATAAAAATATTCGTTTCAGGAATATTGAAATTACGAGAAAGAACGAAGTTCATTTGTGGACAACTGAAAACCTATCACAGAGGAATTTGATGAAAGCAAATAATGTATTTATTGTTACAATTGAATTTTATTATAAAGTCAGTATGTATTGGTGCTTTATATAGATCCTTCCACGATTTTCATAACTGTGGTCAGTGGTGATTGAAGGAACTTGAATGTTACCGATATGAATAACAGTAAGTACTTGAAATTTGCATTTATTGATCTGTTTGAAAAGGTAGATCATGGTTATTACCAATTATTCTAATTCATCTTTTGCATAGTAACACTTTCCCTGCCGCCGGACGGAAAAGTGTTGCTTAGCAACACTTTTCCTCCTTGGCGGAGAAATAGAAATTTTCGATGATCCTGTCAGTCGAAAAATGGCGTTATTATTGTACGTTTGAAAATAAAATAATATAATGCTCAAAAAGTCACCCTGTAATTGCCTACAGTTTCCGTGCGCAATTGCTAACAAAATTGGCAACGAAATATGATGATATTTGTAAAAATCTACCTATTAGATGTGAACATATAAAGAAGAAAAATACACAAATTCCTTAAATTTTCATAGAAATGTTAATGAATCAGTTAATTTTCAAAATTCGTATACAGGCTGTCTATTTTTAAAGTAAACAAACTTCAGAGGGAGATAATACGAGAGTGATTTGCAACAAAAATTTTCATATAACGTATGGTTTTAACTTCGGAATCGTGTTATTCAACTCCTTACCACGCCCGCTATAAGAATTTTTTCTGCACACATACTCTTATCTTGTAACAAATTTATTGCCCTTTCCGAATATAATGTCAAATTTGATGTGACTATCAGGAAAACTGAATAATGATAAATGTTAAATTGAAGAATAACCGTCAACATTTCGAACATATGTTATATGACATTTTTTGTTGTAAATCACTCGTATAATCTCCCCTTGAAGTTTGTCCACTTCAAAAGTGGGCACCCCGTATAGCAATGAATATTTTATGGTCAAGTTATGTTTGTACTATTCAACCCGCCAATAAAGTTGTTTTAAACATGAAATCCAATGTGCAATCCGACCCTGTCCACATACATTACAGGAGCCGATCAGAGGAAGCATACATACTACAATTTTTCATATACGATTCTATCTCACGATGGTGACCTGAAAGCATAAATTTGTAACGTTATTGTTGAGTACCTGCAATAAATATGAAAATGGTCTGCAAAAAAGTAGGTGCAAAAGATGCAATGTTAAGCTCGATGATAAAACGACGGTAGCAAAGGATTATCTCTTGGTTATGATGGGATTATGTTCTCACGCCGATGTCAACAAAGCAATAAAATTTTAACGTTCTTATTTCGGTCTTATCTTTCTCAACTCGGATTTTATGCCGAAATAGTGATACTCAGGTGTAAATAAGGTAAAGAATTTGTTCTCACTAATCCCTGATGTCTTATTCGGTATTCTTCAAAAGTTTGTAATTTCGTTGTTTGTTCATTGTCTTTATTCACACATCATTACTAATAATTTGTAATCTTCGTTCATTCATTCGAGAATGGAATAAACAGTTAGTTTGGAAGCCTTGATCAACAGGTTCTTCTTTAAAACTGTAACGCTCGACAGTTTCTAAAAAAATTGCTTGAAACGATACCTTTTCAATTTCAAATTGAGACTAAGCACATTCAAATTCGGATTAAACAAATTCAAAATGACATAAAGCAACTTCAAAATGGTAAACACAATATAATTGTGAATAAACACATTCAAAATGGGACTGATCAATATCATATTAGGAACTGACATTTCCACTTGACTTTGGTAGTCCTAAAATATTGTCAAATAATAAAGGTATTCATCAGATCGTTTTGTGTGTTTTTTATACAGGGTGTTTCCTAAACATGCGGCAAAAATTCAGGGGGTTGTTCCTTGGACTATTTTAAGCATGTTTTGTCCTTTGATGATTTTTGAAAAACCTCTTTGTTTCGAAGATACAGGGCGAACAACATTTTTCATTTTTTTAAAATTAATAATAGTTTAAATAAAAATGCGTACCGCACTGTGTTATGCGGCCCATACACAAGCTACTTTCTCGGCGTTTTGGCAGCTAGCGTTTTGCTAGCGTCCTAGACGCTCGTGCAATTTTCACCACACACAAGCGTCTCAGTAGCTCATCGATCGCTGACGATAGAGGTTTAAAATGTCATCCGTACTTGCACCCGACTTTTCCGTAGCTCGTAACTTTTTGTATTCTTTACGGAATGAGTCTCGGATGCTTTTCATTTTTTTCTTTACGAAATCAATATCGCATTCATCGTTTTATTGTTTACATAAAGCTAACAATTTTTCGTAGGCTTTATTCTTTAGTGTTCTGTTCGAATATTCTTTGCTCTTAATCGCCCACCAATACCTATTTTTTTTCAAATAGTTCTATAAAATTTGTAATAAATTCTTCTGAATGTGCAATTCTTGCATGATTCTCTGCCATTCTAGACGCTCTCTCACACACACAAGCGTTTTTCAAGCGTTTCGCCGGCTATCTTGACGGTAAAATCAAACACGTTTGATCTTGGCGTCCGGCGTTGCGTCCAGCTCGGCGACTCGCCAGCGTGGCAGCGGATGAACATACACAGGCGTTTTTCGGGCTACTTTTGGGCGTTTTGGTCGCTTGCGGCGACGCTAGCTGCCAAAACGCCGAGAAAGTAGCTTGTGTATGGGCCGCATTAACTAAGTAGGTACAATTTATTTTTAAATTTGTTTAACAATAACAACATTCCAATTATTAAAAACGGCCAGTTTTTTGACTTAAAATTGATGAGTTCAGATGGTGAAGGAATACAGATTAAACACGGTTTTCATTTGAATTCGTTTTTTTGGCTAAAGGTGGTCATTTTCAACAGTTTTTGTAGGTTAAGTTAAATTTTCATGGAATTTCTCATAATAAAATGTTATTATCTAAAATTTTGTTTCCCCTGTATCTTCGAAACAAGGAGGTTTTTCAAAAATCATCAAAGGACAAAATATTTTTAGAATAGTCCAAGGAACAATCCCCTGAATTTTTGCCGCATGTTTAGGAAACACCCTGTATAAATATGTTGCGTTACATAAAAATATCGAGAGCAGCGAATGTTTAAAAGCAGATTTATGCTGTATACAAAAATAAATTTGACAATATGAGGGTTGTTATCGAATAGATGCGAAATTTTTAAGGGGGTGACTTCTCAGATCATTCAATGGAAAAAAGTAGGTAGGTGTTGGTTTAGGTCCAGAAATGCATTGTTTCCAAGATACAGGGTGTTGAAATTTTACTTAAAAACTGACCGAAAAAAGTGGTGCGTAACTGAGATATTTCAAACTAACAATTTTATTTGAATGATTGGTTCAATTTGTGACAATAATTTCTTCTGCCTTTTTTCCTGTGGGGCACCGTTTTATGAGAGAAAATAAAACATCTCAACGTTGAGCCCCACGTAATAGGTGTTAAAGTGACAACAAATACGCGTTAGGCCGCTCGCAGACCAAAACGACGCGACCGCAACGAGACAGCAATTTCCAATCGCCGAGAGGTCGCGCACCTTGTATTGAATAGGAGCTCGCACACCGGTATCGGCATCTGACAGGTATCGTCGCGGTCGCGTCGCTGTCGCCCCGGTGTGCGAGCTCCTATTGAAAACAAGGTGCGCGACCTCTCGGCGATTGGAAATTGCGGTCTCGTCCCGGTCGCGTCGTTTTGGTCTGCGAGCGGCCTTAAAATGTTTTATTTTCTTACATAATAACGGCTCCTCGCACGAAACAGGGGTAAAAGGAAATTAATAAAAAAAGAAATATCTCAGTAGTGTACACTTATTTTATTCAGTTTTTAAGTAAACCTTCAACACCATTTATCTTGGAAAAATGCATTACAGAACCTACATTTATGGGAACTTTTTTCATAAAATGATCTGAGGAATCACCCCCTCAAATCTTACGCATCCTGTAGATCAGTAGCAAATTCAAGTGGAATTGTCTTTTCCCAATATATATTGATTAGTCAATATTTGAATATGTTTATTCTGAATTCCATTGTGTTTACCATTTTGAAGTTGCTTATTCTCATTTTGAATCTGTTTAATCCCAATTCGATTGTGTTTACCATTTTGAAGTTGCCTTTTCTCATTTTGATTCTGTTTAATCCAAATTCGATTGTGTTTACCATTTTGAAGTTGCTTATTCTCATTTTGAATCTGCTTGATCCCATTTTGAAGTTGCTTGTGTCATTTTCAATTTGTTTAACCCCAATTTGAATGAGATAAGTCTCAATTTGAAGCTGAAAAGGTTTAGTAATGATATTAAAATGTCTATGTAAAGGATTCCCTTAAATTATGTGACCTGAATTATTGATTATTGTTTGCCAATTTCTATTTTTTGATTAGAGGTCCATGCTGAATGAAGAACATTTCGCATGAATTGCAAAGCTTCTGAAATGGAAATTACACCTCGGCCAGCTGTTCCTCCATCCATTCACAAATCGACCGAGATTTCCGGTTCGCTCTCTAACCCTCCCTAAAACGTCGACTAGTTAAGACAGCATTCAAAACGATACATCCGACAATCCGAAAAATGCACATTTTCGATTGCCATCACACCTGCGCCTTTCAGTCAAACTACAGACATAACAAGCATCGGGGGTCCGCATGACTAACACCCAAAATCCTTGCTGCAATTACTAAAAAGCCTCCCCTTGCTCAATAGACGCCGACCCGTGAACGGTTGGCACCACTGCCTTTCAAAATCGACTGCAAACTTGACTGATTAGTCCGGAATTTGACACATGGGGCGCTGAAGCGGGAATTGACTTTAAAAAATGAGTTCACAAACACGCCGTATATTGGAGAGTATTACGGCCTTCCCCTTGGTTCATTTAGGAGCCCATTTCTCATCTTCGTCAATATCAAACAAAGTCTGGGACTGCTTAGACTATTTGCTGAAGACCGCTGACATCTGCAACATCTCATAATTGATTTCCTCCAAGGAAAGATCAATGTTTGGGAAAGGGCCCCAGTAAAAATGCCGAAAGGGTGGCGCATAGGTATTGCAACGTTTGCTCTGGGCTTTAGGTGACGAGATGAGTCTAGGGGTGGTTCATAAAGAACGTATGGGGATGTATTTGTTGATTTTGGGATTTGGTAGTAGGTTATTTGTTGATCGTCAACTTTAACGATACCTTTTATGTAAGTAATCTGGCGATATACCTATATCCTGTATATACAGGGTATAGGTATTAGGGGAATTAATTTAAATAATTTTAAAAGAATGTTCTTCAACGATCAAAACCGCTAAATTTCATATAAAATTACTCTTCAATAAGGTTCATCTAGAAAAACTTTTATTCCAATACAAAGAATGTATTATATCATCCATGTGGATTTTCTATAAATTTGAGGAAAAAGGTTGAATTAAATAGTGTTTAAAAACTTTAAGGTAATTTTCTGCAAAATATTTAAGACCATAAAATTTAAAAAATGCCAGGCAAAATAATGATGAGCTATAAAATAAGTTACACGTAACAAAACATAACTTTTTACGAAATTACTTTTTTCCCTGTCAAAAAAATGAGTGTATATTTATATAGTACTTTATATTTTTAAAGTACTTACTTTTTTCCCGGAGAAAAAAGTAATTTCGTGAAAGGTTACATTTCTTCCACTAATAAATGGTCGTTTTTCCTGTCACAGAAAACATAGTGTAATATATACGAGAAAAATATTAGATTTCATCACAATTCATGACCTATCGATGCGTTTTTAATTTTCTCAATTATTCAGGTGCAACGAAGATAAATAGATCATAACAACATACAGAAATACAGTGTCGAAAAACCACAGATATTTTAAGAAAGTCGAGGGAATGAACATTAGGAAAAATCGCACATTTTTATCGCCGAAAGCAAAGACCATCGAAATAATACATACGCATCATATAACGCCATTGAATGAGTTTTCTATGGACGAATTTTCATTTAGAAAACGCCCTATACAAAACCGTAAAACAATTGATGATACCAATTTCAATGAACCAATTCTGGAAAGAATTATCGTTTCACTGCCATAACATAAATACCCAAATGGCCTTTAGTACGCATACATAAAAAAATTCAGGAAAATTTACAACCTCAAAACGACAACCCAGTTTTATGCCCAATTCCAAAATGGCCACGAGTGAAAAATTTAATGCCGACACATAAAAATGACGCCCTAATGGAAAATACATCTTTCGCAAGATATTTTTAATGATGTGCAAAATATTAGCAATAAAGGGGGCCGAACCACAGAATTATAATACGAATTCACAATAACCTGTAAGGCGGCCTCTATCGTCGATTTCTTAAAAACGTTTTACGAGCAAGAAATAAACTTTTGTACCAGGGCCGGGGCAATAACTTCTTTCAATCTTCGAGTAATAACATTTTATTGGTCTTCATCATTCTGATTCCCTTTTTTACGATGTTTCTAATTCTTCTTAGACGGTGTGTTGCAGAGATAAAAATACCTTATATTGCTGGTGATTTCTGCTAGATATTGCGAGATAACGCTCATTTCTCGACTTGAAAAACTGTGCAGATTTTTTAAGAGAAATTACAAGAATATGGCTTGTTGGTCATTACTATTTAGTATTTAGTTTTCGTGGAATAGTTTGAGAGGTTCAGTTGTTGACATCCTGATAGTGATTGACACTGTCCACATATTATACACCGATGTAATAAATTATTGGTGCTATCTAAGGTTTTTTCATCTGTCTCTACCTGTTACAGAATG
The DNA here is from genome assembly GCA_013421045.1 of Propylea japonica. Taxonomy (NCBI): domain Eukaryota; kingdom Metazoa; phylum Arthropoda; class Insecta; order Coleoptera; family Coccinellidae; genus Propylea; species Propylea japonica. Next base: position 92,481,498 of record CM024241.1, read on the forward strand.
TTTTATTTATATTTGGATAAAGTTCAATTTCCTCAGGTTATCATTCTGAAAACAGCATTAGATATTTGGCGCGAGATTTTGCCTTAGTGTCAATAAGTGTAGTAAGAGTTTACTTAAGGATAGCGACTGCATATAATTGCGTATATTTTGTTCTGTTTCATATTCGTTAGAAGTTTTCTATTGTTTGGAAGATTCCAACGCATATTTGATATACGTTAGTACACCCTTCAATGATTTGTATTAAGATTAAACCCTCTGTCAATCACTGTTTGATGTAATATTATTGACACAGTTATTGGCATATGGTTTAAACTAAATATATTAATCACTGAAAGGTTGACTTGCAACTACAAAAAATCATAATTTAATAATAATCATATAATTTCCAATAGATGATCATCAGTTTTGTCTAAAATATAATCACAAAATGGTTACAATTCTATATTTACAGTACGGTTCTATCGATTCTAAATCAAAAATAATTTGTATTGTGAACAGTAACTATTATTGAAGACAAAAGCTTCTGCACGCTTCTTAATATTCGGCAACTTGGACAATGAACAATTGGAATTTAAATAAACTGAGGACTATAATGTGCATTCATTATAGCTTGTTCTGAAGCCGTAACATAGATCTGATTAATATCTAATGACGTGCTGAATTTCTGACTTAAATCTCAAATATTGAGCAAACTAGAGTCATTTTTGTAACACGCCAATTGAATATAATAGGCCACTCAACTTGGGACACCCCATATATAGATATACAGGGTGTTTCCTAAACATGCGGCAAAAATTCAGGGGATTGTTCCTTGGACTATTCTAAGAATATTTTGTCCTTTGATGATTTTTGAAAAACCTCTTTGTTTCGAAGATACAGGGGAAACAAAATTTTAGATAATAACATTTTATTATGAAAAATTACATGAAAATTCAACTTAACCTACAAAAACTGTTGAAAATGACCACCTCTAGCCAAAAAAACGAATTCAAATGAAAACCGTGTTTAATCTGTATTCCTTTACCATCTGAACTTATCAATTTTAAGTCAAAAAACTGGCCGTTTTTAGTAATTGGAATGTTGTTAAACAAATTTAAAAATAAATTGTACCTACTTAGTGAACACAGTGTGGTACGCATTTTTATTTAAACTATTATTAATTTTAAAAAATGAAAAATGTTGTTCGCCCTGTATCTTCGAAACAAAGAGGTTTTTCAAAAATCATCAAAGGACGAAACATGCTTAAAATAGTCCAAAGAACAACCCCCTGAATTTTTGCCGCATGTTTAGGAAACATCCTGTATAATGGTTTATCCGCATATACTTTTCGATGCTCAAACATATGGCAACACAGACTGAACTGGCCCAAAATCGAGAACAGCAACTCAAGCCAAACCGAAAAAACGGTGCATATAGAGAGCACCTGTGAAATCTGAACCTGCATAACGAATTAATGTAAAAGTCGGCTAGCACGATAATTACAGTAATACGAAGATATTAAGGCTGCATAAATTGCATAAAAGTTGAAACTGTCAGACGGTTTTACACGATTTCAGTTATCTGACCGTTGGAATAAATTGGATATGAAATATCGTGACGTGTGCTCCTGGATTATTATTATAAGGGTCCTTTCACATCTTGTTCGATGTTGTTAACTTCATAATGGTTATTGGCTTCGCTCAGCGAGAATATATCGTCAAACGCAAAAATTATGAGATTATGAGTTTTAGAGTTTTCTTCCGAAAACTTCAAATATTAAATTTTATTGCCACAAAGTTGATTCAGGAAAAATTGAGAAAAGCCCTGAGCAAATGCTTTTCGGCGTTCTTTCATTAGTGGAGCAATAAGACGATTACCTCCAAATTTTAAACAGAACTCGAGAGTGATACTAAAATGAATATATGAATGCGAATTCTCAGCAGAATTATATTGGAATCTATTCAAAAATTGGAATATGTAAAAAATCGATAACAGGAAATATCAACATTTTATGATTCTCATTTCACAATCTTTTTGAAACTTTGCATGATCATTCATTCAATTCGCCAAATTACATCCTCAAACTCAATTTCATTCCAATTGAAAGTTTTTTTATGGAAATGTTAGAATTTTTTCGATATCACGATAGGCTTTTCTATCATTCTACAAACGCAACTCTCACCAAATTTTTGCATACTGATTATTTCTGGTATTCAGCATTTCACAGAAAATTTTCAGCGCGATCGAATTGACAAATTCTGAATTATTCAAAAAATGTATGATTTTGAGAAAAATGAAATACTATGGCCTCGATTGTGTGATTCTTTCGAAATATAAAAATGATGAAAATTCCGTATTAAATTCTTTACCTGCAAAATAAATTTCATCCGAATCGCATATTTTGTTGTGGAAATATAAGCATTTTTTTGTTGCAATATTCCGATAAAATTTCCTATGGTTCTGTTAACACTATGGCGACAAAATTTCCTATGAAGCTTTTTATGAGTTTCTTGTATGTGGCCGCAAATTTTCATTGCTATCGGTTTCGTTGTGCCCCAGATAATGCGGAACAAATATTTGAATTTCCATGCTTATGGACAACCCTGTATAATTTTGTTGGTTAACAAATTTAACCGCGGTATTTAGGAATCGAATCTGCCCTGAAAATTTAAAGTCTCTAGGACAATCTTTCGAGAGTTATCGTCCACAAACAGATTTGTATTTGACCACATATTCATTATCAGTTAAGACCGGATTGCATGCTATTGCATATTTGAGACATCTTCAGCGGTATTTGCATATTTTAGCTGAGATCCAGTTATTATGCATATTTTCGGTAAATCTTTTCATCCCTGCGTTCCGAATTGCGATAAAAATGCTGAATCCGACCAAATTCCACAAAATATGGGGTCTATTGAGTAATAATACTAATAATTGTCACTTCTATCAGATTTGCAAATCACTTCCACCGCATTTCGAAACGCAGTATTAGTAGCCGCGCGCTACGAAAGTATCCAAATAATAAATAAAATACGCCAAAAGAACTTCACGTTGCCATTGGCATTTCCAAATGAACTCCAAGAAAAGTTAGGAAGGATAATGAAGGAAATCCAGATTATTCTCTATTTGAGAGTTTTATTAAAATGGGACAGCAGAACCTGACACTATGAGGGAAAACATAGCACCAAGGTTCAAATTGTCCCCAGTTACGTCCTTGGATGTGTAGCGGACCTTTTCCACATACAAATTTATTCAAAATTTAAAAATTGAGCATTTGGAACAATATTTAATCGTAAACGTTTAAAAAACATTAAAGTGAATTTCGATACCGTATTATTAAGAGTTATTGATATGTTTATTTTGAAATGAAAATTACTTTTCTTTTTTTTTGAGTTCCCGAAAGTCATTATTCAATATTGTATTCTGCAAATTTTCGTGCATATTTTGCCTATTTACGTGCATATTTCAAGCATTTTTCATGCATATTTGCATGCACATAACAACGTTTTTATGTTGCATATATCTGGTCTCTAATTCATTCAGTAAGTCGAACCTCATCGTTAATTTGAGACCATTTGAGCAAAACGATGTAGCACTCGCTTAAGTAGAATGAACACTCAAAAATTTATTCATCTAATTATTTAAAAACATTAAATATCCCATAGTGATTAACGCAGCCTCATACTAAATATTAATTTTGTGAAGGAGAAATCAACTACCGTCTCAGCTTCTCGACCACGTATCTATGTGAAGCCACCTTAACGGTAGAAGAATCCCTGAGACCAAAGTTATTATTCTTGTTGCGTTTTTGTTTTATCTTCCTTAGCGGGCCAGCCCGGGTCGAGCTGGCGTTTCGGTTGATACAACATGTTATCCGATTAATTTGATCTGTAATAAATTGTTGTGAAATTCATAATAATCCCTGCGATTTATGAAAGGAGATTACACGAGTCCCGTTCTACGCGTTCCTGTCTTCCTCAATTATTTTTTCGGCTGTCTTGATTCGTTGCCTGTTGCCTTCGTCCTGGTTTCGAAAACGGATTTGTCAAGATAAGGTGCTGATGGTGTTCATTGGGTTCTTATTTACTTCTCTCAATTTGTCGGAAAAGATTTATTCTTTTTTGTGTTTATGTCTTCTTTTTCTATAAACACGATTTTTATCTCCAGGACGATTGTTCAAAGAGAGAAATGTTGAGTTCACTAAATCACGAAAAATAAATAGAGATTTTAACAAATAAGTGCGACAAATCTCTGGGTTTAATTCTTCATTAAAAATTATGTCAGTATGATAAACAGTGTTTCCCAGAATGTGTCACCATTGATTTTTTTGCAGGAAAGGTCAGCTTTGATAATGATGGTGAACCATAAAGAACTTGGGCATCAAGAGTAGGGTCAAACACTTTTGAAGCTTGATATTTTTGGAGATAATAGCCCGAAATATAGTGGAAATGTGTAGGATAAAAATTAGGAAATTTGAATTTATGTAGACAATTCCAAACTTCTCCGAAATAATTCTGATCATATTTGTCGCAGAATCAATTCATTTTGGTTGAATCATTCTTCTTTGAATCTTCAGAAATTTCATAGTCAAGGGCTTGAACCAATTGTAGAACATTAACATAGGATCTTCGTCGTTACTGCGAAGAAAGTTAAAAACTGCAAATCCTAAAATTTTGGTGTCCAATATTGATGACCCATTCGAGAAAAATTTCAGTATTTTTCATCTCATTCGAAAACTATCTAGAATAAATGATTAGTGTAAGAGGAGACTGCCATTCATTTTTCATTTCGAATCGAATGCTGTAGAATAAATATGGGGTTTCCATTTGAAAATCTCGAAATATTTCAATTTTGAATTCCACATTTTCGGAGCAAGATCTTCGAAGAACCTTACGATGTATCAGAATACTGAATATACCACATAAATGCATGGATTCTCTACTATCAGACAGCTGAGTTTGGTTCCGTTCGTATAAAAACTTATCGAGATATTGCGTTTTCAAACTGACAATGCAGATGTCAAAAATTTCAGGAATTTGTGGATAACTTGGAGAAATTTTTCTTAGTAGCTTATACTGAATATTTGGTATTGAATCGATAAATAAATAAAAATATAGGTAGTTCCATTTGAAATAAGAAAGTAGATTTGTGTTTGAGATAGACGTGGTAAAACTGTCGATTTGAAAATATTTTATGCGAAGGATCCTTCACCCTCAAGGCTCCACCTTGAATTTTAAAACGAAATTTTCACTAGTTTTGCTAAAACGTCTAATAGGCCAACTTAAACGGAAAACCCTGTATAAATATATGACATAAAAGAGAAATATCCTTAAAAATGATCAACTTTGCGAAAAAGGTTACATTTCTGGGCAAAATGTAGTTTAAATATAGTAATGCAAAAAAAACTCATGGTTGCCAATCGACCATAATCTAATTAATCGAACAATTGTTTTTTTTGGAAGTGGTGTGATTTTTGCAGGTTAAATATCAAAAGATGACAGCTTGAACGGCTCCCAGATAGAAGGCTAGGCGAAATGAAACAAGTTATAGAAAAATCTTCATTGAATCGATTAATATTATGTCCAGTCAAGTACCTATGATTCTGTCCATTGTTTACAGACATATGGACAATATCCAATTCGGTCAAATATTTGGCTTAAAGTGAAACAAGTGTCTCAACACAATAACCCTTCTCTAAGTACCCCTTAGTTAATCCAAATAAATCCTTCTGAAAGATGAGCCTAAAACATATGCAACATGCAGAGGGACAGTGTCATACGCCTCCTAGAAAGACTCACTCCAATTCCGAATGAGATATTATTTAATTTAAAGCTCGATATCTCCCCAGTGAATATATTTCAGGCCTCGGTTAAGTAAAGCGTAAGGGTTGTTGACAGCATAATGCAATCAGGGGGGCGATACAAGTAATTCTATACATTTAAATTGGCCTTTACATCGGGACCTTGCTACCTAACTAACCGCTAAGTCATTGATTATTCAGTAGCCATTGAAAAACAAACTCGATGCAATGCGACGAAGTGTTCCGCAAGCGCCTGGCAGATGGATGTGATTAAATAGACTGATGAGGTTTTTTTATGATTGCTGGACAGCTCTGTAATATTCCTTCGGTGTTTCAGTCAAGGATAGTGAATTGTTATGTTTTTCTAATTGATTGGCGTGGCTTAGCATTAAGCTCGACTACGCGTTTCAAATTGTAATTATGTGGTTATCAGTTGTAAGGTAAGGTTTTTTCGTTTTTTTCTAGCGCTTGTTTGTAGGGAACAGCGTGTCATAGTTCTGCCGTCTTCAAAGACTCGGTTAGACCTATGATGTAGAATCCGATATCATAAACAATTCTTTCCTATCTTTCTTTCGTCTGTAAAATCTTACTTTTGAATGTGGGCATAGTAGGATTCCAGACCGACTACCAATTCTGAAATTCTTCTATACAACAACGGAATTCAATGAATTATAAAATTTGAAAAAATTTTTTTTTCATTCCGAACGAAAAAAGCCAGAGACTTGAAAGTTGTGCAGGATCTTAATATTTCGGCTGCGTTCATTTTTGGACCAAATCAGTCGCTATCTAGAGTTTTTCATCTGTCTCCCCATATTTCAGAATGTTTTATTTCTATTTGAGTCCTCAGGTTATCATTCTGAAAACTGCATCATTAGATATTAGGCGCGAGATTTTACAGTAGTGTCAATAAGTGTATATATTAGAGTTTACTTAAGGATAGCGACTGCACATAATTGCGTATATTTTTCTATTTTGTTCTATTTATATTCGTTAGAAGTTTTTTATTGTTCAGAAGGTTCTAAGGAATATTTAATATGTGTTAGTAATAAACCCCTCAATGATTTATATACTTAGGTTGGAGCCTATGTCAATCACTGTTCGATATAAAACGGGGTCTTCATAAATGATTGTAACATCGTAGGTACTTTGGGAATTTTTCATCTTATCGTTTCTTACGCAAAGTCTACAAATCTCTTCAATTCCAATCATATTATTCAATTTCTTTCGGGATGGCCAGCCTGAACTCACAGTATGTATCGTTTGTTTAAAACTAAGTTTACAGTTTACATCAGAATATAAATATTTATAATAGTCCACGACAACTGCGCTGTTATAATCATTTATAGAGACCCTGTATTATTGACACAGTTATTGATATATGTATATTATTATTATATGGTTTAGCCTTGATATATGAATTATTGAAGGGTTTATTTACATCGATTAAATATTCCTTAGAATCCTCCAAACAATAGAAAACTTCTAACGAATTTTAAACAGAACAAAATCGAAAAATATACGCATTATATGCAGTCACTACCTTTAAGTAAACTCTCACTCTACACTTATTGACATTACTGCCAAATTTCACGACAAATATCTAATGATGTCAATCACTATCAGGGTGTCAACAACTGAAACTCTCACCCTATTCATGCTTTACATTTTTGTCATTACTACTAATTTGAGGGACTGAATTCAGAAAACTTTGAATCCGAAGGAAGGGTCTTACTCACAAAAAAAGAGTTTTCTTCTGTCCGGAAAATCAGGAACTACATTTTCCATCAATTTAAGAGCACGTTGGTGTGTAGATGTCTGGTTGAATCATTCAAAGTAGTCATTCACACAAAAAACACAACCTATTCAGAAATTTTCCACATTTCAGAGAAGCGACTCGATAATCCGCGGAATATCCAAAGAAACAAGACGTCATTATATTCACTACATGTTCAGGTGCAACAGGTTTTTCTTGCATTCACTAATAACCAACTTTTTACAACTGTTACTAACGATTTGCACAGCTTCCCTATTAACGAACAAATCGCTTGGCAACGGCCTATTAACGGTTAGTTCTCGTTAATTTCGATATCTCTGAAATGGAAATTTCCATCTGTCTTCTTTTATTGGAAACCAATCAAGACAACGCGATGCCGAATCAGGAAGAAAGTCAGCATGTCAATTAAAAGTCGTTGTGGAGCTAAGGATGGTTTTTTTCGGATATCTCTGGACTGACTGACTATACCTGACCATATATCTTGGACACACAATCAAATAAACTTCCAATTAAACATAAATTTCTTTCTTATTATTTTCTTCTCTGATAATTTCGTTGGCTTAACATTTTTCTTTCATTTCAGGTAGGCAACCAATAATTCAATTTCAAATAGTAAGCATCAACAATGGTAAGTCTACTATGTTATTCCAATTATTATGCTAATTGTTTTTGCGGTTGTCTTATGGTTTGTCGTCAATACTTGATATTGATACCACGTATATTCAGGAAAAATTTTCCTTATTCTCGATGTCCAATAGTTCGTATGGTATAATATAAGGTTGAATTAAGAATGGGTATATCAACATTCAGGGGCCTATTGCACCGAAATTCTTTGCAACTTTTGACTCTTAATTACGGTGCAGAATATTTTTTCCAACATTTAATTTCTGATGAGAAGTGCTTTTTACTTTGCACTCGACTTTTCACCTTGCACTTTTCAATTATAAATGCGTTTCGTGAAACGTAATTCATTTGAAAAGTGAAAAGTTGCGAAGTATATGGTACAATAGGCCCCGGTCTATTGTTATCCCTTCTCTTTCAGTTGTTTTCGGTATTTCTGCAACTTGCCATCCAGTTCCAGCGAGTCATGAACCGCATCAACTGAAACGGGTTCAAGTACAGAATCCTAAATCGTTCTTTGCGTTAGTGATCCATATCGAGTCACTAGATAGTTATCAAAACACAAATAGAGGCAAACTGAAATAAAATTTCTTTTATTTTGACATCTGCTCATGCGCATCAAAGAAGAATTTCAAGGTAGCCTTCAATAAAATACATGCCTCCCTTAATTAATTTAAGTAAGGTATTCCTGGTCAGGTACTACTTTCTTTTTTTTTTTTTGGTGCACTCATCCATTTGAAATTCGTTAGTAGTGGAGAGTCAGTAGAGTATTTAATATCGCATATTTGGGAAAATTTTGTGGAAAAAATGAATAGCAAGATTGAAAATAAATGACTCAGATTCACTTATGAGGACGTAGTGATATTATTGGGGGAAGTGTTGACGAAGAATTCCTTCATGGATGCTGAAATATGGGAGTAAGTGAGAAATGGACAATTTCATTCAATAAAAAATTATTTTTCGGCAACCGCCCTTTTTCTTCGAGAAATCTGCATTTCCTGGTTTAGTCCGGGAAGTACGGACTAGGACTAGACCGGGAAGTATGAGTTTGAAAAATACATTCGATCATTACCATAGCAAAGAACTAATGACTAACAATTCCTATGAAATTAGTTATAAAAAATTTGCTGCAACACGTTTTTTTGGATTCGCAGACTTCCAGAAATTTGTCTTTTGGTTCAAGAAATTCTATTTTCCGGATATTTCAATTAAGTATTTTCGGCAACACATGAATTGTTACAAGTGCCAAAATAAAAGAAATGCCTCAATAAAGTTGACAGCGATAGCTCAAATGTACGACCAACGTTAAGGGATCTTTTATTACAGGATCCTTGACTAAAGCTGAAATACATAAACTCAATAACTTACCTACATTATTTACAATACTTCAAGTTTTCACAATTCACAATGAACCATTTGAAACCTTCAGCAATAGATGAATCATTGTTACCAACATAAAATACATCATTCTTCCCATTAAAGTGACGACTTCAAGCCATCAACATTTTTCCCCGAATATCTCCAACCTCAAATATGCGTCTGACTCTGAGTGGTCGGCATTCCTGAAGGGGGTTGATATGATATCAGATGAAACGTTGTGATGTGAGTAGCCGGTGGCCCGCCCTCGACCACACACACGTGCGTGGCACGCACGCAACCTGAAATTCGTCTTGTAATTTGTCAAATAAATGGCTTCGTTGGTATGCCGGCAATTGGTTCCAGTAGGAGCGTGAAATATACGCAGTAAAGATTTCGGTTATTAATCAACTTCCAGTATTTAATATAATGTGGTCTTAGTGACATAAATTAGATTAAGGATTTGGGACTTGCAAATTCGATATACATTATATGTTTTTAGGAAGGTTTCGAAGGTGAAAATAGGATGAAGAATGATTTCAACAAATATTCTTGTACACCGAAGAATGTAAGGCCCTTAATTAAGGGCCTTACATTCTACTATGACCTTCATCAGAGCTGTTCTCGCACCTGTGCTGAAGTTTCAGACCATCTTCCAAAGCGAATACGCTTCGAAAGATCACTTGTTGAGAATACGGCCCGAGGTCTTCAAGAAGGTTGAATGTGCGTTTCTCCCATAATTTACCTTTCCAATACATTATTTGCGCAGGCTTGCAATGGCGCGACATTCTGTAACTTTGTGAACACAGTCACTCGTTAGCTTCTGTTAACCCATGTCTCATATACAGGATGTCCCGGAAAAGCGTGAAATCTCTAGGATTCAAATGAACCATAAAAAAATAAGATAACAAGTTTCCATAATTTTTTTCCTATGGGCCCTCCCTACGAAGATACGACCTCCTAAATGACACCACTGGAAATTCATTTTAGTGGAATAAATTTCAATTACATACTTCTTTCATTATTTTTAAAATGTAAGCATTAAAATGTACAACCCAGTCCGCCCCTATAGTAAACTGAACAAGCTAATCGAAATTTGAGTACGGTGATTTGAGAGGTCCTTAGTAGGTACTACTAATCATATCAATTTTTATCAAATTATATCGAGTAGTTTGAAACTTATTCCACTGAAATGGATTTCCAGTGGCGTCATTTAGTAGGTCGTATCTTCGTAGGGAGGGCCGCTAGAAAAAAAAGGGAAATTGTCATTTTCATTTTTTATGTTTATCTGAAACCGAGAGATTTCCCACATTTTCCGGGACACCCTGTATGCTTCTTATTTCGACAATGTTGTTAAAAAGCCAGTGAGGAGGCGTAGCTTATTCTTACTGGTATCCAAATATTTTTTGAAGCTTGCAGTTCTTATGCTCCGAAGCAAGTTTTTGGAAAGATTATTCCCGGAAGATTCCTCCAGAGTTCTCCTCTTTCAGTTTCTTCTTTCTCCAAAACTCCTTTTATATTACATAAGGGTTCAGAGCCAGTAAGTGGTGTTGGTGCTACCTTTCTGGCCAGTGTGTTAGCCTCTTCGTTTCCTTCGATTCGCGAGTGACCATGAACAAATACTAAAGAGATCTTGATGTTCTTCTTGTCTACTTCATTAAGTTTTCTTCGGCTCTCCCATAAAAGCTTTGAGCAAATATTTCCAAGGTAAAAATAGTTTCATGAAGGCAAAAATAATTCAACTTATATTCCTGAACACCATATTATATTTAAATAATGAACTGTCAACATGACGTTCGTTGTACAATAGGTTTGTTCGCGTCGCAGTTCGGAACTATTCGGAACTGTACTTTTTTGTTCCCTCCATAGAAATATATACATATTATTATTATTATGTATATATTTCTATGGTGGGAACAAAAAAGTACAGTTCCGAATAGTTCCGAACTGCGACGCGAACAAACCTAATAAATTTAATAATTATTCTTTCAATAATTCAAAAAGCTTTTCTTCGAAGTTAATACTTTTGTTTTTATACACCGAAAGAACATTTTGGTTACATTAACTAAGTATTCTTAACCATCACCAAATTAGTGATTGAAATATGGCTTATTAAACATTTGCTATGGAGAAACAATTATTTGTTTACAACTTGGTGAATAAAGACTTATACAGGGTTATCTTATATTTATTCCATCATAATAGTCATTTGTTGATAATAAATAAACATTTTGATTTATATAATGAATGTATCATAAGTATGAATAAAGACTTATTCAAGATTATTTTCTGTTTATTCCATCATAATATTCATTTGTTGATAATAAGTAAACATCTTGCTTTACATAATAAATGCATCATAAGTATGAATAAATACTTATTTATTTTTCGTATATGCTTGTTCGTAAGTACAACATGAAAACAATTTAATAATTATTAATCAACAAATATTTTATTTGCTGGAATTACTCATTTTATTTCTGTGAGAAATATTTGTGAGGATTATTTGAGAATTGATCGACTTCTAATGAATGTTTTTATTTATGAGAGCCGTTATATATTTTCACCTCCAGATATGAAACAGACGGATAACTTCAACTGATATTAGTTAGTTATCCGTCAGTTTGATATCTGGATGTGAAAATACTAGCTCTCATAAATGAAACATTTATTAGTAGACAAATTATTCCAAATAATCCGAACCAAATATTTTCTCACAGAAAAAAACAAAACTCAATGAATATATTATAGTTGTACCAGCAGACAAGCTATTTCATTAATAATGATGAAACCTGTAATAAAATTACTGTCCATTTTAATTTTCAATGGCCTGAGGAAAAATCAGAAAAAACAATGTATCTTTCATTCAATATATATTTTCCATAAAAAACAAAAATACATACATATAATAAATCATATAACAAAAATTCCACTATTTTGTGGTTTATATATATAATAATTTTAAGTGTGATAACATTAACAAGTAATAAAATATAAACTCTCTCATTCTTTATAATATTCTTCTGGACTTAAAGATAATTAGTAATTTATGAAAATTTTTACTTAAAAAATATCACTGTTTAATGTAGGTATGTGCATTTGAAGATGAGAATTACGAGACGAGGAAAAGCATGATTTCGGAATATAAATACATATTTGAATTTTTCGTATCATTACTCACCTGCTCAAATTACTGTAGGTTTTTGAAGCATTGAAACTTGTAGTGTTATTGTCCAGAGGAGATGTTTAAAATCAACGTCCTTTTCAAATTCGTTATTCCATTTTCTGAAAAATTGTTTATTATTCACACCAGCAAATATCAATTATAAAATAAGAGAAACATTTTTATAGTAGAATTTTTCACTATAAATTCGTAAGCCAAGGTGAGGTACTTACGTTCAAAATCTCTCAGCATCTCCTGGGTAATGCCACATTCCGCAAGGAAGAACGGAAAAACTTCCATTTTTTTGTTACACTCACAACAATTACAAACAGCCGCACAGCAAGACGCTAACCTTCAGGAACAAAATTAATCTGGAAACTGACACCGTTGGCACTTGGCAGACCGTTGGCGTTACTTCGTTATTTGGCGGCACAAAATATTGTGGTTTGATTGGGGTTCCGATAATGATGTAAAGGCTATTCGCTGGGACTTGTCTGTACAGAAATTTACTTTCAGACAATAAAGTTTATTATCATTTATTATCGTAGATTTATTATAAACAAATGATCTATTAAAATCATAACCCTAATAATAATAAACATATTAACAAAGATTTATTAACAGATAATTCTACATTTATTGATAATGACCAAATAATATTGATTGGAAACCATTTTATTGATAAAATATTTCAATTCTCTCTGTAAGAAATAACTTATTTATAATAAAATTATTTTGTTTGAATTCAGTAGAACAAAATCGTTTGTTTTCAGTGAATATTAAAAAATGTTACTAAAAGTTTTAATAAACGAGCCATATTTGTTGTGAATCTTATTGAATAATTTTCACCAAATTTGGCAGTAACAAATATTTTATAACTATAACTGAGAATTTTCTTTCAGTGTAGGACGTCAAAAATGATTTAAATAGACAAGACAAACTATTGTCTTAATCATTTAAAATAAGCAGTAACACGGACAATTCTCGACCAAATCTACTAGTGGAAGATAATGAAAGTTATTTATATCTTTCTGTGTTTGGACATGTTGCCCCACATTTTGTCAACCGTAAACCTGACTGTCGCATTTATCCTAAAAGCGTTAATTGTACCATCCAAATAATTCATCACGTGAGTTTTTCGCTACAGGGTGTTCGTAAAACGAGCCTACGTGCATCTTATCTAAGTGATAACGGCGCCCAATGGTACTCAGACTAATTTTAATGCCTTTACGCACACAACGGGAAGCGTTATTGATGGGGTTGTCCCGTTCCACCCCCTCGTCAACTCGAGCAGGCACGCGATCATTTTATATGGTCAGCTCGGAAAAGAATATTATTTAATTCAATCTACCTTGAATTCCTGTTCATAGGTTGAGAACCGGACATTCATTGGTCTAAGTCGATTTCTTCTATGCTTATCCTTTTCGGTAGGAACCAGTGGGAGAGACAAGCTTTCACCACTGGCTGTTAGAGGGCAATCTCAATTTATATTACTCGCCAAAGTAACCCTTCTGAAAATAATATCAAAATTGATGAAAGTGTATTCTGCAATTGGTCGAATGTTCTTATCCTTCAAATCATTGACTCAAGAAAGGAACTGACACAGGTTAATTGTATTTGAATCAAACTTAGTTTTCAGTAATAAAATGAGTTCTTTTGCTCCAATCCCTTAGCTGCATCCTCTCATCCCGTCATCCTCACCTAACTGTTTCTTTCCAAATTTAAGCATATGTCCTGTATAGGCTTGTTAAAAAGTTCCTGACAGTATCTCACCATACTTCTTTTATTTTTGTACTTATGTAGTTATGAGGATATAAAACAAAACCTTCCCAGTGCTATCTATGGGTGAATTTAACGTATAGTAGCTGATGAATTATTCTCAGCTGCTTTGTTATTTGTTTCCACTCTAATCCTATTTTTTAGATCTTTATATATTAGCCGGCATGTTTTGATTATTTTTGTCTTTGAGACATTTACAGGGAAAGTAATCTACTGGCGGCAAGTAGGGGGATCTTGGTGTCGATTCAATTGTCAGTACTATCCCAAAAGACAACTTCTGTACCCCACATACCCCACATACTGAAAGACAACTTTTTTACGGCCGTATAGGTCCCCCATAACGCTAATCGATTCACTCTAAATGAGACCCACATCTAGGGCTCCGTCGGCAATATTCCAAAAGACAACATCTGTACCGCAGGGTCCCCATAATGGCGCGCTTTTCGACGTTTACGAATTTGAGGTTATGTTCAAAATTTGCGCCAGAAGTCCCTTTGTTTATCTACTCACGTCGTCCAATCCATGCAGACAATGAGTCTTGTCCTATTTCCTTATAACCACATAAGTAAAATGAAAAAAACAGTATCTTAAGATATGTAACGACCCCAGACTTGACATATGTTTGCATTTGAAAAAAAGGGTGGAGTTGAAGATAAGCCGTTGAAGAAAAATATTTTCATTGCCAAAAAATGCGCTTAATTCAAAATCACCATAGTACCAGGACGAATGTTAATATGTTCACTGGTTGTTTCAGAAGAAACAGAACAGTTACAGAATAAATAAAATAATACCGTTCATTTTGTACAAACACATTCGCCTGAATACTTTTCATCCATATTCAGAAATATTTGCCAATCTAAATGCAAATTATTGCCAACTCTCCCTCAGTTAACAAAGACACCGCTTTCATTTGATTAGCTGAAAGAGTTCATGACAAAAAACAATAAATTCAACCCTACCCACGGGGTGCTTTAATACCCCATCGTGAATATCTTTACAAACAATAAAACAGGCAATCATTTTACTTGTAACTTTTTACGACGCCATTAATTAGGAAATTGTGGAAAGCTTTGGGAAATGTTCAACGGTCACTCAGGTATGGCGTGGGACGCACTGTCGTAAAGTTTTAATATAGCGCATGCGAATTATGAACGTATACAGTGCGCGTCAAAATTATGGAACAAATTCATCTTCTCAGAAGAAAAACATTTGTCAACAGAATCCTGAAACAGTTCAATTTTTCAGATATAGATTGAATTGTAATCTGGGAAGATTCTGCATTCCTAAAAAACCTTTTAGGTTTTCACTCCCAGTCTCTGAAACAGAAATAATTGAAAGATTTAATTAAGATGAAGTGCTCCTGCGAAAATCTTTGCACTAACTTGTCAGGGGCAAATTGGTTTCGAACAAATTGTTGCCTAACAGTAAAACTAAAAAAGGAAATAAATAATGACCAAACCTGATAAATATATAAAGGGAAAATTAAGGAATTCACATGTATTTTGTTAGATGAAGTAGATAATTTGGCCAATTGTTTTGTTGAAATATAGTTCGTTCACGAAAGGTTGAGCACATAGTAGGCGTTTCTTTATTTATCTGAAGTTGGCAGTATTTACTGTCATAAAGTAAAATAAAGTCAACGTTGCCGAATGTACTCGGTCTTGTCCGACGAGCTTGCGAGTTATCAGAGAACTCTATGCAATATTGACAACATTGCGTATCAATCTGACAAGAAAGTAAAGAACATAACCTAAAATTTTAATATACACAGTGGAATATGCCAAATTTTCATGGCCAACCGACTGCTCAACCTTTCGTGAACGAATTATAGATATTCGAATTAATTTATTGGAGAAAGAAATGGCATCAGGAAATTTCAAAATTTAATAAATCAACATCTCTATGTGTTGACAATCTTCAATGTCAATTAGACTGCAAATGAAAGAACACACAATTCCGAAGGTTTCACAAGTTTGTCTGGAGAAGGTGTCTGATATAGATACCGAAACGTTACCTTATACTTTTTATTTGTTTCCTTTTTTAGTTTTACTGTTAGGCAACATTTTTTTCAAAACCAATTTGCTTCTGTCTAATTAGTGCAAAGATTTTCTCAGGAGCACTTCATCTTAATTAAATTTTTCAATTATTTCTGTTTCAGAGGCTGGGAGTGAAAACCTAAAAAGTCTTTTATAAAAAAAAGTTCAATTTTTGTTTCAGTTTTTCCAAATTTTTATGCATTTTCGACGGATTTTTGTTGCACCCTATGCCAGAACCATCAACCCTCTAATTTTTTTTAATAGGGAAAGTGGATCATGTGGTACTTTTTTGGAAAGGTCTTTGTATCTCCATTAAAGGCGTGAAGAAATTTTCAAGAATAATTTTTTTCTTGAAAATCAGTTGAAGGTTTTCAGTATGGCTCATTAACTTTGAGACGATGGTAATTGATGAAATTTGTCACCGAATGAAAGTCGACAATTAGAGTTTTGTTCATGCACAACTTTCAACCCTTACGACCCCTTTAATTGATGTTCAGTTGTGATTCTTCATCAGTAAACAAAACCGAATTTTTTGAGTGCATTTTCGGTCAAAATTAAAACTCATAGAGTGAGATGAAATAGAATGCTTTTCTTGAAAACAACCACGCATGGGGTAATACTAATAATGAAAAAATACGAATACCACCTCGTCAAATGAATTAATTACGTCAATTTCATTATCAACTCGAAACTAAACGGACACATCCATTAAATCGTCACGTGAACTCCCCATAGTAATTTTTCATAAAAGACATTACCGTAGGTTGTTTCACATATCTGAAATATCCTACAATTCCTAATCCTACCACATTCTTCCCAGTGGTACCAGTAACGACTTCAATCATGCCAAAAGATTAAGAGCCTCTTCCGGAAAAACTTTCAAAGTGATGAGAAAATTATTCAAATGCCTGATTTGCGCATTCGCGGCAGTGGTAAATGCTCTTATCGCCCCGCCTCGATAAAAATTTGAATTTTCCTAGGGTTTTCCGCGTGGACGGCCGGTCGTAGGTGCTCCATCATCCGTGTCTCTGGGGTGACCGCTTCGCTTTTGACACATTTGACATATGAAGTCAGTGCCGGCTTATTACGATATAGCATGTGATTAAACTATGTGCAGTATTTGTCGAACCGTGTCTAAATCCCATTGAATTTATTCGGCTTTCGTTGGATGGTAATGAATAGGGGTTTGAAAGAAGTTTACAGGATTATCGAATACTAGCTTTTACCCGCGACTTCTTCCGCATAAGTTTTTTTTTCTCCCGGCTGTAAGTCCCCCTGCAACAATGTCCTACTATCGTGTTCTAGTCCTCAACTTTACATCAAAATTTGTTCAAAAGCAACCTAAGCTACATAATGGATAGCTCCGAATGTTTCCTTAGTAAATATAAAAAGTAATAATGTAAATCGGTTTAAAATACTACTAACTACCTACCTGCCAACCCTATAAGTTTCGATCCAATTAAAAATGTTGAATAAAGACAGTTGCATCAAAATTTAATCATAAATTCCCTAAATTATGGCGCCTACCGACCCTCTAAGTAAGAAAAGTGATCAAATAGTAACTTGAAATCTTAGTAACACTCAGTAAAAAAAAACATCAAAATCATTTCAGTAGCCATGGCGTCATGCGCTTCTTGACACTATCACGCTAGATTTCCGCGGGAATGAGGTATTTTCCGCCGTAAAAAGTAGCCTGTGTCCGTGCCTAGGATCCTATCTTTATATTAACCAAGTCTTATAAAAATCCGTTCAGACGTTAAGGCGTGGATGAGGTAAACTTTTGAAACAAACGATTAAAAATCACTAACTTAATTGGTTTTCTGCCTACGGCCTACGCCTTAAGTACGATAGCATGAATATTAATAGCCCATATCCTCTTCTAGGTTACTGTCTATCACCTAACTAATTTCATCAAAATCCGTTCAGCCGTTTAGGCATGATAGAACAAGACTCCCAGCAAAAACCATAAAAAAATCACTAACTCAATTCATTTTTCTGCCTACTTCCTACCCCCTAAGTACGATGACGTGATCATTTTGATCTTATATCCGTTTTTAGGTAACCATCTATTACCTTACTAAAATTCATCAAAATCTGTTCAGCCGTTTAGACGTGAAAGATCAAAAGTCCCAAAAAAACGACTAAAAATCACTAACTCAATTTAGTTATCTGCCTACTGCCTACCCCCAAGAACGATGGCGTGATTATTTATAGCCTTTGACCATTTCTAGGTTATCATCTATCACCATACCAAATTTCATCAAAATCCGTGAGCCGTTTAGGCGTGAAAGAGTAACAGACAGACAGACAGAGTTACTTTCGCATTTATATATTAGTATGGATTTTATTGAATTCTTCTCATATTTCTTTTTTTGAGCGATGTTAATATTGCTTCATGAAACTTTGAAAACACCTATTAATAGGAATAATAATTTCAACTCACAATGGGTATTTTCACTATATTAAAATATAGGGTTTTTTTTATCTTGCAGCATTGAGAGTAGTTGTGAATATCAACCTGTCTGAATATACACTCAACAAAATTTTATGTTATTAATTTTTCGTCATTAATGACTTATATTATGTATAATTTTATAACTCAGTGTTTTTTAGGACTCCTAAAAAAATAAAAAACTGTCAACTCGTCATCGCATTCCAAAGGCTACCTATATCTTGGGAGGGAGGTCGATTTCGAAAACATATATATGACTTACCCCTGATTATTTTCATCCAGGAATCATCTCACTAAGTTCCTCGCATTTGTTCACAGATACCCTGTATTCAAATCCGTTTACAAGTTTCAAACGAAAAACTATTTAGCTCTCTGAGACTTATAATTTCAAGTTTATTCTGAAGTTTTTCTGCAAGATAACGCAATAGGTATAGGTACGTAAACAGTCGACCAAAATAATATTCCTATATTTCCCAACTCAAATTCACTCCGAAAATTCCGAATGTATTTTTAACTCAATGAAAATTTCACAACAAAAACTACAGTCGAATTAACAAATACAGCCGAAAGCGCAATGACAGCCAATAAAACCCCTGACTTACTGCACTGAATTTAAACGAAAAATATTTCGTAATATTTATGCAGGACTCATATGAACTATTCAGCAATAAAATCCACAATTCAACACGCGGTTCTGCCGGCGGAAAAATCAATGAGCATTAAATAAAATTCCATATTGGTACACTGCCAAATTTCCATAAACAATAATTTCGTCCACGGTTCAGTCAGGTTCTGGTTTTCTACTCTTTGTACCTGTCAAACGGATCGGCCAATATTTCGGTATATTTATTCATTCGATTTTATTCATATTTGTGAAAGTAGCATGCTTTTAATGCAATGTGACATGAGAGAGATCTATGGAAATTCGATAAATTTCGAAATTCTGGTAATTACTTTTGTCAGTTATGGATATTGTCGACTGAATATTGTCAGGCGAAGAAGAAATAATAAACTCTCTTCTTTATGGATAAGAGTTCATTGTTTTGAATGATAACTAGTGGAAAGGTCAGATGGCATGAACATTTATGAAATCACGTAGAACTCAATTCTGTAAAAATTCATTCTTCTACTTGCGAAACATTCGAAAGATTCCATTTCTAAGTTTTTGAATGATGTATGTGCTCGTAACACATAGTTTAAAAAGGTCTCTTCATTCTCTTTCCAGAAATTTTGTTGCTTTCAAGAATATTTCAAATAGATATTGAACTGAGAAAATAAGCTCATGCGATCAGCGAAATGCAGTTTTGAATGCACTGGATTAGTTATGAAGTTTAAGTGCAATAATACTGAACTGATTCTCTTTAAAATATGAGAATAATAGAAATACAATATACAGTGTGTTTGGTCATGACTTAGCTATAATTTAAAGTCATCAAATAAACCTAATATTATCGACAAAACACCCAAACTAAGAAGTTTACCACCTTAGTTTTGAGTAACCCCCATTTCAATTTACTTTTTTATTTTCGTTAACCCTTCCAAATAATATCAATTTTTTCGGACATAAAGGTCCTACAGATGTGAAAAAAATGTTTTTGAAGATGATACTAACACCTTTCATTGAAGTATAACAATATGACAACATTCAACTTGAAAACGCCATAAAAAATTTCTTTAAAAAAATTTAATTTAAAATATGTATATACTGATTTTCTTAGTAAATCCGCAATAGTACAAGAACTAGCTCATTGAATTATAATTTTTTCTCAATGAGCTAATACGCAAGGATATCAGCTACAAAACGATACCAACATAATTTCTGTAAGTTACATATTTAGAAAGTAATTGCTGTTCGAACATGACCCGTATGAAAATTGATAAAACAAAAACAACCTCAGTACTGTACTTTCGATAATTTTCAATGATCAAAAAAACAAATTAATCATAAAAATTGCTCAAAATGGCCGCCTCTGCTCTGTAGACAGGCAGTGGCCTGCATGACCTGTCTTGTCGTTTTCAAGTTGAATGTTTTTATATTGTTATACTTCAATGAAAGGTGGTAGTATCATCATTCAAAAAACATTTTTTCACATCTGTAGGACCTGTATGTACGAAGAAATCGATATTATTTGGAAGGGTCAACGAAAATAAAAGAGTAAATTTAAAATGGGGGTTACTCCAAAACTAAGGGGGTAAACTTCCAAGTTTGGTGTTTTTTGTCGATAATATTAGGTATATTTGATGACCAAATTATCGCTAAGTCATGACCAAACACACTGTATCAATATATTATATTCTTTTGAATTGAGAGCTAAAAAAATCCAATACATGAAACAAAAAAGTACCCAGCCGAGGTTGGTGGAAAACGGGGTACCATACTACATATTCTGGCGTATGATACCAGAGCACAGGGAAAAACCTCAGGAGAAAAAACCCTGCCTCGCCATTTTTATGAAATTGAAACTTAAAACTATTCGAATGAATAATTTCAATATTCAGATACAAATTAGTTAATTCTTGCTCTCGGGCTAGAAGGGCAAGAAGGCAACTTAATAACATTGTGTTTTTCAGATGATAATAATATTCATTTTATATATTATTTGATTCGTGTGAAAATTTCATTAAATTGAATATGGAAATACGATTCGATAATTAAAACGTTGAAAATAAAAATTGGTATTATTTATTACTGAGCTTTGGGTATTTCGACTGCAGATTAATCCTTTGAGAAGTAATAAAATTATAAACGGTCGTCCGATGTGTTTGAATATGCATAATTTCACCAATAGTTTTCAGAATATTCAAATTTGAATTATAGTTCTTCCAATATGAACAAGCCCTCAAAAACATCTGATTTCACAGCGTTCATTCCATAGATTTTTTTTATTTTCTCCTTTCATTCATTTTTCAGAGCTGTGTCAATTTTATAGATTTAAATTTCCATGTTTTTATTTTGGTGTAAGATCCATTCAAAAAAGTTCAATGAAACGATTTTTCCTTAGAATATTCGAATATGGATATCATTTCACCGATATGAGCAAGTGCGCGAGACACTTTCAATTCAAATCAATGCTTTTAGACAGAATGTTTCTTAATTATTCATTTATTTATAGCATAGTAGATACTTATCTCAGAATTATAAGATTTCGGTACCGAAGTGAAAATTTTTCGCAGATTGTGCCCTTATCACTCACAAATTCAATTTAAGGCCACTGGTGAACAACATTTATTGCGAATGACTTGTAGCATAACTGCTTCCAATTATCACATATTATTTTCGAATAACCTGTATATTTTATTCCGAACTATGGATAGAATAAAATGACCGTGATATGAAGAAAATAAGGTGAAAGCAACATGTATCAGCATTCTTATATTCCCCCACTTACATGTCATGAACTTGACAGCAAATATGGGAATGCTCCAGGGACTTCACCCTGTGAGTATTTCTGGCTAAAACTAACTCAATTTAGTCATCTCTTGTCGACTGTTATTGGACACACAATGTACAAGATTCCTGAGAAATATGATTTCGACTAATTCAATATATCATACCCATGTCGGTCCTATTTGAAGCCGTGTTATATTAATAACTCAATAACACATAAAAAATTGTTGGACTCTCTTTATTTCGGCAAAAACTTCCTTTTAAGCTTGTGGTAGGTACATCAAAGGGTGGACAAAAAAATTGTCGTCAAGAAATAGCGATTACTGAAGCTTTGAAGGCTCCTAGTTCTGGATGACAGTTGCTAAATAATTCACAAGGGTCTAATGGCTCTTCCTTGTTTTATGTCCCTTCGTACCCTTTGCAGGTGCTCGTTTTCCTGGTGGTTTTCACACCTTGGAAATATCGAGTCTTGTCAATGGAATTAGTTCAGAGCGACACAAAGTAAAAAGAATGTGAGAATAATTTACTTTTGGCAGTCATTCAGACTCTGACTCAACGGCTTTGATTGCTATCAGAATTGGTCGATTACTTCAATAAAGACCTTAAGGAATTTTGTGACATATCATGTGGCTATTCAACAATAACAAATCTAATATACAGGTTTGGAAATTCACATCTGAAATATACGATATAAATTGTATCAGACAGAGAATTCTTCCCTCCAGTTGCACAGACGAATAGTCGAGACAATCACTTGCTGTAACACACTGAATTCAGTTGTCTTACTTCATTATTCTAGTCTTGTCTCTCTCTTATCGTTTAGAGGAGCGTAGTTCTTTAGTATGGCAGACAACAGTAAATACTTGAATCGAGTATTACGGGCAGCCTGACAAATTAAAAATTTCTATACGTGTAGTGCGGGTTCCCTACCATACTGCGATAAGAGAGAGACAAGACTAAATTATTGCAGTAAGACAGCTGAATTCATTCAGTTATCGCACTTGATTATCTCGCCTATTCATCTGTGCAACTGGAGTGAAGAATTCTCTGTCTGATGCCTTGTATATCGTATGTTTTCGATATGAATTTCCAAACCGGTATAAAATTTCCGTGTTACAGTTTTAGTTACCGTACTCCTTCCAAACGGCTTTACCAATTTTTACCACTTTTATATTCGTATTCAGTAAGGTCTGAGAACTGGCGCAGCTAGGGGGGGAGGCTTTGGTGCTGCAGAGCCAACCCCACCCCCCCCCAAAGATTCTTACCTTTCGTTAGAATTCAGTTTTCCTTTATCCCTTATTTTTTGGCAACTTTCGTATTTGTTGTATCATCAAGTTTTGTTCAGTTCAGCCCCCCCCATAACAACAAGTGACAAGGGCTGTTCATTCTTAAATTTTTTTGTATTTTTGGACGAAATTTTCTGTTTTTTTTATGATGTGGCATTGAAAAATACATACAACCCTAAATTTTTATTTTTTTATCACGAACACCTATTTTCTTATAGCCATTTCAGTAATTTAATAATTTTTCAAACCGCTCGATATAACTGATCAATTATAGTGTTTTAAACTGTACGTATTCAGTAGGTCTGAGAATCGGCTACTATCTATTCTCCAAACCCCTTAGTGATAAGAGTTGCTCACCCTTAATTTTTGTTTTATTTTTGGACGATATTTTTTGTTTTTATTTTTCAATAATGTGGCATTAAAAAATACATAAAACCGTAAATTTTCTACTATTTCATCACCAATATTAATTTTTTTATAGCCATTTTAGTAATTCAATTATTTTTCATCCCGCTCGATAACTGATCAATTATAGTGTTTGTAACTGTACTTCGATTAAAAATCTAAACTTTCTACACACTTATAAGAAGTAAGTTACTTTTCGTCTACACTTGAATTTATCTAGAAACAAGAAATAATAATAATTTATGAGGCAAAACAACGTTTGCCGGGTCAGCTAGTTGATAGTTGATAGTTTAAAGAGGGGTTACAGTTCACTGCGACCTCAAGGTCTATTGTGCCCCCTTACAGAGCTGTTCTGGCCAAAAACCTTCACAGCTCACAGCCAGGTCAGCTAGTAAAAACATATAGTTTCCATTGCATGTTTAAAAAATACACACTATTACAAAAACAAGGTTCACTATACAAAAGCTACTTCACAGGATCCCTGTTACTGAACTTCTGACATACATACAGCGTTTCAACTTTCTGAAATATTCAACTATTGAAAATGTTACTCCGAATTAATCCTGAGAATCAACCTATCTGTTGAGTTTATTTTTTTGATTGAAATTCTTTTTCATTTTGGACAATAACATTGTAACATAACTCGTATTGCTTCTGAATACTTTATGTTCAGTTGCCTATGCCAATCATACATTGAAATGGGAACAAATTATCCATTGAAATAGTTAATTAATCAAATAGTTCGTTAGTAGCCAGAGTAACAAACGGGCTGATTACCGCATTTAGAAAAGAATTTCAATGTTTAAGTAGAGTTGTAACATTACTCTTATTGCCCCTGAATGTTTCGTCCGGTTCCCATGATAATCATACATTGAAATAAGAGAAATCGTGCATTAAAAAGGTTCACTATTAATCGATTCCGTGTACGTTGAACTAAGCTTTCATTCTGAAGTCGACGAAAATAGATCATTACTGGTCAAATTCGTGTACTTTGAACTGAACTTTTATTCGAGGCCGACAGAAAAAGTTAGTAATCGAATAATATTTTTCCATAAGTACTTTCATTCAGTCAGTATTAAGCGATGAATAAACTTCAAAATTAATTAATGAATATATCGCAGCTGCATAAGTAACAGGCAAAGTCCAAATTTATTTTGATCGTCAC
The DNA here is from genome assembly GCA_013421045.1 of Propylea japonica. NCBI lineage: Eukaryota > Metazoa > Arthropoda > Insecta > Coleoptera > Coccinellidae > Propylea > Propylea japonica. The sequence goes on from CM024241.1 coordinate 92,506,702, forward strand.
CAGAGAACATTTTCCAAGATTTGTGACACATTGGACAATAATAGAAAACTTCTAATATATTTTCATGTAATATCTGTTATATTTCATCAACAGTAACAAATTCATAAATAGGGAACCGTTGTGAATTACAGTAAATCCAGGACACAAAATGAACATTTCTCACTCACTTTTTCGACAAAAATCCACCCAAGTACCCCCTGTGACAAATTCCAGAATCAGAGACGAAACAACCGCAAGCCTGAATCTGACAGTAAGCAGAAATCTAATAAATTACCGATTATTACAGAACATAAATTAAGATAGCATTCGAAAGCTGCATTTCCGCCGCAAGAAACTCAATAAAAACGCCCGATCTGCAAAAGTTAATACAAATTCCCCTCCGTTCTGGGGAATTTCATTATTTCCCAAGACCCGTCGCGCAGAAAGGGTTTATATCGGTGAATCTGAGGTCATGCTGAGATTCCTTTTCGGTCCCTTACTTGTAATATCATTGTGGAGAAGCCCGCAATTATTGCTGAAGCTTCATTACTAAGAGGGAATGAACACTGAAGCTGCTCGATAATAGAAGAAGTTTCGAGGATGCCTCGTCTGCTTTCGATCTAAATGACGGAAGGGTTTTGCGATACGATATTGGCCCTAGAAAAAATTTTAACATTTGAAGAAGTTGGTAAAGGTTATTGAAATCCTTGATGATGTAAACTTAGGCGTTTTCGGAAACTTACTCAGGGTTACTCGATCCATTGGGTAACTTGACGGATCTACTCGGATCACGGACCCGGGTTCTAAGTTTACGTACACATCAGCTTTAGGATTTGAAGTGACAGTCGTATCAAAACACAACCAAAAATTTTATGGATTATTTTTTCAGTCCCAGTTTATTTTCGTATTGTCTTTAGCTTTATTTGCATTTATTGGCTTTTGTAAAATATTTCTTATGATTTCTGGTGTGCCCTTCCATGTTTAATGTAATTTTGATTACCTTTGTTAAAGAAGTAGAGAATTCATTTTTTCAGTTCCAGTTTATTTACTGATTGTCCCTAGCTTTGTTTGGATTTATTGGCTTCTGTAAAATCTTTCTTATAATAAACCCTCGCATGTTCAATATTACCTTTGAGTACCTATATTAAAGAAGGCTTTATCTGCATACAAATTTATGAAGAAGTTTTGTCACATTATTTTCTCGGCTCATGGAACCACACATTTTACACTGAGCCAAATTCTCTTCTCTTTTCATACTTTTAGGAATAGAATATATGAAATTACTGAGAAAAGAGTAAAAGAGTCATTCCTGCCTTTTCAAATACAAAATTGAACTGCAGTGCGCATACGGTGACTCTACGACCCTACTGTTGCGTAGGGTTACGATTGATCAAAAAAAATGGGACGATCAGCCTGAAAATTTCTTCAATGACTTTATTCGTGGGATGCCTAAGCGTATTGGGAAGTTGATGGAAAGAAAAGGTGATAAAACAAACTTTTGAATTTTCATTCAGTTGTGGAATAACTATAATTCATTAAAAATAAATAATCAGTAAATTGAGATCCTCATTTTTTTTTATTTTGTCTCATCCTGCACAAATCAAAGAGTTACAAAGATATTTTATTAGTTATAGTGCAGTTAAAATAGAAGAAAATGTTCATGTCATTCCCAAATTTAGATTCTTTATTTCTTGAAAAATGGCCAAGACTTTCTACGATGTGTGTACCTATTGGGATAAATAATTAACGATGGCGGCGCTGCAATCGCCGAATCAGCTGTTCCCGAAACGAGTATTGTTTCGTACACGTCAAAGCAAAACAGAGAGATTCTGGTGTTTCTCAAGTGTTTCAGTTGATTTATTTAGTCTTTTGACTGAACAATCGTGAAAATGGTCCTATGAAATGATTTATTAAGTTCATATCATATACATCGAGGACGATATGTAGAAAAATATCAGTTTTGGGCATTCACCCTTGTCAACTGCAGAAGAAAGATATTTAACCATCTAACTTGGCTCATTTCAAAGATAAAATGTATCCTGATATGATTACACCGAAAGAACATTTTGGTTACATTAACTAAGTATTCTTAACAATCACCAAATTAGTGATTGAAATATGGCTTATTAACATTTGCTATGGAGAAACAAATTATTTGTTTACAACTTGGTGAATAAAGACTTATACAGGGTTATCTTATATTTATTCCATCATAATAGTCATTTGTTGATAATAAATAAACATTTTGATTTATATAATGAATGTATCATAAGTATGAATAAAGACTTATTCAAGGTTATTTTCTGTTTATTTCATCATAATATTCATTTGTTGATAATAAGTAAACATCTTGCTTTACATAATATGCATCATAAGTATGAATAAATACTTATTTATTATTCGTATATGCTTGTTCATAAGTACAACATGAAAACAATTTAATAATTAATTATCAACAATATTTTGTTTGCTGGAATTACTCATTTTATTTCTGATGTGAGAAATATTTTGTGAGGATTATTTGAGAATTGATCGACTTCTAATGAATGTTTTATTTATGAGAGCCGTTATATATTTTCACCTCCAGATATGAAACAGACGGATAACTTCAACTGATATTAGTTAGTTATCCGTCAGTTTGATACCTGGATGTGAAAATACTAGCTCTCATAAATGAAACATTTATTAGTAGACAAATTATTCCCAAATAATCCGAACCAAATATTTTCTCACAGAAAAACAAAACTCAATGAATATATTATAGTTATACCAGCAGACAAACTATTTCATTAATAATGATGAAACCTGTAATAAAATTAAACTGTCCATTTTAATTTTCAATGGCCTGAGGAAAAAATAGAAAAAACAATGTATTTTTCATTCAATAAATATATTTTCCATAAAAAAAAAAAAAATACATACATATAATAAATCATATAACAAAAACAATTCCATCATTTTGTGATTTAATATATAATTGTAAGTGTAATAACATTAACAAAGTAATAAAATATAAACTCTCTCATTCTTTATAATATTCTTCTGGACTTAAAGATTAATTAGTAATTTATGAAAAATTTTTACTTAAAAAATATCACTGTTTAACGTATGTGCATTTGAAGATGAGAATACGGGACGAGGAAAGGCATGATTTTGGAATATAAATACATATTTGAATTTTCGTATCATTACTCACCTGCTCAAATTACTGTAGGTTTTTGAAGCATTGAAACTTGAAGTGTTATTGTCCAGATGAGTTTCAACTGTCCCAACACTGCCTGAAGCAGATATTCTGAAATGGATACATATATATTACTTAAAATCAGTAATTTCTTATATTTATTGATATTGCTTACAGTGTATCCAATAAATTTTTACTCTTCAATTTTAGCCTGATTTGAACTCTAGTTCCCATACTGTTTGAAATCAGCGTCATTTTCAAATTCGTTATTCCATTTTCTGAAAAATTGTTTATTATTTACACAGCAAATATCAATTATAAAATAAGAGAAACATTTTTATACTAGAATTTTTCACTATAATAAATTCATAAGCCAAGGTGAGGTACTTACGTTCAAAATCTCTCAGCATCTCCTGGTTAACGCCACATTCCGCAAGGAAGACGGAAAAACTTCAATTTTTTGTTACACTCACAACAATTACAACCAGCCGCACAGCAAGACGCTAACATTAACCTTCAGGAACAAAATTAATATGGAAACTGACATCGTAGGCACTTGGCAGACCGTTGGCGTTACTTCGTTATTTGGCGGCACAAAATATTGTGGTTTGATTGGAGTTCCGATACTGACGTAAAGGCTATTCGCTGGGACTTGTCTGTACAGGAATTTACGCTCAGACAAATAATAGCTATTATTACAACTAGGGAAATATGAATACTATATTTCCCGAGGTTGTCCTAGTTACATCCCGAGGGCGAAGCCCGAGGGATGTATGAGGCAACCGTGGGAAATGTATTCATATTTCCCGTGTTGTAATCAATAGTTTTTTTCTGATCGATACAATATCGTTCTTGAAATGGAAAAATTAATATTATATTGTAAATTATTGATTCAATTGGATTTTTAACGTTGCTATGGGCTGTGTTTGTGAGAATCATGGTTGACTGGTTTTATTTTGACGTCTTGTCAGAAATAAAATCATTGAAATGATGTCGAACTACGTCGAAACTCAAGCGGCGAAAGCCCGTGAATTTTTGATTCCGGCCAAATCTAAAGCTGCCCATAGTAAAGAGTATGAAGGCTTTCGAGAGTGGAAAAGAAAAAGTTTGTTGGACGGTGTCAGCGAAAATATTTTGCTAGCATATTTTGAAGATTTGGTATGTTGCTCTGATTCTTGTTCTTTTCAATGTATGATTAATTCATTCGATCTCCTGTTGCAGGAATATTCACCAAACACGTTATGGCCAAAATTATCTAGGTTTGCTGCATTCGAAGGAAGAAACGAATGTCAAATTATTCGAAGAAGTGGAAGTATTTGCTAAGAACAAAAATAAAGAATCCGTTCCCAGAAAATCAGCAGTGTTGTCCCGGGAGCAGATCAAGAATTTTTGATAGTAGCACCAAATGACTTTTTTCTGATGTATAAGGTTGCATAATTTTGAGTAAAATATGACTTGACGTTTCATATTTCCCTTGGGACAATAAGACTTGACGTTTCATATTTCCCTTGGGATATATGAGTGTGTTATGACATATGGTAACTAAGGCGATATTGCTCATTATTGATTCGATCAGGAAAAAAGTTTATTATCATTTATTATCGTAGATTTATTATAAACAAATGATCTATTAAAATCATAACCTAATAATAATAAACATATTAACAAAGATTTATTAACAGATAATTCTACATTTACTGATAATGACCAAATAATATTGATTGGAAACCAAATTTATTGATAAATATATTTCAATCTCTGTAATAAATAACTTATTCATAATAAAATTATTTTGTTTGAATTCAGTAGAAACAAAATCGTTTGTTTTTAGTGAATATTAAAAAATGTTACTGAAAGTTTTAATAAATGAGCCATATTTGTTGTGAATCTTATTGAATAATTTTCACCAAATTTGGCAGTAACAAAAATTTTATAACTATAACTGAGAATTTTCTTTCAGTGTAGTTATTTAGTGGAAACAAGGAATCCTGCTGCAGTGAATCAAATTATATTTATAATTATAATATTTATTCTTCAATATATAGAAAGGAAAGTAATGACAATATTTGTTATTGAAATGAAAGCCATGGATTCCATGAAGATTATATTACAGAAATGAAAGACTTTATGAAAATAAAAACTTAATTTCAATTATTCACAACATCAAAAACTATTTTATTGAATACAAATCAGAAAAATTCATTAATATTTTGTCGTAAGTGAAGCATTTATCATTCAATACAAACCAACAAATTTTATTCCCTGGTATAAACAAAAACTTAATTATCTAATAAGAAATGATAATTTATTTTACAATACAGAGTTAAAGTAAGTATGTGTATGCTATTTTTCATAAAATAGTGAATATAAAAGTTACCTTCTACTTGTCTCATATAAAAAAACAAAAGATATACTGCAACTTGAAAGAACATCCAGATAAGTTTTAGCCAAGTGATATGATTTCAGGGCATATATTCATAAAAACTTAAGTTATCACAACAATTTTGTCAATTAACGAGTAATCTTCATCTGTTTTCTTTAACGAGTGAATTGTAAATATATCCAATAATGTACTATATTTCCTCCTTTAAGTCCAAATATGAATCCTGAAACTGGCTAATCTCTTTGTTTTCCTGATTTTGACTGCACTAAACGTCTGAAATGCTTCCTCTAGTGCAAACTGGTGATCAACTGATAAAATATTATTTTTTCATAACCACAATCCTATAAAATAGTGACCTGTGAAAGAACTCTTCAGAGCTTCATCCATAAACACAGCAACTATTAGTGTTCTTCACTGTATTTTCTTTAGTCATCTTTAAATCAGATTAAAAACCAACTAACTAGACAAATATTATAATGAACACACAATACAAATCTCATTTCTCAAGGCATTCTCATTTCTTAGGCACAAACAATCGAGTGTCATATCCCGTCCCGCGTTTTGGAATACTCGTTTCGGGATAGTTTACGTAACGCCGCTAGGGTCGCATAGAGTTGTATTTTGCTCAATATTCACAATTCAATACCATTAGCAATTCAAGCTTGCGTTATATTCAGCTCAGTCTCTCTTACATGACCAACCAACAGAAATTTACGACCTTAAGCTTATTACCATTCATACTCAATTTTAATGACGAATTACACTTGCCACATCCTCACTAAACCATTGTATAACTCCTAAACATGACCTGTAAAACTCGACTTGATTTACAGTTTTCTTCAGCGACCTCAGCACGCAATTCATTCAAAATTTGCATTAATGGAGTGTTGAGCGCATTAAGCTCCGCATAAGGAAAGCTATTAAATTTCGCTCACACGTGCTCCAAGGAAAAGCAAAGGGCCCATCTCTACTGGCGAATTTTTCAACCCCTCCGGTTCCTTTTGAATTTTATATTCATTCGTGTCCATTAATATTTTATTTGTTCTTTGTGAAAAGGGTGGAATGCTTTTATGGGTCATGCTATATTGAATTCTGTTTTTTCTTGGTCCATGAGCGAATTTTGGCCGTTTCAGAACGACGGGAAATGGAAAATTCGTGTTTCTTTGGACGGTGCAGGATACCGGAAATGTCCAGTGGGAATATTAAATTGCAGGAATTATTCCGGGTTGCAAAGTTTCGTTTGAATTTGGGGTGTCTATTTTTTATTTGTTTTCGTAGTAATAATGTGATTTTAAATTATTATTATATTTTTTTATTATTTCACTCTATGCTTGAATATTATGTTATAGGAATATGCACATTGACACTGAAATTAATGAGTAAAATTTGGAAAAAAAAGTCATCGTAAGGAGTGTCTTTGTCTTGATAATTTTATTTTTTATCGACCTAAAAATATACGCTATGTCGAATGTATTCCTTGTGCAAAATGAAAATGTATTGCAATAAAGAATCTTATTTCATTTTCATTTCGCAATTTAATTCTATTTTTGTAATGAATAAGATCAGAAGATCATTCTGTCTTTGTACAATAAACTTCCTGGTGGGGTGAAAAATCTGCCGATGAACATTTTCAAAAAGAGAATTAAAAAAGATGTTGGCTGTCAATGTATTTTATACAGTTGACGAATTTTCCTATATTATTCTTGATGAAACTGAAATTATATGAACCTGTTCTGGAACTGTTCTTTCAGATACTCATTTGTTATTTATAGGTACTTGAATTTTTAAATTGATTGTCTTTGACGCGTGAAAACAATGTTTTATTTGTATAATAATAACCAATAAATCTCTCTCTCTCTCTTTCTCCAGTATTGGAGGCTTCTAGTGCTCTTTGTATATCTGTAGTAATGAAAAAAATCATCAATAGGTTGATATAGTATTCTGCTTAAAGAGCATCATTATTTGAGGAATGAAGAGTTTTCAGAACAATATATATGGCTCAAAACTGGCCCATCTTCTCATAAGGATGTTCATCTTCTGAAACTTCTGAAGAAACAAATGGTGTATAAAAGATTATTAACCTTTTAAACAACCTGAAATACTAAACTATTGTTGCTTCAACAAAAACCGATTTTTCACGAAATAAAATTAAAGACCTGAATTCGAAATTTAGATTGTTTTGATAAGTTGAAAAGCCTAGGCGTCCACAATAGAGAAACAACAGACAAGCCCCGCAAAGATGTAAACTCAGAATTCTATACACCTCAAATGTTTCCTATATCTTCGTAATCTTACCTTTTGTTAGACATCCATGAATGTTATTTCTCCTTTCATACGTAAACCCACAATTCCTTTATGAAGAAAACTAGGTCAATAACTTTCTGAAAGAAAAGAAAAACTAAAACGAGAACCGAAGATTATAAGTAGGTAATTCCACTTTTCCACTCGACAAGATCTTATCAGATAACATAGAATGTCCGCGTTTTTTCATCAGCGAAAGCAGGTCATCCAGGACGAAGTATAGATAGAGTCCAGTGCAACTTTCTTAAGGACCTGTCCGGTAGAATCCACCAAACAAATAGGAATCGGAATAATCTCCCCTAGCGATCTACATACGAAAGTTCGAGCAACAGCCCAAGCAGTCTCAGATATGCAAGACGTACAACTGGGAAAGATATCAAAGACTTCATTTACATGGAAAAGGAAGTTGGAAGAAGAATCTGGTCAAAGGTTCGGTTGCCATTATAGTCTGGATCCGGAACACTTCAAGTTTTATCAGTTCTTTTCTGCATCCTCTATGGATTAGAGGACGTGCAGTTTTCTATTTTCGAGATGGAAGAGGTCGCTGGAGAGCAGCAGGGAAAATTTGGATAGATATGAAGTTGATTTATGGCTGAATGGAAGTAGATTTGTATTACGGAAATGTTAGTTTGGAACTTTCAAATAAATTCGATGGCAAATTTAATCGAGGAGGAGATTTATTCTTTCCGGATGCAGCCCTTGGTTTTTTAGAAAAATATAATTCAATGTTGAATATCCTGAGAGCTGTTAGTTTCATTCTGTTTACTTCTCAAGAAAAAAATAATATTGTTGTGGAAATACGATGAACGTGTTCCTTAATTTCAACTGCAGTATATTGGATGTAAAAATATCTGGTTGCCGAATCAAACTTTTTGAGTGACCGCATCTAATTAATTTCTTTGGATGTCCTGTTCAAAGAATTAGATGCTCTTAAATGATTTCGTAAAAAATAATAATAATAATAATTCACATTATCATTTCAACCGACCGTTTATTTATGTTCCCAACTATGAAACATGCAAAATGATACCCACTATTACCAGAGAAATTCCATTCTGTTCAATTTCAGTTCGTTAGTTTTGCCGAACAAATGAAAAATTGAGAACTTCGGAATGATATAACACCAAATATATTATTTCAATTTCAATTTCCAAGATATGTAAAAAACACCAGTCCGAGAGTGCAGTTTGTTATTTACCGTTTTTTTCCGACACATGCTGCTCGTGTTTTCCGGAGGTTGGGAATTTGATAAGGAAATTGTCTGCCGTTTTCGTTATGATAATGACTCAATGTTCCAAATTTTCTCGACCGAAAATGGAGAATGGGAAAGCAGCCAATCCGAGAGCACGTTTTCAACGCCGCCGCCGGATTTTCTGGAATTTTGACGTATGTCTTAGTCGGGGAATATACCGTTTAAACCAGAATTCGCACGAAAAACAATAATTCAGTTCCGAGCTCTCGCTATTATAAGTTTGCTTTTCACGACCATTTTTTTTCAAGATTTGGCAGCTTAAAATTAAATAAGAATGCTCAAATTGTAAATTATTTTTAAAATCAATAGTATTATTGCATACGGGAGCATTACTTTTCTTAAGTTAAGTTTTGTGCAGTGCGATAGAGGTTGGAAAAACAACAGTGACATATTTTTTGTATTGAATCTAATCTTATTTTTTTTGGAATATTTATTTTGGTTCGTTAAATAAATTTTATTTATTGTAAATGAATTTCTACATATTTTCTGAGTGTTTCTTTCCCTTGAAGGTGAGCAAACTCAATACTTTTCATTTATCTGGTAGAATACACGCAATAACTAAGAACCTAGATTGAACAGAGCCCTTATCCAACTGTTAGTTAGGTTAGTGTGCGACATCATCAAGGAGTTGTGACCTTGAAAAAAATATCACAACTGGCGCCCGAGCGAAAGAAAACCGAAACCAAACTACACCAGCATCGAGAAAAGGTCGTCACAATGTAGGGCTATTTTTAATGCCCTTCAAAGTTAGAAACTGAATGTCTTTCCCACAAATATTCTCAAAAATATAGAAAAAATAGATTTTTCCTGATACACCTGTATTTTCCCGAACAAGAAGCATTTTGGTTTTTTGGTGATTTCGCGTAAGTTATTAGAAGATAGTGAAGATCCCACACACAAAATTGTTGATAGGTGGAAATGACTTTTGACGATGTGTATGAATTCAGCCTGCCTATAAATGCCACGTTTATGTTTGACTCCAAGTGAGCAACCTTCCTAAGGTACGGCCGGCGACGAATTTCAACAATTCGCACGGTGGCAAATGCGTTTTCGATTAATTTAGTGGTGCTGTTTTGTCGAGTTGGAAATTGGAATAGGTTGTCTGGTATTCCAATTCGATGGATAAAAGTAGCGTCGTTAAGGGCCCCACTCACTTCGTTCTTCTCCGCCGTTTTTAACCGACGGTTAAAAACGTTGGAAGGAAGAACGTTGTCGGTTAAGTCCACCCACTTCAGTTTTGTTTGCGCACTTTCGCGGCAGGTAATCACGATGGAGCGTAAGTGTCTGTTAGCAGTGGCGGCGGCTGCTGCTGTAAAAGAAAGTATTCCACTGATTTACTTTCCATATACACGGAAATGACCTGTACACTTCAATAAATTCCAACAAAAAGTCCTGGTTCCACTGCCGAAGATCCGACATTGTTTTCAAATAGTTAAGACTCAGCAGTACACAATTAAAAAAGTTATGTTTATCGCCACCAGACCTGTTCGCCACTGTCTCTGAAAAAGGCGCGACTGATTTAACTGTTTACCCCACACACCTCGTGTTTACCCGGAACCGTTGGAACGTTAACGACGAAAATCAGGCCTCGTCTGAAATTTGCAACGACGGGTAAGTGCGCCGTTTTTAGCCCATACACTTCGTTTTTGCGGCAGTTTTACCCGACCGTTTTTAACCGTCGGTTAAAACGGCGGAGAAGAACGAAGTGAGTGGGGCCTTAACGACGCTACTTTTATCCATCGAATTGGAATACCAGACAACCTATTCCAGTTTCCAACTCGACAAAACAGCACCACTAAATTAAATCGAAAACGCATTTGCCACCGTGCGAATTGTTGAAATTCGTCGCCGGCCGTACCGGGGCACGCATATTTAGCTAACGCCGACACCGCTTCATCCTGCCGTGAAATGTTGCATTGTGGAAGACAAATGGCCGTTGTTCCGTCCAGAAAAGAATGCGCTGTAACGTTCATTTAGCTCAGCGTGACGACCTTACAACAGCGGACGGACCTCGGCTGTACGAGGGGTTTCTTTTACAGTTCGGTATTGACCAACCGTATTGTTGAAAATTGGCAACTGAAAGCTGTATTGAAAAGTTTGGAATTTTTGAGGTTATTACTTATTCTCATTATAGTCTAAGAGCCCGTGAACCCAGACCTTCGTTATTTTATAAAAGCTGAATTTGTCTACGCATGCTCCCAACACAGGTAAGAACGATGGACCATTAAGAAATTTGGGTTACCCTGGCTTTGGCAGGTAAACGGTATTAAAGGGGTGTAAAATACTGATCTAATTTCGTCAAATTATAAAGTGTGATTTTTTATATTAACTTCAGAATATCATTAAAAATCACGTCATTAATTGCCAGACACTTACTATAGTGGCAACCCCTTGCCAGACACCCTTAATGTTCATAAAATTATATGTAATTCTACTTACGTTATAGTATAAAAGCTGATTTTATATATATACTTGGGCGATAATAAGATAATGTTTCCTCATTAGCCAGACATTTTTGATAGTGTCAACCCTTTGCCAGACAAGCTTGTAGTTTAGCTGCAGGTGCGAGCGCGAGACAGTATTTATGAGTGGGTGCGAGTGAGACGGCATGATTATAATGACTTATGCAAATACATTTTTTGGTACAGATTTATATAACTAATCATTTAAGTGAATCTCAAAAACATATGAAGGAAAAACATTCGATGCTACAACTAAATCAAATTGTTAATAGAATAAATTGAAATTTTTAACAATTTTATTTAGTTGTAGCATCGGATGTCTTTTTTTCAGATGTTTTTAAGATTCACTTAAATGATTAGTTATATAAATCTGTACCAAAAAATGTATTTGCATAAGTCATTATAATCATGACGTCTCACTCCACCCACTCATAAATACTGTCTCGCGCTCGCACCTGCAGCTAAACTACAAGCTTGTCTGGAAAGGGTTGGCACTATCAAAAATGTCTGGCTAATGAGGAAACATTATCTTATTATTGCCCAAGTATCATATATAAAAATCAGCTTTTATACTAAACGTAAGTAGAATTACATATAATTTTATGAACATTAAGGGTGTCTGGCAAAGGGTTGCCACTAAAGTAAGTGTCTGGCAATTAATGACGTGATTTTTAATGATATTCTGAAGGTAATATCAAAAAATCACACTTTATAATTTGACGAAATTAGATCAGTATTTTACACCCCTTTAATACCTTTTACCTGCCAAAGCCAGGGTAACCCAATCTTCATAATGGTCCTTCGTTCTTACCTATGTTGGGAGCATGCGTAGACAAGTTTTCAGCTTTTATAAAATAACGAAGGTCTGGCGTTCACGGGCTCTTGCTCTATTATGTTTTAATAGGCTCAGTTCATTGAGTCCAATCTTGGTCGTTGATATGTTTATACCTGATCATTCCTCGTTATTACTATACAGGACGATTTTTATTTTCTATAACATATTAGCACATTCACAACTACAGTTGTCCTAAGCGGGATTCGAATCCAGGACCACTTGCTCTGCGGCTAAGATGTCTGCCGCTCTGACTACCCAAGATCGGCTTTTTGAGATTATGCACATAGCATTTTGATAAACTAAAATGTAATATAGGGTTTTCCAACAAGAGGTGTAATTTTGATATTTAAGGAAAAATGCCATTTTTCAATATAAATGATCGAATGTTTATTTCATTATAAAGAAGAAGCCATGCCGTTAACAGTGGAAAATAACATCAGGCAAATGACCACCACGACCACGCTTACAGACCATATCCTTTTAATGGAATTGTCCAAAACCAAATCGCAAAGTGGCTGCTCTACGTCCTCGATAGTCTCACAAATTCTATCTTTGAGGTCTTGAATGGCGTAGACCTTCTCTTTCACGTGGCCCCAAAGGAGGAAGTCACAAGGTGATAATTCACAAGATCTCGGTGGTCAATTGTGATCGCCTTTTCGAGAGATAACAAGGTCTGAAAAGTTTTCCCGAAAAACATCAATGCGCAATCCATTCACCGTAACTGTTGCTCCAATACTTTCCGCTGCAGCAGCAATATTCTCGGCTGTTCTTGAGCGACGTGCACGGGTTTTATTCTTCACATCACAAACGTATCCCAACACCTCGAATTTTTCCACCAAGGTGCTTCACGACAACCCAAAAATGTTCGAGTTTTACGAACCGTCTCTGCCAATTTTCACCATTTTTATAGCAAATTTTAATAATTTCAATGCTTCCTGGAGCGTGTATCGTTCCATTTTTATTAATGGCGTAGTTTCTACTTGTCAAATGTCAAAAAATGACAGCTTCAAACGTGACATCTATCGAAATAGCGGCTATTCAAAATAACACCTCTTATTGGAAAACCCTCTTTTGCTTGCATTCGAAAGCAAAAAAAAATCAACTTCACGCATCGTCAAAATGCTTGTCTCTCCTATCAATTTTCAACTTATTGAATGACAGTAAGTTTTTAGTTTTTAGGAGACAATTGCATTCCTCAAATATGAGGTCATGAAGACCCTTAAGAGAGCTCGGTTCTTTCCTGGGCAAAGAACACGTCACCAAACCCATTTTCAACTTTTCAGGAATTGATTCAAGCCCTTCAGGCAGTATGAAACGATATGCCTGAAAATATTTTAAATGACTACACAAAGGTAATATAACAAAGTTTCAACGTTTTTCGACACCGAAGAAGCGATTAATGCATGATTTCGAGATACCTCAATTAGAGAGGCAAACGTATGTAGAAGTGTTAAATCTTTATTGGAAATATTTTAAAAACGACAGATTTATTTTCGATGATGAAAATTCTGTTCTCTAATCCCGAAAAATAGAAGACTACCCTCGTAGCTCTGTTCGCGTTTGCAAGCGCGGGTAACGAGGGACTCAAAAACAGCACAAAGATCAGACTGGAGAAAGATTCTGCCTATAAATTCACTTGACAATTGTAACGACCCAGTCTCTTTCATCTGTTTTACATGCGGATTTCGACGGGACGTTGTTTTAATTCCGGACGGTGTTTCGGATGTTCCCGGGGATGATGGGAGGTGTTTGGACAATGGTGGAGACTTATGGGGATTTTAGGCCTGGATGACCTTGAATGGGTTATATTTTTTTATATATTTTATTGTTTTTTGTTATGTTTTGGGACCACTGTGGACACATATATTCTGGAGGAAATATCTTGTTGATGTTACTTTGTCCGTAATTCATTCACAAATCTTCTTTTTCCTTCTATTTTATTAGCTAAAATGGCGTGTTTTTCATTGTCCCCCAGACTCTTTTCCGTTGTTTGGAAGAATTTATTAGATTTGATTAGACTGTGTTTGATTCTGCACTGAGGTGTTTTGAGTCTTACCCTACTAGCGCTATACTTTGCACAGATATGTAATCTTCTTGGCAAAGATGATTATTTTCATATGAAACTTTTCTCTTATGCTGGCTGACGTTAATTTCGAGCCACCCAGTAAAGTAGGTTTAAAATGCGCCAACACATTGACTTAGCATATTATGTGCTCGGTGGTTTCTGTGGCCGAGTGTTTATCTTTTTTTGCAAGGGCTTCAGCTTTCTTATTCTGGTTGGCATCTACTCAAACTAGCTATTCTGATGTATTGTTTTCAGCTCCAATTGGTTCTTGATCTTCAATCAACGATCATAATATATGTTGCCTTCAGTTTTAAAAGTTAAAAAGGGGTTACAGTTCACCTCAAGGTCTATAGTGCCCCCTTACAATACTGTTCTGGTCACACCCTTCACATCTCGCCTTCCAGTTCCAGAGATCTTATGAAATCTCATATCTGTGAAGACTCCAACGAGGTTAGTTGCTCACTCTTACAAGTTTTTGGCCCAAGGCATTCTCTCCTTAGGCTCGCAATGCCAAAGCATTCCGTGACCAGGTGATTGGGGGTTTCTTCCTCCTCCCACAAAACCGACACTCGTCAGTGTCCGATAATGCCATCCTCAACAGGTGCTTTAATAGCGGCTTGACTATATGAGTGTATGGCTATATCGCACTTCTGATAGTTTTTTTCTAGATTGATATCTAGAGATCTTACAATAGCCTAGCGACAGTGTCCACTTGGTACTTGTCCCGTATATCCCAGCGCCAGCTACTGTAGAGGTTTTGGAACCATCCGTATACCATTTTACGGTATTTTCTTTGAGGTTATAGTCGGTGTATTCCAGTTCCATTCCTCTCTTTCAATTAGCAATGTCCTGAAGGTTTTCTGAGTGCTTACTTTTTTGATCATTACATCATTAGGGAGGTTCGCTAATGAGATGTAGTTGATCAGAGAGGACCAGACTCTCTGATTCTTTATTCTCTCATTACCTGTACCTTCCTTATATATGTTGCCTTAGTGCCATCTGACTATCAGATGCAGTTAAAATTCTGACTGCCTGGTACTGTCTTGGCAGACAGATTTGGCGTTTCTCTATGTGCCCACAGCTGTTTAAAAGAATGTCAATTCAACGTTTTATCGACTCTATCCAATGCTTCGGCTGCCCGATGATGAATATCCAAGACATTCTTTGCATAGCCTCGCACTAAGATCCAACTACTTTTCGAACCTTGTAGGTCTAATGTTCCGAAGAAACCTTTAGGTGCATTTGACATAAGAGTTCTGGGTCAGTACCTAAGTGACGTTTGTGCTCCTCTTCTGACCTTGTTGCTATTAAAACTAACTCTGCTCACGTAGAAAAACACGGAAAATTAAAGTCAGAAGTTCCACGTGATAAAACGAAAGCAAATGACGGAGATTCGTACATTATGTCAACGTTCAAGGAACAAACAGTGTTACCATAACCCATAACACTTATTTGAAGAAGTAAAATATCATGCACAGACTTTCAAACAAAATGTGTACTTAATATCAGCCTCAATTTCCATGCACATATTCACACATCCCAGCCAAATTCATTACCCAACAGAGAATTGTCGAGGGTGACGTGAAATAAGTAAGATTTAACAGGAAAACGGCGTTTCTTATGATAAAAGAGGAGAGACACGGTCTCTTTTATGACGCGTTATTGCAGTTGTATTTCCAGCTTATACGCCCCTGGCTCAAAGAGGAAACAGTAAAAGGTTATAATAGCCCGATATGAGATCCTGCAGCCTGCGTCCTAGAGAAATACCCTTCCGAGATTTACCAACAATGCATTTTTGGCGTGACGCTGCCGGAATTTCTATTTATATGGAAAAAGCTTGGCTTACTTGTTCATTATCGTTCTGGGCGTGATATTATTGCGAAGACGGACGACGAATATCAATGAAGGTGTTTGGTCCTGTAATTTCATTTTCTCATATCGTGGTATTCGATATATCACTTTCCTCATTAGGAAGTAGAATTATCTAAAGTAGGAGTGCAATCGATTATTTTTATTACTAGAACTGGGATTGTTATGGCTAGGTTTACCTATCGGAAACTGTGACTATGTAGATATTTCGTTCTCTCTCCTACTCATCATGGAGACTCATAGAGGTCATCAATGGCGTTGATGAAATCGGAAATCTCCTTAGGAGCCTTGGCCATTACTTCTCTGGCATCCAGGACCGGTTTTTCTCATATGACTTGTTCTTGGGCCAGTCAGCTTTAGACTCTTATCTACCATGTGTTCTGCCGTTACTTCTTTTGATCCACAGAGTCTGCCAATCTCATCTGCTGACTTTCCTATAGGTACAAATGATATTTGTACCGTTTGCGCAGTTCCACCATCACCCAAAGCTTTGCTCGTGAAAGCAAAATACCCTTCGTAGATTTACCAACAATTAATTTTTGGCGTGATGCTGCAGGAATATCTATTTATATGGAAAAAGCTTGCCTTCCTTGTTTATCATCGTTCTGACGTGATATTATTGCGAAGACGGAAGATGAATGTCAATGAAGGTGTTTGGTCCTGTTACATCCTGTAATTTCATTTTCTCATATTGTGGTATTCGATATATCACTTTCTTCATTAGGAAGTAGAATTTTCTAATGTAGGAGTGCAATCGATTATTTTTATTACTAGAACTTGAATTTTTATGGCTAGGTTTACCTTTTGGAAACTGCGACCATGTGGATATTTCGTTCTCTCTCCTACTCGTTCATGGAGACCCATGGAGGTCATCAATGGCGTTTATAAAATCAGAAACCTCCTTAGAAGCCTTGGCCGTTACTTCTCAGGCATCCAGGACCGGTTTTCCCATATGAACTCACTGGCCTACCATGTATTCTGCTGTTTCTGCTTCTAATCCGCAGAGCTGCCAATCTCATCTGCTGACTTTCTCATAAATACAAATGATATTTGTACCGTTTGTGCAGGTCAACCATCACCCGAAGCTCTGCTAGTGACAGTAATGGTTTTAATAGCCCGATATGAGATCCTGCAGGCTGCGTCCTAGAGAAATACCCTTCCGAGATTTACCAACAATGCATTTTTGGCGTGACGCTGCCGGAATTTCTATTTATATGGAAAAAGCTTGGCTTACTTGTTTATTATCGTTCTGGGCGAGATATTATTGCGAAGACGGACGATGAATGTCAATGAAGGTGTCTGGTCCTGTTATATCCTGTAATTTCATTTTCTCATATTGTGGTGTTCGATATATCACTTTCTTCATTAGGACAAAGAATTTTCTAAAGTAGGAGTGCAATCGATTATTTTTATTACTAGAACTGGGATTAACAATCTGATTTGTTTTGAATGATTTATTAAAAATTTTATGTATTTGACTGCTATTTGTTGTACTTTGTTGAACATTTATGTTATTTTCACGTTAAGTGCTACCGTTTGCAACTATCCTGGCATTCCAGCTTGTGGTATTATTCCTGGACGGGCAATCTTAAACTATTATTAACCAATTCACCCATTTATTAATTGGTGTTACTCTTCCAGGGAACCCTGATGATGGTCTAGGCCAAAAGCGCTCGGTTCTTACAGAATAAATTTACCACACTGAAGTACTTCTTTTTCCTTCTTTCTAATCCTAGAATAGGTTTACCTTTCGTAGGTATTTCGTTCTCTCTCCTACTCATTCATGGAGACCCATAGACGTCATCAATGGCGTTTGTAAAATCAGGAACCTCCTTAGGAGCCTTGGCCTTTACTTCTCGGGCATCCAGGACGTTTTTCTCATATGAATTGTTCTTGGGCCAGTCAGCCTTAGACACTTGCCAACCATGTGTTCTGCTGTTTCTTCTTCTAATCTACAGAGCATGCAAATCTCATCTGCCGACTTTCCCATGGGTGCAAATGATATTTGTACCGGTTGTGCAATTCCATATGAGATCCTGCAGGCTGCGTCCTAGAGAAATTCCCTTCTGAGATTTACCAACAATGCATTTTTGGCGTGACTCTGCCGGAATTTCTAATTATGTGGAAAAAGCTTGGCTTACTTGTTAATTATCAATGTGAATGAACTTCCCTCATTAGGAAGTAGAACTATCGAAAGAAGTGTTGCAGTGGGTCGACTTGAGCCTATCAGCGCAGAAAGGGTTTGATTCCTCACACCCCCTAGTGATCGGCTATCACACTCCCTACTAAGGGAAATATTCACTCATTCCGAATAGCAAGTATCGGGAGGATGGAGCTCTTAGGTGTTCGATCATTTTCTTCTCCTGGGATCTGGGTTGTTCGTCCTTCGTTGCTTGGCCCTGGATTTCTCGGTTGATGTCCTGGTAGTCGGTCTTGCTATATTCCCTCCATGGTTGTTCCTGGTGTCTATCGTGACCTACAAACTTCTATTCCTTACCGTTCTAGCTGTACCGAGAAGTACTGCTTTTTGCATTACTTTGTAGAGGTTTTTCATCAAAATCTATCTTCTTGAGGTTGGACTTGAGGCTCTTAGGAATAATTCCTGTGGTTGATATGAGTCAATCGATTATTATTATTAGAACTGGGCTCGTTATGGCTCGGTCCGCTTCCCAGGAACTGCGACCATGTAGATCTCTTGTTCCCTGCCATAATCATTCATGGAGATCCAGGAAGGTCATCTAAGGTGTTAATATAACCGACAACATCTTTAGAAGCCTTGGTTGTTAGCTCTTGGGTATCGAGGCCGGTTTCCTCATATGAATTGTTCTTAGGCCAGCCAACTCTGAACATTTGTATACCATGTGTTCAGCTGTTTCTGATCCACAGAGCCTGCAAATCTCATCTGCTGACTGTCCCATACGGTACAAATGACATTTGTTTCGACAGTGCCCCGTCAGTAGTCCTACCATCACTTGAAGCTCAGCTCGGGACAGCTTCAGGAGTTTTCTGGTATAAGTAGGTGAGATCAATACTTATTTTTCAACTATAATTGATGGGCCGCTGAATTATGTTGGTCTTTTCCAAGCCCACAGAAAGGCTCAGGTCTAGCAAGTGTTAACCTAGATGCACTTTTTGCATCAAGTTTTTTATGGGTTTTTTCAATTTCTTCAACACCACAATGCCCTAGTATCCATGGTTGAGTCACTTTTCTGCCTCTTGCCAGTTGCTTTATAGTGTACCGGCATTTTCAGGTCACCCCTGGCAGTGTGATTCCAGAAATCTCAACATGACCTGACTGTCCGTGGTTATGTGGACATGCGCTCCCTTACGGTTCACTTCAAGACAAACTTGATTTGAACCTTCTTCATCAGTAATTCAGACCACTCTCGACTTAAAATTCGATATTATAGAGATACACTACTGGAAAAAATTAAAGGATCAAAAAAAATTTCAAATTTTTCGGCAATTTTCAACATGCCGTAACTTTGAGAGGAATGGTCGTACAAGAAATTTAAAAAAGAGAAATTGTAGCTCCAAGTGTGTAGTTTTTGGATTAAAACTTCAAAAATTTTAAGTTTCAGTGGTTTTCGAGTAATGATAAAAAATCAGCAACAAAAAAATTCTCAAAATTTTACCAATTTTTTTCTTGTCTACGAGCGTGGAAATTTCATTTTTGCATAATCGTTAGAATGATGGGATACTTTGTTAATTAAGCTTCAATTTATTTTTTATTGACCTCAATACGTCCACTTCTCGCCGAGATATCGGTCTTCAAATGGAAAAGGATCCATTTGTCTTTGATTATCGATTTCTCAGCAACCAATGATCGCACAGAAAATTGAAGGAGGGTTTCGAGACCTTTAATGAACTCCCATTAATGAACAACCATTGCTTATTCATAGAATTTTTTTCTTTATGTCGCATCAATATAAAAATTTATCAAAAAAGGGCTCTTGGTGGTTTCTTGGAAAATCAACCGCTGGATCGAAAATGTTGGGGAAACCAATAATGTTAAGTGTGACTTTCACAGTTCAATATGTTGATAAAAACTTTACGAAGAGCTAACTCAATCCAGCGAGCCGTTTTTTTGTTTGACTCGATTGAATTTTTGAAAAAAAATTAGGATCACGTTTTTTGCTCTGAGAAGCTCATAATCTTCAAAAAAAGGCAAAAAAGAATTTTCTTGAGCTTTTTTCACATTTTAAATGCAGATAGTGCATAAATTTCAAAAAAAGAAAAATAAACTAACAAATAAAATTTTTATTAATTTAATAATGGGTATTGCCACCCCTTTTTCAATAACGGCTCTCAAACAAATGGATCCTTTTCCATTTGAAGACCGATATCTCGGCGAGAAGTGGACGTATTGAGGTCAATAAAAAAATAAATTGAAGCTGAATTAACAAAGTATCCCATCATTATAACGATTATGCAAAAATAAAATTTCCACGCTCGTAGACAAGAAAAAAAATGGTAAAATTTTGAGAATTTTTTTGTTGCTGATTTTTCTATCATTACTCAAAAACCACTGAAACTTAAAATTTTTGAAGTTCTAATCCAAAAACTAGACACTTGGAGCTACAATTTCCTTTTTTTAAATTCCTTGTACGACCATTCCTCTCAAAGTTACGGCATGTTGAAAATTGCCGAAAAATTTTTTTATTCCTTTAATTTTTTCCAGTAGTGTATTTTCGAATGTACAGAACGCTGTTTTCCGAGGCACCTGCTACCAATGAGGTAAGACTGAAAGCCGAATAATTTTACCATAAAACATATAAGAACGTTAAACAGGAGATAGGTATAGGAAATATTAAAAACATTATCCAGAACACCGCTTAAACATGATGAAAGAATATTTATGAAACCTTCTCAGACATTCAGTTTCATTTCTTCGACCTGCCAACTTCCCATCCTTGGATCTTAGTAAAGTATATAAAGAAAGATCCAGACATGACTGCAAACGCAAAGACATCCAAATATCCGATCCACTACGCAGAGTCAATAAATATGTAAATCTGTGTAATACACAACTTAGTCGAAAATAAAATAGGCGATTTAAATTCGGAATAGATGGAATGAAGAGGTTCTGCACAAGCGTTCGGGAATATTGAAAAATAAATGATGCAATTCGGATAGATTTCATTCTTTCATTCAGGAGGGTGGAAGGAAGTGGGAAATCGGATTTTCCGATAGCAGTCACTTTGGAACGGGAAGTATTATTGGGAATTTCCAGGAACAGATGAAACGGTATAATTTTTTCACGGGTAAGTTGAAGTTTCTGCTGGAATGAGCTGAATCTTGTTGGGATCTGGCTTCTAGTTTACTTCGGAGTGGAAGAAGAAAATACAAGAGAAACCCTTGCCGCTTCATATAAAATATGGATATGATCTTTAGTATCTGAAATATTCGAAATTAAAATTCTAATTGATTGCTCGTTCATTTGTGGAGCAATAAGACTATCACCTTTAAATTTTGGATAGATTCATACGAAATATATGAATGCAAAATTTCAGCAAGATCAAAATTAGTCTAGAAATTATTCGAAAAATGAATATGTGAAATTTTTTGGCTCTAGTTGCACAATCCTCTTAAAAATTTGCATGTTTCTTCGCCAATTCTCATCCTCAAACTCGATTTCATTCCGATTGAGAGTTTTTTCATGGAAATATTAGATTTTTTTCGATAACATGATAGACTTTTCCATTTCCGTATTAACGCAACTACCACAAATTTTTGCATACTGCTGTGAATTAGTATTAAACATTTTACTGCAAAAATTCAGCTCGATCGAATTGACCAATTTTAAAATTTCCGGCAAACGGCTAATTTTGGGAGGAATTTGAATTTTATGGTTCTGATGATGCGATCCTTTTGAAATTTTCACGACCATTCAGTAAAAGAATATCCACCCTCAAACTAAATTCCACTTGATGTTTTGTTGTGGAAATGTGAGGATTTTCTTTTTCAATATTCCGATTGAATTGTATATGGTTCTGTTAATAGTTCGTATGAGGCTTATAATGGGTAAATTTTACATGAACATTACAGTTATGATTTACAAAATAAATTTCACTTGAATCGGTTATTCGGTTTTGGAAATATAGAGATTCTTCTATTCAATATTCCAATTCAATTTTCTATGGTTCTGTTCCCACTATGGGCACTAAATTTTGCATGAAGCTCATTATGAGCGTCATGCATATGGCGGCAACATTTCATTTCTATGGGTTTTATTTTGTCTGAGATATTGAGAAACATAAATTTTGAATGGCCATTTTCTATGGAACACCTGTACGATTTGGCTGGTTAACGAACTTATCCGAGCCATTTGGAAACCGAAATTACCCTGAAAATTTCGAGTCTGTAGGACAATCCCTTCGAAAGTTATTGTGCTAACGGCCGGACGGTCGGCCCCACTTACAGAATAGACTACGAATCACGAATTTGTCATCAGGGAGTAGAACCCTATCATTTGTGACCATATTCGGCTCAAAATTCGAAAATTACAGACAATTGGGCAAAACGGTATAGCACTCGTTTTAGGAGAACGAGCGCTCAAAAAAACACTGCAACGGAAAATCTGTCACAACATTCTTTGTGTCGTGTTCGAATAAAAACATGTGAACACGCTCTTTCTCTCATTAAACTTAGTTACCAAACAAATTAAAATATTGTTGATTAAACGGAAAAAACGAGTTTGCACATCGAAATCATTTTGGCTGTACTCTTATCTCAACTCCTAACAGGACGTCAGCGCATTTGTCGAGTACTTCTTCGAAAAGATTGTTTTGCATTCGCAGCTGGATAATTTACCTCACTTAAACTTTATTATACCCCTTCAACACATTTCTGTCATCAGCATCATTCTTCCAGACAGATTTAGTGGAGTCTGCATCAATAAAATACCGTTTTTGAGATGGGAGAATCGTACATTATCGGACATCTGCTGAAAAAGCCGACACATGTTGCCAACACACTGTTAAGTTTGTCAGCCAATATGCGGATAGCTATTCGGTTGAAGGATGCCTTTTAAAAATGTAATATTTTCCTAAGTGCCGAATCCACAAGCCATTTAGTTCCATAACCGAGAAGTGATTGAGTTTGTCTACACACTGATGAGATATTTTGGTTTTTGTATCCAGGTTATGAGGGTAAAACGCAACAAAGTTGAAAAGAAGAAGCCTGTAGACTTGAAACATACTCGGCAGGTTTAAGGAGTATCTTTTCTGTCTAAATTACTGACCATAGGATTTTTTTCATGAATTCTTATGTGGGTTGGATAAAATCAACATAAAATTTTTTCATATAAATTTTGAGTGCACATGACACAAGAATTGTTAGTCAATAGAATCACATTGTCAGGAAATGAATGACTGGCACCGGCGTATTTAGGGATGGTCCGGGGGGCTAGACCCCCCCCCTGAAAGATTCTAATCGAAAACCACGTATAGGTTTCACAAAAAAACTTCAACTACATAGGGGCCGCGGCCCTCCCCTGAAAACTGAGGCTAGATACGCCTATGACTATGACTGGCGTTTTGAAAATTTAATTCGGTTTGAAATGTTATTCTCATCAGTCTGCAGTGAATGAATTCAGCTATTCTATCAGTAGTGTGTAGTAACAGTGATTTATCCCTCATTTAAGGACTTTTTACACAAAATCCGGTATGTGTGCAATCTAAATCCTAAGCTTTTTCAACATTCAGCATTCATTTTCAAAAAAAATCATTGGTGATTGAAGTATCAGTTATGACATTTATGTACGGAAAATAATAACTGCCAAATGGTCTCCTCTTGCATCTCTACAGACGTCCACCCTTTTGTTAAAATTTTCAAAGGCATTCTGACATAATTGAAGTTCTATTTCACTAATAAGACCAAAATTCTATCGTTTAGTTCAGGAATCGATTGTGGAATATTATTTTATAGACCTGGGGCCTATTGCACCAAAATACTTTGCAACTTTCACTTTGCACTTTGCATTCTGACAAATTTTCAAAGTGAAAATTAATACGTTGCATAACATTTCTCCCAAGATTTAATTATTGCGAAGGATTTTTCACTTTGCTTTTGCGTTTTCACAATGCACTCTTCAATTATGAATGCGTTTTATGCAACATTATTCATTTGAAAAGTAAAAAGTGCAAAGTGAAAAGTTGCAAAGTATTTGGTGCAATAGGCCCCTGGTTTTTCACATAACATAATAGTCCAACGGTGTCAAATCCTATGATCTTGCTGGCCAATTGACATCACCGTTTCTGGAGATTATTCGTCCGGGAAATTTCTGTCTGAGTAAAGCAATAGTTTCTGTGTTATTTGAACCTCATATGCCTTTACAGCTAAATCCACGCCATGTTGTGGACCCACAAAGTCTATCTTATCGTGAACGTCGTCTAATAGCCATTTCAGATTCTGCATCAACACTTTCATGAACCAAACCAATATTTTCTTGTGAACGACCGCCACGACTGTATTTTTAAAATTTTTCATCTTTCACCGAACAGTCTCTTGAAATTTTTCAATAATTCGGCCAATAGTGCTTTCAGATGGTCGATTATGCAATCCGTAAAATAACTTTCCGCAGAACGCTGATTTTCATAAAATAATTCAGAAAGTTGAATGCATTTCTGTATCGGTTTCGAAGCTGTTCTTATAGGTGTCACACTTCTTAAATGTCAAAATATTCAGACGAATTCAGTGCGTCATCTCTATTTGATTCATATTTGAATAACACCCAATTTAAAATACACTTTACTTCATTTGCTTTGACACCAGCGAATCAAAATATCGAATAAAAATGTGATCATCGCCATATGCGAATTCTTCATAAAGTGCGCCGACACTATAGTGAAAGATTCTGGATTAAATAAAATTCATCAGAATCCACTTTTTCTCCTTCAAAGTGACTACAAACGAAGTCAACGGCGGCTGTGTCCCATATCCAACCGCAACAAACTACGATACTCAAATGTGTCGATATGACAGCCCTTTTGAGGTCCCGCAACAGCACCCTCTATTTTTAGGAAACGCCTCTATACCGAGTGTCTCTGGCTAATGAAAACGACCATATAGGCCCCAAAGTGACGTGTGCGGCTTCATAAATTATAAATGGCTAATTGGGTTTTCTGTTTTCCTAATGTGACGTGGAATCACGTCACCCGTGTCATATTAGAGAGGTCGTTGCCTAGTTCCGGTACATATTTCTGTTACAAAGTCGGGATGGGTGTCACAAAATTCGAATTTATGACCATCTTGGTCCCATGTTAAAGAGGCGACAGACTGGGTTTTCGGCGTTTGAAAAAAAAAGTTTTTTATGGTGTTTCACAGTTGAGCTGAGATGTTGTGTCGGGTCATCAGTCACTGCGGTTCGTTTGGTTTGTTTTTTAGATTTTTTAGCGCTTTTTCGAGGAATATGTTATTTATTTACTGCATTCTTTTTGGGTATCATCATTTAGTGATGTCTGCGACTCTCGAATGTTGTTCTTCAAGTGGGCTAGTGTCCTGGAAAGAACATTACAAACATGTGATTTTAGATATCCGATGAAAAAGTCGCTGGGAGCAAAAACTGGCGAATGTGCAGGAGCTCTGAACACCCAGTGAAGAAAAATTCCTCAAAAATGTGGACATAACAGTGTGAAGTCACTGAAAATGCCCCTTCGGTTTCAGTTAGATGATTAATTCTGACACATAGATGGCGCTGAAGAGGATAAATTTTTCAATACAGAAAACTGTCGTAAGGGCGCCAAATGCGAATTGAATTATTCATTAAATTTAGACGTCGAGCCCAGAATAAACATCTTGATCACGAAGCAAAGCACTAGCTTTGTTTTATCGATCAGGATATTTTTTCATCTCAACATTGTTCAAAATGATATTGATATTATGGAATGCGATATTGTATTGCTATAGTTTCATTAGAAATCATTACTCACAAAAAATGTATTGATGAAATAGAATACAAATCAATAATTTTCCTACAAATTAGTTACCGAATTATCAAAACAATTAAAAATAAACTACAATTTTAAGATGGAATTGGAAAACCGCTGAAAAATTTCAACCGGATAGGGCTCTTCCATTGTTTTTATTTGATCTGTATTAAAATGCGCACCGCACATTTTATAACAGCTGCTAAGATCAATATCTCTTCGCCCAGAAAAATATCCATTTGAAAGCACTGAAATTAAAAGGCAATGAGAAACAGAGATATATGATACGAGTTTCAATACCTATAATTCCATTTTCTTTGGCAATGTAAGAAATGCAAGTTCAGGATTGGCCTTTTTATTATTTTGTAGTTCATCACCATTCAATATGCTTCGTAAACAATTTTGAATTTCAAAAGATGCACACACAAATTAGATAAACACAAACACAATACGAAACGGAACTAAAATGAAGCCACGATCACGAATGCACATACTCGTGCAATCATAGCAATGTTTCCAAATGTCCTGTTTTGCTCAAATGGCTTCTACAATCTTGATTTCACCCATACTCCTAAATTTTAGTACTTTATTCTGACACATAGATGGCGCTAACATCATCGTAGTCGCTCCGTTTTCTATTTTTCTCTCCCTAATCTTTGAGTGGAAAGTTGTGACTCGTTTCATTAATCATTTTACCATCTTCGATTATCTTATGGGGTTATCTAAAATCACACATTCATATCGCCAGAATTCTCTGGTCCACTTGAAGACAAGACAACTTTTGTTTGGCTATCACCAACATACCCAGAGAAATACTAAACACATTTGTTCAACATTTTCGAAATCGATTGACGCAGTGCATTGAAGATAAAGGCCACCATTTGCAAAATATCATCTTCAGATCAGTCTAACCATAATCTTTCAAAGTTTACTGGACAATGGTATGATAATTGAATCGAAATTTGCACAAGTTTCACTTTCGATGAATTTCTCACTAACTTCCTCTGCCCCACCCTGCATTTCAGTTGGATCTATTGTTTTGCTCAAATGTCCTCAATTTCTGAGTTAGGCCCGAAAATGTTTCACTCGACAAAGCGCAGAAATATCCAAATTAACCAATATTCAATTCGAATAAATGATTAAAATATCGAGACACAAACCCGCGTCAGTACTCCAATTTCGCTTCAGAGTACTAGCCGCGTATTATGAGAGTAGTGAATTTTGAATAAATTGCAATCACTTAATTGAATTCTCATGTAGAAGCTTTCGCATGTCCCATTAAAAATGATCACGTTCGAATTTTTGCACCGCGCGTCGGCCCGAACCCGATTCTCTCGCTTCTTTTTCATTCAATCCAGCTGTTGCCATTAATGCAGCCATTATTCATCCGGGCAGATCATTCGTTCAACTATAGTTTTTTAGAGTTATTGATGGATTGTTTATCTGTGTACAATGTTTGCGGCGGTTTTCACGTCTAGTCGCGGAATGTTTTGGTGTTTTGTGGGAATGATTCGGATAAATATACCCTGTGTGTGTGTGAAGTCTCAATCGTACGTTGTACCTAATGAATGAAAATGATTCTTTGTTAAAATGAAATATTTTATGACATAGACTCATTCTTTTTTTTTAGTAACACGTTTTTCAATTAGTATTATCTTCTTTGTTACTTCAGGTACAGACGAAATTTTACATGACGATGGTGCTCAGAACAAGATTTGGTATGAATTTCTGAGTATTTTCACTCCTCGCGAGGACACTAGTCTTCAGCTGGGTTCCTTTGAGAACCAGAAGCAGGCATAGGCTATTATAGTATCAAATACATGGAATCAATTACTTTGGGAACCGTAAAAACTTCTTGTGGACATAAAATATACAGATTTGGAAATTCAGATCTGAACCATACGATATACAATGCATCAGACAGAGAATCTTCCATCATTGCAGAAGAATAGTGGAAGCTGAGTAGAGAGAGAGTAACGAGATAATCACGTGCTGTAACTGAATGAATTCCGTTGACTCATTGCATTAACCTAGTCTTGTCTCTCTCTTATCGCAGTATGTTAGGGAAGCTGCAGTACACGTATAGAATTATTTAATTTGTCAGGCTGCCCATAATACTCGATTCAAGTATTTACTGTTGCCTACCATACTAAATGAATTATGCTGCTCCCCGACGATAAGAGAGAGACAGACTAGAATATTGCATTAAGACAACGGAATCAGTGTGTTACAATACGTGATTGTCTCGACTATTCATCTGTGCAACTGGACGGAAGAATTCTCTGTCTGATACATTGTATATCGTATGTTTCAGATGTGAAACATGTTAACCTGTATACACCTGAATGGGAACACAGTTTTTTGCTGAGGTTCCTTCTCTGTGCTCACGATGACAGTACGTATAAATAGATGGTGGCCTCGTTCACATCCATATTATGATACTATAGGCCCTATAGGCACTAAATTACAATGTGAGAACCGCATTCACGACTCAAGATACTAAGGGGGCTAATATAACCAAAGTCAACTCGAAAATGAAAATCAACATACCAAAAATTGCATATGTATATAAATCACCTTGTTAGTGTGGTGGTGTCTATATTGGTGAAACTAAACGATATTCGAATGTTCCTATCAAGAACATAAAAAATTTGCTCAACAGGAAGATAAATCAAAGAAATTCCAACATGCTTTGGATGAAGACCATAGATTTTGTGTGCTGAAGCTTCCATATATTCAACAGAAAAAACTGAAATGTAAAAAATAAAGAAGCAGCTTTCATGTCAATCACCGAAAATCCCACAGTCGAGAAAAATCAAGATCCAGCTTGGAAAAAATGTTTTAATGTTTTACAAAAATTGATCAAAATTATCGATGTGTGTTTTTGTGAGTACTGTCAAAATGACAAACATTTCATTCAAAGAGTAACGGAAGTAGCTTTTCTGAAAGTTGACATTTTTCAGAGTTTTTCTGACCAAAGGTCGAATAGAAGAAGTAAAAATTATGGAAATGGAGCAAATTATAACATAGTTTTTTCTTGGGAATTTTGTCCTTGCGTTCATCTACATTTAGGGCCGTATTCATAGTCATCCCTCAAGTCAAGGTGAGGGTGAGTGTGAGTGTCAGATTGCACTTAAATTGCAGTAGCCGTTTCATGAATACTCAGTGAGTGGAACGCGATTTTTGCCAGCCTCAACTTGAGGGAAGGCGTTAGCACACCATGAAATAAGTATGCTTCTTGAAAGGGCTACAGCTGCTCAAGGGCGATCAGCACACTCGCACTCACCCTCACCTTGAGGAATGACTATGAATACGGCCCTAATCCCCGCTCATACTGAGAACTTGACATCATAGAGTGCTTCAAATAAAAAAATGTATTTTCCATCAATAACAAAGAACAATAAACAACATACAAACTATACTGATTTATTGAGAAATAAATAGTTATCTTGATTAGCCCCCTCAGGATCATTCCAAACTCTACTCCCGTCAGTTCGAGCAGGGCAGAGGGAATAAAACAAATAGAATATATTTACACAGCTGAACATCTATTAATTCGCCAGTTTATCACTTGAGTCGCTTCTTGGTCGCTAATTTGAATACAAACCCCCTCGGTGGCCCGTCATGTATCGCATCCTGTCGTGAGTTGTGGGAGGGGGGGAAAAAACTGGAATGGAAAATCCCTAGGGACTAGAGCCCTCGGGATGCCGCTTTTGTTTCGAAAATTCCTTCGTTATTAAGAGTATAGTAATTGAGCTAAGATTTCGCAAGAGGAAGGCATTGTCTGGGATCTAATCCTTGGATTTTCAATTTTCAATTCAGAGTCTTCGCAGACTGGTAGAGGAGTTGATGGAATTCTGGAGACGTCGTGGGTTGAGGGTCTATGATATGTTGGGTTGTTGTTTTTTGCGTTCTGAAACATAGAATATTCTAAATTTTTCTGAGACATTTTTGTCTACTTGTTCGTCAGCTTATTCTCACTTCAAGAGAGCGGCTTTCCATCCAAAAATCAACCGGTCGAAATCTTGGTTCCATAGAATGAATTCAAGAACCAGAGATTAAGAAGAGAAAGAAAGGAAACGGAGCGACTACGACGATTTTAGCGCCATATGTGTCCGGATTAAGTATTAAAATTCAGGAAGAATGGGTAAAATCAAAGATTGTGGAGGCAATTTTGAACGAAACAAGGACATTTGAAAACATTGCCATGATTGTACGTGGACGTAGGTAACCTCTTCGTGCTTTATTTTAGTAGCGTTTCGTATTGTGTTTGTGTTTATCTATTTTGTATGTGCATCATTTGAAATTTGAAATGGTTTACGGAGCATATTGTATGGTGATGAAATGCAATTAATTAAAAGGCCAATCCTGAACCTGATAAAATAAAAATTGAAACTCGTATCATATATCTCTGTTTCTCATTGCTTTTTAATTTCAGTGCTCTCAAATAAATAATAATATAATAATAATAATAATAATAATAATAATAATAAATAATAAATACTCTCTTTATTTCAGAATCGCTTCAAGTTTACAACATGAAAGAAATGAAATAGTGTCAGAAAATTACAGTTTTTAGTTGTTATTACCTAAATAATCTTCCAGGCAATAGGGTTCCATGTCTACCAATATAGAGAAAATTTTTTTCTTAAATATTCTATAGTTTGTGATGTTCTTTGTTTCGTTGGGTAGATGGTTGTATAGTAGTAGGCACCTATATTCTACTTGTTGTTGTGTTGTGGTTAGTCTATATCTGGGTAGTTATAATTCTGTGTTCTTGTTTTGTGTCTTTC
Source organism: Propylea japonica (assembly GCA_013421045.1). Lineage (NCBI taxonomy): Eukaryota > Metazoa > Arthropoda > Insecta > Coleoptera > Coccinellidae > Propylea > Propylea japonica. The sequence goes on from CM024241.1 coordinate 92,537,751, forward strand.
TTTTAGATTTTTGAATTGTTCGAATAGGTGGTTGTTCTTGTGTAAAAATAGAATGCATTCTTGTATATATAGGCCATATATAGTTAATATCCTTTTTTGTCGGAAGAAACCCCTGCATGATTGGTTGTATTTCAGGCTGCATAATATTCTTATAGAATTCTTCTGCATTCTGAATAAAGAGTTTATATTCCCAGATCCATAGAATATCAGCCCATATCTCAACTTGACTCTATCATGGCATAATAGACAGTTTTCATCACTCCAGCATCCAGATACCTAGCTGTTACTCTGAATGCATATAGTGATGATGCCATTTTGTCTTCTACGTTGGTTATATGTGTTTTCCACTTCAAATCTCTGTCAATGTGTAAGCCTAGAAATTTTGTATGTTCTGATATTTCGAATTCTTGATTTCTGATGTTAATTTTCCCAGGATTTTCTATATTGGAATTTATTGGATGGAATAATATCATCTTGGTTTTCGTTTTATTTAGTATTAAGTTGTTGTTATTTAACCAATTTTCAGTGTAGTGCATTATATTTTCGGTAAGATTTTTGAGCTCTGGCCATAATGGTTGCACAGCTAGTATGTTCGTGTCATCTACATAGTGAACATTGGTCACTTCCTTCTGGTTCCATTTCGTGGTTGGGTTGTGTAACGATTTCGAGGTGTTGTTGTCCATAAGGAGTTTTATTTGATGATGTAAAAGGGCAGTTGGGTGGTCTTCTTCACTAGTGGTTGTGTGGTGTTGTGGTACATCAATCAGGGCCTCGCCAGAGAAAGTATACCGAAATCGTTGATATAGAGTAGAAACATTACAGTCCCTGCTACGCTGCCCTGTGGTATACCCAGCTGTATCGTCCGTTTTTCAGATCTAATATCCATTCCATTTATTCGAATTTTTACGATTTGAGTGCGATCACAGAAATATGACTTGATCCATCTTAAGGCATTCCCCTGTATTCCATAGCGCTCTAGTTTTTCATAAAGGATTTTTGGGTCGAGACAATCATAGGCCTTGGATAGGTCCAAAAAAATTCCTAGTGCCAGTTCACAATCTTCGAAGGCTTCTAAAATTCTTTTTATAAATTGGAATATTGCTGTTTGTGTCGATTTCCCTTTTAGAGATCCATGTTGGTTTGGAGTTAGTAGTTCTTTTGATGTGAAGAATTCCATTATCTGTTGGCAGAATGCCTGTTCGAACAGTTTTGCAAATGATGAGATTATACTAATTGGTCTGTAATTTCCATATTCTTCCGGGTCACCAGTTTTGTATTTCGGTCGTATTTCTGCAGTTTTTAATATTGATGGAAAAATTCCTTGGGTGAGAGAGTTATTTATGATAAATGTTAATACCTGTATTATTTCCTCTGCGGTATGTTTAATTGTTTTGTTTGAAATTTCATCTATTCCACTGGAGGTTTTATTTTTTAACTTTTTGATAATATCCATTACTTGTACTTCATTTATTTTTTGTGTTGAGAATATATCTTGTGATCGGGCGTATGTTATTTGTGGGTTCTTCTGTTTTATGTTTTTAGTTAGGTTAGTGGCAGCCTGTATTATGTGCTCGTTAAATTCATTCGCTAAATTTTCCATATTTTGTTTTCTGGGGATTTGGGTGTCATCGTTTTTTTTGTTTAAGGAGTTTACAATGGACCAGATTGTTTTGTTTTTGTTGTCTGAGTTTTCAATCAGTTTTCCAAGCTATCAGTTTTGCTTTTGATGAGTAGTGTATCATATTGTTGTTTTGTCTTTATGTATTCGTTTTTGTATGTTTCATTTATACTGCTCAGTGTGAATAATATATCTAACTTGTTTTTAATTTGTTGAATTTTGGTATTATTATGCGCTGGTTTGTGTTTTTTGGCCATTATTGGAATTTTGATAAGGGGGCAGCTGTTATTAAAATGTTTTAGGTATATATCGTGGAATAATTTGAATTGTTTATCAATATTTCCCCGATCACACTCATATACCGACGACCAGTTCTGTTGTGACAATAATTCTTTTAGATTGTTGAGGTTCTTTTCAGACACCGTTCTCTTCTGGGTATATTTGTTAGTTTTATTGAGTGAAAAAGATATTTTCTGTGCGAAGTGATCTGATATATGAGTTTGTATTATTTCTGTGTTGAAGGGGTAGTTTACTTTGACATATATACCATCTAAACATGTTGACGTTGAGTGGGTCACTCTTGTAGGTTCAAAAATAGTTTGTATGATTCCAAATGATTTCAGGAAGGACGACCAGTCTCTTTTTTCTTTTGTTTCTTGCATCATATTAATGTTGAAGTCTCCCGTTATTATTATTTGATAATTCTCTTTTGTGAGTTTTTCTAAAATGGGTGTTAACTGTGTGGTGATTTGTTCAGTATTTCCATCATTATAAATAGCAAGACATATCCATCTTTGGTGGTCCAGTTGGTATTCTATGGCAGCACATTCGAATTGTTTCTTTTTAGAAATTTTCTCTATATCCTTTCTTTCCCACGAGTTCATGTCTTTTCTAACGAATACTGCAGTTCCTCCGTGCTCTCCAAGTGGTCTACAATATTTGGCGATCAAGGTGAATTTTTTTATGGTGTGATGTTTGATTTGTTCTTCCGTTTTCCAGTGTTCTGTGATGCAGAGGATTTTTATATCGGGGTTTTCATCTGTTAGTTTTTCTAGTTTTTCTGTTGCATTCCCAATTGATCTGACATTTTGATGTAAGATTGTGATTTTGTATTGTTTTATCGGTTTTTCTTGGTTGTTTACAGTTGATTGTTTATAGTTGCTTTCTTCTGGTCTAAAAAATGTTGTCCACGCTTGAAATCAAATCTTGCGTATTTAATTCCGGTTGGCCAGAAGTCATTTTCATATATAAATTCCTTCATTTCGAGAGGGACGCCAAGCATGATGCTTTTGAAATGGATGTTTTCGTTATTCTTTATGTTTAAATTTTTTATAGAGATCTTATTTTCTTGTACTTTTCCTTTATTCGCGATAAACTTGATTATATCTGTATCTGTTACATCTTCGTGTATTCGTGATATGAAAAGCCAAGCTTTTTTGTTTTCTTCATTTAATTTGGATGATTTGAATGTTGAATTATCTGGTATTCCTGTCCCTGTTTTGACTTTGTTTTGTCTATTGCCCCTATGTTTAACTTCTATAAATTTGTCCTGATACGCAATTTCGTTTTCCGTATCTGTAGTTGTGGAGTTTGTATTCTCGTTGTGTTTGTTTTCATTCTTGGGTTCTAGGTTATGTTGTTTTTCCATAGAGGTTGATGGAAGCATTTTCAAAGATTTTGTCACCGGAATGTCTGTTTCATTTTTCTTCTGTGGTTTAGTTATATATTTGGTTATGGGGTTTGTTTTGATTGTGTTATCTATTTGGTTACCTTTGTTATCCGTTATTTGTGCATATGATTTTTTCTGAATATTTTTGTTTTCTATTTGTGCTATCTTCTCTCGAAGAAGTGTGTTGTTTTCCATCAATATTTGATTTTTATCTGTGATCTCTTGTATGAGTCTTTTGAGAAGTGTATTTTCCATTTCTAGGTTTTTGTTTTGGGTGTACATTGTGTTCGGTTCGATCAGTTTTCTGAGCGAGATATATTGATCTCAGTAGCTGTTATGGAATGTGCTGTGACATTTTTCTGCAGATTGAGTGAAAACAAATGTAGAAGCACTTTTCTGTTGACATTTCATCGTTTTTTCAATTCCATTTTCAAATTGTGATTTATTTTCAATTGTTTCGATAATTCGGTAACTGATATGTAAGAAAATTATTGATGTGTATTCAATTTTTTTATTATATTTTTTGTGAGTAATGATTTCTAATCAAATTAGAGCAATGCAATATCGCATTTCATTAATATCAATTTATTTTTAATAATGTTGAGATGAAAAATAACATCCTGATCACGAAGCAAAGCACTAGCTGTGTTTTATCGATCAGAATGTTTTTTCTGGCTCGACGTCTAAATTTTATGTAATACGTAGGAATAATTTAATTCGAATTTGGCGCCCTTTATAAAAGTTTTCTGTATTGAAAAATTTATCATTTTCAGCGCCATCTATGAGTCAAAAGTAATCAACTAAGAGAAAAACGTAGTCGGATAAAAGTATTAGAGTTGTAGGGACGTTTGTTATTTTTCTCTCCTTTTTCTTTGTCGAGAACATAAACTGAACTCCTGGTTTTCATAACTTCTCGTACTATTGTTAAAACTTTTAGAAAATTTGAGTCATGACATCCACTCAAGAGAGTCTTGCTCATTTCTTTCTAAAATGAGTTTTTACCGATGTACGAAGAAAATAAGTTTGAGCTGGTATAAATAAAGTAAAATATGATATGGTTGTGAACCACTTCTTACCATAACGCCTTCCATTCAACTGTAACAAGTCAAAGTTACAAAAATGTCGTGAAAATTCAACAGCATCATGTACTTCGAGACGTCAGTCAACCATGAAAAAGTGATAAGGAAAAAAAGGTTATACTTGATAGAAGGTAGTTTAGGCTGAATATATGTAAAATTCAAACACTTTTTTTGCAACGGCCTATTGATTTCATTAGATATTTCCTATCAGACTTATCCCTACCTACCTTTCAAAAAAGATATCACAGGATGAACGTAAGAAAATCCTACCCAGTTAGCCTTTTGTGATGAAATGCCGTATCTCCAAAGGATAAGGGCAACTAAGCGAGATTTTAAACAAGGTCCGGAAATGAATCTAATACGATAGCATCATTATCGCCATGAAGATGGCTCGATGTACCTCTTACTAGGCACAGCGGTACGGAAAAGCTATCGGAGCATGAATGCAGAGGCGATTGAGCTAGTCTACCTGTTATAGAGCGGATAACAGTGACGTACTACACTATTGTGTCGTCTGGGCTGAACATTTCTTCTTCATCCATTTATTTGTCTCGAGTTATATCTCTAATGATTCAGTATCGAACATACGACTTATATTTCCAATACGTTCTTATTCCAGGGCAATAAAATTTTTGTAGTTATTTCGATAGAATTATGGTAAAAACAAAGTGAATGCCACCCTGTACATGGACCGTCGGTATAATCAGAAGCACACAAATTCAATCGAGAGAAAAATTATGTTTTTCTCCAACCATCAAAAAATGTTGACATTTTTGTACTGTTTTCAGGTGCAAAAGTCATAATTTCCTTACCGTACAAAAATTCACTCGTTACTTAGCAACACTTTTAATCCTAGGATTAAAAACGCTACTTTTAATCCTTGGATTAAAAGAAAATGCATTTGAAGTCTACTTGACATTCACTGTCATGATTCTGTGTTCAAATTCATAACCAAATTATGAACGATTTTTCACTAAAACCAATTTTATCGTAATTTTGACTTGGTTGGAGAAAAAATAGTATATATTATTCGGATTAAAAGTGCCTATTTTAACGCGCAATTCTGCATTCGCTCGGCTGCGCCTCGCAACTGCAAATATTGCTCGTAAAAAAAATATGCACTTTTAATCCTTATAATATAATATACTATTGTTTTTATAGGGAAAATAAAGTAAGTTTCAATTTTTGAGCACTCGTCCTACTTAAACGTGTACATCGTTTCACCCAAATGTCTTTTCGAATTTTGAGCCGAAAATGGTCTCAAATTATAGGGTTCGACTCCCTGATGACGAATCCGTGGTCAAATTCAATCTGTAAGTGTGGCCAAAGTGTTAACAGAACCATGTAAAATTCAATTGGAATATTGAAAGCAGAATTTTTATATTTCCATAACAGGATATCCGATTTGAGTGAATTTTTTTTGTGAATGAAGACTGATATACTGAATTCTCATGCAGAATTTTGTGGCCATAATATTAACAGTACCATAAAAAATTCAATTTGAATTTTGAAACGAAGAATCTCTATATTTCCATAACAGGATAACCGAATCTTGTGAATTTATTATGTGAATCAATATTGATACACTGAATGTTTATGCAAGATTTCAATAGGATCGTATAATCAGAAGCAAAGAATAATTTTTTTAATTATTTTTTTTACATATTTCATTTTTTGAATAATTTCCAGAATATAGTTCCGATTGTGCTGAGATTCTGCATTTATATATCTGGTTTCCGTTTCAAGTCCCATATAAAATTTTGAGGTAATAGTCTTATTGCTCCACCAAAGAACTTTGCGCTCAAAAGCTCGTGCTCAGGGCTTTTCTTAAACTTTTGATAATATCCGAGTAAATAGAAGTATTATTGGATAATATTTTCCAGGATGGAGCTAAGTTTGATGGACAATATAAAATGAACTTCATTTATGTGTGAATTCTTCACAAAGAGCTCAGAAGAAAAACAGATTATCATCTCTGGTGTGCTTCGCATTCACACGCCAAAGTCATCTCTTAACAGTCTTCACTGTGACAAATACCAGAGTAGAATATACGATCTGTTAAATGCTCCGCAACAATAGAGAATGTGAATTTGAGAAGGCATTCCGGCATAACCGGAAATATGAATATCTGCAGGAAGTTTCGTTGTTCTCGGTGACTGAACGTTATGACGGAACTATTCCGTAACAATTCCGAATGAGAAAAGGCATCTATCGTACGAATATTGCATTATTCAAATATTTGCTGAGGAAATCTGGGATATTCCACTTGGTATCCCATATAATAATGACATGGAAGAACCTCGAAACTGTGTTGAAATTTCAAGTAATCATAGTCTGTAAGTTTTTTGCGATTCGGTTAAGTCGTTCTTTTCAAAAAGCAGGTATTTGGACAAATTGAATTTTCTTTATCATTGAAATAAAAATTTAAGACAATCCCTGAGCAAAGGCTTGTGGGCACTCGTTAATTGTTGGAGCTATATTAGCTATCATCTCAAAATTTTGTTTGTTTTGTTGATACTGACTATATAAATTCAAGGCAAGTCAGGTGAGTACGAGGAAAAGGCTCGATAAAGTACAGAGGCTTGCCTGTGTGTGCAGCATCACTGGAGCTATGAGAACATGTCCAACTAGGGCACTTGAGGTCATTACGGATCTCACACCTCTACATCTAGTGGTTGATAGGGTAGCCCATGAGGCTATTCTCAGAATATCTAAGGAAGGTACAGGTAATGAGAGAATAAAGAATCAGAGAGTCTGGTCCTCTCTGAGTAATTACATCTCATCTGCGAACCTCCCTAGTGATGTAATGATCAAGAAAGTAATCACTGAGAAAAACTTCATGACATTGCTAAGTAAAAGAGATGATTGGAAACGGGAATACACCGACTATAATCTCAAAGAAAATACCGTAAAATGGTATACAGATGGTTCCAAAACCTCTACAGGAGCAGGCGCTGGGATATACGGGCCAAGCACCAAGTGTTCACTGTCGCTAGGCTCCTGTATGAGCGTCTTTCAAGCGGAAATCTTAGCTATTGAAAGATGTCTAGATATAAATCTAGAAAGAAACTATCAGAAGTGTGATATAGCCATACACTCAGATAGTCAAGCTGCTATTAAAGCACTGAGCTCCTACGTCATCGACTCTAAAATGATCTGGGAGTGCCGGAACAAACTCAATGAGGTAGGCAAGAAAAATAAGGTCTTTTTAATCTGGGTTCCCGGCCACTCGGGAATCAAAGGAAACGAAGAGGCCAATACACTTGCCAAAGAGGGCGCACAAATGTCACTCATTGGCCCAGAACCCTTCTGTGGTATATCTAAATGTACCTATAAGAAGGAGTTTCTGGAGAAGGAGAAAGCCGAGAGGGAAAAACTCTGGCGAAATCTCCCAGGGATGGATCATTCCACTGAGTTCCTTCGGAACTTCGAGACAGCGGGATCCAAAAGATATCTAGATCTTGGTAAGAAGCAATTACACCTCCTCACTGGCTTTCTTACAGAACATTGGCGCCTCAGGAAGCACCTGTTGAGGATGGGATTATCGGACACTGGCGAGTGTAGGTTTTGTGGGGAGGGGGAAGAAACCCCCATTCACCTAGTCACGGAATGCCTTGGCATTGCGAGCCTGAGGAAGGAATGTCTTGGACGAGAAATTTGTAAGAGTGAGGAACTAGCCTCGTTGAAGCCTTCACAGTTATTAGATTTCATTAGATCTCTGGAACTGGAAGGCGAGCTATGAGGGTTTTGGCCACAACAGCTCTGTAAGGGGGCACAATAGACCTTAAGTCGCAGTGAACTGTCACCCCTCTTTAAACTAACTAACTAACTATATAAATTCAAAATTTCAGCAATATGTTCCGAAAATTATTCATAAAAATCGATAAATAGAAATATCAAAAATCTATGGTTCTGATTTACTATCCTTGCCAAAGCAAATCCTCAAACTCATTTCAATCAGAGGTTTTTCAATGGAAATTATATTATTTGGCATTATGATTTTTCTATGCTTTTATCAACACAACAAAATTTTGAGTACTGCTTTGGATTGGTCTTCAACTTGTTACTGGAAAATATCAAGCAATCGGTTTGACAAATTCTGGAAATTCCGGAAATATAAGATTTTTCTTTGAAATATTCCGATTGAATTTTTTATGGTTCTGTTAACACTATAGCCATAAAATTTCGTTTAAATATCTTGCATGTGGCGCAGAATTTAATTTCTATCGGTTTTGTTATGTCTCAGATATTGAGAAACGAAAATATCAAATGGCCATAATTTATGGAACACAATGAACGATTTGGCTGGTTAAAGAACTCAACCACGGCATTCAGGATCCGAACATACTCTGAAAATTCTCTTGGATAATCCTTCAGATAGTTATCGTGTTTTTGGGCGGACGGCCTCAAGGACGGAATTGAATTTGTCCACGCATTCTTCATCAGGGAGCCAAATGTTATCGTTTGAAACCATTTTTTGCTTGAAATTCAAAAATTACACTCATTTGGGCAAAGTTGAACGAGCGTTTAAAAACTATTCAGCAATATCATGAAATAATAAAAACTTATAGTCCGTTCACGAAAGGTTGAGCACATAGTACGCGTTTCTTTATTTATCTGAAGTTGGCAGTATTTACTGTCATGAAGTTAAATAAAGTCAACGTTGCCAAATGTACCCGGTCTCGTCCGACGAGCTTGCGAGTTATCAGAGAACTCTATGCAATATTGACAACATTTCGTATAAATCTGACAAAAAATAAAGAAAATAACCTAAAATTTTATATACACAGTGGAATATGCCAAATTTCCATGGCCATGGTGAACGGACTATATGAATGAATTGTTTGCACAGAATAAGCAGACAAAAATCGGGAAAAATATGCGCTTTATATCACCTCTGGAACTTTCTATTTTCATAAAAAAATCAATTGAAATATCCAGTATCTGACCACTTCGCCGGATGGAACACGACAGGATATCTCCAAACAAACGAAGCCAATTTTCCACATGATTCAAACACTGTTGAAGGTCGCGACAAAAATTTTTGGTATACACTTTCTCTCATCTGCAGTTGTACAGATCGTTATTTTTAATTGAGTTGCAGTAGCTGCAGTTAATTTCAACATCAGAGGGAAAGTGATAATAACTCTGTGACGTTGACAGACCACTGGCAAAAAAATTGCGTTTATATTTCGGATGTTCGCGAATTTTTTTTTCAGGTTGACAATTGTTCAGATATGATGTGTGTGTGTTCTTCGTTACGAAAATGTTTTTGATTCAATAAATCTTGAATGTAGGAGGATTTTGTCTAATGAAAGCCACCTTTGTACGTTTGCAATTAATTTTCCACGATTTCGAGTGAAGTTGGTTGGATGCATGATTGTTGAACCCTTTCGAGATTTTTTGTTCATAGAAGGAGTTTTTCTGATGCGTGGGAAGTGTATTGTCCATGGTTTGATAGCTAGAAATAATTAATTTCGTGTTATTTCTGTTCAGCAAGATTTGGAATTCATAATGAATGAATGAATGATTCCTAATTTTTCGATTGTTTTTTTTGAAACAGTAACAATGTTTTGTCGATTTGACTCTTTCTGAAAACACATAAAAATACTTCATCGTTCTATAATTAAAACAAAATATTCTTGTTAAGATTTATCATTATCGGAGAAACCAATAACTATCTCAGTATCTCATCAATGTATCAGATTAGCGAAGTAGATACAAAAACATTTCTCAATACTACTCTATGCATCACATGTTTGGAACAGTAATATCCTGAACTTTTTCCATCCTGAATATTCCCTCAGGAAAACCCATCTCAACTTCACTTTTACCTCCTTCTGGACATATGGAAGATGCATCATCTTTTTCTAGGTTTTCCATCAAATTTTCCATAACAATATAGCCACAACAGAGCAGGATCTATGAGAAGTATTAACTTCATCAACTAAATCCTGGCAGGTAGTATCCTGAATAACTTTTCCGTCATTTTAATATCACCAATATAGAAAATTTACTTGTTTTTTCAGCGATGTTTCAGTGGTATAAATCTACGCGCAGAATTTCATGACCATTTTACCAGGAAATAAAAAAAATCCTTATAGAATTCTTAATTTTTAGCATCCTTTTGTCCATAATTTTTAATTTGTTTTACAAGTTATATTGTGAGTTAGCCGTTATTATCAGATAATATTCAATGCTCGATGAGGTTTCCCATGGTTTAAACCTTATCATGCTGAAAAATGTTTGAATACGGACCCGCAATTTTCAAATTTTTTTCTCTATCTGATGAAGAATATGTACAGAAACAAGCTTGCAAAATATCAGCGAAAAATTTGCCATATTGGCGAAGATATGGGAGTTTATAGTTTTTGCACTTCTGCAAAAAATACCCTGTATCTCTGAAACTAATAGCCTTATGGGACATTTAAACCCATGATCCTCATTTAGTTTGAGGTCCTTCATCTCCAGTTAGCCATTGTCCCTAGAAAGTAATCTTTTTACTGATATTATATTATAAAATGCCAGGTAGTGTATGAAAAACCTTATTGATGAACTGACCTTTTTCTTTCCAGAAAACTCCCTAAGGTAAACCCATCCCGTCTCTACTCGTACACACTTTCCTTATAGATATTCCGTCGATACATCATCTTTTTTCGCGCCTCTCCGTCATATTTTCCATAATAATATGTCCGCAACAGAGCAGGGCGAATGCTCCGATTAAAATAATAGCCAGAGTGGAGGGCACCCTCGTCGAAGCGTATTACCTAAAAAGTATGGTTGAGGGCACCATAAATTAGCGTTCCTATGAAGAAAATGTTGAAAGACATTTCAAAATGAGGAGCGTGCGAGGAAATGATGGCTGAAATCTTGTTGTGTGCTCTCGAACGGACAGAAACAGGACCGTACTTGAGACAAAACACACTGGTTCCTATTACCTAACTGGATATAATGAAATTGTGAAATCTTATGTTCAAAGTTGACAAAGCGGTGTAATTTTATATCCTGGTGATCATGATTTGACTAGTTTCAGTTAATATTCTGTTTCAAACGTGATCTGACATTTTTTCATCTAATGTGAATGTGTTTCCGAAAAATTGAATGATATCACTTTGTACCTTTATGTTGCACCATAGATCTTAAGGACAAAATGTTGCGAGGTCCACTCCGCCTCAACCCCACTCCTGTAGGTAATCTGATCTTGAAACCAATATACGCATCATTGCATATTATCATTTAATAATTGTATCTATATAACTAGGATCCTTGAAATATTTTATATTATAGAAATGGAAAATTTTAAAATAGACCCTCTCAGAAGTAAACATTATTTTCAAAGTATCTGCAATGCAATAATTTGGTACATACAGCAGTGTGAAGAATTTTAACTGAATGAAACCTTTTGAAAAGATATTGAACAAAGAATAAGGAGTAATATTCGAAAACTTTTTTTGAGGAAGAAATTAACGTTTTAGAAAACATCAAAAAGAACAATAAAAAACCATTAAATGATTTAAAATAATATGTAGCCTAATATTCAACATAAATATTTCGGTGTTCATTTTATCCTAAACAATTCAGAACATGCCATGCATAATTTTTTAGATAGCCTCAAAGATTTTTAGTCATATGGAACAAAATGGCGAATGCGCCGGTATATCTTAATGCTCCAAATTTCTTAGCAGCAGAAGAAGAATATAGCGAAATTGATACAATTCTTCCATAGAACTTTGTAACCGTCGAATGAGCCTCAATAAAAATAATATTTGCAGACGAATATTAGCCCCATTATTTGAATCCCAAGTGTCATTGTCTTTTACATTGTTATTTCCAATAGGTGAGAATGAAAAAATATTTGATATTTAACGTTCAAGTCACAGATCAGAACAATAAAGATTGCTTGTATTTCCATAAGCAATTTTACTACTCTAGAAACATGGAATATTATCCTTGCTCATAGAATTTCACAGACTTGGTTTTAGCCTTGTAATTATTCCTATATTAGAAATATTGAGAGATTATTTCCCACACTATAGTGTGCCTAACAACTGCCTGACCACTGAAGTTCATATGGGTGGAATTTGAAGAATTTTTAGGTAGAAGGTAGACGAATTGACTGTTCATGACAATAACCTGAATATTTTTCTGTTGGTTTAATAAGATCAATATGCAAAAAACTGAAAATAAACTCATAAGGATACATAAGCACTATAAGGTCACACGCTGTTCACACCATAAGTCATATCTTGATTTGATGGCGATCACTGATGCGGCTTCAACAACACTAACCGGCAGACCATTCCAAACATCAAATAGACGATTTGGGAAAAAATGCTGTCTTGCTGTAGTTTTGAAGAACTGTTTTCGCAGTTTGTATGGGTGTCCTCGCAGGTGGTTTTTGATTAATTTATTATAACAATATTTCGATATTGAACTGAATTTTACGCAACCCACATATTCCTCTCGTACGAAAACATGGCGATATTTTCGTCGGCTCATTTCGTTTCAGTGCAAATTCTACGTTAAAAATTTCAGATATTTCCAAGTAGATACTGAAAAAATGGTTTTCACAAAACGAGCCTTGGGGTGCTCCTGACGAGTCGATAGTTTTTACACTCTACGGTTCCTTCTTTTAAAATGATCATTTTTCCATGTAAAAATGAAAACCCACAGCAGTGATAATTAACTGAATTCTACGCAACATATTCTCCTCAAAACCAGCAATATGTATCGATTGAAATATATTCTGAGAGGATTCTGCATTTCTGAAGAACTTTATTGGTTTTCACTTCCAGTCTCTGAAACAGGAATAATTAAAAAACTTTAATTAAGATGAAGTGCTCCTGCGATAATCTTTGCACTTAAATAGTCAGGAGTAAATTGGTCTTGAAAAAATTGTTGCCTAACAGTAAAACTGAAAAAAGAATTAAATGAAAAAGACAATGTAACGTTTCGGTGTCTATATCAGACAATGTCAATCAAATTGCAAATGAAAAAAGACACACAATTCTGAAGATTTCACAAGTTTGTCTGAAGAAGGTGTCTGATATAGACACCGAAAACATTGTCCTTTTCATTTAATTCCATTTTCAGTTTTACTTTTAGGCAACAATTTTTTCGAGACCAAAGTGCAAAGATTCTTGCAGGAGCACTTCATCTTAATTAATTTTTTTAATTATTTTGTTTCAGAGACTGGGAGTGAAAATCTATAAAGTTTTTCAGAAATGCAGCCAATATTTACCTGTTCTTATTTCAATGAAGTAATCCTGATCGCGACGAGAGTACTCAGCGAAAAAGTGCAGATTCTTTAAAAAAAATTCAGATAAATCGAAATGAAGACTAAAGAAAGGGTTCCCAAGAAAGCAGCCTTGGGGTACTCCTGATGCGTTTATGGGTTGAGATTTTCACACTTTCCTACTTTTACAATGAGCTTCTTCTTCATATGAAAATAAAACCCACAGCAATGATACCAAACTGAATTCTACGCAATTCACATACTCCTTCGAAAACCAGCCTATATTTCCTTGAGCTTATTTCGTGTCAGCGTGTCGCGTGACGGTCCTGAGCGTGAGGGGAGAGGGTACTCAGCAAATTGGTGCACTAAACGACGGGAATCTTAAAGTAATGACCTAAGAAATGGAAGACATTGCTAAACATCAGCGAACTTGATTTGAGATCACAATAACGTTCCTTTTCCCCTTCCAGCATCGGTATACGGGGTAAAGTATTCCCCGAATTTGTTTTCCACTTTTCGGGCATGTTCATTTTCATTTGCTCGATGAGGCTGAATTGAGGGTCGCTGCGTTTTTGAGTGTGCGTTTCAACGATGGTTATTTTGTCGTGATTCGAATGCGCTTCTGCGCGCTTGTTCCTAAAGGAACAGCGTGTAATAGAATCACTAAATGTTGGTATGAAAATTAGTTATCGACCATAATTGTTAGTAAATTGAAAGTTTATTAGGATTGCTCGGTCAAAGGATTAGTGATATACTTATTTATTATCCAAACTTTCGGTAATGTTTATTACCTTTCTCAAGGATCTACAAATAAATATACTGTTATAAAGGACAAAAAAGACAAAATTATTATACATACATATGGTGTGATTTTATCCTAAAGTCTATCCAAATCCGAGAGGCCAAGCGTAAACAAACTAGAAACGCGTCGAAGCTTCAGGAACGCCACTTTCGACCAATAAGAGCGACCAAATCGCGTTTCTAGTTTGTTTACGCTTGGCCTCTCGGATTTGGATAGACTATAGTATAGTAGCAAAATGTTTTCGTAATCTCACTCTCACTGAGATGCAAAATTTTAAGGTTGCCTCTAATACATAAAATATGTGAAATTATGGTTGAGTATTCATCAAAGTTTAATTGCTAATCACATTTGACATCTAGGTATTAGTGATTTTATAGAATTTGCAAAAAAGAAAAGTAACTATCTTTCTTCTTAATTCCATAAAATCACTAATATGTCAAATGTGATTAGCATTAAACTTTCATGAATATTCAACCATAATTTCACATATTTTATGTATTAGAGGCAACATTAAAATTTTGAATCTCAGTGAGAGTGAGATTACGAAAAAATGTTGCTACTACTATAGGATAAAAATCACACCATATGTATGTATATTAATTTTGTTTCTTTAGTCCTTTATAACATAATATTTTTTGTAGAAAGGTAATAAACATTACCGAAAGCTTGGGTAATAAGTGTATCACTAATCCTTTGACCGAGAAATCCTAATAAACTTTCAATTCATATTTGCAAAATAAAAATTCAAGCGTTTAAGAGTAACGCAGGTATAATAACAACAATGAGAGCAGAGAATAATATTAATTGATTCAAATCAACCAATATTGAACTCATACTTTGGAACTAATCCCGTCAATGCACAAAGAACATGCATGTTGGTAATATCAAACAGAGCATCCATAGATAGCTATTAGGCCCTATTTGGGGCTCTTTAGTATGGAGGAGCTCCGTCTGAAAGACATTCAAGGTTCCCTTTTTTGAAGAAATGTCGCTCATTTCTGAGTATAAACAGAAACAAAACGCCACCTCCTGGAATCCTTACGAACACCTACCTTCGATGCATGAACCTTGAACGAAGTAGCGAGATGTTTATCCGTCTTCATACAAACTGGTGGTAGTCCAACTATGTGGACTTAACCTTCAGTCGATGAAGTGGAAACGCTCGGTTAATCGTTTTAAACCAGATGTGGTGATAGTAGTACAAAATTTTGCAGAGCTTGTGATTTTCTGTTTTTTACACGCCCCCATTTTTTAACTGAATTTATAATTATAGTCCGTTGACGAAAGTTTGAGCCGTCCGTTGGCCATTACTGTGTATATTAAGATTTTAGGGTATTGTTATATTAATAAATAATATAACTGAGAATATTGGGAGACTTTATTATGTCTCAAATACAATTGACAACTACTGTCATAACTACTAACTAGATAATATGAATAGTATTAACATAACATCTCCTCCCAAGTCATCCATCCATCTCTTCTCTCCAACTACTGTCATAACTACTAACTAGAAAATATGAATAGTATTAACACAACAGATATGTTGTTTATTTTCTTGTCAGATTGATACGCAATGTTGTCAATATTGCATAGAGTTATCTGAAACTCGCTAGCTCGTCGAACGAGGCCAGTACATTCGGCAAATTATTTTACTTTATGACACAAATAATACTGCCAACTTCAGATAAATAAACAAACGCCTACTATGCGCTCAAACTTTCGTGAACGGACTATAGGTGGTTACTGCTTGGTAATTTCAATCAAAACATCAGGGGGAAAAAACAGGTAATCACAATGTGATCAAGTCAGCGTCTGTCGAACCCTAGGCTCAGCTTTAAGTCTCAAAAAGAGTTGAGGATGAAAAATCCATCTACCATAAACTAAACCACAACCAACACGCAATTCTTTACACATATCCCCATTAACCTCATTATTTCAAGCAGAAACCTCTCCAGTCATCAGGATAAATCATTCGCGAGATATTTTAATTTCAGGTCGACCCTTAAGCTATATTATATATAACAAGTCCTTAATTGGATGAAATACGTCCCTAACATAAACTGCAGTAGCCCGCTGGATCCAGGGAGAGGTAAATTTTAATGAATACCGAATGTGAAGAAGAGACGTCGGCTCTGGACTGTAATTATATAAATATGAGAGCGGGGTTGCGCTTAGGTGACATCAGGAGTGTCGTTATGTATGGGATAAGGACCGTTTGGAGATCCTCCGGGTCCTTGGATGTACTTTAGAGGAGAGACTTGTCTGCGGAGCTTTGTCGGTTCCCGCTTTGATTGTAAAGGGGCAATATCGTTTTTTTCTCTTTTACTACGTTGTATGCACGTTGCTAACTGTTGCTTGTTATTTCACATTTATGCTCTGGGAAACACAGACTATTGTGGAATAGTTTGAATTCAATTGTCATATCTTTTACTTATTCAACGTTTTTATGGAGTTTTTTTCTTGTTGGTTATGTTGTGAGAAAAACTGTGTACTTTGGAATATCGTTTTTTCTCTTTTACTTGCTCAACGCTTTTACTACGTTCTAACTGTTGCTTATTATTTAACATTTATGTTCTGAAAAATACTTGAATTTTGGACAGCAGAGTATTGTGGAATATGATGAATTCAATTGTCATATTCTTTTCTTGTTCAACGTAATCAACGTTTTTATTACGTTGTATAATCGTTGATAGCTATTGCTTATTATTTTACATTTATATTGTGGGAAATACTAAGTTTAACTTCTGATAAGATAAATTCAATTATTGTATATACTAGAGGAGAGACTTGACTTCAGAGCTTCGATTCCCAAGGGCAAGATTGTTTGTGTGTGTATTTTATTTTTCGAGAAGAAGTATCCACCAGTTTCACTGTCAGGATCTTCTTCCAAAAATTTCTGACACGTTGTCATACGAAATTATTGTAATTTGATGATGTTGTTCAATTTCTCACAATGATACACTTTCAAACAATCCATACTAATATTATAAATGCGAAAGTAACTCTTGCCTGTCTGTCTGTCTGTTACCCTTTCAAGACTAAACGGCTGAACGGATTTCGATGAAATTTGGTATGGTGATAGATGATAACCTAGAAATGGTCATAGGCTATAAATAATCACGCGATCGTTCTTTGGGGGTAGGCAGTAGGCAGATAACTAAATTGAGTTAGTGATTTTTAGTCGTTTTAGTTGGGACTTTTGCTCTTTCATGTTTAAACTGCTGAACAGTTTTGATGAAATTCAGTAAGTAATAGATGGTTACCTAAAAACGGATATAAGATCAAAATGATCACGTCATCGTACTTAGGGGGTAAGAAGTAGGCAGAAAACTGAATTGGGTCAGTGATTTTTTTATGGTTTTTGCTGGACTTTTGCTCTATCTTACCTAAACGGCTGAACGGATTTTGATGAAATTCAGTTAGGTGATAGATGTTTCCTAGAAAAGGATATGGGCTATTAATATTCATGCTATCTTACTTAAGAGGCAGTAGGCAGAAAACTAATTAAGTTACTGATTTTTAATAGTTTGTTTTAAAAGTTTACCTCATTCACGCTTTAACGTCTGAACGGATTTTTATAAAACTTGGTTATATAAAGATAGGATCCAAGGAACGGACACAGGCTACTTTTTACGGCGGGAAAATACCTCATTCCGCGGAAATCTAGCGTGATCGTGTCAAGAAGCGCATGACGCCATACCTACTGAAATGGTTTTGATGTTTTTTTTTAACTGAGTGTTACTAAGACTTCGAGTTAGTATTTGATCACTTTTCTAACTTAGAGGGTCGGTAGACGCCATTAATTAGGGAATTTATGATAGTTAGTAGTATTTTAAACCGATTTACTACTTACTTACAAGCCGGGAGAAAACAAAAAAACTTATGCGGACGAAGTCGCGGGTAAAAGCTAGTATCTTAATTTTGCCCTCAGTTTCATTAATGAGTTCGATGTTCAAGAAGTAATGGCTTTTTGTCTTCAAAAACGAATGCACCAGAACAATTAACAAGATATTTTTCAAGCACATATCTGCTGAATCAATTCAAGTCAACAGAAAAAATTGAGTAGGAAGCATCATAGAATTCAAATGGCAAAAGCTACTGGGTCATCAATTAAGGAATTCCGATTTAAAAGCGCGCTAAAATTGTTTTGAATAGGAATAGAGAAGTGGGGTTGGCCTTAAACGAAGGAGTGGTTCATGGAAGTTCAGTCGCCATGGTTTACTACTGGACCTGGACGGGTGAGAGCGTTCATTCTGTGTGCGCGCTTATCACACCAAAATCAACATTTTTTTCTCTGTTGAAGCCCATTTACATCTCAACGGCTATGTAAACCAACAGAATTTCCGGTAACGGTATTCAGAAAACCCCAAAGAGAAACATGAAACTCAATTGCATAATCTGAATGTCACAGTTTGGTGTGCAATACACAAATTTGAGCGCTCGGTCCACAAACTTTGCGACGTATTTTTCTGAATTTGAGGGTTCGACTCGAAAGTGTCAGCAGAAAAACGGTGGACATTTGGACAGCGTTATTTTTAAGAATTGAATTCGCCAAAAGCTGATCATTATTTGCAGAAAAAATTGAAATTAACTTGATAGTTTTCGTTTTATTTATCTTTCAAATCTGAATTCCTTAGTTACAACCCAGTACTTTAGAAGAGTTAAATTTGTGACCCCTAAAGAATCTAAGCTCAATACATAATAATTCCAGCTCTGTCTTCCAAATTCGCATAACAAATAGTCACTAATTGAACAATGAACACCCGACCCAATCTTCAAAATTCATCCAACTCAACACCATATAAAATAACGAGGATAATTTCATAGTGGGCGCAGAACGAGCTCCATCCAATACGATCCAACATAATTGTTACAGACCCAACATAGTTCCGGCAAGAAGAACACCACCAGAGCCAGATCGGCAGGCCGGTCAGGAGCCCGGTCAAGGCAATAAATAATTCCAACTTCAACACACAATGGCGAGGCCAAACAAGTAAACAATTATGAAGGGAATTCCCGCGGGACCGCCTGTTATAACCGGAACGTAACGAACATGTGGATATCGGTCAGATACGTCGGGGAACTGACATGCTCTGGATGCCCACTGGGCCGAATTGAAAGCGAAGCTGCTCATACGTGGAGAAAAAGAAGAACGAATTCGTTATTTTCAAGCGGTTCGTGTGTTAAGAATTCTTGGACTTGAGAGATGGAACTCTATGCGTCAAAGCAGAGAAATTACGCAAGGACGTGATTACTGTCCAGACACATACGGTCCTAGGTCCAATATTGTTTCTGCTAAAGGGTTTTCCAATAAGAGGTGTTATTTTGGATAGCCCGCTATTTCGGTAGATTCCACGTTTGAAGCTGACATTTGACAAGTAGAAACTACGCCACTAATAAAAATGGAACGATACACACTTCAAGAACGCATTAAAATTATTAAAATTCACTAGAAAAAATTGTGAAAATTTGGCAGAGATGGTTCGTAAAAGTCCTACATTTTTGGGTCGTCGTGAAGCACCTTGTCGGACCGCAATAAGAAGTGGTGAAAAATTCGAGCTGTTGGCACAAGTTAGTGATGTGAAGAGTTAAACCCGTGCACGACGCCCAAGAACAGCCGAGAATATTGCTGCTGTAGCCGAAAGTGTCGAAGAAAACCCAGGTTTGTCCATGTCTCGTCGTTCTTTTGATTTGGGCATTCCACAAACGTTATTACACCGTATTTTGCATGAAGGTTTGGGTCTTAAGGCTTATAAAGTTCAGTTAAGACAAGAACTCAAGCCGGCCGATCATCAACAACGTCGTGTCTTTGCTGGTTGGTTCGTTGAAATGCATGAAAATGATCCGGAATTCCAGCGATTATCACAATTGGCCACCAAGATCTTGTGATTCAACACCTTGCGTCTTCTTTCTTTGGGGCCACGGGAAAGAGAAGGTCTACGCCAATAGCCCAGCGCCGATTCAAGACCTCAAAGATGGAATTCGTGAGGCTATCGAAGACATAGGGCAACCACTTTGCGATTTGGTTTCAGAAAATTTCATTAAAAGGATATGGTCCTGCGTGGTCGTGGTGGTCATTTGCCTGATGTTATTTTCCACTATAAACGGCATATCTTCGTCTTCATAATGAAATATACATCCGATCATTTATATTGGAAAATTGCATTTTTCTTTGAATATCAAAATAACTCCTCTTAGTGAAAAACCCTTTATATGAGGTAGCTGAGAGAACTGAAAGGAAACTAAAGATAGTTAAGAGATTCATGGTTCAAATTCGAAAAAAGTGCTGCTTTGGCGTCATGTATGTAGCGAGGAGGTCGTTCGTGGAAAAATCGATTTGGTTAAATATCTTTTAATTGTGGTATTCCCTAAGACATGCTCCTAGATCCAATATTGATCTTGAGTTGTTGTGTGGGAATCTGAAACACTGAAAGAGCTCCATTATTCAAATGCGGAATAAGAATCGTGTTGTATTTTTTTGAGCGTTTGTTTCTAAGAGACAAGCGTGCCATACTTTGCTCTGATTGTTCAGCAAGTTTCAAATTTCGAGCTATGACTGGTATCAAACGAGTCAGCTGGGCTAATTGATAAAATCTTCCAGAAAAAAACAACTAAACAACTTGAGAGTGAACGTCGCAGCTCTACCTAAGTTACTAGATAGTTCATTAATTCTAACGGAATTTTACTCAACTGACAATAGACTTTCTCAGTGATTTAAAAAAAATTTTTTGAGAATAATGAACCATGAGAAGATCACAGCTATTATCGGTTTTCTTATTTCTTTGTCATGTTTTCGAGAACAAAACTATTGAAACCAACGAAATAAGTAAGCGAATTCAAATGATCACAATTGGCGGTTGAGTGTGACGTACGCGCTTGCATTAATTTCATTAGTTTAGATTTCAATCACAATTCACAGATATACTGAATGGACACTGTGCTGTGTATTGTCATCCCCACTAATTATGCTTGCCCTTACGTCATCATGGAGCGATGTTTGAGTACTTAGGAGTATATATATATTGACTACTTAAGTGAATAATTAGGTGGTTTTTTAAACAACACTACTCTTAATGCTGTCGAATGAGAAAAAATAAATTTCGAGATTTTGTAAGTGCCCATTGGGCTCTTTCTTTTCATCAACAATTGACATCTTCTAGTTCAGTAGTTATTGTTTTGACATCATCCATATTTTTCCTAGGAGCATGCGCGTGAACGACACTTCGTGTACACCAAATTGGCGAACAAAAAAACTCAAATTCTTGCCGGATTCTTAGCGGAATTAATTACAAACCAAATTGCAATTAATGGAACGTAAGTAATTTCAGCCCTTCGATTGTTTTCGCGCCTTTTCTCAGCGTTCGAATTTCAAAAGTTCCCTAACAAAGGGCCGCTACGGATTTTTAATTGCGTGAAAAAAGAACGCCGATGCTCTATTTTATCCCGATTTTATCAAGTGGAGGATCGGGGACCGGGACTCAAAATCGGAAAGCGACCGTTAATGAGAAAACAGAGGATGCAGTAATTATTTCGAGTTTCCTAGAAGAAATTATCTTATTATCCCCTTTTCTTGAATGGGCCCCTCATTATTTTTATCATTCTTTAGGATCGTCGCGAGGAAACTTTTTTTATCTTCGTTGTTTGTCTTACCGTGATGGATTTTTATGGTTAGCTGCGAATAGACAATGGGTTCGTTTAGACCGGTTGCCGGTTTGTCTAGAGACAGGGTTAAACAGAATAGTTTGATGTGTTTGCGCGTTTGTTCTCTTGGTAAAAAAAAAGCTCAGAACTTCTTGAAAACTTATATAAGTGGATCAACACACGTTTTCAATCGGTTATTGAATTCAAAACCTAACAAATAGATGGATATCCCCACTCATCATGGAAATTATTATTGATTATTATGTCTCAACCTCTACTACTACTATATTACTTTTTATTACATATACGTTGTGTCGAAATACATATCATATATTGTCGAATTATCATAAATTATGTTTTGTTTCATGCATTATTCCCAATTCTTATTACCTAAATTTTCAAAAATATCAATACTTTTCTACAGAAATCTTGTTTTATTGAACACAGAAATCTTGCGCTTTCATTGAAACACTCTTTATGATGTTGATATATTATTTGGGCTATTTCCATCATATTCACTTCTACTGTTCAACGTTTTAACCATAATTCGTCAGCCGTCGTCAGAAAAACACTCTAGACTCCCAAAAAAGCAACTTTCGTCACTCTTTGAGAATGTTTGTGAGTTAAACTTCAAAGTGGTTTTCTGTCGATGGCTGGAAATGCTGACCGAAACGTAATATAAAGAAAGTAAACCTTAATATGATGGAATTAACTCAAATATATCAAGAATCATGCAGTATCCCACGTCAAAAACTCTCTATAACAACTTATTGATACCAAAAACATTCCTCTTCATCAGAAACCTCACGTATCGACTTCATCTAGACCATTAATTCAGCATTCACAACCGATCTTCTAATTCGAATCGACTTCACTAACTCCACGTAAACAAAGCCCCATTCAAAAACGGTGCGCATCTCGCTACCCGAGTTACGGCCCAAAAGCACCCGAAGCGGCCTATTTCCTCGTCGGAGCCGGCAGTCGCGCGTCGTCCACCGTCTCGACGCTTCCACGCACGACGCGCACCTCCAACCTGTCCAAAAACACGCGGCGAATCCCCAAAACGCCAGCCACAACAAGAAGTTCAACCGGAGTTTTCGGGTTGAAAAACGTTCAGTGCGGACTCTCAGTGAGATTGATGGATTTATAATCGGTTACAAGAACTTTTCTGCATCGATATTACCCCCAAAATGTGATGAAACCTTCATATCTTTTTAACAATCACTAGTGTAACACCTCCATAAGTTTTAAATTTCGAAGTTTAACACCCCCAAAATTTTAACCAGTGAAGTTTAACCCCTCCAAAATTTTACAAAGTGAAGTTTAACACCCCCCAAAATTTTACCTGGTAAAATTTAACACTTCCGTCAATAGATAACTGCATTTCTTTGATCTACGTTAGTTTGACTTTCTTTCAAGACTCTACAATTTTAAAGTGAAGGTTAACACCTCCTTCAACAGTTGATTCAATTTCCAACACTTTCACTAAGTTGTACTAAGTGAAGGTTAACATCTCCAACGAAGATTTCAATATTTTTTCAAGTTGATATCGTTTAGTGATGTTTTGACACCCCCAAGATTGAAAATGGTGAAATGTAAGACCTCCAATAGTCATCATAACGTCTAGTTACGTTGTTTGAAGCACTTTTAACCCCCAATATTCAACATAGTGAAGTGTAACACCTCCTTTCAACGGTTAACAACGTTTTCTCGAGTTGCACTTGTTCAGAGCTCTTTTAAAGTCTCGTTAAACAGTTAGTGGGAGGTTTTAATATTGTTATGCTGGCTCGATTAAGTGATCGACCCGGTCGGTAGAGAATGGCCTCAACAAGTGATTCTCCCAGTCGAGATGGAAGGTAATTAAATATCTATTAGTGTGATGAATTTTGTTCAGGGTGATTATATTGTCGATTAATATGCGTGGAGAGATTATTGACTTATAAGTTTGTTGAGTGGAGATGTCGGTGGGATTATGAGGGGGGTTTCTTGTGAATACGAGAGTGGATTTTCATTGGGTTCATGATGTTCCATTATTTTGTAGTTATTATGTTTATTCTGTAATTTAAACCTTGGAAAAATGATGAGTTCGAAAATAGGCGAAAATGGAAAGAAATTGGAAATTGTTTTTGCAGTTTCATCTATTTATTTATTGAAGAACCTATTAGCAGACAGAAAAAAATGTAATATTATAATTATCTGATATTTAATTATTTGAACTAGAGATAAAATGTATCGAGTGTAATTTGAGAGATATTGTATGGTATTCGCGTTGAAATTTTGGAAAAAACTGAGCGAATTTGCCGAGATAATTTGATAACTTCGTTAGAAAAACTTCACTTTGAAATATTTCATCTCGAGTTTTATTCCTTTTGACTATTTTACGGGAAAATTGTTCAAGAAGTATATTTATTTTTCTTCTTGGGAAAAACATGAAATGAACAGCACCTTTGGGAATATTTCTAAGTTTTGTATTCAACAAACATTCATTTTTTGAGCTATTTTCCGTCAACTGCAAAAATTTTTATGCTGAAAAATGATGGGGCTTCTCATCAATCAATATTTCATCGATATTCATTTCCTTATATGAATTTACTAACTTCTGAATGAGAGGCAGGATTATCATGGTAATTTTCCTCTGTCAGATATGGATTTGATTTTTTATAATACAATATGGAGGGAAATAGCACTACGTAATACCATTCTTTCGGTTCATAAATCATGTTCTTCCAATTCATTTCACTAAATTTTTTTGTCATTATTATCATATTGAGAACTGCTGAATATCAATGGGAGTAGAGAATAAAATAATCTTTTATCTTGATCAATGCTCAATCAGGACCAGCTTCATTTTATTCTCTAGTTTCGTCAGTTGATGGGTTGAAAAGTTATTTGAAATCCTGTGTCTTTTCCATCTGATTCCTGTTTCTGTATTTTTTACCATCAGTCGTTGAAAGTTGTAGGTAATAGTTTTCATTAATATCATCTTATGCTCTAAAAAATGTTTGTATATAAGGAACAACAATTCGACAAAGGATGATTTAACTGATTTGCTTCAATTTTCTTTCAAAGTATTCCTATTTGATTGTGCAAATTCTTGAAAAATTCTAACTTTACGCCTGTGTTCAAGGATGAACTCGGTATATTTGTTGTTTGCATATTTTTTTCCAATCTACATATTACAGGGATGAACAAACTATGTGTCCATATCATTCACAATCATCTGTCATCGTTAAAGGTGCTTTTCCTGAACTACGACAGTTTATTGTTTGTCTCCAATTGATAATTACCAATCGCAAATGATTGCAGTGTTTAAAAAAAATATGTACAAAAACCACCAGAATCTTTCAACTGGAGAAATATAGATATAAAAGAAACATATTATCTAGTTTAACGACCCTCTGCAAAGTTTGTAGAAATGTACACGCATCTTACAACTTAGAATAAATATTATCAAATTTGTTTTTGCGCTTTAATCAGAACTAACAAAAAATAGAAGACATAATATTATATCTCAACTCCAAGAGGTATGAAGATTACTTCGAAAAAATACAACTCTTACCTCGCAAACATTTTTTCAGATATATCTTTGGATACCTATTAGTTCTGTCTGTCATGTTTGACCCAATTATCTGTGCTCGCTATTATATTATACATTCATCAGTTCTCGAGTCAACAAACCGAAATTCCAAACGAATCAATAAGTATTCGCTAATACCAACAAATAACCCTCATAATTGCGATGCATTCATCTGAATCCTCACCCTCATATTCCAAATGGAAAAAATTCACAATCATGCCAACAGAATTTCTGCAAACATGTCGAAATTTAGGGCCACAAACGAATCGCAGCGAATTTTAACATTTCAGTTACATAAATGCGGCCGTACTTTTTATTGATATTTAAAAATATTCGGTTGCCTCAGGTTTTCTGTGTTTCAATCGCGTTACGATGAATAATTTATGAAGTTCGTTTGTTTGCTGTGTGATATCTGTATTGAAACCGCGTTTTTTTTGTTTCAGGTAAGCATGGAATTGCAACGATTCATGTGCCAAGAGTGGGTAAGATCTGATTATATGTTTCATACAGAATTATTTTACAATAATGAATTCGAGTTTCCTGGTGTTTAGAAAAATGTGGAGTCGGAGTATGGTCGATTTGACATTTTATTTGGTTTGAATTTCGTGATTGCAATTCTCATAAGAAGTCATCAGAAGTTCCAATATAATTTTGTCATCACCTTTTGCAATAACTGTTTTCATTGGCACTATTCTTTTTCATTTAAATATGAAAACATCTTATCGTTTCATCGCAATGTGTATAAGCAATAGTATAAGTTTTACTGGGTGTGAAAAGCCTAAAAGGCAGAGTCCAGGGATGTGGCTTTTACTACAGGGTAAAAATACTATTTTTCCGCAAAATCGTTAAGAATTCGAATGAAGTTAATAAATTAGAAAAATCGCGACTAAGGCCAACCATAGACATCGTTATTTTTCATCCGTTCGTAACGCTGCGATAGGAATCGTTCCGGCAAAAGCGCCAAAAACCGATGTGTGTGGCGAAAAACCGTCGGCGTCCGTACGCCTCGTCGGTAAAAATATCTGCTGATGCTTTAATTTTTGCCACGACGGTCCATCGGTTGTCGTGCCATACCGACTGTGTGTGGGGATTTCGTCGAGAATCGAGACTTATACTAAGCTAATGGTAGTATAAGTCTCGTTCTTTTTTTTAATGATAGCACCGAAACTGCGGCCGCCACTGCTAAGGGATGTTTCCTCTTCATGAAGTGCTTATTCGGGAACAATAGCAAAAAGACTGGTAGAATTTACCGAAGTGTATGGGCAAAACAGTTCCGCTATATGACTCGGCGGTTCGAACCGCGGCGAGGAAAACGGATGAAAAATAACGATGTCTACGGCCGGCTTAATTCTTTCCACAAATAAATGGTGCTTCGAAATAAGCAATTAAATCAATTGGGTTACAATAATCGTATTAAAACTTCATTGTCAAACTTGATGGTTATAAATTCAATTGCTGGTGTTACTGAAAGAAAAATGATAAAAAAATCATCATAAAGTTTGTTTTTCCTAGAACGCCGTCAGAGGTGGTTGAGACAGTGAATACTGCATCATTAAAACTACTGCTGAATAACTCCAGAGAAAAGTACTAAACACCATATAAACATTTTATGTATAACTCTTATAGCTGTGAGAAAATATACATTTTTTTGACAGTGAGAAAATTGAATTCCTTTTCAGTCAAAAGTGTAAAAGTTTTTTCTCAGGCTGTTTTTATTTTGAATAACATACTAGTCATGAACTTTCATTATAATTCAAATTTGAATGTTATGAAAATTACTGGTTTCGTCTATAAACTCAATTCTTTTGTTCAAATCATGAACCTACCTTATAAATATCATCAAATTCGGTAAAAAGTTATCTTGTTAACAGTCGTCTGTAGTTTAAACTGAAATGACTTCTAACTCAACTCTCAACACTCAGAAAAGCATAAAATATTCCGGGAAATGAAATTATTACCATCTAAATTTAATTTTTATCACCTCTCGCGATTTATAGTTTACAGTCTCACTACTTATAGCGAATGACATGTTTAGACAACAACAACACCTATCACCATACACTAAAAGTACAGCGCAAATGTCACTTCCAAAATATTAAACTCATTATCGCGAAAAACTTCCATGGCATCGCGACGCGTCAAAATATTAAATTACCTCAAATCAGACATTAAACAGCGCTCCGGTGGAAACACTGAACCTTCATTGATAATTTAAATATTTGAACTGTTATCTTCGAAAGTTATCGCGTTAACACGAAAACTACTCCTAATATAAACCTCAACACTCAGTATATAGCATAGGAAATTCTGAAAAGAAATTATTACCGGCTAAGTGTCGTATTTCCACCATAACTATCTTACGTAAACTTTACAGTCTCACTACTCATAACGAATGACATATTTTGACAACCACAAGTCCTGAACCTGTCACCATACACTACAAGTAAGATGTCTAATAGTATATTATTCGATGAGCGGTAATGCAGGTCAAAACACACGCAGATGAATTTTGCACCACGAGCCGTCAGGCGAGTGTGTAATTCATCAAGTGTGTTTTGAGCATTACCGCGAATTGAATACTATACTTTATCCACGACTTCTTCAGTAAAATTCGAATTAATCTGCATTTGAAAAATTTTGAACAGTTGTCAAAAATATTGACAACATTTCGTATCCAACGTCAAACCTCTGTACTACTGTAGTCGGGAATCAATCAGAGTCTCTAACTAATCAAATCAAGTACTTTCGCAACTTCAAAATTTACGTTTTCCAAAAATAAATCTGGAATGAATCGCTAGAACGTTATCTTGATGGCTGAAATAGATTTCCGGATCGATCCTACTTTTTATTCATTTTTTTGTGAACAATTTCATTTTCCTAGGAATTTTTATTAGCGGGAGTTATGGGCGGGTGTTTATTATCACTCGATTTCGGTTCATAGACATGTCTATGGTTGTGTTCTAGCTACTATACACATAGAAATTAGTTTATAGGAGTGGATAAAACATCTTAACTATAAGGTACAGCACAAACGTCATTTCCAAAACATTAAGCTCATTATCGCGAAAAACTTCTGTGGCATCGCGACGCGTCCCAGCGTTCCAGTCGAATCACAAAACCTTCATTGATAATTTCAAATATTTGAGTTGTTCTCTTCGAAAGTTATCGAGCTAACACGAAAATTAATTCTAATATAAACCTCAACACTTAGTACAGCAAAGGAAATTCTGAAAATGAAATTATTACCGGCTAAATGTCATATTTCCATCATAACTATCTAACGCAAACTTTACAGTCCCACTACTCAAAACGAATGACATATTTTGACAACCGCAACACCTGAACCTGTCACCATACACTACAAAGTAAAGCGCAAACGTCATTTCCAAAACATTAAGCTCATTATCGCGAAAAACGTCCAAATATTAAATTACCTCAAATCAGTCATCTGGCGGCGCTCCGGTCGAAACCGAAAAAATTCCAAATAAAAAAAAATAAAAAAGCAAATGGCAGTCCCTGTTGAGACACTAAACTTTCATTGATAATTTCAAATATTTGAGTTTTTCTCTTCGAAAGTTATTGCGTTAGCACGACAATTACTTCTAATATAAACCTCGACACTCAGTACATCATAGGAATTCTGAAAATGAAATTATTACCGGCCAAATTTCATATTTCCATCATAACTGTCTCACGTAAACTTTATACAGTCTGACTATTCATAACGAATGACATGTTTTGACAACCACAACACCTGAACCTGTCACCATACACTACAAAGTACAGCGCAAACGTCATTTCCAAAACATTAAGCTCATTATCGCGAAAAACGTCCATGGCATCGCGACGCGTCCAAATATTAAATTAACTCAAATCAGTCATCTGGCGGCGCTCCGGTCGAAACTGAAAAAATTCCAAATAAAAAAAATAAAAAAGCCCTGTTGAGACACTAAACTTTCATTGATAATTTCAAATATTTAAGTTTTTCTCTTCGAAGTTATTGCGTTAGCACGACAATTACTTCTAATATGAACCTCGACACACAGTACATCATAGGAATTCTGAAAATGAAATTATTACCGGCCAAATTTCATATTTCCATCATAACTGTCTCACGTAAACTTTATACAGTCTGACTATTCATAACGAATGACATGTTTTGACAACCACAACACCTGAACCTGTCACCATACACTACAAAGTACAGCGCAAACGTCATTTCCAAAACATTAAGCTCATTATCGCGAAAAACGTCCATGGCATCGCGACGCGTCCAAATATTAAATTAACTCAAATCAGTCATCTGGCGGCGCTCCGGTCGAAACTGAAAAAATTCCAAATAAAAAAAAATAAAAAAGCAAATGGCAGTCCCTGTTGAGACACTAAACTTTCATTGATAATTTCAAATATTTGAGTTTTTCTCTTCGAAAGTTATTGCGTTAGCACGACAATTACTTCTAATATAAACCTCGACACTCAGTACATCATAGGAATTCTGAAAATGAAATTATTACCGGCCAAATTTCATATTTCCATCATAACTGTCTCACGTAAACTTTATACAGTCTGACTATTCATAACGAATGACATGTTTTGACAACCGCAACACCTGAACCTGTCACCATACACTACAAAGTACAGCGCAAACGTCATTTCCAAAACATTAAGCTCATTATCGCGAAAAACGTCCATGGCATCGCGACGCGTCCAAATATTAAATTACCTCAAATCAGTCATCTGGCGGCGCTCCGGTCGAAACCAAAAACGACCAAATAGAAAAAGAAAAAACAAACGACAGTACGTGACCGCCAAACGCTGCATGTTACTATAAACCGCGGTCTGGATGGTCTATAAAGAAACACTTAGGCCAACTTAAAATAACATCGCTGTTCCCGATAAATCATATTCCAGTCAGCTGTTTGTCTTTAAGCTTTCAGCATTTAAGTGAGGCGAAATGAAGGGGTTCCTCGATTCTGAGAGCAGATAGCGTCCCTTCATTAACTCATCCGGAGATGGAACGAATGACGGCGACCGCGGTTTTCACGATTTCATTAAATATAACGACTTACGACTTCCTCTCCAGATTGATTTTCCTGGGGAAGGCACCACCACGTCAATGGAGCAGAAAGACAAGTCAAATTATTGTGACAACATAAAATCCAAAGAAATGTTAGACGTCGGGTTGAGAACCGGCTGAAATATAAAAATATATTATTATAATTATCATTGGGACTGCTAGGTATACTTCCGAGAACTGCTTCCATGTGAATTTTTCGTTTGTTATCATCCATGGAAACTTAAGAAAGCCTTCAATGGAGTGGATGAAACCGACAACCTCCATAGGAGGTCTCGGTCGTTACCTCTCAGGTATCCAAGACCGGTTTCCTCATAAATTGTTCTGAGGTCAACCAGCTGTAGATACTTGCTTACCTTGTCTTCAGCAGCTACTGCTTTTAATTCACATAACCTTCATATCTCATCTGCTGACTTTCGCGTCGGCAGTCCAACTATCACCCGAAGCTCAGCTCATGAGAGCTTCAGAAACTTTCTGGTATAAGTAGGTGAAATCATCTCGAATATTTGGCCTGATTGAGTCCAAGATTGTTTCTCCAGAGTGTAATTCTGTTATTAAATTTCATTGCTAGATCTCTGCCTTATATTGGTCTTCGTCAAGCCCAGTGAAAGGCTCAGGTCCAGCAGGTGTTAACCTTGTAGCACTTTTGGCAAGTTCATCGGCTTGTTCTTTCCTTCAACACCACAATGCCCTGCACCCATAGTAATGTCACTGCCTCTCGCCAGTTAAAGTCATACATTACTCATCCGGAGATGGAAGAATGACGGCGACCGCGGTTTTCACGATTTTATTAAATATAACGACTTACGACTTCCTCTCCAGATTGATTTTCCTGGGGAAGGCACCACTCGTCAATGGAGCAGAAAGGCACGTCAAATTATTGTGATAATTGATAAAAACTCCTTAGAAGCCTTGCCGTTACCTCTTGAGTATCCAGGATCGGTTTCCTCATATGAATACATACTTAGTTCTTAGGCCAGATAGCTCTAAATACCTGCTTTCCATATGTTCAACTGTTTCTGCTTCTGATCTATAGAGCCTGGAGATCTAATTTGTTGTCCCCTTAGCAGTCTCACCATCACTTCTGGTGAATTAAGGTGAAATCGTCACGAAATTTTTGGTCTTAGAGTGTTTTTCGGAAGGTTATTCTGTTATTCAACTTCATTATTTTATTGGTCTGGACAAAGTCCACAGCAGGTGTCAAATGCAAATTCATCGGCTTTTTCAGTTCCTTCAACACTACAATGCCCTGACACCCATAGTGGAGGCACTTCACTGCCTCTCGCCAGTTGCAATCATACGTTGAAATAGTAGGAATCATAGCATTAATTGGGTTATCATGTACCAAGCGTATTTGTAGCATTCCATCATTAACTCATCCAGATTTTATTTTTCTAAGAAGGGCACAACCACGTTGGTGGGGCAGAAAGACACGTCAAGTTTTTGTGACAATCTAAAATCCAAGGAATTGTGAAACATCAAGTTGAGTACTGGCTTGAAATATAAATATACTTCAATATTTTTATTACTCAAACTGGAGTTGTTATTGCAAGGTTAGCATTCCGGGAACTGCTTCCATGTAGATCTTTAGTTCTCTACCATACTCACTAATGAAAAACCAAGGAGTTCCTCAATGGCGTTGATAAAACCGACATCATCCTTAGAAACTTCCTCACTTGACATTCATGTTACAAAATCGCGATACTCAGTAACGTAGAATGCAAATACTGATCTTGTTCGAAATTATGAAAAACTGAATGCGATCGTTACCAGATACAATTTGGAAGGAGTCAGGAAAGCAATTTTTTATCGCAAACCTTCGGGACGAACAACGCATTGCAGACAAATCCAGTTCTCAGATGATCCGAACGTAGAAACGCGCCAACTCGATATAACGGCACCTATTTCGTATTCTGAATGAATTGCCCCGGGCAAATTTAAAATGTATAACATGTGCCAACCCTACTAAATTTTCGATAACGCTCGATGGAACTTTATTGGACAATAATTCGATATTTCTTCCGAAAATACACGCGAAACTAGACTCATACAAAATTAAGGGTTTAAGTTCGAGACGGCAATTTCTGTTTTGCGAGACCGTGTTCGATATCTGCTTTGAATAATTGAATGGGCAGTTTGGGTAGTTCGGTTTCAATTTCAATTGGTTAGTTTATTGATTTCGAGTTGGCTTAGAGTGAATTACTCCTGCATAATTAGGCAGAGAACTAACGAACTCTGTTCAAATAGATTTTGAATTATCTTGTTTTTCATCGAAATCGAGATATACAAGTGATGTTTTACTGATGTTTCAAATATGGAGATCGAAAAAAGCCTCAACTTAATGTCCTACTATTCCTTGGTTTGCATATTGTTACAAAAATTTGATGCAAATCTCGAGGTGAGTTCCTGAACTCATCAAAAACCTTTGAACTTAATGTAAATAAAATTCTAGATTTACAAAAGATTCTCCTTGTTGTAAAATAAGTTTCTTGCTCAATAATTTGACTCTACCATGGGTTCCAGGCGTTGTGGTGTTGAAAGCCGATGAACTTGCAAAAAGTGCATCAAGGTTAACACCTGCTGGACCTGAGCCCTTCTGTGAGCTTGGTGAAGACCAATACCTTCATTGATCTTGGTAGCTTGGTAAAGACCAATATTTATTGGTGTATTGTATTGGTAGCGGTCCAGCATAATATATGTAGTTAAATAACAGAGTAATCCTTTAGGAAATAGCTCTTAACGTTCACCTTCCTATACGAGGAAGTTCCTGAACCTCAAATGAGTTGAGCTTCTGGTGAAACCTGTCCTGGACACCTAAGAGGTAACTGCGTTCGGTTCTTAAATGCCTCAGTTGAGTTCGTTAACCAGCCAAATCGTGCAAGGTGTTCCATAAAATATAGCCATTCAAAATTGTTGTTCCTCAATATCTCAGACAAAACGAGACTAATCGAAATGAAATTTTGCGGCCACATGGAAGATTTTCCCTATAATCTTCATGCAAAATGTTGTGGTCAAAATGTAAACAGAACCAAAGAAGATCAAATTGTAAAAATGAAAAGAAAAACCTTCATATTTCCATAACAAGATATCCCATTCTATTGAAATTTATTTTGTGAATGAAATTTGATATATTGAATGTTTTTGCGAAATCTCAAGAGGATCGCATCATCTGAACCAAATTTTTTTAATAATTGATTTTTCACATGCTTAAGTTTTTCAATAATTTACAGTATATAATTCCAATCTTGCTAAGATTTTGTATTCATATACTTAGCATGAATCTCAAGACCTATGTAATATTTTGAGGTACTAACGTTATTGCTCCACCAATGAGCGAGAGCTCAAAAGCTCTGGGCTTTTTTTCGACGAACGTGTAGAATAACATAATCGCTGCTGCTTTCCACATTTCATTACGAATTGTTGCTATCAAAAACTTGCAAACTTTTCACAACTAATTTAAAGTGAACTTTCTGCCTTATTTCATAAAATGCTACCTAGCCGAAAAACATTTCCTCTGCCACTTGTTCAAGCATAGCACCACTTCAACCCTTTAATTTCTGTATAGCCTGAACTGAATGAAAATTTTCTTCGGTTGAGTAACCTGAGTATTTCAAACCGCATTTTTTCACATACCAATACAACAAAACCAGATGGAATGAATTCCAAGTGTCGTCATCAATCTCCCGGCCTTGGATTCTTTCCTCACGTCCTCCAACGAGAAGAATTAAATGATTAATCCCCTTAGAACAATAGGAAATCATCGTATCTCACTACACGCTCTCATTCCGCCTTCCCGGCGTTCGCTCGATGTGTCGGAGACACAGGGGGGGTCCTTGGGGTCACGTCCTCCATCTGTCTTACTTCCTGCCTCGCCCTTATCGCCCGGTATTATCCGCTCTATCACCTGAGCGATATTCCTCGCTTATTCTGATGCATAATGGCCTTGAGGATCCGAGCTAGCCCTGGCTTTCACGTCTACGCAAGTTTTTTCGCATTAGGTCTAATTTATTGGAGCGCGATAATATTTTTTAGATAGGCGCTGGCTTGGTCGTTTGAAAGAGATAGGATGCAGGTTTCTGGGCCGTTGACGACAATGGAATTTTTTCATATTGTTTGGGTAGTATGAGCTGGAAAATCTTTCGAAACAGATTGGCGTTTATCTCTATGGGGGGTTTGGATTTTCTGGGTCTGTGTTCGAGGGTAAATGGGAGAGACTGGACTCAAGACTAGGGATAAATTCCATTCTCTCCCGAAGTTATTTTAATTATGTATTTTATTCCATATGTTTGAATCAGTAGATTGGTATAAACCAGTATGAATTAATCTGAAGCTCAATGCCTTTGAGATATGGTATATAGTTTCCTAACAGCCTCAATGAAGGCAAGAAAAACATGGTCTCTTTAGTCTGGGTTCCTGGTCATTCTGGAATGAAGAGGCTATCACAGTAGTCAGAAAAGGGGCACAAATACCACTCACTGGCGTTGATAAAACCGACAATATCCTAAGAAGCGTGAGCCGTAACCTCTTTGGTGTCCAGGACCGATTGCCCTATATGAATTGTGCATATGCTCGCCAGCATACCATGTATTCAGCTGTTACTGCTTTTGATCAGCTGTTTCTGCTGTTGATCAACATCCCTGAAATGATAAATTGAATATTGTGTAAATACACCCAAACTCAGCTTGAAATAACTCAAGAATCATTTGATACTTGAATAGGTCCCACAGCCTCCAAGAAAGGAAGTATGTTGGAAGATGTTAATTTATACAAATTAATTTTTTTGTATGGATTATTGCATTGAAACGTTTTCACCATTACACTCAGTCAATGTTGAGTGTTCCGGTGCTTAGAAGTAGGGAGTTAAGTGAATACCTTCGACATAAAAGTGTTTAATCTCGATTATGTAATCGTAAGTAATCGTAAGTATCACCTCTGTACCTGAAATTTTATCTGAAAGCAGGAGAGTTCTGCAAACCAATTCTTCAAGTTATGATCATTGAGAACCTTAGATGTTCAAGGAATTGTCGACAAACCCATAATACTGCGTGTAAACTGCGGTATTTCACAGTGAATATCGAATTCAATTCTGAAATGATGATAAGAACTCATCACAAACTCATGTCAGAAAGATATATATATTTTTGCATAGGGGTCAAGAACTCATGGTATTTGTGTTGAATTGTATCGTTTCAAAACAACGATTTGTGCCTAAAAATCATACACCATCTGAGACCAAGTTGATTGACTTCCAGCCGTTCGTATCGCAGGGGCATTAACATCCGCAAACATGTTTGTGTATCATGAAAAATCCTAAGGGTGCTTCTCTTACCGTTGATAATAAAACGTTTCAACGCTCTAACCCCAAACCACCAACCCAGCCAAGACCAAGTTGATTGACCTTCAATCTCAAGACAGCATCAGTCAAACTTTTCCATCATTTCCGCACAAGTAACCCAACACCCACTTTAACAATGTTAATCACCGACCAGGAAAGCTCGATTCTCGCGTTTCACCTTCATAACGAACGTTCGAAATCCTTCCCACCCTCAGATACGCATCATCAACGAAGCAGGGATAGAACGGATAGATCCAGATGTGAGATCTGGATCTGTAATGAGATCACATCCCGCCTACTAGCAGGCCGTTCAAATGGCAGGGGCATTAACAGCGCAAACATGTTTATGCATCATGAAAAACCTCTAGACTGCTTCTCTTGCAGTTTCCTCCTTATCGAAAAACTCTATCTTATAGGTGCATTTGCCCACGCCACAGAAAGGTTTCTGGCTGGTTGTTAGCCTCTTCATTCCCTCTGACACTTCAAGGTCCAGAAACTCATGATAATAGACTTTGTTTTGTTTTATTCTGTATTCCTGTATTAACTTTGAGTCGATGACATAGGAGTACAGTGCTTAATTTGCAGCTTGAATCAGAATGTATCATTATGTCATACCGTTGATAATGAAACGTTTTAACGCTCTAACTCCCAAACCACCAACCCAGCCAAGGCCAAGTTGATTGACTACCAATCTCAAGGCAGCGTCAGTCGAACTTTTCCACCATTTCCGCACAAGTAACCCAACAACCACTTTAACAATGTTAATCACCGACCAGGAAAGCTCGATTCTCGCATTTCACCTTCATAACGAACGTTCAAAATCCTCCCCACCCTCAGATACGCATCATCACGAAGCAGGGGTAGAACGGATAGATCCAGATCCGATCTGAGATCTGGATCTGTAATGAGATCGCATCCCGCCTACTAGCAGGCCGTTCGTATGGCAGGGCAAACATGTTTATGCATCATGAAAAACCTCTAGAGTGCTTCTCTTGCAGTTTCCTCCTTATCCAAAAACTCTATCTTATAGGTGCATTCGCCTACACCACAGAAAGGTTCTAGGTTAGTTAGTGGCGGTTGTGCCCCCTGGTTGTTAGCCTCTTCAATTCCCTCTTCAAGGTCCAGAAACTCATGATAATAGACTTTGTTTTGTTTGCCCATTTCACTCAGTTTCATTCTGCATTCCCGTATTAACTTTGAGTCGATAACATAGAGTACAGTGCTTTATTTGCAGCTTGAATCGGAATGTATCATTACGTCATACCGTTGATAATGAAAATTTTTAAAGCTCTAACTCCCAAACCACCAACCCAGCCAAGACCAAGTTGACTGACCTCCAATCTCAAGACAGCATCAGTCAAACTTTTCCCCATTTTGTGATGGGTAACTCTAGTGATCGACGAAGTTTTATTGTTGTAAATTGTTACAAAGACTTTTACAAAGACTTGATGGTTGTTTGGATTGAGCTGACAACAAATTATGATGTGTCTCAAACTGAAACTGTACTCGAACTTTTTTAATTTGGGGTGAAGAACTATTTATGTAAAACTATTATCTAAGTGGTCAGTAGCGTACCAATATCTCAATGGGATGATGGGTCTTATCTCTAGATGAAAGGTAAACGAAGCCTGGACTTTCTGGGTCCAGTTACAATTATCTGTATTATGGATGATGATTACTATTGTGGATGATACATTATGAATACACAAATATATCTTAATTTATGTTTGGAATGGCGCTATGTGACTTATGATATTGGCAATGATTTGAGATAAAGTGAAATAACAGTGGCGTAGCTTGATGGCTACTGGGTTGGTACATTACACCTTCCCCCTTAATTTAATTAAAAATTGAGTCAAGCGAAATTTTTAATTACAATACTAAGTAGAATTGAGTGGAGCAAAATTCTTAATCTTAAAGTACATGAATTAAAGTTTTAATCACAATACATAACATACACACATTAAAATATTTAGGAAAATAACACTTATAGTTTCAATTATGGTCTTTAATTTTTGCAATCCTAGCACTTCTACGAGGTTTCGTCGTTTCACCAGTTCCGATTGGTGAGTGTTCGTCTATATCCTCTAATTCTATTGTCGTTTCTCTCTCACGACTTTTACAAAAATTTAACGTTAGGCAATTAGTTATCCAATTTTTTCATACCGACATATATCAGGGCAATCTTAAGAAGTGTACAGAGAATATAAACAACGTAACTGTTATTGGAGATTTGTGAGAAATAACTAGATTCTTGCAGTTTTTCAGCCATTCTGCTGATATCGTCTAGTTTGTGACTTGCCATTTTTAACGACTCTGTGTCGAGATTCACGGGACGGTAAGGGACAAAATGTATTGTTGCGTTATTTAACTTTTTTGTGTCCTCGCTACAGCAATCCACGAGGAGATCAAAAGGTGGTAATATCGAATTGAAGGAACTTTCTTTGATTGATACTTCGCTATTCAGTGTGACTGTAGACGAGTAAAGATCGCAATTAGAATTTAGGGTGATGATACCTGTAGAATTGAGAATTATTGTTTTTGGCGTTTCATTAATACAATTAATTGTTACATCTGTCCGGTCGGGCAACACATATATCCATGAGTGGGTTTCTGTAATTTGTGCCAAATTTCGAAATTTCCCGGCATAATTCGTGTTTCACAAGAATCCGGAACTTTATCTATAGGGGTAAGAAGTTGGGTCTCACAAATCCTTCTGGTGTTCAACGAATATATAGGTTCTGAATTTTCGCAGATGATATCCGTACGAGAAATTGATTTACAAGCTCCTATATTTTTAAATAGGGTATAGGACATTTTTGTGACTGAAACAGCCAGATACTCGGCTGACGGTAAGATAAAAACAAAGTTTCCTGAAAATCGATGATGAACTGGTAAAGGAATTAAATTATATAGGGAAAAATCTGTATTCTCTACTATGGGTATTCTTATAACGAAGCATATTCGGTGAGGTGAGAGGTGATGTTTAATAGTTATAATGTCTAGGAATCTATGAGCTTCTTCGATGTTTAACGGAATTGGGTAAGAAGTTGAACTTTTTAGATGGAAAAGAGTTTTACGAAGCTCTATAATCATTTGAGGTGGAGTGATGACCAAGGATGAAGTGTGTTTGACCTGGCAAATAGAATGGTATCAATCAGATTACTGAACTGGATTTCTAATTCAGTTGTCATTAGGGTTAAGATATTGAAATGTTCGTCTTAGGCTAATTTGAATTTAAGTAAAAATTGATTTGTGTTATTGATACTGAGATTCGAAATTTTACTGCAGTGATCAGTATTGATCTGAAACATTAAGAAACTAGTTTAAGTATATAACAGAAATCTATTATAGGGTTGAAATTGGAGAGCGCTAATAAGCAGATTTTAATCTGTTCGCGTGTACTTTGATACTTTTATTTTTTACTTTGATCGTATAGTTGACTGGAGGGTTATACTGCAAAATTTCGTATGGTCCGGAGTAGTGATTTGTCAACTTCTTTGAAAGTCCGCGTTTGGTTTGCTCATTTTCGAGGTAAACATACTCTCCTACTTTAAAATTGACATCTCTTGCCTTTTTATCATATATTTGTTTGTTTTGTTCCTTCGATCTTATAAGGTTTTCTCTCGCTAATTCTTGAGATTTTCGGAGTTTCAACGTTAATTCGTCTATATAGTCGTCGTACGTATATTTGAATTCTGGAGACTTAGTTATGCTGGAAGGTAGGTTTGGTTTAACACCGAAAATTAATTCGAAAGGTGAGAATTTTGTTGAAGTATGAATAGTCGTGTTGTAACTGAACATACCGAATTCCAACCAATCGTCCCAGTCTGTTTGATTGTCCTTTATATAGTGTTTTAGGTAGTCCGCCAGGGTTGCGTGGCTTCTTTCAACGCACCATTCGATTGAGGGTGATAAGCTGAACAATTTATGTGCTTGATTTTCAATAATTTTGAAATTTGCTTGAAGAGATCGGATGTAAACTCCTTTCCTTGATCTGTTACTATCACTCTAGGCAACCCAAATAAACATATGAAATTTTCGACAAAAATTTTGCCAATTGTGGCGGCTTCATGGTTTGGAATTGGAAATGCTCGGGAGAACTTAGTTAGGTCATCCTGCAAGGTAAGGATGAATCTATTTCCTCGTTCGGTTAAGGTGAGTGGACCCACTATATCTAAGAAAACCTTTTCAAATGCTGTGGTGCTAGTTGTCGTTATCTCCATTGGTTTTTTATGTTTTTTCCTTACAAGTTTATTCTGTTGACAGGAAACACAGGTTTTTATAAAGTTTTTGATATCCGTTTTCATTTTGTTCCATTTATATCGTTCCCTGATTCTTTTATAGGTTCTATGGAATCCGCTATGGCCTGCTATTGGATTGGAGTGACATTCCGTTAGAATTTGGTTAATTTGATCTGGTGTTGGAGTGATTAATGAATTATGGTGAATTGTAATTTGTACACCAATCTTTTGAAATATAAATCTGAACATTATTCTAATTTTATTCCATCTGACATTATCATATTTGTTCCCTATAGCTGCCATGTTTAAATTCTTGATGTTGTGCGTTTGAATTGAACTAGCTAGTTCGACGAGCAATAGATAAATGGATTCATATGAAGTAGACTCCCAATAGTTTTCTTTGTATATCGCGTAGAAGTATTTTCTACCATTATCCTCGAATACGTTGATTTCTCTCGACTCGAGATTATTTTTTATGTGTTCATACAATTTGTTATGACTCTTAAGGAATAATTCTACCGATCGATCCAATGACTCAAGGTCCTTCGGAAGGAAGATCGCAACATGATTTTTTGTAGAGCCAAGATCTTCTCCGGTTTCTTCAAAGTTGTTATTGACGATTACCTGACTTTTTGTAATTTCTAAGAATTCACTATATTTAGGGAAATGGTTTGAATCGAAGGTTCGGATGTTGCGATTAATTTGAGGACTATTTTGATTTTGAGGTGGAATTCTACTTAAAGCGTCCGCGTTACTATTGTATTTTCCTGGTTTGTATACTATATCGTAGTCGTATTCTTCTAACAGGAGTCTCCAACGGATTAGTCTGGATCCGGGATCTTTGACATTGAATAGCCAAGTGAGAGGTTTGTGGTCGCTTATAATAGTGAATTTTCGACCATACAAGTAGGGGCGAAAATGTCTTACACTCCAGACGATTGCTAGGAGTTCTCGCTCTGTTGTGGAATAATTGATTTCGGCTTTGTTTAATGTCCTGCTAGCGTACGATATTGGTAGGTCGATCGGGGGATCACCTTGTGAAAGAACTGAGCCTATCGCGAAGTTACTTGCGTCCGTGGTAAGAAAGAAGGGTTTGGAGAAATCGGGATACTTCAGTAAAGGTTCCGAACATAAAGCTGTTTTTAATTTTTCAAAGGCATCTTGTTGTGTGCTAGTCCAAGAAAATATAGAGTTTTTCTTCAGTAATTTTGTCAAGGGACTTGCTAGGGCGCTGAAATCCTTGATGAATCTGCGGTAATAACCAGCCAAACCGAGAAATGTTTTGATGTCTTTTGGAGATTCGGGAACGGGATATTTAGCAACTGCTTGAATTTTATCAGGATTTGGTTTTACTCCATCTTCCGTAATTAAATGACCTAGGTACATTACGTCGTGTTTGAGGAATTCACACTTGTCCGGTTGTACTTGAAGATTGAAGTCTGATAATCTTTGAAATACTTCTTTCAGTCTTTTATTATGATTTTCCAACGTATCTGCGAAGACAATTATATCGTCCAAATAGACAAAACATTTTATGTTTTGAATTCCGGTAAGCACGTTATTCATTGCTCTCTGAAAGGTGGACGGAGCGTTTCTCAAACCGAATGCCATCCTCTTGAATTGATAATGACCAGAAGGTGTTGAGAAAGCGGTTTTATCGGTATCTTTAGGATTCATTGGTATTTGATGAAAACCCGATGCTAGATCTATTACGCTAAAATATTTCGAATGTCCTAATTGATCGAGAATTTCTGAAATGTTGGGTATCGGAAACGAGTCGCCCACTGTGATTTCATTTAATTTGCGGTAATCTATGACTACACGCCATTTCTTTTTGCCTGATGCGTCTGACTTTTTGGGAACTACCCAAACGGGAGCATTCCACGGAGAGTTTGATGGCTCGATTATATCTTCTTCTAACATTTTGTTTATTTGTCTATCTACTTCGGCTTTGTGAATTTCCGGAAATCTATATGTTTTGGCGTTTATAGGAACTGAGGATTTTGTATGAATTTCGTGCATTGTGGCGTTAGTAGCTGTGAGTTTGTCTCCTTCTAAGAAAAATATTTGATTAAATTCGTAACAAA
The DNA here is from genome assembly GCA_013421045.1 of Propylea japonica. Lineage (NCBI taxonomy): Eukaryota > Metazoa > Arthropoda > Insecta > Coleoptera > Coccinellidae > Propylea > Propylea japonica. The sequence continues at coordinate 92,580,115 of CM024241.1, forward strand.
GGTTTAGTAAACTAGATTTTTCTTCTTCATTCAAATGAGTAGTCCGGATCTGAGATTTAAGTTTTTCTAATCTATCAGCGGAGGAGTTGGAATTTTGAATATGATTTATTTGACGGTGTTGATTGGAATCATTATTATCGGGAATTGGTTCGAGAGTAACCTTTGGTTCTTCAATTTGCACTTCATTTTCGGAGGTATTCAAAATGGTTGTTAGCGCGTAACCGTTTCTGTCTACTTTTACGAGGCTAGGACATAATATGACATCTTCACGTATTTGAATTTTTGGACAGATACCTTCTTTGTAGTTGGAGTTAATTATCTTTATCCTAATGACAGTTTCTGATCTAGAGTTTAGGGTTATATTATTTTGATTAGGAATGTGATTAGGTTTAGAGACTGATTCAGTAAGGGCGGATTCAATGTTGTCGTTTTTTTCGGTTTCAGTATCATAATCATCGTCGGATTTAATATTATTTTCTTCGTTGAATTCGAATGAATTTTGTATTGAACTTTTGGGAATTGGTTGACTTTCTTTTATTTCGGTCGCGATTTCAGAGTGAAGAAGAGGCAAAAATTGATTTTGTACTTGGAAAGTGTTATTCGAATAGTCCAAACTACACTGGAATTGTTTCACGAAGTCATTACCTATCAGTCCATCGTATGGGATTGGAAAATTATCCGGTACAACATGGAAGCAGTGACTTATAATAGTTCCACTTAGATCGAGATCTAAGAATGTGTAGCAGATTGTTTGAATTGGATTCGAGTTTGAGTGATCTATGCCCTTTAAGGTGATTTTATTATCTTTGTAACATAAGGCATCGCCTTCAAGTTTGCTGAGTTTAATAAGGGAAACATCCGCACCTGTGTCTAATAGAAATGAATTTGGATTATCGATAAGATGCGGGGATGAGATTTTTAGAAAAGTAGTTACAGCGAAGTTGACGGTTGCGATTCGGCCTGGATAATGCGGGCTGAACTCGAGCCGGCCGCTGGACGAGTGCCCATCGAGTTTAAATTATTCCCGAAATCATTTCTTTCCGATAGGTTATTGGAACCTCGGTATTTATTGGCAGAATTTTGGTTTCTATTGCGGTTATTAAATTCGCGTTTTCTGCATTCTGAAATGATGTGACCTGATTTCTTACAATAATTACAAAATTTGGTCGCTTGAGGAGAGCTTTGCGGTGGAGGGCCAGAACTACGATTTTGATTCCTTGGTGGATTTTCATTTTGCTGCGAGAAATGTCTTACATTACTAGGAGGATTTCTTCTTTGGTTAAAACGACAATTGGAAGTGTTATGGTTAGTTTTTTGACATATAGAACAAAATTTAGCGTTACTCACGGTTTGATATTTATGAATTTCGAGTTTCGACTTGAGTTCTTGTTCCTCGTTTAACGCGATCGCAATAGCTGATTCCAGAGAATCAGGTTTTTGTGATTTAACTAGAATGAGGAGGTCCTTTTGTAATCCCGTAATGAATACGTTCAGAGCCTGTTCGCGGAGGAGTTCGACACATGCTTCTCGTTTTTCTTTAGTGAACGTCGGATTTAATGAGTTAGTTAATTTCAAGTAACAATTTTCTACTCTATTAGAGTACGAAAGCACAGATTCGTTGTAATTTTGCCTGCAAGAATTTAGTTCGAGCTGCCATTGACAGCTTGTTCTTCTATCTGAATATGTTTCTAAAAGAAATTTACGTAGTTCACTCCAGTCATTGAATTCTCTGTTTCTTACGATTGCTCTTGCATTGTCAGTAAGACGCGTTTCTATCAGTGTGAATAGTAGGTGTTTCTGTTCTGGTTTTATTATCTGATTTGCCTTGTCGCAGTTGTCAATGAATTCATATAGTTTTGTTTTATTCCCATCGAATCTTATGATCATATCTTTTACATGTTCGAAGGAAACTGCCATATTAATATTTGAAAGATTTGAGGTAGTTTGTACCGGAACAGAATCACTTACGTTATTTAAATTAGGATATAACGGCATTTAAAAAGATGAAATGAGTACAATTATCAAAATATTTGAGTAGAGATTTTGAGGAAATGTTTTCTTCGCACTTACAAAAGCACAATTATTCTGCACATTTCTGTTGATCTTCTGGAATTCTCAATTGCTTCTTCTTAGAGTTGGAGTACGATGGAAAATATCCTTGGCTAGTCTTCTTCGTCCTAGAGTCGGTAGTACCTGTTCACTTTTTCCAGATCCAATGCTGTACTTCTTGATCTAAGAGCTGCACTTCTGGGCTGCTCTTCCTTGAGATCTTCTGTCGTACCTTTATGGATCCCACTTCTGACACCAGTTTGTGATGGGTAACTCTAGTGATCGACGAAGTTTTATTGTTGTAAATTGTTACAAAGACTTTTACAAAGACTTGATGGTTGTTTGGATTGAGCTGACAACAAATTATGATGTGTCTCAAACTGAAACTGTACTCGAACTTTTTTAATTTGGGGTGAAGAACTATTTATGTAAAACTATTATCTAAGTGGTCAGTAGCGTACCAATATCTCAATGGGATGATGGGTCTTATCTCTAGATGAAAGGTAAACGAAGCCTGGACTTTCTGGGTCCAGTTACAATTATCTGTATTATGGATGATGATTACTATTGTGGATGATACATTATGAATACACAAATATATCTTAATTTATGTTTGGAATGGCGCTATGTGACTTATGATATTGGCAATGATTTGAGATAAAGTGAAATAACAGTGGCGTAGCTTGATGGCTACTGGGTTGGTACATTACACATTCCGCACAAGTAACCCAACACCCACTTTAACAATGTTAATCACCGACCAGGAAAGCTCGATTCTTCGCGTTTCACCTCATAACGAACGTTCGAAATACTTCCCACCTCAGATACGCATCATCACGAAGCAGGGATAGAACGGATAGATCCAGATCTGAGATCTGGATCTGTAATGAGATCGATCCCGCCTACTAGCAGGCCGTTCTTATGGCAGGGCATTAACAGCCGCAAACATGTGTATGCATCGTTGCATAAAACACTGCAAATAGGATCATAAAGTTCGCTTTCCACTAATTGCTAATGCGATCACGGCCGTGAACAATGGTTTTCAGATTTATGCGCTGACTGGTCGGAATGGGTCCAGGGAAAATATGGCGGTCGGTTTTGGGCATCCTCTGCTGGTGGATGAAGGAGTTTTATTTAGATGAACGAGGTGTGAAACGATTGGTGTTTTAGTAACGGAATAGATTTGGTAGAGAGGGTTCACTGGAGCCCAATTTATTGGCGTTTGTCATATTGAGAGCGATGCATTGCGGTAAGAATAACTGGAAAACGTATCAAAAATGTTGAATTTCGGAATCAAGCAGTTAGTTATAGATGAAATGGTATTCCGGCATCAGTAAATACTGCCCATGTTATGAAAAAGAGCCATGTTGTCCATGCCATAGACTCTTGAGAAAGCAACAAGGACGATTCACATGAATGAGTAAGGTAGAGAACAAAAGATCTACATGATAACAGGTACTTACTTTAGAGGCAAACTGAATGTTTCAGGTGTGACAGTTTTAATGACACAAAGCTTTCCGCATGGAAATAGAAAAAAATATAAATATATTCTTATGAATTTCAATCGCTTATTAATCAAGGATCAATATGTTGAGCAGAAGTTTTCCCTAAAAATATCTAGAACTCCAAGTGGAAAACTGCAAAAATTTGCATTGTCAATAATTCACCATAACCATAACCCGAAGCTCGTGACAAGTTCAGTAGCTTTCTGTTATAGGAACGTGAAATCATCTCGATTTTTTTTGTCTAGGAGTGTTCATCTAGATGATTATTCTGTAATTCAACTCCCATTGGTGAACCGCTGCCTGATATTGGTCTTTTTCAAGCCGGCAGAAAGGCTCAGGTCCATCTGGATATCCAAGATACAACAGTTGCTTCATTTATGACACAAATCCTCTGGTATGACAGTTCTAATAAACTCCTATAAGTTATGGTACTCATTGAAAAATATCGACTATGTGGCTCGAAGGATCATAAAAATTATTCTAGCTCGAGGACTATGAAAATATCTTGACTATGTCGATCCGTCTTGGGGTACCATTGAAATAGAAGATTTCAATTGTCCTTGATGTAGGACCACGAGAATACACGTGCTTATATTCGCTGTAGACAAAATATAATGATGATTAGGTGCGTGATTGAAATTAAACACTTTACACTTTAAAGCCATTTAATTAACACCTAATGCAATGGTCATTAGAACTCACAGCTTTGATTAGTGATACCTTTATTTTTGAATGTACTCATTGAAAAATGATTTTCTCTGTTTGAAAATGTTTTAACGGTTCGACTTTTACCAATGCACTGCCTGATCTATTATCGATCAGACATTTTCAAGTACCACTTGAACCTCTGGCTAAGTTTTACTACATATTTCATTGTGGAATTCAGGGATATCTTCTAAATATAGATCTTGACTGAATATTTGTTTACATTTAAGTCGAACAAAATATTCGAGTCGAACACCAGTTTTCTCCCAGAAATAAGCAGAAATTATTATTAACAAACTTCAACTGGAAGACCGCTAAATCACCATTTGACATTGACCACGTTACGTTCACTGTTCCACGACGTATTTCCTCAAAACCATCGATCAACCCTACATCCAATTCCTCAATTTCCTCCTAATTTCCCCTTTCTTCCTCCAATTCAGACGTCCAGAATCGAACCACATCAAAAATTCCCTGGATCGCATCCTCCATCATCCGGATAAATAAATTATCGCCAGCGAAACATTCCTGTTTTCCAGGATCCACGTGTACCGACGTCATCCAGAGAAATAATTCAATAAACGAACGGCTAGTTCAATTTTCACCGTCGGTTCGGCGTTCGGTCGAATGGGACAGGGTCCCGTGGGATTTCCGGTCCGGGAACGGCTGAGAATGGGCGCGTGGAATTGATAAAAGTGGCCACGATTAAACTGGAGCTCCGTTGGGCGGTAAAGGTCCATTAGATGGTCGGTATTTAACGTTTAATTTGTAGAAAGGTGGAAGGATGGGAAGGTGAAGGTGATTTTTATTTAGATGCAGAAAATTATGATTGCTTGCATTTACATTTGACCGTATGGTATGAATTGAAAAGAGAGTATTATTGGCTGATAAATAGGTTAAAAGCTAAAGTGATTGACACCTTTAGTGCATGGATACATTCAGTAGGCGAATTCGGTTCCAAATTTCACTGCAACATTATGGTTATTATTATTCAACAATAGTTGAATGTAGTTTGAATGATATATTGGAATTACCTTCAACTTTTCAATAAATATCGATTGAATATTCGAGGAGACACCAATTTGGCCGAAGTTACATATTTGATAGTCATTGACATTCTTTAATAGTGATTGACAGTCATTGACATAATTTCATCTCATCTTCATTATATGGGTGAATGAGATATTCATACTTAAAATACTAGAAAAATAAGAAATCTTTAGACAACTTTATTCCATATAAACAACGAAGAAACAAAAAGTAACAACAATGATTGTATTTCAGTCCAGAGTCAAGCTTCAGTCCAGACTATAGTTCAGGGCAAAATCCAGGAGAAAGTTGTAGTACAGCTTCAATAGTGTGGTCTAAGCCTAAGAAATGTGCTCCAGCCCAAAGAATTTGGTCCAAGCCAAAGAGCTATATGAAATTAACATAAATGAAAATGTGCACAACAATTTTACAGAAATTCTTCTCGTTTCTGAAGAAAAAGATTAGGCATTTACATTATGTCGGTAATTATTAGTAAACCTGAAAACGAATTCTGCCCTGAGGAAATAAAAAGCCAAAAACCGAACATGTGCTATAAAACAGAATGAAGGCAAGTAATGCAACAAATTCAAAACCATCAAATCACATTATTAAATTCCTAGTGGGATTTCTGCTTAAATTAAAGGAATTATGACTTACCGAGAATGAATATTATTTATCTCGCAAGCTAAACTTGGAAATTCCAGACTAAACATCCGATGGATTCAGATGAAAATTCTTCACGATAACACGATATACGACAGTTGCTTTCAGCTTCAGAAGAAAGCCGGAAAAGGAAGTCAAATAAATTTCCTTAATCACGCAGATTCGAAGATCATAGAACGAAAAAAAACCTGACATAAGGTTGACAGTCTGTCAATGCCAGTGGCGTTTCAAAAAGCATAGGCGTGCAAGACGTTGCAGAATTAACATCATACTTTCACCCAGTCAGTGTAAAACGACAAATCCCTAGTCCCCTCCAAAACAAAGTAATCAAAGCTACACCGTCCCATTTTTCAAAACGACCCTGTTTGCAGAAACTTCTTCGCACCTGTATTCATAATTTATTTCTATGCCTCCAACTCCAAACCTTCAGGCCCCCGACACACGCGTCGCAGAATGTAACAGTTGCACGTCGTTTTTGACACCGACACAGAAACGGTTTTAACTCGATCCGCAGGAAACATCTGAACTATTTATGACGTTGAAATGATTTCGGGCGTGTTCCGTGCTCTCGCCCCCTGAAGTTGCTAACTTTGTGCGTATGCAGGGCCAAACTTCCGTGTCGTGACATCAGTGTTAATATTAATTTCGGGAGATGTGATTGTTTGGAGGGATGGAGGTACAAGAGGAACGAACTTGCGTGATGATGGCTCTTTGTTCTGGTGTACTTGACCCCTTTATTACTGGCATATGTCTGTTCAAATGGAGATTTGCGTCGGAATTCAGTGATTCTATTATACATGATGTTTCGAGGGGGTGTTTATGAATGATTGCAACATCAGGCTTGGCTGGCTTAGTGTTTATCTTTCACTCTCATTATCCAAAGCTTCGATAGATTAATGTCATTATCATAAAATCTGTATCCTCATTTCTTATGATTGAGTTCTATAATCATTCATAGAAACTCTGTATTGAAACTCCACTATTATCGATCTCATCTTCACATCCCAACTTCCTGAGCGAAATTGAGTCGCCTAAAGTCTGCTTGGATTCCTTCCAAACCTTTTTCGTTGACTATCACTTTGTGAACCGCATCGCGACTCATCCGAAATAAGTACGCACCATTGTGGTCAAAGTCTTGGTGATGTTCTGCTTATTGCAGACGATTAGCTCTATGCCCAGGTGATAGCCGAACTACTCTCAGAGAGAGGTCTTATTGCACTCAAATTTGAGGAACGCCATCCTAGTGGTAATTGTTTACACTACCCGTCTATAGTCCGTTCACGAAAAGTTGAGCACATAGTAGGCGTTTCTTTATTTTCTGAAGTTGGCAGTATTTACTGTCATAAAGAAAAATAAGTCAACGTTGCCGAATGTACACGGCCTTGTCCGACGAGCTTGCGAGTTATTAGAGAACTCTATGCAATATTGACAACATTGCGTATCAATCTGACAAGAAAAAAAGAACATAACCTAAAATTTTTATATACACAGTGGAATATGCCAAATTTCCATGGCCAACCGACGGCTCAACCTTTCGTGAACGGAGTATATATTAGGTACTCAAAACATGGCGTCGAATGGCTTTTACAGATACCGTCCGATTCTTTCTAGAAAAACTTGAGATATAAAGAAATAGAATTTCCATAACATGGCGTGTCAAATATTTTATTCCTCCAGCTTGTTCCCTAGAAAAATATTGTTTTTCACAAGAAATGCTGCATTCGGTCCAAAATGGTAAAAACTATAATCCGTTCACGAAATTTCATGACAATTTGGCATATTCCACTCCGTATATTGAAATTTTAGGTTATGTTGTTTATTTTCTTGTCAGATTGATAAGTAATGCTGTCAAAATAACGTAGAATTCTGTGATAACTCGGATGCTCGTCGAACGAGGCCGGGTACATTCGGCAACGTTGACTTTATTTTACGTTTGACACCGAATTCTGCCAACTTCAGATAAATAAACAACTCAAACACCGACTATGCGCTCAAACTTTCGTAAACGGACTATAGGTATTATTCTGAGAATGCTCAATTCGTAATTAGCATCTGACGAGTAATAGTACATATCAGAAAATAATGCATAAATTCATAATTATATTCATAAGCTCTACAGAATTAATAGCTCCGCAAGTATATAATTACAAATCGATGATTGAGTTCGCACCTATAGTCTGTTCATGAAAGTTTGAGCTCATAGTAGGCGTTTGTTCATTTATCTGAAGTTGGCAATATTTGCTGTCATAACGTAAAATAAAGTCAACGTTGCCGAATGTACCCGGCCTCGTCTGACCAGCTTGCGAGTTATCAGAGAACTCTATGCAATATTGACATAATTGCTTATCATCTGACAAGAAAATAAACAACATAACCTAAAACTTTAATATAAACAGTGAAATATGCCAAATTGTCATGGCCATTCCACTGCTGTGAAATAAACGCAAAAGAAACGAAATAAAATTTCTTTTTTCCTAAGAACGACTACACAACAACATATACGATTCACGAACGCAACAACGGACGAAATATCTACTGACAAATTCCACCTGACCACAGAACATCAGAAACGGTACACAGGAAAACGACATCGAAAAGCATTCCGTGCTGCTCTTTCCATGATGAAATCAGCGTTCAACCTCGCATAAAACAAAACAGCTCAAGAGGAACATCAAAGACCCACCATTTTTCATCCCATAAGTCAGACTTTGATGTCGACCCATTCGATAATTCGATAAGAAAAGTGTGTTCAGCGATTTCTGTGCATGAGCGATATACGCAATTGGCTTTTGGGGTTACTTACCGGGGCTATTCATTCATCAATTAGATGTAGTTAAGGGCGAGGAAATGAAAATGGAATAGGGAACGTGAGTGGCAATTTTCTTCAGTTTTCCATGATTGATGGTTCCACCTAAACATTCTACGGTGTCTATTCTGTATTTGATCTATAGTTGGTGGTTTGTCTAGTTTCACGTTAGTGAATGATGAATGTTAATGTAATCGTGTATATTATTTCATTCATTCGATTATTTTGAACAATTTTTCCGCTTAAGGTTTATCCAAATAACCGACGTAAACTTTACGGCAGATGTTTCTTTGATATTCTGCCACTTCCATGGACATACGCAAAAATATCTCTATTTGGCAATCAAATCGTTGATTTTGATTAAAGTAGATAGTTTACGTCAAAAATGAACAGAAATAATGACAGCTTAAGATTTCATTCAATGATGTGAAAACATTCTGGACGTGTCCTCGGACAACGCTACTGAAAAGTACATAAACTATAGACCAATATTCAGTACACAGATTCAAGGCTTTTTCATTTCAAACCTTCTGAACTATTCTTCTGAATTATTTTTTTCACTTTGCCCTCTTTTATGCAGTCCTGAACGACTTTTAGTTTTGAGAACATTTATTGTTTTATTATTCAATTAATTCATAAGGCAGTTTTTTGTGTTATATATTAGCCTTTTCTTAGAGTTGGGTGCCAGTGCATTGTAATATTGAAGGAAATGGAAAAGCCGATGAACTCGCAAAGAGTGCATCAAGGTTAACATCTGCTGGATCTGAGCCTTTCTGTGGGCTTGCGAAAAACAATACATGTTTAAAGTGGACAAACTTCGAGGGGCTATTATACAAGTGATTTGCAACAAAAAATGTCATATAACACATGGTCGAAATGTTGACGGTTATTCTTCAATTTAACATTTCTTGATTTCTCGAAATTTTTTTTTTCTCTAAAAAAAACATTTTTAAGTTGTCCTTGTAGACTCATCAAATTTGACCACATATTCGGAAAGGGCAATAAATTTGCTACAAGATATGAGAGTCTATGTGCAGAAATAGTTATTTATTATACAAGGGAAAAAAGTATTAGATTTTAGCTCGAGGTTATATTGTTACCCGACGCGAAGCGGAGGGAGACAAAAAACCGAGAGCTAAAATCTACTATTTTCCCGTGTATAATACACTATTTTTTTCTGTGACGAGAAAACAACGATTTAATAGTGAAAGAAATATAACTTCTCACGAAATTACTTTTTTTCCTGGGAAAAAAGTGAGTACTTTTTTCCCGGCTACATAGAGAATCATTTTTTTGACAGGGAAAAAAGCAATCTCGTAAAAAGTCATATTTTGTGACCTGTCAAGAGATATAAAATGTCACATTTTTTTCCCGTCACAGAAAAAACACTTTTATTGCAGGCGTGGTAAGGAGAAGAATACCACGATTCTGAAGTTAACAAAATCAATCCTATTTTTCCAATGGTGTTTTCGATAAATATAAATAATTAAGTATGCACACGTTTTCTCTCCAGTGAAAAATACCTCATTTAGTGTAGTTTCGAATGACACTTTTGTGCTAGCTGCACAACCTGATAACAACGAAAAAGTCTAAAAATTCCGAACCTAAATTTGCTCTATTTCGAAGCTCTTCGTTATTGAATTTTAATGTAGTTTTATGAAAACCATCAATTTATCTTGAGTCGATATGATACTGAAGAAATGAACCTCACTCTTCAATACATTTGACACATCGTTTTCGTTTTTGAATCTACATCTCTACAAAGTTCATAGCGTTTCTAACGCATTTCTGCACAACACAATTTTATTCTGTTGATGAGATCCTACCGAGTCTGAAAGCGAATTAGATATAATTTCTCTTTCGGTGGCCATCTGACTCTATCTTTAAATCCATTGTATCGCAATAAATTCATTAAATAGATCTTGATATTACAACTATTATGTGCTGGGCAGCCATCCATTCGAAACTAGATTTTCATTCACACCTGATTTCGTGAAAGTGGCCACATTAGTCCTTAATATCCTATGGCCCCCCACTCTCCTGAATTATTCTGGTACCAACTACAAAATGAGCATTCGTTAATATCATATGGCCCCCACTCTCCTGAATTATTCTGGTACCAACTACAAAATGAGCTTTTGGTAATGGTGAGACTGCTGACAGGGCACTGTGAAATATCATTTGTACCGAATGGTAAAAAAGAAGATGAGATTTGCAGACTCTGTGGATCAGAAGCAGAATGAGCTGAGCACATGAAGGTTCCAGAGCTGACTGGCCAAAAGGTAATGGCTAAGGCTCCTTAGGAAGTTGTCGGTATAATCAAAGCCATTGAGACATCCATGGGTTTCCATGAATAAGTAGTATCCCATCCAAAATTTGTTCACATGCAAATCAGTCAGAATGGAATACGAAAATGGATAAGAACATTCCAGAATCACAAATACTTTTAGCTAGACAAGTTCTGTATCACTTTAGAACGTAGTACTAAAAACTAACGTTTTCTCATGAAAATCGGTTTTCGAACAACTTCCGCCCCTATTCATACCTACAATAAGTTGTTATCATCATAAATAGGTGTTTACAAAATACTTATAAGCAAACTTCCGATTAATCTCTAATCTGCCTACCACTCACGCCATATACCATAAGGCTCCTCTTCAATCCAAAGTTAATAATGGGAAAACTTAAGATTCCCCAAGCAAGTGGGAAAAGTTCCTCATGCTTCTGCTTTAGGCATATATCTTGGAAGATTCCTCATGAGAAAACTTTTCTTACCGCGGCATTCACAATCTAATAAAGCAGGGGCGTACATCATGATTTTTGACAGCAGAGACACAGAGGGCGCGATTATGCATAATGGCAAAGATGGCAGCGAAGAAATTTCCTTGAGTTACAGCCTGCCCTTTGTTATGAATAATGAAAAGAGGACTTTTTCGAATCCACGGAGAGATTTAACCTACGTTCCGCGATTTCAGGTATTCTTTAAATGTTTGTTTTGCTGTCAATTAAAGGCAATTCATGCTTCTGATTTATTTCCTATTACCAGAATCGAATGAGATTTTTTCCGTATTTATGAATTTGTTCAGTTTGTCACACATTGTTGAGCAAACTCATGTGAAAAATGTTTGGTGTCACACAGGTTGAGTTAGGTTAGAGTTAAATCATATTGCATCGTTTTATATAGGTACTCATTATATTTTATTTGGGCTATTACCAATATATTTGTATTTACCTTTTCTGTTCGACGTTTCAGCCAGTCAGGTAAACACTTTAGACTTTTAACTCTCGAAAAAGCAACTTTCGTCACTTCTTGGAAATGTTTGTTATTTCTGACAGCTCTGAGAAAAAAATTGAGGACTTTGATACATTTTTTATTCATGTATTGATATTTTTGGCTGGATCTTAATATTAGAGACCATATATTTTTGTTTGTATTAGAGAAATTCATATGCACCCCAAAAAAAGTATTATTTAAGCATCTCAAATTCAGTGTTTTTTTCTATCAGGAATAGTATGCAGTTTGTGCCATTCAAACTAAAAACATATTTTTACTAAGTGTTTTTGCAGATACTCAATTTTCCATTTAATTTTTTTTATCTCATATACCGGGTGATATTTCTCACCTGACACGTAAATTGAAATTTTTGAATACGGACCTGCAATTTTTGAACATTTTTTCTTCTTGAACTGATGGAGAATATGTATAGTAACAAGCTCGCCAAATATCAGCGGAAATTTCGCCTTATTGACGAAGATATGGGAGTTTATTGTTTTAGCACTTTTGCAAAAAACACCCTGTATCTCTGAAACTGATAGCCTAATGGGACATTTAAACACACATGCCTCATTCAATTTGAGGTCCTCTATCTCCAGTTAGTCGTTGTCCCTTACGTTAGTGGATTTTCATCATCAGATATTATCTTCAGTCTTGAATGATATTCTCACCTAGCACTTTTTCCCAATTCTTCTAATTTTTTCAGATAACCCTTTCAGGTATGGTATAACATTGGTTACCGTTGAACAGAAGAAGTAAATAGTGCAAATAATATACTATCAATAAATGTTTCATCAACTAGAGTTTCACGTCAACAGTCTTCCTCCTATCTGATCTGTCATTTCAGGGACTATGTGAATGACACACCATACATTTTTCCTTATTATACAAGAGTACAGAGACGAAAGCTTTGTCTACCCGTATTATTGTAGTGATATTGGATTTGCCCAAAAAATGAGTTGGAATATGTAGTTACTCTAAGGTCATTTTCACCTGGTATATTTAAACTGAAAACAATCATCTTGAACAACAATCCTTATTATTAATCCCATCTGAACCATCCGTAGGCTGATAGATACAAATTGTAATCAACATACACGAAAATTATAAATAAAATTCATCTTCCCACCCACATATCCGGATACATCAGGATCTGCAGAGCCGACAAAAATGCTCAACGCAAGAAATTCTAATAACGTTCGCCACGCTACACACTAACTGCGAAATAGCAATATGTAACATGTATATCGTTTATCAGCCCTAAGGAGAGGTCCGGATCGCACACCGCAATTACCCAGAGCCTGGTAGATGAATACCAACGCCCCCTAGCGACGCCAGCCACATCTGTTACGTGCTTTTATCCTCTGCAAAACCCGACGTATCTCCTACGAGATATCTATTACTTGTGGTATTAGTTGTGGAAGATGAAAGTCTCTAACGTCATAGATAGCCATCATCAATGCGAAGAAAGTTTTTTATGAGTCATGATGAATTTTTGCTATGTTGAATTTTATCAGGTGTATTTCTGGTTATAGAACGGAAACTATGAAAACAAACCCATCGATGCAGCGTCGAATAGAAAAGTCGGATATTAGGTAACTCATAATGATATAGGTACAGATTTGGACAGGTTCAACTGGAACCCAAATCTCTAATCAATTTGCTGAATACTCGATCTGGTGGAGAATATTTAGTTGTGTGAAAACGTTGATGACTCTCCGAACTCACTTGAGACAGAGCTTTTCAGAAGGTTACTTGGCTGTAAACCTTTGACAGAAAGAGAGTTCCAATGGTTGTCAAGTAATCTGCCTTGGGAAACCGAAGCACTTCAATCTGGAAGAAAACTATTTGTGGTTCTTCTTACATTATATTCTTTACTGCTAACCCAGATGTACACGAGAGAACAGTTCTTTGAATCTTCCCTAGGGAGGAAGATATTAGTTATTGCCACATGACAAAGTAACCTTGAATCATGTTACTCTGTGAATATAAACTATCTCATGTAAGTAATCTAATTAGAAAAGAAGCATAATAGGTAGTTGAGGAAACAAAGAGAAATGGATCCTGAATTCAGCTTACCAGTTTTCGATTGAAAAATAAAATGAAGACAGATCATGAGATTCAATGAATCTCAATATCTGAAAAAGCTTTCATGTATGCACTGTTCAGTCTAACCTCAATTCTTCTAGGATTTGAATGCATTTGGTGAAGTTTCCATCTACTGCGGGTTTTTTTCTGCTATCCAATACCTTCGCATTGTTCTGGAAGTGATTCTCGTTAATAAAACATTCATTGAAATATACTTGAAAGAAAGAGTTTCTGGTGAAGGAAAAAAACATTTACCATTCGAAACCCTAGTTTAGTTTATTTCAGTTTAAAAAGAGGTTACATTTCCTCTATTGTGCCCCCTTACAGAGCTGTTCGGACCATACCCTCACAGCTCGCCCTCCAGTTCTATAGATCTGATAAAATCCAATATATGTGAATGCTTCAACGAGGCTAGTTCCTCATTCATACAGATTTCTCGTCCAATGCATTCTCTCCTTAGGCTCGCAATGCCAAAGCATTCCGTGACTAGGTGAATGGGGGTTTCTTCCTCCTCCCCATAGAACCTACACTCGTCAATCATCAACAAGTGCCTCCTGAGGCGACAGTGCTCTGTAGGAAAGCCAGTGAGGAGGTGTAATTGTTTCTTACTAAGATCCAGATATCTTTTGGATCTTGCTATTTCAAAGTTCCTAAGGAACAAGTGGAACGATTCATCCCTGGGAGATTCCGCCAGAGTTTTTCCCTCTTGGCTCTCTCCTTCTCCAGAAGAAACTCTTTTTTATAGGCACATTGACCTATACCACAGAAGGGTTCTGGGCCAATGAGTGACATTTGAAATATCATTTCAAATCCTAATTTGCTAATGAATTCATTCAGTACATCTTCCGATCACCACTTGCCGAATACACTCAATAAATCTATTATTAAAAGTAAACTTTCCAAATATTGAAACAATAGTCTACGAACTAATTGCCACCACTCGCTATTTCTATTCGCGCACCACATCTCAATTTATAAAACACAACGTTGCCGGCCCATTGTCACGTCGTGTACAGCTAAACACAGTGCATCCGTTTTCTATCTCCCTATAAATGTTCATACTAATTAGATTTTAGTATTATGCGCTTGTAAACTTTGTCATTTAATTGTAGTGTATAAACTGGTTAATGCTACGTTAGTCCTGCCCCGAGCCATTAAATAGTTGCAGGTGCTCTTCTGAAGCCGCTCCAGGATATAATATATCGTTGGAATTAATCAGATTAATATTACAAACGTGATGTATATTCTAACGATTTTGGCATCAAGCTGGTAATAGGTGTTCGTGATACTCGAAGATCCTGCGGTGGCCAAGAAAACGATTGTTTGCCAACAGTTAACTGAGTTGATGACAGAAATAATCAGACGTCAGCTTCCAAGTTTGGTGCAAGTTCTGCTGATAACAGAAGGGTTTTGACGGGAGCTGAGCAAAGGTGGTTCAGTACCCAGACAGTTACTCAATGGCAAATTTCATATATAATTGAAAATTTAATTATATAATGTATACGTCATCGAGATATAATAGCGAAGAGACGCTATGACATACAATTGAGTAAGGAAAAATAGTACCACTGGGTGGGGCTAAGTCGGGGACCAATGTGGCGGAAAGTTCAGGGTTGAATTAAGTTGCCAGTTTTTTCTGTTACAAATTTCACCAAAAAATACGACGTGTTCGGTCTCTAGGAATCCTGTTCAAATAAGGTCAATTGAATATCAAATAAACAATTTTTCTTCAGGTGATAATATACACATATGAAAATATATCAGATTACCAAGATCTGTTCAGTACTCATCCCTACCTGTGATATGTTTTTCCTCTAATTTTATTCTTATCTGTCTCTTCTCTGCTTGAAGAAAACCTTACAGTGCACGATACCATTTTATTGTGTATATAACAGAAAAAATCTTAATTTAACTAGAAACAGGCGCAAGAATCACAATTCCTCCAGAAAGTTCAATGCTTGTCATTTTGACAGTTCTCAGAAAACAATCATCGATGAAATGGATCTATTTTGATTTATTAAGATGTCAAAAAATTCATTGGATCTTATTGACGCTGGATGTCATTTTTGGGGCCTTTTTGCGCCAAAATACTTTGCAACTTTTCACTTCGCACTTTGCATTCTGACAAATTTCAAAAGTGAAAATCAGTTATGTTGCACAACATTCTCAGTATGCACTTGACTTTTCATATTGTATTTTTCAATTTTGAATGCGATTTGTGCAACTTAATTCATTTGAAAAGTGAAAAGTGCAAAGCGAAAAGTTGCAAAGTATTTGGTGCAATAGGCCGCAGATGTTCAGCATATTCACGGGTAGTTGACGGATGATGTTTACGGTTGTTGACATGGTAGCTGCTTTCATCATTTCCTCAGTTTTTCTCCATTCTATATTTTGGAAGTTTAACCTTATAGAATTCAATGGTCTTCATTTGAAGCATGCTTGATAAGCTTTGATTTAAGAGTACCTTCGAATTGTTTCTGCAGTATACCGACTCTACAGGGTGTACATAATAGTATATGACAAATTAGGGGGATGAATCTACGTATAATTTCAAGAAAAAAAGTCCATGTAAACATAGGTCCGCAAAAGCTTCGTTACGGATCTACAGGGTGTTGTAATTTCCTAAAAAAAATATTTTTTCTTCGCTACTTCTGCAGTTTTTGGAATATTCAGTCCAAATTTGGAACGTGAGCTATTTTCGACAGTTTATATCATTGCACGTCCTGAATCTTAACTATAATATACAGGGTGTTTTCTTTTTGGAAGCCATTGTCTCATTTTCCTTCTCAAATTTTTTGCGGTATGCCACTGATCAGCGTAAAATCAATTTTTGATATCTTCGTTCAATTCAAATTCTGTTGACCCCGGTATTTTTTTTGTATCTCTAACCATTTTCGATTAAAAAAGTAGTGAATTCGATATTGAATAAGCTTAAGTTGAGTCTCAGATGACGAGCTATCAAAATGAAAGCAAATTTTGGGCATACCTATCGAGTACTCCTATCAAAAATTGATTTAACGCTGATCAGTTGCGTATTGCAAAAAGTTTGAGAGGTGGCTTTGGAAAAGAAAACACCCTGTAGATTCAAGTTGCAATTCAGAACTTGCAATGATGGAGACTGTTGAAATACCTCGCGTTGCAAATTTGGACTGAATATCCAAATACTGTAGGAGTTATGAAGAAAAAACCAATTTTTTTTGGAAATTTCAACACCCTGTAGCTCCGTTATGAAGCTTTCACGGACCCATGTCTATATAAACTTTTTTTCTTAAAATTACATGTAGATTCACCCCCTCAAGTTGTGACATACTATTATGTAACACCATATGAAATGAGTGCTGGGAAATATTCTAAAGCAGTCGTGAAGAACAAAAACTATTCATCATATAATGTGTCAGTACCTCAAAAACAGTTACGTTTATTAACCAAACTGACCACAAAACGTCAACCTGACAAATCTACAAGAAATTCAGAACATCCGACTGTCACCGTCACTGAGCAAACACATCCAAGGAACGAAGGGCCTTTTTATTTCACGCTTCCGAAGGGACTAAATGGGATATGAAATAAGCTAGGGCTCGTTATAGCTTCGCTTTTTCAAAGGTGCCCTCTTGTTTACTCAAAATTTGAATAGTTGATGGGATGAGGAACTCGAGTAATAACTTTTTTCTCGACGGTTTCTCCCCTAGTCGCCCGCTCAGCCGTTTACAATATTATGATGGTGTGTTCATTTTAGGCGTCGTTTTGCAATTAGACAATCGTTTTCGGGGTGTACTATACCCTCGGTTTGTTGGGGTATCTTGTAGCTTTGAATAAATAAGTGGGATCTTTCATGTAGACATAAAGCAACAAATTACCATTTAACGTTATTCGAAAATGCAGAAAATTGCACTTGAAAGTTCTTCATTATGCCCTCAGATCTTAGAAGAGAAGTTATGAAAGGTCAGATGAATGCAAAAAATGTTAGTTGTTGGATGGCACTGTTGACAAAAACGTTTGTCCAATTTAAATGGAATTCAATGAAACTTTATAGAGCAAGAGCCCATGAACCCCAGACCTTCGTTATTTTATAAGAACGATGAACCATTATGAAGTTTGGGTTACCCTAGCTTTGGCAGGTAAACGGTATTAAAGGGGTGTAAAATACCGATCTAATTTCGTCAAATAATAAAGTGTGATTTTTTGGTATTACCTTCAGAATATCATTATAAATCACGTCATTAATTGCCAGACACTTAATATAGTGGCAACCCCTTGCCAGACACCCTCAATGTTCATTAAATTATATGTAATTCTACTTACGTTATAGTATAAAAGCTGATTTTTATATATAGTACTTGGGAAATAATTAGATAATGTTTCCCCATTAGCCAGACATTTTTGATAGTGCCTACTCATTGCCAAACAAGCATGTAGTTTAGCTGCAGGTGCGAGCGCGAAACAGTATTATATGAGTGGGTGAGACGGCATGATTATAATGACTTATGCAAATGAATTTTTCGGTACAGATTTTTATAACTAATCATTTAAGTGAATCACGAAATTATCTGAAGAAATGACATTCGATGCTACAACCAATATTTGTTCCCAAAAATTACTTTTCTCATCTTTCTTTTAAGATTCCGGCAAAGTTCGTAAACAGAATCCATCGGTTACCGGAAAATCATAACGATTTTCTATCTTTGTTCCGTAGTCAGATTTTCGAAAAAAAAACATTGAAATCACCGAAATAAACTAGCGAATTCAAACGATCAGTAAAGGCGGTTCAGCGTGACGTACGCTTCAGCATTCATTTCATTGGTCGATTGTTGAATCTCAGTTTATAACGATTCCAACTAGCCAATCTGTTGTGAATCGTCATCCCCACTAATAATGCTTGCTAGTACGTTATCATAGCGCAACGTTTGATTTTAGGAGTATTGAAATCGCATTTTCAACTTTGAATTGAACAAGTTTCCAAAACAGTTAAATCAAGAAATCGAATTCCTTCAGAAATATACGAGATTTTCGATAATAATTTTCAATTTGAGAAGAAGCAGGGTAGTACTCTTTTTTCTCCTGAAATATTCAATACAAAATATCCACAGACGCCAATAGTGAAAATAATGGAATTATATCTGGAAATGTATCTTGATGTAGTGGAAACATGTGCGGAAGTTCATAGAATTATTCATCAACACTGATAAAATGAAGAGATTTTTGTCTTGGAAAGCAGAATAAACACGATGTAAATTTAAATTATTTTTTTGATGACTGCAAGGAACGCCTGCTCAATTATAGGAGTATCACAAAGTGAAGCTATCACACGTATTTTCCGATTTTTATTTTGGTTTAATCTGCATTATTATTATAGTTAATCGGTTACAGCATCAAAGATCGTGTGGCATTCAAAGTCAACCATAAATTCTCGATATTTCGCAGATTTGTAGAGCAGCAAATATGAAAGAAGAACGTTACATCGATATTTTCATCCGCATGTTCTGCTCAACCTCCAATTGACACATCCTCTCACACATCAATCCTCTATCCGTAGAAAATAATAAACAAATCGCCAGATATTTCAGTATCCCATCTCCAAAGAGCAAACGTAGGGAGGGCCCCACAAACACTTCGAAAGTAAGAGCGGTGGTAAACAAACGAAACAAAGGTTCGACACTTCGAACACTCAACAAAGCCCCTCCCGACTGGAAGCCTCTGTTTTTATTAAAATACACGTTTCTTTTAAGAGTTCAAACATCAAATGTTTCTCCGAACGTTTGACAGCTAGCTCGGTCGGTAAACAAGGAAACAGGAAGTTATCTGAAACTCGAAGTTATGTTTAGCGAGAAATGTAGAACTAACAAATAATTGGATAAGACAATAACAGAAGTTTCTTTATTGTTCAGCTTCACTCGGAGGAGGTAAGAAAGGCTGGCGTCTAGGCGACGTCGTGACGCACCATACGGACAAGTTGCAGCTGGATATGAAGAAACGTCAATCCGAGTTTTTTACGCTTCACTGGAGATGTTTTTCGTCCCCAGATATCAGGGATTTTCGACCCTGCTTTAAAGAAGGTGGTAATGTTGGGTTTTTCCTGCAGAGAAAACAGTTGTCGGAGTTTTACAATAACATGCTGATTTAGTTATTTATGATACATGTGATTAGAATTATTTCAAGGGACTTGAAAATTGTCAACATCACGAAACATTTAAATATCTCGAAAATAAGCAATTTTCAAATTGCGCTTTGAAGCAATTACTTCTGGTGACCAAAATTTCTGTATTTCACATTCAATTTCTGGGAAATGCTATTATATTTATATTGTCACAATAATAAAAAATAAATAAATATAAAGGGTATTTCAAATTGCCGATTATTTTCAGAATGAATAAAATATGAATGACGCATTGAATTCGTTTGGGTATTTGATATTTAAGAAGTGTGATGTATGACATGGCTTCGTACATGATACAACAACATGTTCAAATTTTGTTATGAAAATCACTGTTCTGTGATAAGTGTTTCAAGATAATTACAATATTGATCGAATCATTGAAAAATGAGACCGTTCGGTGAAAGATAAAAAAAGTGAAAAAAAGAACAGTCTTAGCCGTCGTTCACAATAAAAGTTAATTTGGTTCGTGAAAGAGTTGCTGAAGACCTTGAAACGTCCATTAGGCGGCGTTCACAACAGGTTGATCTCAGTGGGTTCACAACCAGGCGTATTTCATACCACGATTTAGCAGCAAAAGCATATTATGTTCAAATAACTGGAGCCATCAATAAAAAACCAGCTGATTTTCCCAAAAAATTTTGTTTTCCGATGAGGCACATTTTAACACCATTGGACCAATTTCTTTGGGGTTATGCAAAAAACCAGGTCTATAAGAATAATCCACAATCGATTTCTGAATTAAGGGATGAATTTACTCGTGTCGTTAGTTAGCTAGAGCCTCAATTCTATCAGTTTGTCACTGAAAATTTTGACAAAAGAGTGGACGTCTGTTGAGCTGTGAGAGGAGGTCATTTGGCACCTATTATTTTCGTATATAAATGTCATAACTGTTAGGGGCAGGGTTTACAAAATGACATAGGTACATTTTGAAAAACTTTGAAAATTTCAATGAAAAAAATCGTATTTTTCTAAAAACTGTCAAACACAACATGGTCCACATTCACAGCTATAATATAAACAAGACATTTTTGACAAAAAATGGAATATGTGTTCTAGTTGATGATAATGAAAATGGAGATCATGAATTCATTTTACCCCACCCGGAGTGTAAAGTGGCACATTACACTTTCATCTATACCGGCTTCCGAGTCATGCTAACTAGCCATATAAAAAACATTCTTGCCGAATATCACCATATTTGGATAATTTGTATAGTTTTGTACAATATATGTATGCACGCAAACTTTTCTTCCCTCTCGTCCGAAGATAGGAGTTCTTTTTCTTCATCTGACTCCAATTTTGTGGGAATACTTTTTGTTACTTTTCTTTTTTCTGTACTGAAATATTCATTTATTTTCTTCCCAAGCCTTCTCGAAATTGGGAGTTGAGCGTTTTGAACTGGACATGTGGTATTTCAATTCGCCCTCTCAGACCCATGTCATTTTACCCCCTATGTCACTCGCGAAGGAAAACGCAATTCAAATAAAAACGACACTTTTTATAAGATCTGAGAGGTATAATTTCAAAACCATTAGTAAAGTAAATAATTACAAAAATTTCAATTCACCTTCTCAAAACACTCCAAGTAATAGGAGATTTCATTGCGTCATTTCGAAAACTTTTCTATATCTATCGTGTATACCATGCAATGGACCAATCAATACTGAATGTTAATTACAAAATCTTAGACATCTTTTGCAACAGTATACTCGTTCTTGATCGCAATTGCACGTCGATTGGAGGAAAAACAAGCGCGATGTCATTTTACCCCACCTGGTCATTTTGTACACCCTTCCCCTACTTCAATTACCAATAAACAGATTGCGAAAATAAATGGAAACTCTGTGTTTTATGTATTCTCAAAAAAACAATGTAGAGCACCCTTCACATGATCATATCATTTAACATTTTTCAACTCGAATCTTAAGGAATGATCCATTCTGCCCGACAAAGAAAAACGACGTCGGCGTCTCAGCAATATCTGGCGACCCATGACGGGAAACCGGAAGTAGAGGCATATAAAGGTCGACTGACCTTCTTGCCTAGAAACGAAGCGGGGACAAAAAGGCCATGCAACTAAGGTGCCATTATTCTTTTCAATACACGTGCCGTCGAAACGTGTGAGTCGTTTAAGGCACACTGAAATATTCCTTCGAAATTGCGGGAATCGATAAGGATCGGGACCGGGATAACAGTTGTTTGGGTTGAAAAAGGTGAACTTTTTCCTAGGTTCCGATCCGGACTTGCTGGATTGTTGGAAATGTGAAATGTTTCCTTTTCCCCGGAGTTTCCGACCCTGTGTATTATGGATAGTTTATCTCGAACGCGACACACAGAGAGAAAGAATTTTATTGGCGATTGTTACCATTTTCATGAATGTTTTTTAGTTCAAAAGGTGAAGGGATAAGCAACAGAAATACAAAATCAAAACATCGTTATTGAATAGAGATTGTGCTGTAGTTGTGTCTGCCTGCGCCGTTCAGATTTCCAGAAAAATTCTACAGCTTTACTCTGATACGGAGATAATAAGGAATAAAAAAAATCGTATACTGAAGAATTTCAGTATCTTTCATCTCATTCGAAAACTATCCAAAATAAATAATTAGTGTAAAAGGAGACTGCCATTATTTTTTATTTCGAATGAAATGCTGTAAAATAAATATGGGGTTGTCAAAATTCTCGTAGAACCTTACGATGTATCAAAATACTGAATAAACCTCATGAAGGCATGGATTGTCTACTATGAGACTGCTAGGTTTAGTTCCGTTCGCATAGAAAGTAATCGAGATATTGCATTTCTAAATTGGCAGAGCAGATGTCAAAAATTTCAAGAATTTGTGCATAACTTGGCAACAGTGCTAGCAGAGAATTCTTTTTTCAGTAGGTAATACAGCGAATTTGGTATTGAATCGATACATTTATAAAAAATAGTATCGATTTAAATTTAGATTTGCTCAGAGCAAAAATGTCTTCATATTGTCTAGAGACTTGAAGTATTCACAAAATATTCGAAAAATTCAAATGAAGTTGAATTAAAATATGATATTATGTGTACAAAAAAACAACAAAAATAAATGAACTGAACGTTATGAAACTCTATATACACAGTATGATTTTTGTTAGAAGTTGTTGTATAGTATATTATTCGATGAGCGGTAATGCAGGTCAAAACACACGCAGATGAATTTTGCACCACGAGCCGTCAGGCGAGTGGTGTAATTCATCAAGTGTGTTTGAGCATTACCGCGAATTGAATACTATACTTTATCCACGACTTCTTCAGTAAAATTCGAATTAATCTGCATTTAAAAAATTTTGAACAGTGTGTCAAAAGCATTGACAACATTTCGTCCAACGTCAAACCTCTGTACACTGTAGTCGGGAATCAAATCAGAGTCTCTAACTAATCAAATCAAGTACTTTCGCAACTTCAAAAATTTACGTTTACCAAAAATAAATCTGGAATGAATCGCTAGAACGTTATCTTGATGGCTGAAATAGATTTCCGTATCGATCCTACTTTTCATTCTTTTTTGTGAACAATTTCATTTTCCTAAGTATTTTTATTAGCGGGAGTTATGGGCGGGTGTATTATAACACTCGCTTTTCGGTTCATAGACATGTCTATGGTTGTGTTCTAGCTACTATTACACATAGAAATTAGTTTTTAGGAGTGGATAAAAAACTTTACAGTTCATTCACAATGTATTGATATCATCAAAATCATATCCTGAAAGTTTTTACAAGAGTAAATGTAATAGTAGCTATTGACGTAAAATTCTTGATGATGAAACATTCTTTGATATATTGTTTGAGCTATTTTCACCATATTTACTTCTTCTGCTCAACGTTTCGGTCAGCAGTCGTGTCAGGAAACACTTCAAACTCTTTCGTCACTCGAAGCATTCTCAAAGAGTGACATGTGGTAAAAAAATATTGGCTTAAGTTTGAGGAGGTATGTTGAATTAGAACTTTAGAAGGCGCTCGATGTACTTTTGATATTTTATTCATTTCAGTTTTTCTAGTTGTCTTCTTTTCAGGGAAGTTCTCAAAGCTTTCGTTCCAAAAAAAGAAACAAAGTATGAAGTTTCGAGTCATATTTAATTTCGTTAAAGATTTCCTCGCTTTCATGGAATCAGAACTAGAGAAGCATAAACTCTCCGTGTAAGATAAACCAAAATCTTCCATAAACCTCAATGTAATCTCCGGTTTGGTTCAAATAATTTCCTTCCTCAATCTAAGCAGCGTCAAATTGCCACGGCAACATTTCACAGTCAGAGGCGTAGCGGAACGAGATATACATGTAATAAAGATGTTGAAAAGCCGGAATTACATATTTGTGTTCACTTCTCTGTGGATGTATCTCATTACAACGACGGACGAAGAAGAAAAAAAATACGCGCGAGCTAGAGTGATAGTTCAAAGTCGAGAGAGATGTAAGAAGAACCACGTCTGTTTGATACATGATATTATTACAGTCTAGACGAGAACTTTCTTCGGGATTGTAAACATTTGAAACGATGAGATATTTTGTACTGTGGTATGTAGATTTGTGACTGTTATTTTGTCTTGATATTTTTGATGGTACGTTTTGGCAATTTTCGGTTGATGCCACAATCTTTCTTGAACTGCTCTCGAAAATGTCATTACTTCTTCAATAACCCAAACTGTTCCAATGTAAAAATAAATATTTTGACCATTTATTATTTGCATATATATTTTTTAAGACAGTGCTAACAATTGAGTCCAGATGAGCAGAGGCCATAAAGAGATGGTTACTGTTATAATTATAATATTTAATAATTTTTTGAGGATGAAACTCTTCCTTGAAAATTTATAAAATCTCAGCAATACATTCTGTATACACGATTGAAGAAATCTAGAGTGATAGTTCAAAGTCGAGATATAAGAAGAACCACGTCTGTATGATACATGATATTATAACGAGAACTTTCAACGTTATTGTGAGCATTTGAAAAAATGAGATATTTTGTACTGTGTACATGTAGATATGGGACTGTTATTTTATTTTTATGTTACGTTTTGGTTTCGGTGACAAATAAGCTAAGGAGTTCCAATTTTAACAGGGTATTGTTCATTTATGGCATATAGTTCTTCTGATTTTGTTCAAACTGTTAACAAAAATGTAATTATTTTTTATAAAATGTTCATATGTTGAAATGATCAAGTTTAAAGGAATGGCTCCTGTGATATTTTTAATCACCGAATCGAATATAATTTATCGATTCGAGTTAATACTGTTCGTCAAAAACTGTGAGATATCAGAAATAAACACAATTAAATATCCATTTATAGGTTCAGTTAAGTATCACTCTAAAACACTAGGTATTGAACATTTATAAAGGGTGTTCCATGAGTCGTTGGCCTTAGCCTAATGGTGAATGCAGGACATCCAGGCCTTTCAGAAAAATTTGTTGTTACAGGGTGAGTCATAAAAATTGGCCTGAATTTGCTATAGCTATAAATCTGGAATGCAAAGTCCGATTTCCATAAAGTTTTATGAGTTTGTTCACTCAGAAAGCTCTTTCAAACGGTTTATGAAATATTGAAATATTCGAGCCGTACTCAAAATATCAAATTCCTCACAGAAATTTCATTAGTATTGACATGAAAAACTACATAATTTATTCCTAGGAACTCAATTTCCATTTTGCATAGTACACTTGTCGCTAGAGAACAAGAACCGAACGAATCATGCTTTATGTCATTTTTCCGAAAGGCTGGTACATACTGTTCTATCTTCTTGTGATAACGTTTATTATCTTTTGAATAAGTTTGAATTCTGTTCACGTTTCTTTCATTTTAAAACCTAAGTTTCCACTGGGTGTTCGTAAAAAAGTGATTAAAGAATGCATTATCAAGCTGAGATTTTTTGTATTACATTTTGATTTAAGATTCAAAGGAGGTGATTCATTTCGATGGGAAATTTCGAATGGTTATATTCATGGAACACCCTTTACGATTTGGCTGGTTAACGAATTAAACGAGCAATTTGGGAACTAAACTCTCCCTGAAAATTTTAATCTCTAGGACAATGCCATCGAAGTTATTGTGCTAACGGCCGGACGGCCACGGACAGAATTGAATTTGACCACGAATTCGTCATCAGGGTGTAGAACCCTATCATTTGAGACAATTTTCTGCTCAAAACTCGAAAATTACAGACAGTTGGGCAAAACAGTATAGCACTCGTCCAAGGAGAACGAGCGCTCAAAATCAATTTCCTCAGAATGGAAAGAATATCGATGAATACTCTATGAGATCCGATAGGATTTCCGAAATGAAGTAAAGGAGCCGGTACATCAACAACAAAACCAAGTTCTGCATCAGCCTCAGCATCAAGCAAAAAAATCTACCATCATTCTCAGCATACCGTAACACTCGGTCCACGTCTTTTTTCCGCAAACCTACGCAGAAATGATCGTTCGATACCCCCCAAACTGCATCAGCCGGTGTGATTTATACCCAGCAGCCCTTTCTGCTGTCTCCGCCGACATTATGCAAAGTTCCGACGATGTTTCTTTCGCTGCCATCTTATTTCCTTCGTCGCTCTCCGGGCCTTTTGGTCCCACCCACAGCCCGCTTTGATTCATACTTCGCACCTTAAGGAACGCGACTCTAGAGCGTCTCTTTTTCATCTGGAGATCTCTGTGAGATTTAGGAACATCGGTAGGGTAAATTGGTGATGATTCTTCCGAATGGGGCTTAATTCTTCCGGGGCAGCATTTAATTTTTGAATTATAATTATATTGTAGAAACTTCTGGTGATAGTTTGATGATATTAATTATAGTGTTTAATGGGTATTATTATGTCCGAGCAAATAGACGTATAATGGGTATAGATTTCAAAATAGTCGTGGCTTAAAGTATGTTATGCAAGGAGCGTATAATGATAGCTATTATTCACGAGGTGTAGATTTGGCTACAAGCCGTAGGCGAGTGGCCTAAATCACAGAGCGAATAACAGTCACTATACTCGAGTAGCATACTATACTTTATCCACGACTACTGAATATATTTCTTGAAGATTTTAACATCTGGTGTCCGTGAGAAAACCGTTCTGTTACAAGTGGTGGAAAAAGTCAATTTGACACTTGAGAAATTTATGAAGAACTTGTCATTGTATATTTTGTAATAAAAAATTGCTTCAATTAAGTAATACAGGTAGATTTGACTCTCGATTGACCAATTATACCCATATTTGTTAGTGGATCACTTTAGAATACTGAAGAAATATCAATCTGAAGAATATAATATCAAAGCTGAATCTGTGAAGCATCTGACAGCAGTGAATAATGAATAATAACTCATTATTCACTTGTGATTAATGGGTATTTTTTGTGGCCGAGCAAACAGACATAATATAATGGCTGGATTTCATAATAGTCGTGGAATATACTTTTCCTTACAGTCTATCAGAATGATGACTATCTCACACCCTTGATAGTTTCTTCTCAGATTTTCTCCATGCATCTTTCGATTGCATAAGTATTTACTGCCTGGAAAACACTCGACTAGGAGTCTCAGTATAGTGTTCACTTGGTTCTTGGTTCGAATACAACAGCACCGGTATCTATCATGGTTTTAGAACCATCAGTATACCATTTGTTGGCATATACTTCGAAGTTTTGTGTAATGGATTTCTTGTCTCATTCTTCCTCCTCCCATGACATCGAGGTAGAGTTCTTCTAGTGCCCAGAGGAAAAATCGGCTTTACAACCCATCGAATGTAGGAAAAATACATTTCCTCCATCCAATCCCCATCTCCGATTTCCGTGAACGTAAAAACCGAAAGAAAGACGGGAAAACGACCAGGCGTGAAAATCAGAAAGGAAACATCCAGATTGCAGCCAAAAAATATTCATACGTTCGAGTGTATGAGAGCTATGATCGTAGCGATAACTGCCTGGTATAAAAATGATTTATTCTGATTGGCGGCTTTTGTGGTTGTTGCCTTTCCTAGCGTATTGTATATGCGATTCTCCAATATTTTCGATAAATCATATGCCCATTGTCGGAGAATGGGAATCATAAATTTCAATCCCCGATTTTTTTATTCCGAATGTGCGGTGAGTGTTAAGGGCAAAAGCGAAAGCTGAAAAGTGTCGCTTTGTTAGTTTTTTTATATTCTTCGATTCGAGAGGGGAATAGGGGAAATTGACGTGCGAGTAGAAGCATTGCATGTTCCTATTTTTTGTTTGTTTGAATCAATTGTTTTTCCAACGAATTATATTTATGTGAAGTTTCGTTTCTAGGAAACAAATCTATAAACGTATTCGAAGTTAGTAGTTTAGGTAATCTTGGTCTTATTTAGAGAATTATTAATATTATCTCGAAGAATTCACGGACAGAAGTGAATTTGACCACGAATTCGTCATCAGGCAGTAGTACCCTATCGTTGGAGACCATTTTCGGCTCAAAACTCGAAAATTACAGACATTTGGGCAGAACTATATACAGAGTGTCCCGTAATTTGACCGACAAACTTCTAGTGGACATTATAGATCGTATTTTAGACAGATTCGACCTAAATCATATAATGCAAAATTGCTTCGTTAAGGAGCTAGTGCCCTTTAAAGATGACGTCCTGCACCCACTTTTTGCCACATATTCGCAAAACGGAGTTAGGTACATAAAGTGCTGAAAGTTTGCACATTGGCTATATCGAAAATACGCATCGATTAGATTGAGTGCATTCTTTCATGTCTAGCACAATCGTATCATTTGGAGGGGGGGGGGGCGAAGGGTATTTTAGTTGGAACTTTTAACTTTCATTATTTCGCGAGATTTACATCATATTCATAAACTCTGATGTTTTTTCTTGAAAAAAGATGCTCTTGTAATAACGCCCAGATGCACCATTTCTGAAAAAATAGATTTGAAATTTCTCTCTTTTCACTAAGTACTGAATGTTCACTTTTGTTTTGAATTTATTTTCACATGATAATGGTTAGGCTTCTGTTTTCAACAAAAAATATCAGAGTTAATGAATATGATGTAAATCTTGCGAAATAATGAAAGTTAAAAAAGTTTCAACTAAAAATACCCTTCGCCTCTCCTCCCCCAATGATACGTTTGTGCTTGACATGAAAAAAATGTACTCATTCAATCAATGCGTATTTTTCATATTAGCCAATGTGTAAACTTTCGGCACTTTATGTGACTCCGTTTTGCGAATATGTGGCAAAAAGTGTGGACAGGACGTCATTTTCAAAAGGCACTAGCTCCTTAATGAAGCAATTTTGCATTATATGATTTGGGTCGAATCTGTCTAAAATATTATCTATAATGTCCACTAGAAGTTTGTCGGTCTAATTACGGGATCTCTGTATGTTTCGTTTAAGGAGAACGACCGCTCAAAAATGAACTTAATCTGCAAGTATTGAAACAGATACTTGGGGGATCCCCTGCACTTCTGGGCGTGAGTAAGTGGAGTACAGCCGATATTTTCCAGTCGCGACAGAATCATCCATTCTCACTCAATATTTCCATCAAAAACTCAACAAATGGAGGTATTCAGTTCGCAAAATTAAAATCCCCTTCGATTCCTCAACTCCATCTAGCTCGTGTCCCATCCAAGCTAGCGTGCGCTCGTCTCCATCACGTAAATTGACAAAAACTGGAAAAGCAATTTTCTGAAATGCGAATCCGTCATAAATTAACGATCCGATTAAGAAGTGGCTTTTACGCGTGTTTTCGAAATATCTTTTTGTATCAGTGGCGTGCGCGACAGAGCGATAAGGCTCTCCTATCTTCCTATCGACTGTGAGCTATTTTCAAACGGCTGAAAATTCATTTTACGTTTTTCCGCTCGGAATGAAAGTTTTTTGCGTCAAGAGAATTGTGTTCGGTCGTATATTCTTTCTGGCGCGGCGTAGTACAAATAGTCCGTAATAACATGTTCGGATATCAGATGCTAAATGAGATTCATGTATAATGTATTGGAGTTGGCTGTGCACGGAAAGGGGTGTGTTTTCTTCGGCGACCACATTACTGAAATTCTTGAGGGCTGATAGGGGGGCAATTTCGCGACCTCGACCTGCACGGGGATTTTTGCGTTGCGTAACTTAAATTTCGTCTTTGATTCACGATATTGTGTAGAGGGGTTTTTATTTCTAGTGGAGGGAATCAGATAACGAATATTAACGTAGGTTTATTCCGGTTAAGAAGGAAAAAATCTGGATTATGGATTCTTATAGAAAAACACTGCGCGAAAAAATTAACGCACATTCAAAAAATCTCAATTTTAATGAAAGTTAACTCTACATTGACTTTATAAATTATTTTTTATGTTCTCTCGGGAAGGTTTTCAACGAAACAAGACACATTTAATGGAAGAAAAATTCAGGATTTCACCGAATCTTATGTGAAAGAAGAGAAATAAACAATTTTGAAAATACTGGAATGCTGATAAGTGATTTAATACTTGTATTTCCACCCCTTGCGTTAATTACAGCTCGGCAATGACGGTTCATACTCAAAATGAGTGATCTTGAAATGTTCTGATCTAATCCTTCCCAGATTTCCCTGAATTGGATTCCTAAGTCATTAAGAGTAGCTGGATGATTTTCTGAACTTCTCAGCCTTCTATTGAGGTGTCCCAAACCTGCTCAATCGGATTGAGATCTGGACTTCTTGCTGGCCATTCCATTCCAGAGACTTCAACCTCTTCAAGGTACTCCTGAACGATCCGCGCACGATGGGGTCTGGCATTATCGTCCATAAAAATGAAATTTTCACCAATGTATGGCAACCATGACACACATGCATTGCTGAGTCAGTTTCCTCCGATGCGCATTTATTATAAAAATACATGTCTTCGTTTTTTATTATTCTACCAACAGTACGACAGAAACTGTTCACTTAGAATAGTACACGAGTCAGCAGTGTTGTAGTCAGTAAATAAAGTGCTTTTCAAAAAAAAACATAGTTTTCTACCAAAATACATATTTATTTGACGTTTTTCTCTCTTGATTTCTTCGGCACTGATTTTATGGAAGCCATATTCACTCACCCATCACCTCTGATTGGTAGTAGTTCCAGGAATGAAATTTTCATAACCCCTTATTATTTTACATTCGAAAACACAATCAATTGAATATACTCGTATATGAGTCAATTTTTCTGAAAAAGCTCTTTCAAGTTCACTACGGAGTATTCTGGATAGCCATAAATTTTCTACGAAATGATGAATCCACTAATGGAAACATATTACTTGTATCTCAAACAAGACAATTTCCATTGCTTCAACTTATCACGTTAGTTGAAAGCATCCCATTTGTAGCGTAAAATTTTTGTTCCCAGACTCTATTTTAAATTACATGTGCTCTCTAAAGCACTTCTCTGTGCGCTTTTCGAGGGTTTCTGTGACATTCAAATTAGAACAGATTGCTGCTCTCTGAATCAGTTTGGCACTTCGCAATTACGTCATATGAAGCCATTTATTTTCATGATATGACTAACTTGGTTCCTCTAGTTTGTTGGAAGTAGCTCTTCCATGATGCTGTCATTATTTTCCGCATTACAACTGGAATGAGTAAAAAATTTTGAAGCATATACGAAATATATGTTCAATTCGGTACACATTAAACTCACCTTATACAGGGTGTAACTAAATAAGTGTGAAATATTTAAGGGGGTGATTCCTCATCGAAAAAAAAATAGGATCTTTCATATAAAGAAACTTCGTTGGAGCATCCCTTGTTAAGATGAAGCCCCTCCAAGGGAGTACATAAAATTTGTATAACAATTTTTTTCAAAAGCACCAAAACATTTACAATATTGAAATTGACCTGACGTTTCCTACGAGCAAAAAGACACTTATCCAGTTATTTATTTGGTTACTCCATGGTTGTAAGGGTGGGAAACGCAACCCCTAAAGTTTATTTCCAATGTAACTTTTTGTCTCATTATTTGTTTACCATTTAAAAAAAATGTTTCCGATAGCCTGTTTCATTCTAAACAAAAATGTCCCTTGAGTTGTTTGCCCAAAATAAACCTGTTCGCAATAAAAAATCATTTTACGAACAACTACAGAGATAGATCGTCATAAATGCGAAACTAATCTATCTAGTAGGATACTTTTAGCGAAAGTGACAATTTTTTTTTGCTAGTAGAAAACGTTAGGTTAATTTCAATATTGTAACTTTTTTGGTGCTTGTGAAAAAATTGTTATACAAATTTTATGTACTCCTTTGAGGGGCTGTATCTTTGAAAGGGATGCTCCATTGAAGTTTCTTTATATGAAAGATCCTATCTTTTTTTCGATGAAGAATCACCTCCTTAAATATTTTACACTTATTTAGTTACACCCTGTATTTTAAGTATTTTTCGTCGACATTCAAATAAAAACTCAGTTCGCCGTACACGAAATTGACCAATAGTGGCCCATTTTATTGCTTAAATTCCACTATTCTATGTGCAATCTTCATGAGCAACCGAACAGAAAGTATTCAGAAGCAATAAGAGTAAAGTTACAACTCTACTGAAACATAAAAATTTATATTGTAAAATGTATTTGTAATGCAAAATAAAAATTCGTTCCAATCTATATGATAATCAATTCCGAATGAGATAGACGGAAAAATATTGTGTTGAATTGGTTCATAAATCTAGTGATTGATAAACTAGTTGATTAAATAACTATTGAAACGTAAGTTTCACTTTAAAAAATATTCAAATCATGAGGGAATTAGGTGGCCATAACGAACTCCTTCACCTGAATTTTTGTTCTCTATCAGCTTTT
Source organism: Propylea japonica (assembly GCA_013421045.1). Lineage (NCBI taxonomy): Eukaryota > Metazoa > Arthropoda > Insecta > Coleoptera > Coccinellidae > Propylea > Propylea japonica. The sequence continues at coordinate 92,613,154 of CM024241.1, forward strand.
GTTGGAACTCAACGTTTTTAATTTCTGTATTTTTTCCGTGAATAACATTTTGCTTTATTTTTCCCAAACATGTCGCACTATAAATAGAAGAATATGCCTTTCCGATAGTTCAACTTTCCGCTTTCAAAAATCTCGTCTCACAAGGCTAATAAATGGAAAAATCTATATAATCGCGCCTTCAGGCCCTGTTGTAAAATGAAAAACGAACAGGAATAAATATAAGTTTCCTCGGAGAATTTTCAAGGTTTATGTCCTCTAAATTAAACCTATCAAACTTCGGCGCATTAAATCCAAAGTTGGAGCATTTATCAAAACTGCCGACTATAATTGAACTTTTTCCTTCGGGGTGAAAAACTTAACGTATTATCGCGGATAAATAAGTGGAGAAGTGGGAAAGTGAAAGTCTGGTAAAACAGGAAACCCGTACGTGTCAGGCCGTATTACTTTTCCGAGGAAAATAGCTGAACATGTTCGTCTCCCTTTCTGGGGATATTTCTTGACACGTCCAAAGTTGGACGAGTTGGGTATTCTGCCAGAAGGCTGCCAGAACAAACCTAGATGTGTGATCTGATTCGGGATTTTCACTTTCCCTTCAGATTTCGATGAACATACCGTGAATTATTTATCCTTTAGAATACATATGTAAAGTATAGGCTAAGGATTACTTTAACTCTAATTAACACTTAGTATCTGGAACTAAAGAATAAGAAAAATACTCTTGCACCAAATAAAAACAAATCGATGGCAGCATGGTTACTTTCCCCTTGATTCACCACCAATTTTACATTTTAAGGGGCCTACACTGTGACCTTTAGGTCTGTTTTGCTACTGCTACACTACAGTTCGCCTCTAGTTTTAGACCCCCAATGAAGTCCATTATCTGAGAGGGCTTCAAGGGCTGTATTTCTCCTGCCCAAGACATTCTTTGCGAGGGATCTCAATGGCTAGGCATTGTGTAACTCAGTGAACAGAAGTTTCCTCCTCTTTTCCATATAACCTACGCTTCTTTTCCTTAGCCAATTAAGATCTTAAGCTTCCTAGGCAACTATGTTTTGTCAGGATGACAATGAGGAGCCGGTACCTATTCTTGCTGAGATCAAAATACTTTTTGGATCTTGCAGTTTGAAAATTTCGAAGTAAGGAATGATTAATTCGAAGAAGATTCCTCAAGGGTGCTCCTTTTCACTTTCTTCTTTCTACAAAAACTGTTTTATTTAGATGCATCACCCTAAAACACAAAGGGATGGGCCAGTGCGTTACCCCTCTTCATTTCTTTTGAAGTGATCTTGTTGTGGACTCATCTATTAAAATCGTTATTCCTCATTTATGATGGTCAACTACCAAATATGACAGTTGAAATCTTTTCAATACGAATAATGATGGATTTCATGTTTGAAAACTCATATTCCTTCGAATAATTTCCTACCAAAAAACCTAAGAATCATAACTAAAACTTCGAACTCAGTATCCTTTTCCTCGTAAAATATTCCAGGCACAGTTTACAGAGATAATCGCCTTTCCAAATCAACAATAAATCAATATTAATGACCGTCTTGACTACCTCGAGTCTAAGAAAAGTGGCAAAACTGAAACTTTCCCGAGATTTTCCAATTTCACGGCCGCCTGCGTCCGGAACGAATGAGAGCAGCTCCGGCCACGTGACGAGGTGGCAAAGGGGCCTTACGGGGGTGAGCCGTGGAGTTCGGACGGGAGGAGAGGGGGTGGAAGTAACCCCCTAAGCATTAGTCGTGACGTCCATACGTAATCCTTCGTCGAGGCGTGTTTGTGGAAAAGTCTTTTTTTTGCCAAAATATTGTGGTTTTGGCTGCTTTGTACATTAGGGCGGAATGCGGCATATGAGCGAAATGTCACTTAGGGTTGGGGTGATGTTTTTTCAGCGGAATATTCGGGTTTGGTTGAATTTAAGCGTTGGCTTGTTGAGGAGAACATAAGCAGCGACGTTAAATTATTGCGATGATTATAAGAACCAATAAAGGGTTTTTCCAATGAGAGGTGTTATTTTGAATAACCGCTATTTCGGTAGATGTCACTTTTGAAGCTGTCCTTTCTTGACATTTGACAAGTGGAAACTACCCCTTCAATAAAAATGGAACAATGCACGCTTTAAGAACGCATTGAAATTATTGAAATTGAAATTGAATGGTAAAAATTTGGCAGGGACGGTTCGTAAAACTCGAACATTTTTGGGTCGTCGTGGAGCACCTTGTCAGACCGCAATAAAGAAATTGGTGGAAAAATTTGAGCTGTTGGGACAAGTTAGTTATGTGAAAAATAAAACCCTTGCAAGTCTCCCCAGAACAGCCGAGAATATTGCTGCTTCAGCCGAAAGTGTTGAAGGAAACCCAGGTTGTCCATTCCTCGTCGTTCTTTCGTCGAGAGATGATTAATGATTTTTTATGGTCGAAATTCGATAGTTTTGATCTGGACAACGTTTTCTTTCAACAAGACGGCGCTACGTGCCACACAAGCAACGAAACCATTGATCTTCTGCGGGAAAAGTTTCCGAACCGTGTTATCTCTCGAATAGGTGATCATAATTGGCCACCGAGAACCGAGAGATTTAACACCTTACGACTTCTTCTTTTGGGGCCACTCGAAAGAGAAGGTCTACGCCAATAGCCTCAAAGGTGAAATTGCGATTGGTTATGGAAAATTTCATTAAAAGGATATGGTCCTGTTGGCGTTGTAGTGGTGGTAATTGTTTGATGTTATTTTCCACTGTTAACGGCATAGCTTCTTCTTTATAAAGATAAACATCCGATCATTTATATTGAAAATGGCATTTTTCTTTAAATATCAAAATAACAACAGAATATCGCTTTCTTGATATGAACAAGCGTAAAAAAATATTGACTCATCGTTAACACTAAAAATTGATCTGATTGGTGATAGAATTATTTCTCAAGTCGTATGTCCAGGGAGTTTGAATTATACGTACCTCAATAATATTTTTTTGTTTTGTAATAATATTCGTGGAAAACTAATGACTTCATGACAATTATGCAATTGTTTGAATCGATTCTTTTCAATGAGAATTCAGGTTTAGCATTCGAAATTAATTTTCATTATGTTTAATTCCACTGAAATTTAACATTCACATGTTAAAAAATTCGAATAGTTTTTCGACATTTCCTGAACTATTTTTTTCATTTCAGGGCAGCACAAAAGCTCAACCTCTCCTCCTCTCCGCACAGAAAAAACGCTACAATTCCGACGATGGTGACCCCACAGGATTCTGTGGTGTCCTTCAGAGGAGTCCCCCTCCAGTACCTCCCGCTCTACTCAGGAGATTGGGGGGTGAGAGAGGTCACAGGTGTAGGCAAGGTAGGCAAAATATTTTATAATACCCTCGAATTTTCAATAGATAAAGTGAAGGTCTTTAATATGTTCACTAGTTTTATATATTGCTTCCTGTCATGAAATAACCCTTTTTTCTTTCGTCACTTCTTCTTCCAGGGCTCAAGTGAAGAGTTATACGCTTATACACTACTGCAAACATTTTTACCGCAGTGATTACCGAATTGTTAATAACCTAAGTAAAATATGTATATCTTATCAAGTATTATCATTTATAATTATCGTATTCAATTTCATGAAGATTGTTTGTTCCGCAATTCTCTGATTTCATTGTTTATACTGTTTATGTTTGTAACTTATTTTCTTCATTTAATTCAAAGAGTACAATCATTTTACATTTCATTGAACAATATACAGTTGAAGAAATTAAAAACATTTCAACAAAAACACATCAACATACGAGTAAAATACATATGTATAGCAAAACAATAAGGAAGGCACTCATTCAGCATCAGCTGCTCTCAGTTACATATCTATTGAGTTATATGTACAGGGTGTTTCAAAAAGAGATAATCTCCTGTCTAGGGTAGATAGAAAACCGAAAAATAATTGGGGTTTGTATGGTAAAAAATTTAGTAGCCCCATTCGAATCTAAGATAGAGGGCGCTATTTACACGGTTCGTACCACCTTGTTATGACATAACTTTTCAAATATAGATTTATGGAGCAAAATTCCAAGTGAACTTCAACATCATTTAATTTTATACCAAAAAGTTACTCTTGAAAAAGCTCGATAATGTTTACTGTTTGCGAAATATTTTCGTTTCAAAATTACTTCAATGACCTCATAGCTGACTACCAACCGTTACATGCATCGGGTGTTACCTCATAATTTTCAAATCTAAATATTTCGAAAACGATACACATTATCGAGTTTTTTCAGGAGTACCTTTTTGGTGTAAAATTGAATGATGTTTAAGTTCATCTTAAATTTTGCTCAATAAATATTATATTCAAAAAGTAATGTTCAATACAAGTTGGTACGATCCGCGTGAAAAGCGCCCTCTATCTTGAATACGGATGGCTCTACGAAAATTTTTTACTGAACAAAACCCAATTATTTTTCGGTTTCCTTTCTGTCCTTGAGAGGGAATCACCATTTTTTGAAACACCTTGTAATTAATTAAATTAACACTACATGCATTCCATTATATGAATTTAGAAGATTCAAAATTGAAGACATGTATGTATTTCTTCAGAAGTTGCTTACTACCGTTATGTTTCAAATTCGAGGAAATGGATTACATTATTAAGTAACAATAGAAACACTGAAATTCGAGATTTTTCATTCTTTTCGTAATCGCTGATTATTAATCTAGAACAATTTATTTTCATCCACATTTCCCTTGCCTTGCCCAATCTACCGACTTATGTCACAATGGCCACGTCGAAAGCTGAGAGCCAGAATAAATAGGGCTATAATTCGTGAGATTTCCATCAATCGTGCCTGTGAAACGGAAGTAGAGCACGCATTGACAGCACCCTAGCTTCCGGTGAGGTTAGGAATGAAACCCCCAATCAGCCCCAATTATTATACTTGCCACAGTAGGGATGCCTTCCGAATTTCTGAACTGATGTATAATATTTAGCAAGATACAATAGAACGCTTCTTTTTGTAGAATCTATTGATGATTGAATCAGTATTATATGCAATAGAGGAAAACCCGGATAGATGCCCCACTTTTTGAATTTGCCTCATATTTTTGAAAATATTGATTTTATATCAGTAATTTCTATGCGTGTAGGAAGCCCCATTATTTGATTTGGAATACTGAGACTTTTCTCTGCATAGCAATCCCAAATTTCACAATAATTCGATTTTTGTAGAACCCTTTTTTTGGGGGTAGTTGCCTACAAGTATGGATAGTTGCCCCACCATGAAAATACTGGGAGGGATAGACGCCCTTCATACTGTGTGAACCAAAAACCCAACTAAATACAATGAGATGTTCTATGCTTAAAACAGCAACTTTATGTACGTAACATGGAGGGAATAACAACAATTGTGCAGTTTTAATTGAATTTCCAAAGCAGATATTAATCGAAAAGTTGCATTCTTCATATTAACATAAAGCATTATTCCACATATTCATGATAAATTAATTAAATAATAAGTCTCAACAAAAATGATCAGGAATCAAGTTTAAAATCAAAATAACACAATGAATCGAAAATCTGCTAAGAAGATATGGTTTTAGTTTAGATGTCATAAGGGGCACCTATACCTCAAAAAATCAGGGCAACTATCCTTTTCGATAGGGATAGATGCCCATGAATTTTTCTAATAAATTAAGAAGAAAACCAAAACTATTTGTACTCAGATGTACACTCAATGAAACACTGTATTGGCGTAATAAAAAAAATTAATGAATTTATTACCACTTCAAAAGTTACACGGCGGCAAATACCTACCTCTAAAACTTTGGCATGTTTGTGAAGTTCGCTGCCGAGATGATCGCACACACTAGCGAAAAGCGGCTTCACTTTACAATAACCCTTACAAAACTAAGGTCCAGGTGACTGTAGCATCTACTTATAAAATTAATTTTTCGATACGTGTTTCGGAAGTTAGGTATTTTGAAAATAGGGCATCTATCCAACTGAGGCATCTATCCGGGTTTTACCCTAGATGTAAGTTTGTAAGTTTACGTTAGGGCTTTCTTCGTGGATAAATTTTTGAAAGGACAGCAACTCGAAAAAGTAAAAAAATACTTCCATTTTTACTACTTTCATTATATTATTGACCTTATAATCCGATATCTCCAATGCATTTCAAGTTGAAAAACAAAGCTTGTGTTTCGCATTATATATCTTCTTTTACTTTGACTTTTTCAAAGATCTTTGATTATCTGATTGAGTTATTCGCTTTTCAAATTTTATTCATCAACAGGATAGTGTTTCACAGAAACACGTCGTAGAAATACTGGTTCAAAGTGGAACTGGAGATGCGTCCTCAATATGTAGTTATGAATTTTCAGAATGAAAACAATATCGAGATGAAATACATCTTCGGAAAACATCGCAATTCATTATTATTTCAGATAGGAATTTTTGATTGAAATATACCGAAAATACAGGAATTTATAGAGAGTAACCCGAGTTTGGTATAGTGACTTTATAAAAGTTCAAACAATATAGAATATCATGTGTATTTCTTAGTATCAGCGGAGAAAAATATGAACGGTGTACTATAAATTTCTGTGTTTGATATGGCAGCATACAAAAAACGTCATTGAAGACCTCTTTCTCCTTGTATAAGTTTAAAGAATAAGCTAAAACATTTATATCGAAAGCTTCCTTTCATTGAGTTATTTTTTTTTTGTTCGATATGTCATCTTGAAATTGCATTAAAAAAACAAAACCACAAAAAAAGAAGAACGACGGGAATGTAAAAAGTAATATCAATATCACCGCCATGCCAAAAATTACAGTCACATCAAACTTTTTCTTGAATATTATAAAAACGCTGCTCTAAGGACAGGAGCGATCTTTCAGAACCTGAGATGTTCACGGAACTGTCTTGAGGCCCATAAAAATGAGAAAGGATCTCTCATGTAATTCTGATGAACTTATGTCGAATAAAATAATGTAACTGGCAAGAGGCAATGATTTGACTCTACCATGAGTGACAGAGTATATGATGATGAAGGAAATGAAATGGCGTTTTACTTGCCTAAACATCTGCTGGACTCGAGACTTTTCTGTAGGCTTGGAAAAAGCCAATATACGGTAAAGCAATAGAGGTTGAATAACAGAACGACCTATACCAGAAAGCTCCTGAGGTTGTCACGAGCTGAGCTTCGGGTTATGGTGAGACTGCTGTCCGTACAAACATCATTGTACCTTATGGGAAAGTCAGCAGCTGAGATTTGCAGACTTTGTTGACAGCTGAATAAAACAACAATTTATATGGGGAAATCAGTCCTAGACACCCAAGAGGAAGTAACAGCCAAGAATACTTAAGAGGTTGTCGGTTCTATCAACGCCATTGACGATCTCTCTTTGGGTTTCCATGTATAAGTTGGGTAGGGAAGGCTAACCATTCCATAATGACCCCAGCTCTTATGTCAAATAGTGAACTATCAGAAAGTAAAGAATTATTCTGTACTACTGTATTTCAGTAGTTATGAGCAGTATGAACGCACTTCAGTTCCAACATAATAATAGACGCAAATCCACACCAGAACCGACCCAATCAACCTAATCGCATCCTTCCCTATTTTCACGTCCATCCAAATCGTGAAAAACGACAGAAACCAAACACGGGTCGCAGAGGAAATCACTCAGAACTAACGCAGATTGGACGGGAGCAACGCGCGCCTCGCATCTGTGGAATGTCGCGCGCACTTCCGGTCACTTCCGCATTATTCATCCGGACCCCGATTGTTACGTTAAGCCCGTCCATTGTCCGGCGAACTCCGGCCGGAGCCCCGGACTCGGGCACTGGCTTATGTCGAATCATTTAGCCTGATGCGATTAAGTCTTTGAAAAATGTGTGATTCATACGGTCGACCGATGGCAGAGTCGTTCTTCATTTGGGACGACGTTGAACAGAACAGGGTGTTTCTGCTTGGATTTGAGGTCCGGAGGGTTTTGTATAGGGTATCGACTAATCTGGACGGTTAATCTGAGGTTTTTTCGGTTTCTGTAGCTAGGATTTAGTTGCACTGGATTGCTGTTGTTGTTGCTTCTAGAATTTTGAAATGTTGAGCTTCAGTATGGTCTGAATGTTCGTCAGTTTCGAATGTGAAGCCGAGTATTGTATACAAGCATTAGTTTGTATTTTTTTTTAATTCACGTGAATTGTTTACGAAAATTATTCGAAATTTCTTCACACAATCAAACCAGGAAAGAAACAATCAATGGTGTGACATAGTGTTGCATTCTGATAGTCAAGCTGCTATTTAAACACTCAAACTTTTACGTCATCTATTAGAAGAGTCGAAGAAAACTCAATGCAGTAGGCAAGAAAACATGGTCTCTTCAGTCTGGAATCAATGGAAATGAAGAGGCTAACACATAAGCCAGAAAGGAAGCACAAACACCATTTACCAGCCCAGAATCTTTCTGGGTGTATGTAAATGCACCTTTTAACAAGAGCTCTTGGAGAAGAAGAAAACTTCAAGGTCCAAAAAGGATATGGATCTCAGCAAAAATAAATTGCGCATCCTCACTGGCGTCCTACGAGAACATTGTCACCTTCGAAAGCATATGATGAGGATTGGCTTAACAGAAACTCACGAGTGTAGATTCTTTGGAGAGGAGGAAACTCCTATCAACTTAGTTACAGAATGCCTCGCCATTGTATTATTTACTAACTAAAAGGGAATCAAACGAAACGGAGAGGCCAAAAGACTTGCCAAAGAGGGCGCACGAATGTCACTCATTGGCCCAGAATCCTTCTGTGGTATAGGAAAATGTACCTATCAGAAGGAGTTTCTGGAGAAGGAGAAAGCCGAGAGGGAAAAACTTTGGCGGAATCTGCCAGGGACGAATCAATCCACTGAGTTCCTTCTGAACTTTGAAACAGCATCAAGATCCAAAAGATATCTGGATCTTGTTACGAAACAATTACACCTCCTCGCTAACTTTCTTACAGGACACTGTTGCCTTAGGAAGCACCTGTTGAGTATGGGATTGTCCGACACTGACGAGTGTAGGTTCTGTGGCGAGTAGGAAGAAACCCCAATTCACCTTGTCACGCAATGCTTTGGCATTGCGAGCCTAAGGAAAGAATGCCTTGGACGAGAAACTTGTGAGAGTGAGGAGCTAGCCTCGTTGAAGCCTTCACAGATACTGGATTCATCAGGTCTTTGGAACTTGAAGGCAAACTGTGAAAGATGTGGTCAGAAGAGCTCTGTAAGGGCGCACTATAGAATTTGAGGTCGCAATGAACGGTAACTCCTGTTTAAACTATCAACAATCACTACTGAAAGGGAAATAACGCAAACAAAAACAAACATTTTATAGTTAATATCCAGTTTTCAGAGCCCAACCTCTGATTTCATACAAAAACCCCCAACATCAAACTCGATCCATTTCCCTTTATTCCACATTCGCTTCATCAATAATTCATGAACGAAAATCAAATTCCTGATGGACTGAGACGAACAAGAACTAACTAGGCTTCTTAACGTAAACCGCTTATGGCTCTTATTCTAGCGAGAGTCAGTTAAGAAGGAGAGATATTACGCTAATGATATTATTAGATGGAATCCTTTGTAAGTTGCCAACCTGCCTGAGTGTTACTTACTTGACGTTGAAATCTGGAAATTAGTTCCCAAATATGCGGGGAATATGACGGAAATTCATAATGTTGTACTTTCTCAACATGTTAGGGTGGAATGTACTATACATATAATCATTAGAACAAAAATTACGAACAATGTGAATAATTTGTTTTTTGGGAACAAATCACTTAATAACCTAATACACAGTGTGTTTGGTCATGACTTAGCGATAATTAAGGTCATCCAATATACCTAATATTATCGACAAAACACCCAAACTTGGAAGTTTACCCCCTTAGTTTTGGAGTAGCCCCATTTTAAATTTACTCTTTATTTTCGTTGACCCTTCCAAATAATATCGATTTCTTTGGACATAAACGTCCTACAGATGAGAAAAAAATGTATTTTGAAAGATGATACTACAACCTTTCGTTGAAGTGTAACAATATAAAAACATTCAACTTGAAAATGCCATAAAAAAATTCTTTAAAAAAGTTCATAGTGAAAATATGTACTGATTTTCTCAGTTAATCCGCAATAGTACAAGAACTAGCACATTGAAGTATAATTTTTTTCAATGATTTAACACGCAAGGACACAAGCTTATGAAGTTACATAATTTGAAAGTTATTGCTGTTCGAACATACATGAAAAAACTAAGTACTGTACTTTCCATAATTTCAATGATCAAACAACCTAATTAATCTTAAAAATTGCTCAAAATGGCCGCCTCTGCTCTGTGGACAGGCCGTGGCCTTCATGACGACCTGTCTTGTGTCTTTTGCTCGCGTAGTGATCATGTTCGAGCAGCAATAACTCTCAAACTATGTAACTTACAGATATGATGTTAGTGTTTTTTGTAGCTAATATCCTTGCGTGTGAAATCATTGAAAAAAAATTATACTTCAAGTGCTAGTTCTTGTACTATTGCGGATTAACTAAGAAAATCAGTACATATTTTCACTATGACCTTTTTTAGAGAATTTTTTAATGGAGGTTTCAAGTTGACTGTAAAAAAGTAAATTTAAAATGGGGGCTACTCCAAAACTAAGGGGGTAAACTTCCAAGTTGGGTGTTTTTGTCGATAATATTAGGTATATTTGATTACCTCAAATTATCGCTAAGTCAGATGAAAAACACACTGTATATACTCAACGAAGATGTTTGCAATTGGAAAAAACAAATATAAATCATTTACCAGGAAAAATTCTCAAGTACCTAATAGGAGGTACTTTCCAATGTCGGTCTTAAAAATTATTGGTATCTTTTGATAGGGCAATTCATTCACCGTAACTGTTTCGGCTACAACACCAATATTCTCGGCTGTTCGTGAGCGACGTGCACTGGTTTTATTTTTCACTTTACTACCTGGTACCAACAGCTCGAATTTGTCCACCAATTTCTTTATTGCGGTGCGACAAGTTGCTTCACGACGAACCAAAAATGTTCGAGTTTTACGAACCGTCTCTGCCAAATTTTCACCATTTTTATTTATTTTTAATAATTTCAATGCGTTTTTGAAGCATGTATCGTTCCATTTTTATTAATAGCGTAGTTTCTGCTTGTCAAATGTCAAAATATGACAGCTTCAAACTTGACATCTACCGAAATAGCGGGCTATTCAAAATAACACTTCTTATTGGAAAACCCTTTATAATGCGATCTTTCTTACAATCCCCCAAAGATCAAAAACCTTTCAGCTACAGAATTAAGAAATAAAATAGAAATTCCATTGACTTCTCAATATAATTTATGACTCTGAGTACCATATGAGAACGACGATTTACACTTCTTGTTCTCGAACAAAGGAAAAGACTTCAACCCCAACAAGAAGCTGAAATAATTACAGAGCTTTCAAAAGCTCTCACCCATCGATCTTCCAGAAACACTCTCTCCGTCGTCATTCATTACGTCAAATCTCCGCGCAAATTAATAGAAAATTATTTGTTCAAACTTTCACATTAAGAACGGAGGAATGCCGATACCCCCACAATAGCCTAAGAAAAAGCCGAAGGCGACTTGTCTTAGGGGTTATGGATGACTTGGAGTGATTGTCACCCCCGGCGTTTTGTATATCGAGAGGTTTTTGCAGTTCGCAGGGTGAGTTGGGGAAGTAAGGGGGCGATATTGATTAATGAGGAGTTATAAACTGCTTTATATAAATTATGGGGTAGTTTTTCTTTCGGGAGAAGTGGACCGATAAGTCCGTGAGGAAATTGGAGGAAAGTTTTGGAGTTATATTGTGCGCGAAATTGTTCTCTTTTAGTTTCGAGTAAATTACTAACTAGGCAATGGCTAGAATTTGAAGTTTAATTTTTGCAGAGAAGTTATTTATGGTAGAAATGTCAACTTTCGTAGCTAAACTAAAAGAACCAAGCAATTAATGTTTAATGCTTGCAGAACAGACTTTTTGTGAAAGACGTCAACTGGGATGTTTTGAAGTAATGTTTCACACTGCACTTTAGGTACACTGTGCAGAAATATCTAAAAATGCAGAGTTTGAGCTTCATTCTTTTAGTGTCTATTTATTGTCTCTGATATAACCTAATAATTATCATTGAACACTGGACCTTATAAGAATCTTATGAATAAAAATAGTGAAAGCAGATAATAATATCAATCGATTGAAATCCACAATATTAAACTCATACTTCGGAGCTCATCTGGTCCTCGGTCCAGACAAAATGCAAGGAAGTGGTATCAAGCAGAGCTGTGCTTTCACTATTTTGATATTCATGGCGAGGTTATGCTTTAAACCTCTTCTTATTATTACTACGGTGTCAACTGACGTTACCCTCAGCCTCAGCGCACCGCGTCATGCACTGAAGACGTAAAATTTGCGAAATGCAAGAACGCTTCGGTCAATGCGACAAATGGTAAACATCTCGCTACTTCGTCCAAGGTTCATGCTATGGATGAAGGTTTTCGTATGGAACTAGAGATGGCGTCATCGGTATATTTATAACTTAAAGAAGATGCCATTTCGCTGCAAGTTCCAAGAAATACCCTGTATCATTCAAAGCTATCCTGTGATAATGAGTTCTAATAAGGACAAAATGGCCATCCATAGGTGCTCTGTTTGATACCAATTTCTTGCATTTTGTCGTGAACGAGGACGAGTTTACCTCCGAAGTATGAGTTTAATATTGGTTGATTTCAATCGATTAATATTATTCTCTGCTTTCACTATTTGACTTATGAATTAAATGACTTGCACCTTTGAGACGCACTTGCAAGTATAATGGATTATAGATTTATGAAGTTCTTGAAATAAGCTTATCGGGTTTCTGAGATTTCCTAACTAGATAACGAATTCAAGACACCCGTTGCAGCTAAGTACAGCTTCTTCCAACCAATAAAACCATATATCACGCTTGTTGCAAGCTGTACTTAGCATCTTCTTACCGACTGAACTGCCAGACTCGTCCTCTGTTCATCCTTTCAATGAAACACAGTGTGAAATAACACCATGAACTTCTTGTCGTCCCTAGCTGAACCGCAGGAGAATTCCCGATATCACATATCGCTTTAACTCTGCCAACAGCAGCGCACCTGCTCACCTCGAGAGGTTAGCGAAGAAACCACTCACCTTAGCAAGGCGTCTCCGCCTCCAGATAATACAAATGTCACCGCGTATTAGACGCTAAAGTCACAGGGCCCCATTTGATCCTAACGCAATTCCTGAAATGTCAGATACCTCGGCTCTCTCCTCCTGCCAGAAAAATAATGGAATTTATCGATCTTTGCCTTTCTTTTCGGTTTCGATTAGCGCGAAAATTGAAGAAAAATATATCGTTCGTTTTGTTCAATTTGGGTTTCGCTAAGTACGTTGGGAGGTTCTGAATGGAACAGAGGTGATCTTGATTATAAAACAACTTTGGGCTGAGGCCATTTTTTGTAGGAAAAACAGAGAGGATGTACGTGGGTTTTTGGAGGTTTTTACCTGGTGAAATGAAAAACACAGGTGTGGTTATGTTCTCATTAAAATCACAATGTTTATTTTCCGTTCGAGTTTAACAGGAATAGGGTAAAAAAATTTGCTCGAATTTTTTGATATACAGGATTCATGAATGGTGTGAGGCCGTTTCTAATCATTATTTGAATTCACTTCTTGATTCACTAGAATGAAGATCTAATTGATGTTGCTTTTCTAACTTTTGTAGGAAAGAGTATGGATAATTCCTTTACAGTTGGAAGGATAAATTGCGATATATCTTCAAGACCTTGACTGAAATAATCTTCAAAGTCCTTCATGTACTAGGGGTAGTTAAACAACTCAATATCACTCAAAGGTTTGATAACGATGTTATAGAATGAGTTGGTATTGTAAAAAGTGCCAGTTCATTGGTCAATATTTTATATTCATATAAATTATTCATATATATCTTTATATACTTTTCCACAGACTGTCATCACAGCAATTCCTATTCTCTTGTTGCTTCGATTTTTAACCTTGTCATATTATTATTATGACCAGCAGGTTAGCTACCACAAATACAAGAAGCGAAATGAAATGCATAAGCTCCCCAATGTCGTTGCCTCAAATGTCTCGTGAGTATACCACTCAACTGCTATCGTTGAATGTCTAGCTGGGAACCGAGAAATAATTTTGGCTTATTGAAGTCAGAACTAACTCTCTTGCCAGTTGATCTACCATTTAGTTGCAATACACTCCAGTATGACCAAGTACTCATACAAGTTGAGTCAAATACTTGTAGGTCTGCTTTGCTGCCATACAATATAAAGATTTTTTTTATGCATGTTCATCTCATAGATAACGATATGCACTTCCTTATGGCGAAGGTTTCGCTTGAGATACTGATAAACAAGAAGCTGATTGGTAGAGCTGGCAGGACTTAGAGACGTACACTTCGGCTTCGACTCGTCGCTCATCAGTTTTAGAAATGTCGAGTTGCTCTCTCAGAGCTCAGTTATCTATGACCTCATCAAAGTAAAGTGAAAGCAGACAATAGTATTAATCGATTGAAATCAACCAGTATTGAACTCATACTTTGGAGCTAATTTCGTCCTCGTTCGAGACAAAATGCAAGGAAGTGGTATCGATCAGAGCACCTATGGATGGCCATTTCGTCCTTATCAGGACTCATCACTTTATTGATATTCATGACGATGTTACGCGTTAAACCTTTTCTATTATGACCTCATCTATAAGCTCTCTTCACTCAAACATAATGCAAAGATGACCCATGTGCTGTTAAGAAACATAAAATGCAAACTTTGCACGATATTATCGGAGCTTCTAGCCACATAAACGCTTTAAGTGTACCCTTTGAAACCTATAACGAATTAAATTAAACCCAGAACCTCGAGCAACCGTTGATCACCCTCCACGATCGGAATTTTCCACACACTCGATCCGATATCTATACGCATCGGAAATTTCTCCGGTGCTGTTCCAGAACAATACACGTCTCATCTTCGGATGCCTTCCAGGCCGTCTCGATCAGTATTCCCGGATCGTCTCCTGGTCCAATTATTGGTCTCCTTTCTTATGCCGCCTTCTGAGGCAAGTTTCCAACACGCGTTCGGCGACATCTCCTCGCGACGAAGACTTCTAACGCGGATGCGTTCTGCATGCCAAATGCGACGCGTCGTCTGTGGACCAGACCGACCGAATATGTTAATTCGGGTTGGCAAAACTTGCGCCGAATATACTAATTTGTGGTTCCAGGATTGTTGAGTGAGTGATATCGCATGAATAATGCATGGCCTACGAAGTGTGACTCGTATGGGACACGAAATTTTCATTCGAAGATTCCGACGTTCTTTCATGACTAACAAGAGTTTTTACTTCGACTGTTCCTTTCATCTGTACAGGCAACCCAAGAGAGTCTTTCGAATTGTTAAAATGAGTATGAAGACCATGAAGCTGTACAGACTCTACATCATTTTCACTCCAATACCAAGAAAATTATGCAGCTTTGACATGACACTGACCCAAAACTACCCATTCCAACTTCTCTAAATCTTCAGTTAAAGTTCTTCTTCTCCTCTTCCCCAAATTCCGCATTATTATCGAACCAGTTTCTAGAACTGCCAACAATATTCCACCGGTAAGGGAGTTCAATAATCTCCTGTCAAACTTTGTTAGCTGGATCGTTCCAGATCATTAATGCTCGACCAGCTAATTGATCTGCTGGTTAACGGTGAAAAAACTACTTCAGAAGGGTTCAACTACAATGCTTTGAAAGATATGCACCTTAGTGGCCATAGTCGTTAGTGTTTATCGTCTCTATCGCTAACTTGCTTCTCTGAGTAAGCAAAGTAAATTATGAAATTTTTACCCATGATCTTATGCAAAGGAGTATTTTGAGTAGAGTTTCTAGGAAAAAACATCGCAAGACTTCACCTTACCTCAATTCTGTCATAAATAGCTATTGAAGTATACAATCTCACCAGAAAGAATGACTCTGAAACCATGGAAAGGTTCTTCTTGAATAATACTCTTGCATCATGATGAAGACCATGATGCTGTACAGACTCATGTTGGATTCAGTTGAACACTGTAAATAAAGGCTGGTTAAGAATGAAGAAACCACTTCAGAGGATTCAACTACAACGCTTTAAAAGATATGCACCTTGGTGACCATTTGATCGTCAATCGTCTTATAGTTTTACTGAAAAGGTTAGCCATTTGAGGGCTAGTTCGTTAGTGTTTATTGTCTCTATCGCTAACTTGCTTCTCTGAATAAGCAAAGTCAATTATGAAATTTTTACCCATGATCTTATGTAAAGGAGAATCTTAAGTAGAATTTCTAGGAGAATACATCACAGGACTTCCATAACCTCAATTCGGTCATAAATTGCTATTGAAGTTTACAATCTCTCCAGAAAGAACGACTCTGAAACCATAGAAAGGTTATTCTTGAATAATACTATTGCATCATGATGCAGACCATGATGCTGTGCAGACTCTACATCATTTTCATTCCAAGACCAAGAAAATGATACAACTATGACATGACAGTGACTCAAAACTACCCATTCCAACTTCTCTAAATCTTCAGTTAAAGTTCTTCTCCCCTCTTCCCCAAACTCGCATTATTATCGAACCAGTTTCTAGAACTGCGAACAATATTCCACCGGTAAGGGAGTTCAATAATCTCCTGTCAAACTTTGTTAGCTGGATCGGTCCAGATCATTAATGCTCGACCAGCTAATTGAGCGGCTGACGTAGCTGACACGTCACTTTATAATTCAGCAGTCCGCGAACTGTCGATCCACGTTGGATTCTGTTGAATAATTGATAGGGCGCAATGTTTTCGATGCTGAAATGTTGCTTTTGTGAGACGGGCAGATTTGAATTATACATCGATACACGGTCAGCTGTCAAACGTCTAAATCCAGGTGTATGGCCGGTGCGGCGTTGTGATTTGATTGCCGCTATCGTGAAATATTTGCGTGTTGCGAAATCATTAATTTGCTAGTTCTGGCTACAGTGACTTTATACAAGACAGTGACGACACGGAGCCTAAATCCGCCATTAAGAGGCTAATTTCAGAATATTGGAGGTTAAAATTCAAAGTTTCTATGGTGCATAGATATACTAACCAAAGATTATAGAGTACATCTTTGATACTAACCATAGACAATTCTCATTTTCTCTATGATACTAATCTAACAATTTATAATTTCTATGGTTCTGTGCACAGAACACTAATTCTGCTGTTCTGTTCTGTGTTTCCAAAAGAAAACAAACACAATTAGCCTCTTAATGGCGAAATTCACTACGTGACATCCCACTACCAATAGAAATTAAGACATGAGCGTGTCGCCACTGTCTTGTATAAAGTCACTGTAGTTCTGGCTAATTTGGCTATAGAGGATTTTCATGTAGTGGAAATGCTGTCGATTGTTTACGAATATACGTTCTAGAGAGTGTGTGGAAATTGTTGAGAAGACAAGAGCTGTGCGAACACTGAACGTATTGGACAATGTTAATTTGATTCCGAAAAACCTACACTGAGGTTATGTCACCCAGAAGATCTGCAGATAGCTTTTTCTTGCTTTTGGCCATCATCATTGCAAAGAAACTCTGAATGGCATAAGGTACTCTTGCTTAGTTATATCACGATTTTGCAGTTAACTAGTGAGAATTGATTCTGATCAACGCCATCTTTGGGTAATTCTCACTAATACTCCTTCCAGAAAGCAGAAACCTTGAAATAGAAACACAGTCGGTTTCACAAAGCTTGATTGGGCAATCAAATCGTTGATTTTGAATTGAGTCGATGTTTTACGTCAAAAATGAACATTTCATTAATCAACGTTATTCTAGTCTTTTGAAACTAGCTTTAGCTTATTCATTTGCTGATTGACAGAATGTTAAAGTGCTATTTTGTATATCGATTGAAATATATTCTGGGAGGATTCTGCATTTCTAAAAAACTTTATAGGTTTTCACTCCCAGTCTCTGAAACAGAAATAATTAAAAAAATGTTAATTAAATGAAGTGTTCCTGCGAGAATCTTTGCACTAATTTGTCAGGAGCAAATTGGTCTTGAAAAAACTGTTGCCTATCAGTAAAACTGAAAAAGGAAATGAATGAAAATTTGCAAATGAAAAAACACATAATTCTGAAGATTTTTCAGGTTTGTCTGAAGAAGGTGTCTGATATAGACACCGAAACGTTACATTGTCCTTTTCATTTATTTCCTTTTTCAGTTTTACTGATAGGCAACAATTCTTCAGGACCAATTTGCTCCTGACAAATTAGTGCAAATATTCTCGCAGGAGCACTTCATCTTAATTAATAGCTATATATGTTATGAGTGTTAAAAGTGAAGTTTTATTTTGTGAGTGAAAAATTTTGTGAAATAAGCGGGTCGAGTTCACGAACAAAATAAAATCACTTTTAACACAAATACCATACAATGTTTTTTGTACAACTGCCCTCTTTTTATAATGAAATGGGAGAATTTGCAATGACCATAACTTCAAAATGATATGAGTGTTAAAAGTGACGTTAATTAATCAATTTTAACATTGTTTGCTGTCGTTAAAAGTGTTACTTTTATGCCACCTAGAGAATTTAAAGACAGTTTTTTCTGGCTTTTGGCCGTCATCACCTTGAAGTAGAAAAATTCTCTGTATACTGCTTCATTCGATAAAATGAAATGGCTTATATTATGTTGTTATAACCATTATTAATATAATTCTATGGAATCAAATTGGAAAAAAATATACAATACAAAGTTAGAAGAGGGGTTAAATTAAAGTGAACAACCTGTACATTACTGAAATATTATCCTACACGGCAAACAGAATGTATTCATCTATTCTGAATCCACTGAAATATGCTTCATTTCGGTGACGTGTACAAAATGTAGTAAATGGAAGATAGATGTACGAGTCCAATACATTCCAGCTATGTTTACCCTGAAGCGTTGCATTTTACCTTTACTGCAAAACATAATATTCCAACCTGAATATTAAGGTAGAATAATGTATAGCACGTGTATCTCTCTCCAACCCATAAAACATTTTTCGAATCATTTGGAATTCGCTGTAATAACACCGACACCTTTCACAATGGATGTGTCGAATAAAATATATGAGGGGATGAGCCTATATGGGCATCGACAAAGTGTTTATTGCTGGATATGGCCAATAAAATATATCGAAATAATATTCTCATATTTCACTTCGAACGTAAAGTGTAAATGACTAAATGCCCGTATCAAATATCTCAATGATCGAGATATTTCAGCGTTTCAGCTCATATCAAAATTCATGAAGTTGGAAACTACAAATGGCATGACGGTGAAAATTAATTGGAAAATAATCGCAGAAGTTACGGCTTGTAACAACTCCATTTTCCACTGCGTTTATGGCGTGATCGATATGGATTATGCTGAGGAAATATGATTCTGCACGTACGTTTATTTATCTGATGAAGGTCATATTGACCACGGCATGTCATATTGACTACGTAATGTCACTCAATTTGGACAACGTAGTAAGAGTACCATAATGAAACCATTATTGGTTAGATTGGGTCAAAAAAAACATAAGTATTCAGCATAGCGTTCTAGAGCCCTGTGAAACATTTTGTGAATCTTTTCAGAAGAAAAAAAATTCAGCAAAATCTTAAAGATTGAACTTGAATTGGGGGGTTGAAAATTCATTTTTGGCTGCAAAGTAGCTATAAAAAGGTTGTAGTTCGTAGAGAATCTTAGTATGAATATGAAATATCCATGAAAATTTTTGGGTTTTCCTCGATTCGAAATTAAAACATTCGATCAAAATAGGCAACAGTATTAATCTCAAAGTTCTTTTTCTATTCAACTCGCATTCATATCGAAATAAAAATATTATTTTAACAGTTTGAGATTCGCCAGGCCATAATTCGATATCCATATATATATATATATATATATTCTTTTGAAATCAAGAGCTAACATAATACAATACATAAAACAAAAATAAAAAATCCATTACCGTTTTGACCGACTAAAACTCTCTGTATTTTATGACGTTGATGTCATTTATATTGTGAACAACATCATACAAGTCAGAAACTTTTGTATGCTTGTTAATTTCAGGGAAGGGATAACTTGAATAATGAAATTTAAATATCCCGAAAATCTTTGAATGTTGCCTCCTGAAACCTTATTATGCGATATGATACACTGAACAATCTCAGATAAGGCAATTTCTTCACAAAGTTCGCAACAAGCATAAAGTTTTTCTTGGAAAATCATCGAGGAAAATCACTATGATGCAGTCGCTCACACTGACTTTTCCAAGGACTTTTTCTTTTCTCAAAACCGATGAGATCAGTGAAACGAAAGCGTTCTGACACAATCGATGAAATAAAATCAGAATCAAAAAACGAACTGATGGTTATACCGAGAAGCGCATTTCAGTAGTGCTTCCAGGGTTGAAAGAAGCACTGACATAAGTGCATTTATATCTGGTGGGGTCTCTTTGAAGGGCACAAAATGGATATTGAGGAATAAATGAATACATTTCCTTGTACTCACTTCGAACGAGGACGAGATTGCTCTGAAGTAAGAGTTCAATATTGCTAGTTTCAATTCATTGATATTTTTTTCTGCTTTCATTGTTTATATTCATGGCGATGTTACGCTTTAAATACCATTTTCCATCGATCTCAAAATAAAAGGTGATTTCAATGTGTACGAAATTGATCATTAGTGACCCATTTTAATGCTCAACTTCTGCTATTTCAATGTGCAATCCTCATGGCAACCGTTCACAAAGTATTCAGAAGCACTACGAGAAATGTCAACACTCTACTGGAACATAGATACCTACATAGAAATTTTATTATGTCCAATATAAGTCTACTGCAGAATGAGAATGTATTTCAATCAAGAATTCGTACACAATTCATATTGAGATCGTCTAAAAATCTTGTAATCACCTCGGTAATTAATCGAGTGACTAATGGTCTCAAACTATTAACGCGTGAGCATTAGTCAATAACCTAGTTCATTAAATAACTATTTTTTATTCACCTTTTCTTTTGATCTGAATCGTTTAATTTCGGGCTTTCGAAACCGTAAATATAGATTTTTCCGTCCATACCGATTTAAAATCATGGAAATTCAAAAAAGCCCTAATCCGCCAGACCCAAAACCCGAAAGTAGCCCGTACAAATTAATCATCTTCCCGCACACCCTCATCACCTTTATTATATACATTACTTGCGCAAACATAAATCCCACTGAATAATTGAAATCCCGTACAACAATTCTGGCTTATCCTTCAATCCGGACACTGACGTCGATGTCTAAACCCCTCTGCCCCGCCCACGGGCAGCGCTCAATGTTGACACGGAATTCCTGGATTACGACGTTGGTCAGCGCTGGTGAAACTTTCCCAGTTTGGGCTTCCGCGAGATTGTTATGGAGGAAAGGGGTGCTGGACGAAGAGTTTATTTTAATCTAGTTGCGCTATGAAGTTCTGGAGAGGGTCTTCGAATGGTAGTTTGTAGGGGAATTGCTACAATTTTGAGCTGCCGGGTGGAAATTAGAGATCTTGCGACCTTTTGGTTGAGGCTGTATTGAAAGGATCATCTTGTAGAAAATGAGGGACGAAACAGTCAGGGTGATTGAGATGAACGTTGTTGGAGGATGTGGACCAATGTGTTTCATCATCATTTACTTATATAGGGTGTCTGTAAACAAATGCGAGGGACTTTAGGGGGGTTAGTTCATATAATTTTTTTCGGTACGACCCCTTTCCAAGATACAGCCTTTGGAAGGCGATGACGAGTTGACAGTTTTAATTTTTTTACGGCTTCTCCAAGAAAACTGAGTCATAAAACTATACATAATATGAAGCTCTAAGTAGATGTTACTCACACAAATTTTTTAGATCTCATAACTTCATTATTAGGGCTTTAAAATAATAAACCTTATGATTTTCCCTCAAATTTAGTTTTCGTGGTATAGATTTTCGAAATATAAAATTCTCTTATGGTTTTCCATTCAATTCTAGGAAATTGCAAAATTTCGATACAGTCGATACTTTTCTCGGAAAAAATAAAGCAGTTATAATCTTTGTCCATTCCATTTCATCGTATAAGTGTTCCATTGAATGAATATTTTTAGATATTGGATGTCTATGACAGAAATAAAGATGTTCTATAAATCTTTCTGAAGGTCTTATTACTAATTTCCTGAAGAAAATTATATCCGTAATATTTTAATTTCACAAATAGAACTTTCTTTCGATTAATAAGTATAATTGAAAAACCGAATTTTGAGAATAAACAATATCTTATACTATTCATTCTATGGAACATATGATGAAATGGAATGACCAGTGATCATAACTGCTTGTGAGTTTTTAATTTTTTCCGAGAAAAGTATTGACTGTATTTAAATATTTATTCGAAAATCTATCCCACGAAAATAATTTTTGTAGGAAAATCATCGGGGGTTGTTAATAATGAAGTTATGGGATAAAAAAGTGTGTGAGTAACATCTCTTTAATGGATCATATTATGTATAGTTTTATGACATAGTGTTTTCAGTGTGCCGCCCACGGGCAGCGCTCAATGTTGACACGGAATTCCTGGATTTCGAAAGTTCCCAGTTTGGGCCTTCCGTGAGATTGTTATGGAGGAAAGGGGTGCTGGACGAAGAGTTTATTTTAATCTAGTTGCGCTATGAAGTTCTGGAGAGGTCTTCGAATGGTAGTTTGTAGGGGAATTGCTACAATTTTGAGCTGTCCGTGTGGAAATTAGAGATCTTGGGACCTTTTGGGTTGAGGCTGTATTGAAAGGATCATCTTGTAGAAAATGAGGGACGAAACAGTCAGGGTTGATTGAGATGAACATTGTTGGAGGATGTGGACTAAGGCGTTTCACCGTCATCACTACATACTATAAAACAAAGTCGCTTTCTCTGTCCTATGTCCCTTTGTATGCTTAAATCTTTGAAACTACGCAACGGATTTTGATGCGTAATTTTTTTAATAGAGTGATTCAAGAGGAAGGTTTATATGTATAATAACATCCATTAAATAGTGGAGAAGTACTGTTATTTTTGAGGTTTCTAATGTGATGTCGTACCGTGCGAAGCCGGGGCGGGTCGCTAGTCTATTTATATAAATAGAATATTCTACTATGTCTTTGTTAAGCAAAATGTGGCTCTACTGATTCTTATATTAATTTGACCCCGTTAAAGAGTATTGTTATTTGCAAGAACTTCTTCCAAATTTAATGATGTACTAACATTAGGTACTTTTATCGAAAGTGTCATTATTCCACTCATGTGAAATGGATCAAATTCCACTTAAGTAACGTAATTTACTCTTGTCTAACCTTACCAGCATTAACTGAATAGCTACCATTTGAAAATAGTTGTTAATTAATTCTTCTCGAAAGTATAAAATTACTATCATAATGACCTGTTATCGAAGTGATGGTCTCAAAATGTAGAATATTATGGAACTGATTCAATTAGAATTATTTCTTGATAGAAAAAAACTAATAAAATAATATTTAATTCAAAATAAGGTTTTTCTCACTCTGCATCGTCTAAGTTCTCGTGAGTTATCTGAGTTTTTATAACCTCAATCTTAAGAAGAATTCAACTCATTCTGTTATATCCCGAAACAAATTAATAATTAGTCGAAAATAATAAAACAAATATTCAATTAAAAAAAAGTTTTTGCCCAAGTTCTCGTGAGATATTAGGATTTTACAATTTCATTCAGAAAAGGATTCGACTCATTACATATGTTTCAAAACAACGATATAATCAGTCAAAAATGTTAAAACAAAATATTAAATTTACAGAAATAGATTGTACCACGCTAGATCGTCCAAGTTTTCGTGAGTTATTAGGGGTTCTATAATCTTTATCCAGAGAAGAATTGAACACATTCAATTATAGTCAAAAGAAAAATATCATCAATCAAAAATAATTGAGCAAAACATAGTTTTTTTCACTCTAGGTCGCCCAAGTTCTCGTGAGTTACTTAGAGTTTTATGATCTCCATCCAGAGAAGAATGCGACTCATTCGGATATGTATATTTCAGAATGAATAATAATGATAATCAGTCGGAAATAATAAAACAAAAATCAAATTGGAAAAACAATTTTTTTTCACACCCTGTGTCTCTATATCGCCCAAGTTCTCGTGAGTTATTATACAGGTTACATAACCTCCATCCAGAGAAGAATTCGACTCATTCAGTTATACAGGGTGTCTGGTGAGGAATGGGACAACGTTTAGGTGGTGATGAGGGATGTCTCAAGGAGTGAGAAAATGCCATTCGAAATCATCTGAGGTACATGGTTCCTGATATACAGGGGGTTTTAGAAAAAATTAGGAAATTTCAAATGACCATAATTGAGGAAATATGAGATAATCCGATGATTTTTCGTATGAACAATGATAGAGTGAGTACGAATCTGTTTGAACGAAAAATTCGAAATAAAATTGGAAAATTAATAATTAATTCTTCAAATATTGTTCAAAATGAAAACCACCAACTTCTACACATTTATCTGCTCTTTTCATCAAGTTCAAAACTGCTTCCTTATCACATTCGAGTTGTTTGGTATTTCGTCACATGCGTCTATTATGCGCTGAATTAATTGTTTCCTTGTATTTATTTCTCGCCCGTACACCATAGTTTCAAGGTGTCCCCAAAGGAAATAATCTAACGGTGTCATATCGGGGGACCGAGGTGGCCATGCTCTTGGACCACCACGACCTATCCATCTATTTGGATAGACCTCGTTCAAATGATTTCTCACTAAAATTGAGAAATGTGGGGGTGCTCCATCATGCTGGAAGAAGTCCTCTTTGATTAATATTCCCTAATAAATTAGGAAGAACATTAATAAGGAAATCTCTATAAATTTCTCCGGTGAGTCTTTCTTCGAAAAAATGAGGACCTATTAAATTATTATCATAAACTGCGCACCACACATTAACACTGAAACGTCTCTGTGATTGTCTTTGTACGACAGCGAAAATCGGAAGATTGACATTCGAAGGGCCATAGAAAGGAGGGAAAATTTGTGTCATTCGGGATGACAGTTGAGTTCGGAAGTATTTTTCATGTTCTCTTAGAATCTGAAGTCAAAAATTGAAAACCGCATACAGGGTGTTGTTTTAACCTAATTTCAGAAAAACTGAAATTTCTGAGTCCGTTCTGATTTTATTTCGAATTTTTCGTTCAAACAGATTCGTACTCACTCTATCATTGTTCATACGAAAAATCATCGGATTAGCTCTTTATTTCCTGAATTATGTTCATTTGAAATTTCCTAATTTTTTCTAAAACCCCCTGTATATCAGGAACCATGTACCTCAGATGATTTCGAATGGCATTTTCTCACTCCTTGAGACATCCCTCATCACCACCTAAACGTTGTCCCATTCCTCACCAGACACCCTGTATTTCAAAATAAATGATAATAATGATTATCAGCAAAAAATAATAAAACAAATAATTAAATTGCAAAAAAAAGACTTTTTCCACTCCGAATCGTCCAAGTTATTTAGGGTGCTATAACTTCCATCCAGAGAAGAATTAAGGTCATTCAATTTCATTTCAAGAAAAAGATATCATGAATGAAACATAATAAATTAAATATTTTATTGAAAAAAAAAGTTTTCCACTTTGGATCGCCCAAGTTCTCTTGAGTTATTAAAGGTTTTATAACCTCCATCATCTTTCAATCGATTGTCAGATCCTTCGAAGCAACCTAATTGCTTTATAACCTACCAAAACACTCTACCGGATGATGGCGACCCACATCCAATATTTAATAAAACATAAGAGGGGGTCCAGAAGGCCGGCCTATATTTTATTGAGGCTTCACTGTCTTTCCTCTTTCGCCTAGAAATACCTGACAATCCGGAGTAAAGCCGTCCAATCAATATCCAGCCCTTCGAGCGATAGCACTACACAACATCATTAAATTCTCGATATTTTCTGATCGAGAATTCACTGGGATGGAACCGAAATGGATTATGGCAGAAAGACCTTATATTCTTGTTATCTAAGAAACAGGCAGAAGCATTTTATTGCAGATTGTAATAGAATTCTTATTTCTATTGACATCTATTCCGTGTTGTTCTAAACTGTCACTCACTCATCAGGCAAAACGAATTGAATAATTTGTCTTTTTAAGTGACACGAATGTGAAATTGAATTGAATGGTTCATCCCCGACTATTGTAAAATCTCACTTATGTTTGCTCGGCCATAATAATATCCATTAATCAGTTTGGTTTTCGTCCATGATTATAATTTGATATAAATATCCATTAATCACAAGTGAATAATGAGATATTATTCATTGCTGTCAGATACTTCATAGAATCTGCCTAATATTATATTCTTTAATTCTTCAGTATTCTAAAGTACTCCAAGTCTACTTTTATTATATCAATCAAAGCATTTTTTACTACGAAATATAGAATGACATCCAAAAATTTCTCATGTGTCAACTCAACTTTTTCCACATTTGTAATAGAAAAGTTTCGTTACGGTCGAAAAGAAAAAGAAAATTAAGTTCAGATTCACCATTAAAATTCAAATTGAAATCAAGGCTTAATCGTTCAGTTTTGTCCCCCTCTTCCCTTCATTTTCGAATGAATGGTTTGAGGTTTATAGACTGAAATTTTTTTGTTTTTTTATTTCCTTTGATTTAGTGGTACGGCTGTTTGAATGCTTATCACAGGAAACTAAATGGATAAATAGTAAAGGAACAAAAGCACTATTGTCCCATCTTGTTGAATATAAACATGTAAGAAGAACTAAATCCAAATAGATAGTTTATTTTCCCTCGTTAGATATTTGCTTTTTCATATAGAATCCTATTCCCATACGACTCATTCTATCCCGTCTGTTTGGTAACAAAAAGATAAAAATCACGTACACGAAAAAGACAAATAGAAAATCCATTGAATCCGACGTCAACATTGAATCTAGCTCGTACCAGAAGCTGAAGGTTGATATGAAAGTGGATACGGAAATATTAGAAAACTTTCGAGTTGACGGTCTCTTTATCATCTTACGTATACCTCGCATTTATTGAAACCCTCAAGGTAGAGGAAGTTTAAAAAGGCAGAGACTTGGAAAAGCCGATGTTGGAAAAGATTTAGGATGTGATTTTCGAGCTGAAATGAATTGATAGAATTGGATATTACAGAAGGCGCTGCTCTGAATATCAGGTCAACTGTTTTGTCGGAACTACGGATTTTTCACTGAATAGAGATTATTCTTTATCCACGACTATTGTGAAATCCGTCCATTGTACGTCTCTGTGCTCGGCCATAATAATACCTATTAATCACAAGCAAATAATGAGATATTTATCACTGCTGTCAGATGCTTCATAGATTTAGCTCAGATATAATATTCTTTAAATTGGTATTTCTTCAGTATTGTAAAAGACTCCAACTATCAAATATGGGTATAGCTTGTCAATCGATGGCAAATCTACTTTTATTATATCAATTAAAGCATTTTTTATTACAAAATATACCATGAACAGTTCTCCAAAAATTACTCATGTGTCAATTTCATTTTTTCCACGCTTGTCATAGAAGGGTCTTAATTGTGGTTGTCGCCAAAGTCGTGGATAATAGTATATTATGCAACGAGTGTAAAATGATGGCTATTATTCGTGAGGTGAAGTTTAGGCTACGAGCCGTAGGCGAGTGGCCCTAAGCACCGAGCTAATAATAGCTATTATACGCAAGTAGCATACTATACCTTATCCACGACTACTGAAAATATTTCTTGAAGATTTCAACATTTGGCGACCGCGACTAGACCCTTCTATGACAAGCGTGAAAAATGTCAAGTTGACACATGGGAAATTTTTGAAGAACTGGTCATTGTATATTTAGTAATAAAAATGCTTTAATTGATATAATAAAAGTGGATTAAGCCCTCGATTGACAAGGTATGCCCATATTTTTGTTAGTTGGAGTACTTTAGAATACTGAAGAAATACCAATTTAAAGAATATAATATCAAAGCTAAATCCATGAAGGATCTGACAGCACTGAATTATATCTCAAAAATCACTTGTGATTAATGAATATTATTTTGGCCGAGCCCACAGACGTAAAATGGCTGAATTATATATGTATAATAGTCGTGAATAAAGTAGATATACACCGTTCACGAAAGGTTGAGCACATAGTAGGCGTTTCTTTATTTATCTGAAGTTGGCAGTATTTGCTGTCATAACGTAAAATAAATTCAATGTTGCCGAATGTACCCGGCCTCGCCCGACGAGCTTGCGAGTTATCAGACAACTCTATGTAATATTGACAACATTGCGTATCAATCTGACAAGAAAATAAACATCATAACCTAAAATTTTAATATACACAGTGGAATATGTCAAATTATCATGGCCAACCGACGGCTCAACCTTTCGTGAACGGACTATAGGTATAGTATGAAAATTTTAGCAAAAAATGTACTGATTTTCTTAGTAAATTCGCAATAGTATAAGAACTGGCACATTGAAGTAAGATTTTTCCTAATGAGCTAACAAACAAGAATATTAGCTACGAAACGATACCAACATAATTTCTGTAAGTTATACAATTAGAAAGTAATTGCTGTTCGAAGATGACCCTTATGAAAATTGATAAAAATAAAATAAAACTCAGTACTCTACTATAGATAGTTTTTAATGATCAAACAAACAAATTAATCATAAAAATTGCTCAAAATGGCCGCCTCTGCTTTGAAGACAGGCAGTGGCCCTAATGACGACCTGAAACAACAAAAAAAGTTTGGGGCGCTAGCGTAGTGGTCATGTTCGAGCTGCGATATCTCTCAAACGATATAACTTACAGAAATGATGTAGGTGTTGTTTTGTAGCTAATATCCTTGCAGGTTAAATGATTGAAAAAAAATTATACTTTAATGTGCTAGTTCTTATACTATTGCGGATCTACTAAGAAAATCAGTCCTAAATTTTTTCACTAAAATTTTTTTTGAAGAATTTTTTTTGGCATTTTCGAGTTGAATGTTTTCACTTTATTTCTCTTAATGAAAGGTTGTAGTATCATCTTTCAAAAAACATTTTTTTCACATCTGTAGGACCTTCAGGTCCAAAGAAATCGATGTTATTTCGAAGGGCCAACGAAAATAGAAAAGTAATTAAAAATGGGAGCTACTTCAAAACTAATGTGGTAAACTTTCCAATGTGGGTATTTTTGTGGATAATATTAGCTATATTTGATGCCCTTAAATTATCACTAAGTCATGACCAAACACACTGTATATTATACTCGTACAACTGCACTCTCTACATTAAACTCATACTGATCTGGGTATGAAAGTCTGATAAAACCGCAGTCTGGCAGCTAATTGATTTCTCAAAATCACCGAAATTCCATCTAGCCTCTCTATCAAGGAGCCCCGGTCGGAAAATGCCCCTAAGGCAACGACGCCAATTTTCCCGCTTCATTTTCCCGGCGAAAAGCGTGACGCTTCGCCGTCTTTCTCCCCCAGAATGCCGCAGTAGAATTCGGGCACTTTCTCCGAGCCAAATACGTGATTTCTGGAAGCCGCAACACTGGAACCCGGCATCGGCCAAATTTAATTTCTGGGAACGTGGTGCGGGTAAATTTTCGGCGCCTTGCGGTATGCGATGATTAGAAGATGATCCCCAGGGTTTCGCGAGGTAATGCACCTTTGAAGTTGAGGTTTTCCGCATCATCGACGTAGCTACTTGATATAATCGGGGGGATAGGGAACGCACTCTTTTATTTGGGATATTCTTGAGTTTCTTCATCCTCACTTCTTCTTTCTCATGATCTTAAATTATGAATTGGTTACTTTTATAGAGGGTGTTTCAATGAGAGTGCATGGCATAATGAAACATTATTTCGACATGACAGAAGGAGAGTTGACAGATGGATTGAATAGAATTTTGGAAATTAACTAGAACTTTACAAAATTTCTCTTATATAAAACAAATAAAGGGTTTTCCAATAAGAGGGTTACTTTGAATAGCCCGCTATTTCGGTAGATGTCACGTAAGCAGCTGTCATTATTTGACATTTAAAAAGTAGAAACTACGCCATTGATAAAAATGGAACGATACACGCTTCAAAAACGCATTGAAAGTATTAAAATTCACTATAAAAATGGTGAAAATTTTGCAGAGACGGTTCGTAAAACTCGAACATTTTTGTGTCGTCGTGAAGCACCTTGTCGAACCGCAATAAAGAAATTGGGGAAAAATTAGGACTGTAGACGAGTTAGTGATGTGAAGAATAAAACCCCTGCACGTCACTCAAGAACAGCCGAGAATTGCTGCTGTAGCCGAAAGTGTTGAGGAAAACCTAGGTTTGTCCATTCCTCGTCATTCTTTGGAAGCAGGCATTCCTCAAACGTCATTACACCGTATTTTGCATAAAGATTTGGGTATTAAGGCTTATAATGTTCAGTTAACATAAGAACTCAAGCCGGCCGATCATCAACAACGTCGTGTCTTTGCTGAATAGGTCGTTGAAATGCATGAAAATGATCCGGACCGTGTTATCTCTCGAAGAGGTGATCACAATTGGCCACCGAGATCTTGTGACTTAACAACTTGCTACTTCGTTATCGAGGATATAGGGCAGCCACATTTTGCTTTGGTTATGGAAATTTTCATTAAAAGGATATGGTTCGGTAAGCGTGGTCGTGGTGGTCATTTGCCTGATGTTATTTTTCGGTATTACCGGCAAAGCTTTTTCTTTATAAAGAAATAAACATCATTTATATTGAAAAATAGCATTTTTCTTTCAATATCAAAATAACACTACTTATTGGAAAACCCTCTATATAAATATAAGTATGTGTTTTTCACAACATACATTTATTTGTATCAGAATAGTGATTGAATCATTGGATTTGCTAAAAAATAAGAAAAAATACTCAAAACGAAGAGTTTCTTTTTTTTAACAAATTGTATTTTTTCTTTTTCTCTGATTTGGCCAGATAACACGTAAAGGTGCATCTGAATTCTAAAAAAATTGAAGAACGAAAAATAAGAAGAGAATAAAACTTGTCGTTATAATACATTGCTCGAAACATGAAGAGAATAGTCTAATGAATAAGGAAACTGATGCCAAAATCAATTATTAAGAGATTTTATCAATTCTAATTATGCCAAAGTTAATTTGAAATATTTGCAAACAAATCACCACCCATTCTAACAGAAATATCACCACAAAAGTAGATCAACTCGTTCGGTTTTAACATAAACGCATTAATCACTGCCATTTTTGACGGCTTCAAAACCACATACTCCCCCAAATACAACAATTAATTCCAATTATTTCAAATCAGAATTCGCAGCCCTTGCATTACGCAGATTAAAAGATAAATTATGATTAATGCTCAGAAAAAAGGGGTCGATGCAATTAATTTCGGACGTCCCCCGTACCATGCATTAGTAGCTAAAGTGGTTGAGTACGTCATACAGTGTTTTGTTTAAGTCGCATCTAATGTTTTTGTTGGACGCAGGTCGTTTTGACCCTCTGAATAGGGGATGATGACGAGTGGGAAGTAGGCAGATGGTGGTTTCAGAGATTCGGTTTTTTGGAGTTTCGCAATTTGGGTAATAACTATACAGGGTGTTATTAGGTTGGGACTGGAGATTTCGTTTCCTGAACTAGCGTGTTGATGGTTTTTCAGGTGTCATTGTGGGTAACAAGTTTCTTATCAAATTCCGAAATTGAATTCTATTTAGGACAATATTCCACTGTTTAAATTCATGGGAGATGATTATTCAGTATTATGGGTCTGTGGACAGGAGAGCTTATCACTGAGATATCTTCTCTGCGCTCTTGGAGTTTTGTTGAGTTCCAAAATTATTCTTCTGTGAAAATTTGGCAGAAACGGTTCGTAAAACTCTAACATTTTTGGGTCGTCGTGAAGCACCTTGTCGGACCGCAATAAAGAAATTGGTGGAAAAATTCGAGCTGTTGGGACAAGTTAGTGATGTATAGAATAAAACCCGTGCACGTAGCTCAAGAACAGCCGAGAATATTGATGCTGTAGCTTAAAGTGATGAAGAAAATCCAGGTTTGTCCATTCCTCGTTGTTCTTTGGAATAAGGCATTCCACAAACGTCATTACACCGTACTTTGAATAAAGATTTGGGTCTTAAGGCTTTTAAAGTTCAGTTAACACAAGGACTCAAGCAACGAAACCATTGATCTTTTGCGGGGAAATTAACCGGACCGTGTTATCTCTCGAAGAGCTGATCACAACTGGCCACCGAGATCTTGTGATTCAACACCTTGCGACTTCTTCCTTTGGGGACACGAGAAAGAGAAGGTGTACGCCAATAGCCCAGCGTCGATTCAAGACCTCAAAGGTGGAATTCGTGAAGCTATCGAAGATATAGGACAGCCACTTCGCGATTTGGTTATGGAAAATTTCATTCAAAGGATATGGTCCTGTAAGAGTGGTCTTGGTGGTCATTTGCCTAATGTTATTTTCCACTATTAACGGTATGGCTTCTTCTTTATAATGAAATAAACATCCGATAATTTATATTGAAAAATGGCATTTTTCTTTTGATATCAAAATAAGACCTCTTATTGGAAAACTCTATATTATCTAAAAGAAAACTATGAAATTCCAATAACATGAGTTGATGCACATTCAGCTACTTGGTCACTCGTTAACTAGTGCAGTAGTTTCCTGAAAATACTGCACTCCACTGTCGACTGTTCATTCTCCCGTAAAAAATCCCATAACCTCCAAGGAGCACGGCAACTTGAAGACTCGCTCCATGAGTGCAACTTAATTGCGATGACGTCCCACAAGAGCAGCAAACTGAATTGTCCCGAAAAGTTCCCGATTTGACGGGGTAAGAAGAAAAGTCGTAAAGCGGGACAATCCGAGTGAAAAATACTACTTAGAATTACAGGGAATAATTACTTTTGGGGTTGAGGGAAATAATTATTCCTCTTCCTCATTTCGAACTGTTATTAGGAATTTGTTCAATGACCTTTGAAGAAGACGAAATTATTCGTTTTCTTGAACTTTCGGCGATTTTGTTCCGGGGTTATTTTCTGGCTACCGAGCTGTAGAATTATGCTGAGGTCTGGAATTTCGGATGAATTTAGATTTGGAGGAGTCTTACTGGCTCAAAAATGACAGTTATCACTCAGTGTGCTTTTTATCGAAACAAATCGTCTTAATATAACTTATGAATTAGTATCTTAGTAGTAATTTATTACTCAGAAGAAGATTATGTAACTGGGAAACGTTAAGTTTGACAAGCCTACCCAAACAAACTGGAAAAACAGCTATATATACATATTTGTATACCTATACCTACAAGACTGTAATACACCGTCAATAGAGACGATACTGACAGAGAATCTCTAATTTTGCAAGTCTCAGGCCAATGTGCAAACATTCAGTTTCACCTTCATTCAAATAAGAGCATTCTCAACTCACCAGCACTCAGATTTCCTACAGCAACAACAACAAAAAATAATGATTAATACCTCAAATACAATATGCTCTGGCAAATCATTAATTAAAATAAGAAACAACAAGAATCCCACCACAGATCCTTAAGAAACACCCAAGGCAGTGTTGGTTTTAGCTTTTTCAAAAAAAAGATGATTGACCCCTATAATCCTGCTTCAGATCAGAATTTTTTTGCGATATCATAAGATTTTTTTGGTGATCAGCCATAATGACCTCAAAGTTTGCGTTACACTCAAATCTTCCAACGGTTATGGAAAGTTCGATCCCATCATTTAATATCGAGATTTGAAGTACGTTGTTCATCTACAAGTATGTTGACTCAGTTAAATGAGCTAAAGGTATCTACCATTCTCTTCATTTGAAAAACTGATGGATATTGAATTCTTTGCAATTTGAAAACTTACCGCTGATTTTATCCAGAACAACATTTGCGGTTCAGAAAAGTTGATAGTGATAGTTTAAAATGAGGTTTCAGTTCACTGCGACCTTAAAATCTATTGTGCCCCTTTACAGAGCTGTTCTGACCCCATCTTTCACAGCTCCCCTTCCAGTTCCTGAGATCTGATGGAATCCAGTATCTGTGAAGGCTTCAACGAGGCTAGTTTCTCGCCCAAGGCATTCTCTCTTTAGTATCGCAATGCCAAGTATTCCGTGACTAGGTGAATGGAAGTTTTCTTCCTCCTCCCCACAGAACCTACACTCGTCAGTGTCCGACAATCCCATACACAACAGGTGCTTCCTAAGGCGACAGTGTCCTGTAAGAAAGCTAGTGAGGAGGAGTAATTGTTTCTTACCAAGATCCAGTTATCTTTTGGATATTGCTGTCTCAAAGATCCGAGGGAACTTAATGGAATGATCACCCCTGGGAGATTCCGCCAGAGTTTTTCCCTCTCGCCTTTCTCCTTCTCCAGAAACTCCTTTTTGTGGGTACATTTACCTATACCACAGAAGGGTTCTGGGCCAATGAGTGACATTCGTGCGCCCTATTTGGCAAGTGTATTGGCCTCTTCGTTTCCTTTGATTCCCGAATGGCCGAGAACCCAGGTTAAAAAGGCCTTATTTTTCTTGCCTACCTCATTGAGTTTTTTCGGCACTCCCAGATCATCTTTGAGTCGATGACGTAGGAGCTCAGTGCTTTAATAGCAGTTTGACTATCCGAGTGTATGGCTTTATTGTACTTCTGATAGTTTCTTTCTAGATTTTATTCTAGACATCTTTTAATAGCTAAGATTCCCGCTTGAAAAACTCTCTTACAGGAACCTAGCGACAGTTTATACTTGGTACTTGGCCCGTATATCCCAGCGCCTGTTCCTGTAGAGGTTTTGGAACCATCTATATACCATTTTATGGTATTTTCTTTGAAGTTATAGTCGGTGTATTTCCGTTTCCAATCCTCTCTTTTACTTTGCAATGTCCTGAAGTTTTTCCCAGTGCTTACTTTCTTGATCATTACATCACTTGGGCTAGGGAGGTTCCAGATGAGATGTAGATATATCCACAACGAAACTCACATACCTATCAAACCTCCAATTAGTTTCGTCGCGAACCTAATTGAATTCGGGCTTCGGTTTGCATCTACTTCAATAACATCCCTACCTCAATCTCACAAATCCCCGGTAATCTTATACACAATTACAACATAATAGAACAATGCCTCTCGGTTGTATCACCGTCCGAAGACCTCGTCGGGCAGGTTAATTGAAGGAGCAATTAGTCAAGCAACTTGGGATTCGAATCTCCTAATGATGCATCGATAAATTGGTTACAGCGCTGTGATGACACACGCGAGTCTTGAGGGGTATAAACTTGTCTTTGTGCGGCTGCTTGGCGACAAATCCCTTCCAGAATGGGTGGTTGAATTGCTAATTTAAGATGGTTGGTGGTTCGATGTTACGTTGAGACAATGGCCTCGTGAGAGGATTACATCTTGTCGAGGGAAGTTCGTTCTTGAAGGCGAATGAGTGTTAGGATTTTTTTCGTTCATTACTTGGTATAGGTTGTCTGAGGTCACATGACAAACTCTGAAATATGTGGAAAGAGCGTTCGAGTTTCGTTTCACTCATTTTTGAGAAGCCCAAATAGAATAGAAGCGGCAAAATATCAAAGGATCATCTGCTGTATTATGCTTGTCTCAACAGAGTTTGAGCCTTCCAAGCTTCATCGATGTCAAAAAATGAGTTAAGGCTGCTTATGGGTCGACTACATTGAGATTTTTCACAAGCTGCTACTGAGCGAATTTAGAGGCGAGCGAATTAGCTTGTGATGATTACATGCAAAACTGTCTACTCGCTGAGTAGCCAACAATAAAGCGATCCACGTGTGGTTTATGATTGTATTGTTGTCAAGGATCTAAGATTAATGTCAAATACGTTTTCAAATTTAAAAACCAGGGACCACCGAGAAGATGAGAACAATCACAGATTGTTTAGTAGCAACTGTGACTACACACGGCTTGTTTACATGCCAACAAGTCAAAACGCCAGCGATTTAGCGTGTAAAGTAGCCTAGCTTTCAAGTTCAGTCACAGATTGTTGGTTTTTGAATACGATTACACTGAGCGAATTTACAATCAGCTACTAAATTCGCTCAGTAGTAGCTTCTAAAGTATCTCAATGTAATCGACCCATTACAGGACTTTTCATAGGTCACGGTTTCGTAAGATATCACCAGCACAATATCGATATGGAAAACTGTGGATCAGCCAAAAAAACTACCACATATTATCCCCAAGCAATGTGTTGGCGCAAACCAGACTGATTTGCGCAACATTGATTCAATCCTCTAATTTAGTAGCGCCCAAAAAACCCATTGGTAGCAGCGCAGAAAGATATTCGCAGTGCCAATCGAGTACAATTTGATCAATTCAATCATCAATTGAGTTCGGATAGATAGTAGCACGTATTCTAATAGCGCTATTTTCCATGACTCTATTGCATTTATTCGAGAGTTTTTGAGCCAAGAATAAAAAATAAAAAACCCTGCATGTAGGTATATTCAATTCAACAACGTTACCCGAGATGGTTTAAATTAAATAATACCCTGCCTACAGCCTTCTCCAATCCATTCAAGACTCTCTAACGATAAAGAACGGTTTAATTTCCCAACATTAAGAATATATGTTAGTATGCCAAAGGAAGGTTGTTTCCCTTCCATTCTCTCGTACTCACGAAAGTCCCAGGTGGATACCTCCTTTCAGTTTGAATTTGTTTCGTGAAATTTAGCTTGGAGAACCTTACCTATTTATGTCAATTTTTATTTACCTCTACTCCACTTTGTGCAGCCTTTCCAACTTCAAAGAAACCTTCCCAAACGACGGGATGATAAAGGGATAGTGAATAAAAGCAGAGGGAAATCGATTTTTTTTCAGCAGTTTGTGTTGAAGCATGCCACATAATGTAGGGAAAAAAATTGAAGGAATTTACGTGTGGATGTATGATAATCTAAGTAGACATTGGTGGAGTTTTCATCAGAGGGATTTTGTGTGAAAACCGGTTTGTCTCAAATCGTTTTTCCAAACTTTTGGTTGCAAACTACTTAAACGAGAGTCTTATCTTTTTGCCAAAATGTCCGAAATTTTTGAATTTTGACCCGAAAATGGGTCTCAACGATAGGGTTCGACTCCTGATGAGGAATCCATGGTCAAATTCAATTATGTCCGTGGGGTCGGCCGGCCTTAAGCACGATAACTTTCGAAGGGTTTTTGTCCTAGAGACTTGAGATTTTCAGAGTGAGTTAGTTTTCTGAATGCCGTGGTCTATTTCGTAATAAATAAATTGGTTCAGTCTATCATGTGGAAACATCTCCTCTGTTGATAGTTATAAAAATAAATGAAAACCCGCTTTGCCAGGTTCGCCTTCTGATTCAAAACTTGCGTCAGACCTTCTAGGAATCAATAAAAGTCGAGAAGCGACGTTTACTCGGAAACATTTTCAGTTCGTCAGAAGGAGACCTCATCAAAACTATTTCTACTCAATGAAATACGGGTTTTTGATTGAATGCGAAGCCTGGAGTAGCACTAAAATGGCGGTAATAAAAGAAGGAACCATAAAATGGACGTCACGGGACACACACCCGCAGTGATTTAGCCGGAACTAGAAAGCACACAGGATCGGACCTGCACTAAATACTTGTAGAAAATGGTTTCAATGAAAAATTTAAGAAAAGCCCTGAGCAGGGACTTTTGAGCGCTCGTTCATTGGTCTAGTAATAATGCTATTGCCTCAAAAGTTTGATTAGGACTTGAGATTGATACCAAATATATCTTAGCACGATCGGAATTATAGTTTGGTAATTATTCAGAAAATGAAATTATATTTTTCATGAACATTCAGTATATCAATGTTCATTAAAAAAAAAATTCACCCGAATCGGATATCTTGTTATGGAAATAAAAATATTCTTCCTTTCAATATTCCAATTGAATTTTCTATGGTTTTGTTGACACTACGACCACAAAATTTTGTATGAGGCTTATCATGAGCATCTTGCTTGCGGCCGCAAAATTTCGTTTTGATTGGTTTCGTGTTATCTGAGATATTGAGAAACAAAAATTTTGAATGGCTCTCTGTTATGGAACACCTTTTACGATTGGCTGGTTAACGATCTCAACCGCGGCATTTGGAAACCGAACTCACCCTGAAAATTTGGAAATGAACTACGAACTACTGTTGCCTGGCAACGACATTAATATCCTCAGAACAGTCTCGTTTCTTTATTTAATACCTACGTCGGTTCGAGTCCAACTATGTTTGACTGAATTTTTTTATAAATTTATCTAGAATGTTTGGACATATCAATAAGTTAATTATTTTGAACCTAGAACTCAAAACATTTTTTTTATTATTTCAGAGGTCTGAACGAAACATTTGAATGACTGTACGAAACCGTATGAAATTTTACAATTCTGTTTTCATATTCGTGATTCATAATTAAAGAAGTACAGTTGAACAAATATAATCCATTTCGGGTGAAATTTTTTTATCGCTGTAGACATGTAAAAAAATTGTGATCGATTTTTGAAAAAAAATTTTCACAGGAATTCTAAGAAAATTGTGTTCATTCAGAAAATAAATTCTGCCAGTTTGTAATTTTTTTCGGAGTTCGTCAACTTTTCTGAATAGTGGACCCAAAAATACTAAGATAAATCTCAATAACGGTTTTTGTTCAAAACCAAAAACCGTTACTTTAAGTGTTACTAACTGACAAGATTCATAAGAATCTTGCTCAAAAATTACGTTTAACACCCTGTATCACGCTTATGCTTCAAAAACGGGATATATTGTATAAGGCAAAAATGATTCTCCCGGTGTCCTTTACACGAATATATACATTTGTTCAGTTTATGATGAAACACACTGTATAATATTTTGAATTGTTCCTTTTTTAACTGTCATTTTGAAAACCATTTCAAACTCTTCAGAAACCTTTTCATAACTTAGATTCTAAGATGAAAAGCCGTAACATTGCCTTGGGAGAAATGTGGGTATTGTGAACATCAATGATGTTACGCTTCCGGTCCGTCCCTGGATGGATCAAGAACAAGGGTCAATCATTCCCTCTATTTGAAGACAGGGGACGTAGAAAGTGGTATTTAAGATTTCCTATTTTACGCTACAGAACAACGGAAGGGGAGGTGACAATCCCATTTGAATTGCAGAAGAAACTGCTCGAAGGAACCTGAGGTTTATTTACATTTACAGTTCGGTTTGTTGGATTGCAGGACTAATCATTTATTCATATCGTTTCTATGCGAACTGAGCGATCAGGATGACAGAGCTCAGCAGACTGAAGATTATGCAGTAATTTCGGATAAATTATTCAGGATTATTCAGATTCTGATCTGATATGGATAGAGCATTTGTAACTGAAATTCTGGCAATCAAGCATAAAATTACTTAATCAGTGCAAGACGAATTGAGTAGTGTCTAAACTTAAGCAGTAAAGTTATCCTATTATAGCTATGTACTGGAGTATATCAAATCCAATCAGAAATTCGATTATTGCATCTGATAATTTTAAAGTTATCGGTCGGATATGGTGGATATTTCCGAAATCACACATCCAATCATTTCGAAATTTGGAATTTTCAAGCAAAATAATGACACGCAAATTTTGAAAAATTTCGTGAGATACGTTCCATGAGGAATTCAGAAGATTTTAGAAAAGCCCGACCAGAAGCTTTTGGGCGCTCGTTCATTGGTGGATCAATAAGACTATTAATTCGAAAGTTTATATGGGACTTGAGATTGATACCAAATATATAAATACAGAATCTCAGATCGATTGGATATTATTCTGAAAGTTATTCGAAAAGTGAAATATGTTAAAAATTTGACAATTGAAAAAATGGAATTCTTTGATTCTGATGATGCATCCTTTGAAACCTGAGGTATTTACATTTACAGTTCGGTTTGTTGGATTGCAGGACTAATCATTTATTCATATCGTTTCTATCCGAACTGAGCGATCAGGATGACAGAGCTCAGTAGACTGAAGATTATGCAGTAATTTCGGATAAATTATTCAGGATTATTCAGATTCTGATCTGATATGGATAGAGCATTTGTAACTGAAATTCTGGCAATCAAGCATAAAATACTTAATCAGTGCAAGACGAATTTGATAGTGTCTGAACCTAAACAGTAAAGTTATCCTATTATAGTTATGTACTGGAGTATATCAAATCCAATCAGGAATTCGATTATTGAATCTGATAATTTTGAAGTCATCGGTCGGATTGCACCAAATACTTTGCAACTTTTCACCATGCACTTTTCACTTTTCGAATGAATTACTTTGCACGAAATTCATCCATAATTGAAAAGTTCAATATTAAAAAGTCTAGTGCAAAGTGGAAAGCACTTCGCAAAAATTAAATGTTGGGAGAAATGTTGTGCAACATAATTAATTTTCATATATCGATTGAAATATATTCTGGGAGGATTCTGCATTTCTGAAAAACTTTATAGGTTTTCACACCCAGTCTCTGAAACAGAAATAATTTGTTGACAACTTTCAATGTCAATTAGACTGCAAATGAATTTTTTCAACACCAATTTGCTCCTGACAAATAAGTGCAAAGATTCACGCAGGAGCACTTCATCTTAATTAGAATTTTTGTAATTATTTCTGTTTCAGAGACTGGGGGTGAAAACCTATAAAGTTTTTTGGAGATAATAATTTTCACTTTTGTAATTTGTCAGAATTCAAAATGCAGAGTGAAAAGTTGCTGAGTATTTTGGTGCAATAGGTCCTTGGTGAATATACCCGAAACCACACGTCCACGAAATTTGGAATTTTGAAGCAAAATAATGACGTGCCAACTTTTGTGAAATTTCGTGAAATTCAGAAAATTTAAGAAAAGCACTGAGCAGGAGCTTTTTAGCTCTCGTTCATTAGTGGAGCAATAAGACTTTCACCTCGAAATTTCATATTATTCGAAAAGTGAAATATGTTAAAAATTTAACAAGTGAAAAAATTGAATTCTTTGGTTCTGATGTTGCAATCCTTTCGAATTTTAACATGAACATTCAATATATCAGTCCTCATTCACAAAATGACTTTCACTCGAATCGGATATTTTATTGAGAATATATAGATTCTTCTTTTCAATATTTAAATTAAATTTTCTTTGTTTCTCCTAACACTGTGGCCCCAAAATTTTCCACGAAAATTCAGTATATCAGTATCCATTCAAAAAGAGATTTCACTCGAATCGGATATTCTGTTATAGAGATATAAAGATTCTTCTTTTCAATATTCCAATTGAATTTTCTATGGTTCTGTTAACACTATGGCCACAAAATTTTGAATGAACATTCAGTATGTCAGTCTTCATTCAGAAAATAAATTTTACTGGAATCGGATATCTTTTCTTGGAAATATGAAGTTTCTTCTTTTCAATATTCCAATTGAATCTCCTATGGCTCTATGAACACTATGGCCATGAAAAATAGTCTTTGGCTCGTACTAACATAACCAATTCCCATCATGATTGAATAACTGAAGAGAAATAGACAACATACTCCTGGTGACCTCTTCCGGAAAATTCTTTCACAAAAAGGGATTCTCTCATTATTATTAAAGAAGAGGAATCATTCTGGTGTAATGAAAGCGAATAATTCATTCCGCACTCATCTTACGCACTACTGGCTAATTAAAGGGGGATAATTAACTGAAAAAGAAAAAATTCAAAGAGTAATTAACGTTACAAGTCTCCAGAATATGACCCGCGGGCATTACGGCCTTCCTATGGGTATAATAAGAAACGGGATGGAGGATTGTTCTCTTCATGAATATTGATGATGGAAAAACTCGGGATGAAACGTCCTAAATACCTGAAATGATCCCAATATGTCTCTAAAATAGAAATTTAAAAATATGGTTTTTCGAGGAGAGGAAGTGAATGTGAGAGAACGTGGTATATAAATTTCCAAACATCTTTCACTTTTTTTATTAGTGATGCGAGCGTGAAAATTCTCTGAGATGTCTGTTTTCCTGAAATATTGGGAACAGTTTATTAAAGAAAAAATCTGGTCATCTGGTCCTAAGCATAAAAAGGTTCGAATGACATTAACTAGTCGATTCAGTTTGTGTCAAGAATATTTCGATCGATTTCTTGTATGGTAAAATCTGTTGAATTGTTTCGAAAATATGCTTCCTTTGAATTTTCCACACTTCAGTTATTCTTCTTTCGACTTTATGGAAGCTGAGAAAACCATATGATCTCATTTCAAAACATGTAACTGAGCTTAGACCTTTCGGTATTCCCCTGTTGAGCTAATTTTTCATATTAAATTGATCGGAACATTTTGAGCACATCTAATTCCTCCAATAAATGTACCATACTCACAATGTACTTCATATAAATATGTAATTTTTGGTTAGTTGATTTTCATTATCAGGTTTTACTGCATAGTCTTCAATGCTGTTCTCACATTGTTCTTGAGTTCTTGTTTCCAAGTCTTCTAATCTTTTCAGATAACTCCTCAATATATGGTATAACATTGATTATTACTTCAACTGCTAAATGATTATTGTCAATAAAGGGTGACTCATGCACGAATTGTTATGAGGTTAGGGATAAAGCCTGTTAAACTCAGTCAATTGAAACATAAAATATATTTTTCAACAATTGGCTCGAGATCGTGAACAACTGATGAATATGGGGGTTGATTTGCATAGAGGTGTGCTCAACTCCTCATCAATTCAGTTTAAAAACACACATACATCTAATTTCACCTTTGGATATATGATATTGGCATCATTAGAAATGATATGATATGATCCTACAGTGTTAGATTTTTTGAAATTCCCTGTAGCTGTGATAATTTATTCATAGTAGATCTACTATGGAACTTTGGTCACTACGAAAATCACTTCGTTCATCGGCAGACAATAAGTATGGTTCTGAGCCCCTGACAGACAACCACAACCTTCAAATGATGGCATTCATAGTTCGCTGTATATCAAAACTGTTGTCTACTAAAAAAATACAGTGGAACTTCCCTATAACGAACGTCTGTATAACGAATTTTGTACAAGACATTGCACCTTGAATCCAAATACCACGTTAAAAAAACACCCTCTAAAACGATGTAAATTTCTCTTTAACGAATTATTCAAAGAACACCACTCTTTGAATGGGTATTGGTAAGAAGGTGCAAGGGTGGGTTTTTTCCGAAAATTTTCCGGACGTACG
This sequence comes from Propylea japonica, assembly GCA_013421045.1. NCBI lineage: Eukaryota > Metazoa > Arthropoda > Insecta > Coleoptera > Coccinellidae > Propylea > Propylea japonica. The sequence continues at coordinate 92,656,453 of CM024241.1, forward strand.
TAATAAATCCCGACCTGAAACTAAATAATAACGGCGGACAGAGAGATCCTTCTGAAACAATTTTAAATACACTCTTGGCTGTTTGGTTTCAACCTAACCATTGCGCTAGTGTGAAAAGTTGTGCGAAAATGTCTGAAAGGAAGTGCTTAAGTTTGAATGATAAAATTAAAATTATCAGTGAAGTCGACCGCGACATTGCCGACTAAAGAAACAAATTTTCTGCATAACGACATTTTTTATAACGAATTTTTACGGATTTAGCGCTTTCGTTATTGATGGGAAGTTCCACTTTAATTCAATATAATCTCCTTAGCAAAAGTCGTAAAATGAAGAAACTATGAATGAAATCAATTATAGTTTAAGGGTGTCTGGCAGGGGGTTGGAACCGTTGAGTGTATCTGCCGATGGACAAAATAATTTCTAATTGTTTCACAAATAATTGTATAAAAACACGACGTTTTTTACTGTAGCGAATTTGATAGTCAATTTAAACTTTTCATCAACATAATACCTGCTAAAGCTAGCCAAGTTTCTTAGTTCTTACCTGTGTTAGTCTTTTATCGAAATAAAGCTCTTCGTAATTACCATCATAATGTTATACGTAAAAAGCAAACAAACCATTCACATCAAATTATAATTATCATTAAAATCCTTATGCTTACAACCAAGTTTCAACCATTAAAGAAACTCAATACGCTGGAATTATCCTTCCTGCAGTGCGACTTCATCGGTAATATTTCTCGACCAATAGCGGTCGTAAAGTCCATCTCTATATCTGCAGTAAAATTTCAAGATTTAATTTACGACTGGTATATATGTTACGTACATTGATATTGCTACCGCATGGGAAAATGTCCAATTGCGTCGAATTGAGACGGCCGGTCATTAACTAGCTCGTATTTCACTCGTTTGTGGGTTAATCGTAAAAGGAAATCTGGGATTATGTTGAATTTGCAGATTCGCATTTGATAAATTTGCATGTACTTTGGTTGTCATATTAAATTAGCTTTCGACGGCTTCTGGGAATGCATTTCTTGTCGGAAGCCTTTTTTCTTGACTGTTTTCGCAATTGGGCTATTAATTTCATGGTTCTAATGAACGCCTCTTCCGCAAATCTTTAGGAAAAGTTGACATTACTGATAACATTTTTGAAGACAAAGTTTATAATTAATTATTGCTGTTAATGTTCCACATAAAACGTTTATATGCATTTTCGTACTTTTCTCTTGATTACTTGTCAAAAATTTTTCAATGAAGTAATCATTGCCTCAGCCATCTCTGGAGGAGTACCTACTATGAATGCAAATTTCATCATCACTTATCATTTTACCTAAATATTTTTCCGTCGACCTCAAAATAAACGATGATATAAATGTGTACGGAATTGAACATTAATGACCCATTTCTATGTTTAATTAATGCAATTTTTTAATGTGCAATCGTCATGGCAACCGTACACATAGTATTCAGAAGCACTACGAGAAATGTCAAAACTCTACTGGAACACGGAAACATGGAAATTTTATTATGTCAAATGTATGTCTTGTGCAGAAAGAGAATTATTTCAATTAAAAATTTATATACAATTCATTAGAGGTGTCGGAAAAATCTTGTAATCAACTCGGTTATTAATCGAGGGACTAATGGTTTCGAACTATATCTTGACCATTAGTCGCTGTCTTTAATAACCTAGTTGATTAAATAACTATTCATTGTAACCAAAGTAATTTTATTGCGAATTTCAAAGCATCATTAATTTGTGGATATAATTTCCGCCATTTATCAAAATTAATCGAAATCAGATTGAGGTTGAATAAAAAATTATTGGGAATATTCATAACATTCGAACTTTTATGACTTGTTACCTGAGTTTTTATACACTCTTTTTTTATGAAGAGAGTTCATGACTAAGTTCAATATATAATTCGAAAATAATAGTTATTCTATCAACTAGGTTATTAAACAGCGACTAATGGTCAAGATATTTTAACGCGCGAGCGGATCAATCAAGATCAATGGTCGCTAGACCGAGTTGGTTACAAGATTTTTCCGACGACCTTAATATGAATTGTGTATAAATTCTTGATTGAAATACACTCCCAATAATTTTTTATTCAACCTCAATCTGATATCGATCAATTTTCATAAATGGCGAAAAATTATATCCACAAATTAATGATGCTTTGAAATTCGAATTAAAATTACTAGGGTTACAATGAATAGTTATTTAATCAACTAGGTTATTAGAGACAGCGACTAATGGTCAAGATTTTTCCGACACCTCTAATGAATTGTAGGTATATAAATTTCCAATTGAAATACATCCTCATTTTACACAAGACATACATTTGTCACTATAAAATTTCTATGTTTCTATGTTACAGTAGAGTTTTGACATTTCTCGTAGTGCTTCTGAATATTTTGTGTACGGTCGCCATGAGGATTGCACATTAAAATAGCATAAATTGGACATTAAAATGGGCCATTAATGTTCAGTTTGGTACATATTAAAATCACCCTTTATTTCGAGGTCGACGGAAAAATCATTTAATAACTCGATGAGTACTTTTTTGGGGTATAGTTCAACTTTATGACCCCTACACAGATGCCCATGAAATGAATAAGTTCTTTACGACCTTCATCGACTTGAAATTCACAAGCAGTTAGGATGAGATATGAAAAAGCTTCCATTTCTAAAAAACTTTTCAAGTTTTTACTCCCAGTCTCTAAAATGGAAATAATTGAAATTTTTTTAATTAAGATTAAATGATCCTGCTTAAATCTTTGCACTGATTTGTCGAAGAAAATTGATTTAGAAAAAATTGTTGCCTAACAGGAAAACTAAAAAAGGAAATAATGAAAAGGATAATGTAACGATTCGATATTCATATCAGACTCCTTCTTCAGAAAAACTTGTGAAATCTTTGGAATTGTGTATTTTTTTGTTTGCAGTCGAATTGACATTGAAAGTTGTCAACACATGGAGGTGTTGATTTATTTAATTCTTTTTCAGTTTTACTGTTGAGCAACAGTTTTTTCAAAACCAATTGTTTCTGACAAATTAGTGAAAAGATTTGAGCAGGGGCATTTCATCGTAATTAAAAAGTTTTTAATTATTTCTGTTTCAGAGACTTGGAGTGAAAACCTAAAAAAAATTAAGTTTTTTGGAAATGCAGAATCCTCCCAGATTATATTTCAATCGATATCAAAAAGCTTTCAAACTAAAACCGAAAGCGGAAGTATGAAATTAAAAATGATTCTGTGAAAATTGCACCATGCATTTCTAAACTCTGCACGCAGGTTGGTATCGCATGACCCACTTCGCTAAAATGAAAATCTTACAGATAAGGTCTACGGATCGAATTTCAAATTACCAAATGGGAATATTCCGATTCGCCACAGAAAATAATTCCGTTTCGGCGTACCCTATTCCCTCGCAACTCTATATTCCGTATCAAATCAGCAGAATACAATGCCATGAAACGAAAAAGAAAACCAATATATCTACGTGCGGGTTCTGTAATGATGTCAGAACATAATAATAATACTCTCTTCCACAATCGCCTTCGTCGTATCAGCTGAATCGTATCAGTTTCTCGTGTCCTTGCATATTAAAATTCAGTCAATCGTAGCGTATGATACGCTGTTTCAATATGGGACCTGGATCCTGGAACGAGACGTGCATGTTTTATTGTTTTGGGTCCCAGGCAGTGAGGAAAACAAACTGATATTCAGCATTTTTTGGGAATATTCGGGAAAAAGGAATGTCGAGATCTGTGAGAAAGATGGGGTTGAAGAAAAATTCAGGAAAGGGCGTTCAAGAATTTGGTTAGGAGCTCATTCGCACTAAGAATTCACAGGGCCTATTTGTTTCTGAGTGAATATCGCCCAAAAGTCGCTCCATATATCTATTCAAGGAATTCGCGGTCGCAATATTCACGGAATTATGTTCTGCTAAACTGAATAATGAGTGAACCTTAGCAGCTCTGGAGTCAAACACATTTTTGTTTCGTTTTTATTTTGAAGTAGAGGAGGAATGGGTGACTGTAGAATATCAAGTTAAGGCACAAGCCGATAGACTTTTATAATTTTATTTTCGAATTATACATTGAATTCAATAATAGATTATTTTCATGAAAAAAGAAGAATGTGAAAGCTCAGATAATAAAAATTCGAAGTTATGAAATATTCCCAATATTTTTTTATCCACGACTATTGTTGAATCTGCCCATTGTATGTCTCGGCCTTTAATAATACCCATTAATCACAACGAAATAATGAGATTATAGTTCACTGCTGTCAGGTGCTCCATAGATTTAGCTTTGATATACTATTCTTTGAATTGATATTTCTTCAGTATCCCAAAGTACTCCAACTAACAAATATGGAAAAACCTTGTCAATCGAGAGCCAAATCTACTTAAATTATATCAATTAAAGCTTTTTTATTACATAATTATAATATACAATAACCTGTTCTCCCAAAATTCCTTATGTGTCAACTTGACTTTTTCTACGCTTGTCATAGAAGGGTCTTGTCGAGGTCGCCAAATGTTAAAATCTTCAAGAGATATATTCAGTAGTCGTGGATAAAAGTATAGTATGCTACTGGCGTATAATGGCTGTTATTCACTCGGTGAACTTCACCTCGCGAATAATAGCTATCATTATACGCTAGTTGCATTCTACCTTAATCTGCATCATTTAAGATTCCCAATTAGCTGAATCACACTCATCTTGAATATTTCAGCATATTTTATCAGTAGAAATAGTTTCATTCACAATTCAAAGTGCAAAATATTACTAATTTTTCTTTTTTCTTTGATAATTGTCCATTATTTCAAAGTGCAGAATATTTATTTCTCTATCAAATCTAATTTCACATTCGGAATTCTCAACCTCTTTTCGACAAAATCGGATAACAATATTTCAGTTGTTCTGACAACAGGATTGTCATTTTTCGAATATTTTCGATATGTTTCGGAATTTGCATATAGCTTCTCGGTGATCATACAGCAACCTGTGTAAAATCACTGTTCTCTTCGATTTTCTGTATTTCAAACAATTGTGTCCACAAAAATTCCTCAGGCAATATTCTATTCTACGGACCATTGACCTTCGTCTGTCTCAACTATATCCAAAGACTTAGTAGGGGAATAAAACTGGAAACGAAGCGCTGGTTCTTAGAGCAAATAGTTCATCAGTCCATAATCAATATCGGCGAAGACAAATAAAGAAATCTAATCTTACGTGAAAGCGAGAGTAAAGAGAGAAGTCTCGAGGAGAATGACGAAGTGGGTTGTCTGTCTACAGATACGTATCAAGCCCCTATTTCCATCTGCATCTTGAAGAGAATTGCAGAAGAAGAAATATAGATACAAGCTGCTATGATAAAAAGGTTATTGATATCATTTCATTATCTCATACCTCTTGAAATAATACTATTGTCGAAACATTTTGATTGAATCTTCAGTACTTCTTGACGTGAAATCCTTGATGATGAATCTTCGGCTGCAATATATTGAAAAAATTGAAAATTTCTCTGAAATTTTCAACCAATATGGCTTTCTCGAAAGATTCTTAGGAAAGTCCAAAGCAACTAAACACAAAAGTATAGCACCACAAGCAAACAAGTCAAACCGAACCTGCAAAAACGATAACTAATGAGATCCGATATGTTAAAGGGTTATCTGAAGAGATTAGAAGAATTGTAAAAAAGTACAATGTGAGAACAGCATCCAAAACTCAAGATACTATCAGGACGAAACTAACTAAAGTGAAACCTGATACTGAAAATTAACTAACACAACATTTCATAAGTATATGAAATACCTTATGAGTGTGGTAGTGCTCATATTGAAGAAACGTCCTTGAAATGGAGAAATAGAATAGATAGAGCATAAAAAATTAGCTCCACATGGAGATACTAATAAATCAAAGCTCTTTCACATGCTTCGAATGATGAACATAGGATTTTATGTGGTGAAGCTTCCATAATATCAAATGAAGAAAACTGAAACATAGAAAATTGAAGGAAGCTTTCACGTCAATTCTCTGTTGCTCTCAAATCATCTGCGATTCACAAATAAGATTGAGCCTGAAATTTATCATATGGCTGTTTGACAACTGATACAATCAAAAGTAGATCAAAGTCATCGCTTGTGGTTTTTTGAGAACAGTCACAAATGACTATTATTTTCAGAGAATGGCAAAAGTTGATTTTCAGGAATTTGCAAGTTTGAAGCCTTTTTCTGACGACGACTGGCGAATGCTGGCGAAATGTGGATTACAAAACTCAAAAATGATAAAAAAAGGCCAAATGATATTTTAATAATTCGTAGAAGCGCTTTTGCTATTGCGAGCTAGTATATTGGCGAGCTATGTAGAAACTTGTGCTTGCTTGCTTACCTCAAATCAGTACTTTCATTAATTAATTATACAGCTCACCTTCCATTTTCAGAGATCTGATGAAATCTAATATCTGTGAAGGGATCTCCTCCTTAGGCTCACAATGGCAAAGCATTCCGTGACTAGGTGAATGGGGGTTACTTCCTCCTCCCCACAGAACCTACACTCGTCAGTGTCCGATAATCCCATCCTCAACAGGGGCTTCCTGAGGCGACAGTGTGCTGTAAGAAAGCCAGTGAATAGTTGTAATTATTTCTTACCAAGATCCAAATATATTTTGCATCTTCAAAGTCCGAAGTAACTTAGTGGAATGATCCATCCCTGGGAGATTCCGCAGAGTTTTTTTCATTCTCTTCTTCTTCCGAAACCCTTTTTTATAGGTACATTTATTTCACAGACGGGTTCTTGGCCAATGAGGAACATTCGTTCGCCCTCTTTGGCAAGTGTATTGGCCTCTTCATTTCCTTTGATTCCTTAATGGCAGGGAACCCAGAATAAAAAGACCTTATTTTTCTTGCCTACCTCATTGAGTTTGTTCCGGCACTCCCAGATCATCTTTGAGTCGATGACGTAGGAGCTTTACTATCTGATGATATGGCTATATCGACACAAAAATGATCCTAACCTCAATCAGTACTTTCAGTAATTAATCATCAAATAAGTAGAATTTCTTTCTTGGTGTTTAATGCTCAGTTGTGTTCATTTCAGCCTAGGTAAAACACCATTCGAAATTTTCTTAGATGATCCGATATCTGAAGCCATCCCTGGACTAGTCGTTGGTAATCCGCAAACGATCCGACGTTCATTACGTGAATCGGGATGCTTTTCAGGAAGTTCGGGATAGAAAAGACATCACAGGGACCTGCCGAGGTCGTGCTTTGGATTCATTGGGCGGATCTTTGCGCTATTTACAAAACCGGCCGTATCTCTTGCGCTACTTACGGGTTATGTGACATCGCTATAGGTTATGGGTCTTTTTCGTGATCGAAAGACAAAGCGGTTGGGCGATTAGGTGGAAAGTAAACTGGACCTAATAGTTTCGTTAACAAAAGGGATCAGCAAATATAAAAACTATTAGGCACTCTCTGCTCGATCAGATTATACTTTTTCGAAGATGAATTGTGAATTCAGATAGAAATTAACCAAATACAAGAGATAGATATTTAACTACATTTCACCCTCATCAATGATTCAAAACTAAAAAATATTTCCCTTGTTCTTAAGTCTTGATGATTTTATTGCATGTTTCGATATGAAATAAAAAGAAAATCTTTTCAAATTGGTTATATATTAGTTTCAGGATACAAATCAATCATCTTCTTTGAAAATGTTCATTCTCATTTGAAAAAAAAACGAATAGCACTGACATGGATTCAGGCACTTTAATGTTGAATTTAATTCGAAGGATTTGTGTGTGGAAATCATGATAATACTGAAATATTGAAATTTTGAGAAAAAATGCAATAGTTAATACTCAGAGAATAACTGACGAAGTACCTATTTAGAATAGCAACAAAAATATCAGAATCCTTCGTTAAAATTTTGTTCCTAATTATAACTTCTTGAAACACTACCTACTGATATAGTTCATTAAATTGCTTCCTCATATTTTTTCTCTTAAAACGATTCCCTAGTAGCAAATTCAACCCTAAAAACGATAGCTATGAATAATTGTGGAATATTCACCATATTATGCTAAAATATTTTCAGTGTACCAAGATATCCAATAATAGAGACAATAAACAAAATGAAATAAAAAAAACATATCTGGAGGTTGTTCTTCTTAGACGTGAACAAAAGAAACAAAATTGTAACGACATATTCTGATAGAGGTTTCGATGCTTTTTGAAATACATTCCCTAAAACGAAGTCTGTATAACGAATTTCTCTGTAAAACGAATTTCGTACAAGACATTGCTCCTTGAATCCAAATTCCATGTTAAAAACACCCTCTAAAACGAAGTAAATTCTCTCTAAAACGAAATATTAAAAGAACATACTCTTTGAATGGGTATTGGTGAGAAGGTATAAGGGTGGGTTTTTTCCAAAATTTTTCCGGGCGTACGTAATAAATCCCGTCCTTACATATTTATTGAACTAAATCATTACGGCGGGTAGAGAGATCCTTCTGAAGCAGTTTCAAATACACCCTTGGCCATTTGGTTTCAATCTAACCATTACACTACTGTGAATGTTGTGCGAAAATGTCTAAAAGGAAGTGCTTAAGTTTGAATAATAAACTTAAATTTATCAGTGAAGTCGACCGCGACATTGCCGACTATAGAAACAACTTTTTTGTATAACAAAATTTCTTTATAACGAATTTTTTTGCGGATTAAGCGCTTTCATTATAGGGATTTTCCACTGTATATAATTCAAATCAATAGGTAACTCAAAAGTGAGTCCACTCTCATTAATTTTTTCTCAATGAGAACGTTGGAAAATTCAAGACATACCGAATAAAATTCTTCTTCTACCTTACTCGCCCCTCCATTCCGAAATTATTATTTCAATTCCCCGTTTCATCATAAATAGGATCTGCAGGAATATTTTATTCAGTTTAATTGAAAAAGTTTCTGCGCAGAAAGCTTGATGGAAGTTGTTCTCGGACAAGGAAACAAAACAGGAAAAATGCAATTCTATGCGTTCCATTAAATGGATGCTTTATTTTTTACGACGTGGAAGCTCCCAGACTCGAATTAAACAGGAACATGGTGACGTAAAGTTAAACGGGGAATTACAACGTTTGTGGAAACATAGTTAGAATGACATAAACTTGACTTTACTCGCGAAGAGAATTTGATTATTAAATCTCAGAATATATTTGAATTTCAAACTGCAGTAAAAGCGGGTGATATCGAGCCCTGTGGTTTAATTTTCTTTGATCATTATCATTTTTAAGACATATAAACTCCTTCAACTGTATACTTTGTGAGTTGGCTTAAAAGCAGGGACTTTTCAACGCTTGTTCATTTCATAAATATTACCAGATATATTATTTTTCATACATTACCATAAATTCTTCAGCATGTATGTGAAATTAACTTGACAAACAAATGGAATCAATAATAAAAATTATAAAATCCTCACGATAGACTGAACTTTAATATCACTCTTTTTTTTCAGGTAAGAATATTGCATCTTTCAACTGATTGGTGGTAAGTCAACATTACTCAACGAACTATTAGAAAATAAAATTTTGTGAAACTCTGGGAATCCATGTTGCTCATCATAAAGTTTGTACGGATATTTTGCTTTATGATGAATATTTTTTTCTATCTATTGAAGATCAAGCGAATTCAAAAAGGGTGTGCTATTTATTCCTTTTTATCTTCATTAGTGTCATCAATTTTTTGTTCTCTTCGTAATATAAATTTCTATTTTTTTCATTCCTTAATTTTGCCTCAGCATAATATTCTTCTGTCCATGAAATAACTGATGCCAGATCAGTCCAGGTATTATAAAAAAGGGCTCATGAGTAAAAAGTAGTTTCAAAGCACTCGCATTCCTCTACTGGTTAATTTATACACAATAAACCAACCCTTACTTTCAAAATGAGCTGAGTAACATTCGTTGATCAAATTGCAAGAAAAAGTTAATTGACGTTAATTTTTTTAGTTCAAAATTTTATATTGAATGAATAATGATGATAATAATATGATTTTCATGAGTAATTTCATAAGGGCATCTAATTTTTCTGAAAAAAAACAAAAAAACATGTAATCTTCTAACAAGAATTCCTCTTCTAGTTAATTTATACACAATAAACCAACCCTTACTTTCAAAATAAGCTGAATAACATTCGTTGATCAAATTGCTAGAATTAGTTAGTTTCTTCTAGAAAAGTGACGTTAATTTTTGTAGTTGAAAATTTTATATTGAATGAATAATGATGATAATAGTTTGATTTTCGTGAGGAATATCATAAGGGCATCTAATTTTTCTGAGAAAAAAACGAAAAAACATGAAATCTTTTAACAAGAAGCATGAGTGGCGGTGGTAACAGCCGTGCAACTGCACGAAGGCAGTTTGCATTGTTTTTTTTTATTTTTTCAAGGAAGAAATTAGATGCATGAATGGTATTTGACAAGACTAATTTATCAGTGATGATTCTGCATGCATTACGTACATAGTCCATTCACGAAAGTTTGAGCCGTCGGTTGGCCATGACAATTTGGCATATTCCACTGTGTATATTAAAATTTTAGGTTACGTTATTTATTTTCTTGTCAGATTGATAAGCAATGTTGTCAATATTGCAAAGAGTTGTCTGATAACTCGCATGCTCGTCGGACGAGGCCGGGTACATTCGGCAACGTTGACTTCATTTTACGTTATGACAGCAAATACCGCCAACTTCAGATAAATAAACCAACGCCTACCATGTGCTCAACATTTCGTGAATGGACTATATATTAAAATTTTAGGTTATGTTGTTTATTTTCTTGTTAGATTGATACGCAATGTTGTCAATATAATATAGAGTTATCTGATAACTCGGAAGCTCCGGGTTCATTCGGCAACGTTGACTTTGTTCATCGTTGTGACAGCAAATACTGCCAGTCTCAGATAAATAAACAAATGCTTACTTTGCGTTCAACAATATGTGAACGGCGTGTAGGTATTAATTTGACAACAGCTGTCAAGTTTCGCTTCAGGTGAACTAAAAAAAACTACTCACAGCTGCTGCCATACAGTTTATCCATCTAGAAATCATTTGTTATTCAGAATTGCGCGTTTAATTGGTGAAATCAAGACGAGGGAAACAATATAATACGTGAACGTAACCTATACTCCCTTCACATATTATTGAGCGCAAAGTAGGCGTTTGTTTAGTTATCTGAGATTGACAGTATTTACTGTCATGTCGATGAACAAAATCAAAGTTGCCGAATGTACCGGCCTCGTTCGATGAGCTTCCGAGTTATCAGAGAACATTGACATAACCTAAAATTTTGATATTCACAGTGGAATATGCCCAATTGTCATGGCCATTCATCTGAAAAAATATCATGACAGATTTCTATTATACAGAGTGTAATCAATCAAACATTCATGGCCAGCCAACAGGGTTTCTCAAGGTGATTGAACATACAACATACAAAAATCAATTTCTCACTCGAAAACCATTGAAAAACAGATACAAGGAGAAATAAGAACTACACTCTTTCAAAAATAAGAAAAACTGTATTTCCCCAAAATGTTCTCACCCAAAACCAAAAAATCCTGAATTTTTCATCAACCCAAGCCCTCTATTCCAAAAATTCGAAGTCGAACAACCTTATATCAATTTTCATCACGACACATAAGCAAAGCATCCCCGCGTCGTAACGGAGCAGCTCGCTAGGTGCTCCCGGAGCTGGAAATCCTTCCGATCCGACGGCGATGATTTGCAAGTCAAATTTCCTCTCTCGGAATGACACCTTCAGAAAGGGAAAGTGTCAGAAATTCCACGGTCAATGGCGTTACATCCGAATACTAGAGAACGGCGTATTGTTTTATGGTAATGGGCCGACGTTTGAATATTTGATATGACGTGCCGAGAACGTCATACACGCTGGATCTTAGGAGGTAGGTCATTTTGGAGGGTTTGGGAGAAGGGTAAAAATTAAATTGGTGCTCGTGAACGCCTGATGTGGAAAAGGATGATGTGGGAAAATAGGAAATTTTCAATTTCATTTTTGTTTTAACGACTTGAAATTTGAGAGGTAGCTTGTAGTATTTCGTCTGTATTGGGTTTATCATTCGAGATAAATAGTCTCTATTTGTTTTTGGAAATGAATTAAGTCAACTTTTCTTATTTTATTGTCGATCTTAATTTGATTTTGAGGCTGAGATATCAGGAGATTACTACTCAATATTATTACTTTTCAGAGACTTATTTGCTCATTAGATGTTCCAAAAAAACACGAATTGGAAAAGGCTTTGTTTGGCAAACACTTCTGATAAAAAACACCAACTTCAAAATTGACTCTGATTGCAAATCAACTCTATTATTTTATTTTTGGTTGAGTAGCCCATGAGGAAGGATATCTAGGGAAGCTAAAGGTAATGAAAGAATAGAAAGTCAGAGATCCATCAGCGCACCTTCCTAGTAATTTGATGAACACAGGAGTGATCATCGAGGAAACGAACAAAATAGAAAGTCAAATGGTTGTCAGATAGTCTTGAAACCACAATACGGGCCGGCACTTGAGTATACAGGCCAAAAACCAGTATACACTGATAAGGCTCTTATTCTTGTGTGTTTCAGGCACAAATATTTGCAATCGAGAGATGCATAGATAGAAACCTTGAAAGAAATTGTCAAGGGTATGACATACTGATTTATTCTGATATTCAAGCTGCTATTGATGCACTCAATCAACTCTGAGCCACTATGGGAGCGCCGAAGAAAACTCAATGAATTAGACAATAAAAACAAAGTATCTCAAGTGTGGGTTTCTCGTTGCTCAGGAATCAAAGAAAACAAAGAGGCTAACACATTTGCTAGAAAGTGTGCACAAAAGCCACTCACTGGCTCAGAACCCTTCTGTGGTATACAGGGTGTTTTTTAATTGAATGTCAATATTTATTGGGGTGATTTTTCGAGGCATTTAAAAAACTTCATATGAACTATGTCCTTAAGGTCTAACCTTTTGATTTACAGGCTGGTAGAGTTTTAAAAATAAATCAACATTACCACTTCAATATTTCAATGAAATTTGTCATATCTACATGTACAATGAATCAAGAGACATTTTAAATGTATCACTTTTTTAATTTTCTCCTGTGGCGTTCGTACGTAATTTGGCCAGAGCGTACTTGAATAAGTTCTCTCTTACTTACATACATAATGTAATTTATTTCAATGCAGAGAAACGGTTTTTATTTTTTGAGCGAAAACCGTGAAAAAAGTCAAGAGATCAACTTTGGTGAGAAATGATTGGGAATTTCAAAAATAATTTTTATTTCAGTAAAAATCTGTGGCGTACCATCAATGTCTGCCAAAAAGGTAGGTCAAATTACGTACGAACGCCACTGGTGGAAATTAAAGAAAAAGTGATACATTAAAAATGCCTCTTGATTCATAGTACATGTATGACAAATTTCATTGAAATATCTGGAGTGGTATTGTAGATATTAATAAAAAATTTATTTTTGAAAACTTTACCACCCTGTAACTCAAAAGGTAAGACGTTTAGGACATATGTTCATATGAAGTTTTTTTTAATGGGTCCAAAAATCACTTCCACAAATATTGACATTAAATTAGGAAACATCTTACATAGGCAAATGCACCTATAAGAAACCGTTTTTGAAGAAGGAAGATACTGAAAGAAAACAACTTCAGATAAATCTTCCGGGAAGGTATCACTTCAATTGATTTAAGTTTTTAATGAACTTTTAAATAAGCTTGTAACAGAGTCTTCATCCTCTGAAGCACCACAAATTAAACACTATAAAACCATATTTGAAAAGAATTTTTTTGACAAACAATGCAAACAAACTCTGCGATACACGTGCGATGCAATTGGAATGTTGCCACGATGACATCAAAATAGAAAAGACATAAGCCACAAGAGAGATCACAGATGTGAAATTTTAGCATAGAGAAAGGGACAGTTGTTTTTTATCCTGGGTGCTCACTGCTTTTATAAGGCCTATCAACATCAAGAATAACGGCAAACAGCGCTTCTAGCGGTGCCTGAAAAAATCTGTAACAAGGACATCCCAATATGATTTTCATGGTACAGAAAAGGAAAAAAAATATCTTTAAATTCGGACAAATTTACTGAAGGAGATATCCGTCTCTGTTGTCTCTGCTTGTAACCAAGAGTTCTTAGTTGTTGCGGAATCTATGATAACATTACGTTACATTTCAAATTAGATGAATTAACAATGTATTCATTTGGACCAGCTCAAAATATCGCATTTCAAATTTTCGAAAATTAAAAATTGAAAAACTCTGGACAAACACGATATTCTAATCCTCCAACAGTCGCTCCACCTCGACAAAATTTCAATGTGCGACGAGGAGTCTCCTTGGACCCGAAGTTTACATCAACTCCCGCAATACAAAGGATTAAAACCTAATTCTCCCGATATCCAAACATACTCCCATCTCGTATGTTGCAAATTGAAAACGGACACAGGATACAGGCTTATGCCGTCATTTCAATTTTTTTCAATTACGCATAATCCGGAGGGACGTTGATTATCACGGGCGGAAAACGGGCGACTAGGAATACAATGTTTTTGCGACGAATACGCGATAGGGAGTTCCGGAGAAATCAGGACAGTAGGCAGCGAAACAGGATGCTGTTTTATGAATTTTTGATGAGGGGAATATTAAGGGAATTCTGACAGAGTTTGGTTTTTCTGTCATTTCAGGGGATGGAAATGAGTAGTTTTCATTTCGAAAGAGATTCTTTATCATTTTATCATTAATTTTTTTACTTTGGTGCCTATTTCAGGCTTACAAATAAATAGAACCGGTTCTATATTCACCCCTGAACGAGGAGATTTCGATTCTTTTCGTAGAAATGTCGAGTCGGATCCAATAACAAAACATTTTTTCTGTCTAATTTGACATCTTGTTGTATTCTAATATATTTTTTCTTCGAATTGCTCAATAATAAGTATCTTATTTTTTATTAAAAGAATTAATGAATGGCCTATTATAATAAGAAATAAATGAAGCGACATACTTTTTTTACCTATATATTTTGAATAATTGAGTCTAATGGCGTTTATTACCTGATTTTAAGTTCATTCAAGGCTTCACCTTCTATCTCCTGTAAAACCACATTTTGTTATTTTCAGAATACAGTTAGAGTTGCAATAATATTTATAAGTGATTTTCTCAAATTCATTTTCATCTCCTATTATTTGCATCATTATTTTTTCATATAAACACAGATACCATGGTATTCTTTCACAAATATTCTAACAAAACACAAGCTTCTTCCTTTCAATATCTCAATTGAATTTTCTATCGTTCTGTTAACACTATAGCCACAAATTCTGCATGAACAGTCGAGTGTATCAATCTTTTTTCACAAAATATATTTCATTCGCATCGGATATTTTTATGAGGAAATATGAAGTTTCTTCTTTTCAAATTCCAGTTGAATTTTCTATGGTTTTGTTCACACTATGGCCACAAAATTGGTACAAAGCTTTTTATGGGCATCTTGCATATGACCGCATTACAAAACAAAAACAAAAAAATGGCCATATTTTATGGCCTTGTTACGATTTGGCTGGTTAGCACACTTGACCGAGCCATTCGGGAACCGAACCTGAAAATTTCAATTCTCAAGGACAATCCCTTCCAACGTTATAGTGCTAACGGACGGCCGTACAACCACACGTACAGAATTGAATTTGATCACGAATTATTCATCAGCGAGTCGAACCCTAACGTTTAAGATCATTTTCGGCTCAAAATTCGAAATTACAGACATTTGGGCAAAACGTTATAGCAGTCGTTTAAGTAGAACGATCGCTCAAAAAAATCAAATGACTGTTGGACAACTGAGTCAATCAAAAATGAATCAAAGTCAACGATGATTGTTTTCTGAAAATTATCGAAAATGACAAACATTTCCAAAGAATCGCGAAGTTGCTTTTCTGAAAGTGTTGAGTCTTGTGTTTTCCTGACGACTGCTGACGAATGGTAGCCGAAATTTTGAATACAAACAGACAAAAATGATGGGAAACAGCCAAATAGTATATAAATAAATATTTTATTCAAGAATTCAAGAATTTTACGTCAACAATCATACCATCTATTTGGCCATCTTAATCAATTTATGTTTTTTTCCAATTTGTATCCATCATTTCGGAAATAGCTGGTAAAATATCAAATGAAAACAATTATAATGTTCTCAAACGACATAGAAATCTTGAACATGTATGAATAGTTTTCTTGTAGAAAATAGTCGAATACACCGCTTCGTAAGAATAATAATTCTTAACTACCCCAATTCGCGACAACTTACTAGTCCGATCCTGACAAAATTGCCATGTAGACGAGCTCGTTATAATTGAAGATTAGTTTTTTGGCATATGGTCTGGTCCTAAACCTTGGATTATAGGATCAAGGGGAGAGACAGAAATCATTAAAATTTTCGATGCAGAAACTTTACCTGCCATATGTCACATCCTCCCGTATATCAAGGTCAATCCACAAACCTGAAATCCATTTCATATAAATGGAGTTGAAAAACCCAGGAAGATGGAAAAATGTTACATAAATTGAAACAATGAATGAAAAGATCATAAAAAATTAGAAAATATAAAATCAATTACGAAAAATACATATATAGTTCATTGGAAGAGATTATGAAAAAGTTTTTCAGTTATAATACAAATTTCAAGAAATACAATTTATGTAGAAATCACCTATTCACCCGATGGATGGAGAAAATATAATACGAATCCAGAGTAATTAATAAATCGCCAAAAAAAACTACAAATATTAACAGAAAATTAAAAAAACCTAAGCATGAACAGTTCAAATGAAAATAAGTGAAGAAGATATTGAAGGAATTCTTGCTATTCGGAAAAATACGTAGCAAAATAAACATTTTATTCATAGTTGTCTACATAAAAGAAAATACTCGAATAATGAAATTAATTTCTGTTTGATCTTTTCCTGCATAGATACTTTGATGAACCGAGGAAACTTTCCGAGATTCAGTTGTTAAAGGAAAGCGAAGAGAACGCTCAAAGCTCAACAATTTAATATTCCATAGAATGCTTGTATCAACTCGTTTCGTTAGTTTTAACGGAAAAAAAAAGCTGAACAATTGCTTTATGGGGTTCGGATGAGTGAATTGAATTCAAGAGAAAAAAGGAAAGGATTTACTGTACTATATGAATGACGAGAGTGAAATTATTACGATTTGTAACTCTTGTTTTTTCGTCTTTGTCAACGTTTTCTGACGAAAATCATCTATTTTTTTTTTAATTTCTAATATCTTCTTTATCGTTTTTCATGCCTCACCTGCATCATTCA
This sequence comes from Propylea japonica, assembly GCA_013421045.1. Classification (NCBI taxonomy): domain Eukaryota; kingdom Metazoa; phylum Arthropoda; class Insecta; order Coleoptera; family Coccinellidae; genus Propylea; species Propylea japonica. The sequence continues at coordinate 92,673,865 of CM024241.1, forward strand.
CGCCTGAAATTGCTTTTAAGTGCTCGTTTATTGGTGGAGCCAATGAGGCTATTACCTGAAAATTTTGTATAGGACTTGAGATTCATGTCAAGTTTATGAATGTAAAATCAGTACGATCGGAATGATATTCTAGAAATTTTTCAAATAATGAAATATTGTGAAAAATAAATTATTAAAAACAAAATTTCTATGGTTCAGATGATGCTACGATCTTGAAAATTCTACACGAACATTCAGTTATCAGACTTCATTCACAAAATCACTTCACTCTAATAGGATATCCTGTTATGGAAATATGAAGATTCTTCTTTTCAGTATGCCAATTGCATTTTCTACTGGTTCCGTTAACACACGGCCACAAAATTTTGCAAGAGGTTCATTATGAGCATCTTGTAAGTGGCCGTATTTCGATTGGTTTCGTTTTGTCTGAGATATTGAGGAGACAGAAATTTTGAATATCTATATTTTATGGAACACCCTGTACGATTTGCTGGTTAACGAACTCAACCGCGGCATTTGAAATCCGAACTCACTCTGAAAATCACAAATCTCTAGGACAATACCTTGGAAAGTAATCGTGCTAAAGGCCCCACGGTCAGAATGAATTTGACTACGGATTCATCATCAGGAAGTTTGAACCCTATCGTTTGAGACTATTTTCGGCTCAAAATTCGAAAATTACAGACATTTTGCAAAACGAAATAGCACTCGTTTAAGCAAAACAAGCGCCCGAAAAGTTGTAGTGCGTAGGAGTTGAAGATTTCAAATTCGAACAAGCAAAGTCCTTCTTTTGAAAATACAAACACATGTATTCGTTAATTTTCCTTTGTAATAATTAGTTCAAGAATAATAGTCTGATAGCAGTACTCTCCAATAACAAATTGTAAAGTGATAATGATAGAGAATGATTACATATATGGATTTTATTTTATTTACTATTCGCTCGACATGTTTCGCCCTACTGGGGCATTTTCAGGTCGAAATGTACATATAATATTATGCAACATATATCTCTGGTTATTCTGAGTTAAAATAAACCTGTGAATTCCTTAATATATACCTATTTTTTTCGTTTTTTTCAAACGAAGAAAGTACAATTTCTTTATCATTATCATACTCGTAAAGGATTATGGCAAACTGGTTGAAAATATGTTAAACTGAAGAGTACAGTAGAACTTCCCTATAACAAACCTCTTTCTTACAAGACAATGCACCTTGAATCCAAATTCCATTCTAAAAAAACACCTCTCTAAATTAAATTCTCTCTATTACGAAATATCAAAGAACAAAACTCTTTGAATGGGTATTGGTAAAAAGGTACAGGGTCCGGCAGAAGTCATGACACGAAATAGAGGGCGTTGGTTTAGGCTGTGGTGGGAGAGTAGCGGAGTGGGATTGCGTGCGTTGTGTAGCTTCGACGTTGCCATTTTCAGTATCAACAGGTCATGTGAGTGCATTTTTGCTTACAAAGCGACGAAGCTCATTTTCACTGTGTGGAACTGTGAACAAGCAAACATGCGATACTGGGCACCTGAAAACCCTCACGAGATTCATCAAAGCCCTCTACACAGTTTAAAAAGTCACTATTTGGTGCGCAGTTTCCCGTTTGGGGTCACTGGCCCTTATTTTTCGAAGAGAGAGGCCAAACAGTGACAGTCACTTCTGATCGCTATGTGGCCATGTTGAGGGACTTTTTTCAACCCAGCCTCGCAGAATTCGAAAAAGAAATTGACGAGGAAGGCTTAGATGAGGTTTGGTTCCAACAGGACGGCGCTACGGCCCACACAGCCACTCGATCAATGGCATTGGTGCGCGAGCTCTTCCGGCCCGTGCCATCTCCCGCAGAGGGGACATTAATTGGCCCCCAAGGTCTCCCGATCTCGCCCCCTGTGATTTTTTTCTGTGGGGACACTTAAAGGCAGAGGTCTACAACACCGTCCTAAAAACTTGGAAGAACTTAAAGCCGCAATAATTCAAGAAATCGCAGCAATTCCACGGGAAATGACCGAGCGAGCTATGCGAAGTTTTCGTTTCCGCCTTCAAGCCTGTATCACCAACGAAGGTCGTCATATGCCAGAAGTTGTTTATCATACATAAATTGCACATCTTATGGAATGTATTAAATATAAAAAATATTGAATTAGAGTACGTTTTCGTGTTTTTATTGAACTTTACTTTCGTGTCATGACTTCTGCCGGACCCTGTATAAAGGGGGTTTTTTCCGAAAGTTTTCCGGACGTATGTAATAAATCTCGACCTTAAAATAAATCATTACGGCGGGCAGGGAGATCCTTTTGAAACAGTTTTAAATACACACCTGGCTGTTTGGTTTCAAATCAACCATTACGCTAGTGTAAAAAATGTGCGAAAATGTCTAAAAGGAAGTGCTTAAGTTTGAATGATAAACGTAAATTTATCAGTGAAGTCGACCACGACTTGCCATACATAGGAACACATTTCCTGTATAACGGAAATTTCTTAATAACGAATTTTTTGGCGGATTAAGCACTTTCGTTATTGGGAAGTTCCACTGTATTTCCTAATTTTCAATGAACAGTTCTCTCATCGGCTTCAAGCAAATCTAACCACCCTCCTGACTCCACGACCCAAAGCAATAATCCAAACCAACGCCTCCGCGATTAAAGCAAATGAAATGAACGAGTTGAATGAGTTAATAGAGCCCCAACCTTCGATCTTGAGCCATATTCATCTCTTGCAATATGCCACAATCTTGCTTCCAGCCTGTAAGGATCCATATACGGGGGTGCAGGATATTGCCAAATCTCCCAGGACTCATTGATAATTATTATAACTGCGGGTTGGGCCTTTTGGGGCACTTTGGTGCCTTTGGGTCAGAACTTTCTGAACTCAATTCTTATTCCCAATTATATGCACCGGTTCCGTGTTCATTTTGCTCTCAGTTGCGAGGTTGATGATGTTTTCCTTATTTGGTAATTTAAATATGGTAGGTGAGGCAAGGGATGCTATTAGTTTCTTCGAATACTGTATATACAGTGTGTCTGAAAAAAATCGAGGGACTTTGGGAAATGATTCCTCGGAGAAAAATAAGCAAGGTTAGTTCATATAATTTTTTCGAAATCAACCCCTCCTCCAAGATACCTACAGTCCTAAAATCACTGAGTCATAAAACTATACAGAATACGATTCATCAAGTAGATATTACCTACAAAATTTTTTTTACTCTATAACTTTATTAATAAGGGTGAAAAATAACAACCTCTTATGATATTCCTTAAAAAAATTGTTTTCGTGGAATAGATATTCGAATAATAAAATTCTTTTTTCAGCGACGGGGAAAAAATGGACATTTAATCTCTTTACAGGTCACAAAATATACTTTTTACTAAATTTTTTTTCTGTCAAAAATGAGTCTCTATGTATCCGGGAAAAAAGTACCCACTTTTTCGCGTGGAAAAAAAAAATAATTTCGTGAGAAGTTATATTTCTTTCGCTACTAAATCGATGTTTTCCGTGACAGGAAGAACGACCATTTAATGGTGAAAGAAATATAACCTTTCACGGAATTACTCTTTTGCACACGGGAAAAAAGTGAGTACATTTTCCCGGATACATAGACCACTCACTTTTTACAGGGAAAAAAGTAATTTCGTAAAAAGTCATATTGTGACCTTTCAAGAGATATTAAATGTCACATCTTTTTCCCGTCACAGAAAAAATAAATATTATGGTTCCCATTCGATTCTGGAGAAAAAAGTCTCTCGCAAATTTGGATACAGTCGATTTTTTTCTCGGGAAAAATAAGAACTTACAAACTGTTATGATCAGTTTTCGCCTGTTCATTCCTTTTCATTCTTAAAAATTTCCATAGAATGATTTTCTGAGATATTGTATGTCATGATAGGAGATAAAGATGTTCTATAAATTTTCTGAAGGTTTTAGTTCTAATTTTCGGAAGAAAATTATATCCATAATATTTTAATTTCATAAATAGAAAACTTTCTTTCGATTAATAAGCATAATTGACAAAACCAATTTTGAGCATAAAAAATATCTTACAATATTCATCTATGGAACATACGATGAAATGGAATGAACAGTGATCATAGTTGTTTGTAAGTTTTTATTTTTTTCGAGAAAGTATCTACTGTATCGAAATTTTGCCATAGAATTTTTTCTCCAGAATTGAATGGGAAACCAAAAAAGAATTTTGAAAGAAAATCATAAGGGATCTGGGCTACATCCTACCGTTTTTCACGTATAAGTGATTCAATCATTACTCTCAAACATCTTGGTAATTATTAGGGCCCTCATGGAAAACAAACGATTGCTTCAGTGACATAAAAATGGAAGCAAGCCCTGAGCAGGAGCTTCTGAGCGCTCGTTCTCTGGTGGAGCAATAGGACTATCATCTCAAAATTCTGTATATGACTTGAAATTGATACTTTATATATAAACAATTAAAAAAATTCAATTCTATGGTCACACTTGAAAATTAAAATAATTGAATTTTATGGTTCTGATGATGCGATCCTCTTGAAATTTGGCATGAACATTCAGTATATCAATCTTTATACCAGGAATAAATTTCACTCAATTCAGATATCTTGTTATGAAAATATAATTTTTTTTTCAATATTCAAATTGAATTTTCTATAGTTCGGATGATGCTATGATCTTCAAATTTTGCACAAACATTCAATATATAAATCTCAATTCAAAAATAAATTTCTTTCGATTCGGATATCTTGTTATGGAAATATAAAGAGTCTTTCCTTTAATATTCCATTGGAATTTCTATGGTTCTGATGATGCTATCCTCTTGAAATTTTGCATGAACATTCAGTATATCAGTCTCAACTTACAAAATGAATTTCATTGAATCGGAAAGTTGGTTATGGAAATAAAAAAATTCTTCTTTTCAATATTCCAATTAATTTTCTATGGTTCTGTTAATACTATGGCCACAAAATTTTGCGAGAGGCTCACTATGAGCATCTGGCAAGTTGCTGCAAAATTTCATTCCGTTTGCCCTCGTTTTGTGTGAAATATTGAGGAACAAAAATTTTGAATGGCCACTTTATATGGAACACCCTGTACGATTTTTCTGGTTAACGAACTTAACCGAGCTATTTGGGAGCTGAACACACCCTGAAAATTTCAAGTCTCTAGGACAATCCGTTCGAGAGTTATTGTGCTCACGGACGGCCGGACGGCCGGCCCTACAGAATTTGATTTGACCTCATATTTTCCATCAGGGAGTCGAACCCTATCGTTTGAGACCATTTTCGGCTCAAAATTCGAAAATTACAGACATTTGGGCAAAACGATATAGCACTCGTCTAAGTAGAACGAGCGCTCAAAAATGATTCAAACCTGAACAATTTTCATTATACTCAATGAAAGTTCCATAGGGAAGCGACTGAATTCATAAAAATAAATGGATTATTTTTGATAACTCGACAGATAAACGAACGACCAAATCATGGTTCTAAACAACTTTTAGAATTCAGTTCTAAAATGCCATTCGAGATAAGCTCCACTCTACGATGTCGACCAAATATCCATACCAAGCTCGCATCGGAAAACCCGTCAAATATCGGAAAAATATGTCACCTGCCAATGTTCCCTCGATCGCCGTATGGCAGTTGGAAAACGCGAGTCCTGAGTAAATTTAGCACGCCCCAGGGTGTCCATTATCCCGCATTCTATCCCTGGCAAAGTACAACACTTGGAAAGGGAACGGAGCAGAAAGGGCCATACATGTATATATTTTATTGGTGTATGATTGCGACCGAATGCTCACGTATGGGTTCGATAATCAGCGCTCTACAGGGAAGCGGTTAATTCTTCGCCCGCGGCGACCCGACGGGGTTGCAAGGACGCCCTGACAGTGGCGTAGAGGGCCAGGGGGTTTATTTACCAGATTTTGAATTGCCTCTGGTAGTCAGATGGCACTTAGGCAACGGATGGTCGTTGATTGTGAATCAAGGACCATTTTGAGCTGTAAACAATCCTCACAATACTGTCGAAGGACAACATGTTAGTTCTGCCAACCAGAACATTGAGGGAAATGATAAAATGACACCCTTGCAACAAGAGAAAGAAACACTTCACCGCACCGGGCGGAAGTCGATGATTAGGAAAAATTAAAAAAACACACTTTCATGGTGAATAACACACTAGATCAAAGACGAGCAAAGAACTGATTGCAGCTCTGTCAATGTCAATGTCGAACTGGAGCTGTTGAGTGGGCTTCTCTCAGGTGGATCATCTGCACAAGATGGGTAAGGAAAACTTCGATATCTGGAGGTTACGTGGATCGGTGAGCAAAACCACCGGTCACATATTATATACCAATTCAATGTATTGCTGCAATAACTAGATAAGCCTTTCAGGAACTGCTACCATGTAGTTTTTTTGTTCTGTACCCTACTCGTTCATGGACCCCAAGGAGGTCTTTAATGGCGTCTATATAACGGACGAACTCGTTAGGAGAATTAGCTGTTACCTTTGGGCGCCAAAGACTGGTTTCCCCATATTCATTGTTTTTAGACCAGCCAGCTCTGGACATTTGCTTACAATGTGTTCAGCTGTTTCTGCTTCTTATACACATATCCGACAGCACCTCGTCAGCAGTACCACCATTTCCCGAAGTTCAGCTCGTGACGGCTTCAGCAGCTTTCTGGTATAGCCAGATGAAATTACCACAAATTTTTTGGCCTGAATAAGTCCAGAAGTGTTTCTTCGGTGTTTTTGTCAACTCCCATTGATGGTTATCTGCCTTGAATTGGTCTTTTACAAGCCCACAGAAAGGCTCAAGTCGAGCAGGTGTTGACCATGATCCACTTTTTGCAATTTCATCAGCTTTTTCATTTCCTTCAACATCATAATGCTTTCACTTGATTTCCTCGATCTTAAAGAGTAATAGCCTTGAATTGTGGCACATCTACAATCTTTGGGATTTATGATGAAAAATTGTTGGGGTCCCAAGATAAGAAATACCGTCCATAATCAAAACAGTCACACGAACATCACCTTCAAACAATATAAAACAACTCAATAATAATTCGCAATTGAAATCAACGTAACAAATGTTGGTAATTTGCCCCACTAGGGGCCTATTGCACCGAATACTTTGCAATTTTTCGCTTTGCACTTTTCAAATGAACTAAGTTGAACGAAACGCATTCATAATTGAAAAATACAATGTGAAAAGACAAGTGCATAGTGGAAAGTACTCCTCAGAAATTAAATGTTGGGAGAAATGTTGTACAACATAACTAATTTTCACTTTTGAAATTTGTCAGAATGCAAAGTGCGAAGTGAAAAGTTGCAAAGTATTTTGGTGCAATAAGCCCCTGCTTCACACTTGTGGACTCGTCCAGCTGGTACGTATCATTTTTGCCGTGACATTACGACTGCCTGTTGTTATGTCAAAATCCGTGTTGCCCACGGATTCTGGTCATAAGGTCTCATAAATTTGCCGGTTAGATCAAACACACCGATCTCTTGAGGCGACCCCAGAGCAAGAGGAAGAAATCTAGTTTACTGGCATCTAGTGCTGGTAAAGCGATGGACCTTTATATGCCTTTATTCTATTACTGAGGAATCGTTCAGTGAGAAAAAAATTGAGGGTGCAACTTGAAAAAAATATCTGTTGGTAGTTCAGTTAGAAACTAAACTTATGACAGATCTTGGTACAGTTTTTCATGCTATTCAAACTGCTTTTTGCTAGTACTTTTTAACTTATCTGAGAGCCGAGATATTGGCTGTATAGAACATCTCGAGAAGGCCTGTAAAACTCTCCAGAATACCCAGTACAATGCCCAAACCCACTTCAACCCTTTTTTCGAAAACAACTCCAACATCAATAACCCTCCATCAAGAACCCTCCGACCCTGGCCTAAGGGCACCGAAGGACACCTACAGGATGAAGCACTCTAGCTGTATCGTGTCCGCACCAGGCGGCCGATATCATCGCATGGCCCCAGGTCACCCTCGCTGTCCTGGTGGCAACTTTCGACCCGCCAAAACGGTCTGATCGCCGTAAGGCGACAAACCAATTTGCAACTTCCATTTCTGGCTTTTTCGGGAAACGAAGTTAAACTTTCCGTATTCCTCTCGGCTATGAATTATGAATGAGGCTAGGGGATGAGTGGATTATTCGAGGACCTAGAGCTGGAATGATACCCTTGGAGTTTATGACGTGATTGGGGTTATTCGCAGGTTTTTAATTCGGTATCCTGGGTGTTTCTCATTCGGAGGTTTTTTACATTGAAGTTGAATTGGGGAATGTAGTTTAATCGCGTCAGGAGTAAATTTAAGGCTTTTATGATGATACGATCCAGCCAACTAGTTGCAGTATACCTAGATGAAAAACCTAGAGAAAGAGAGCAGCGGCAGCTGCCGGGTTGATTTATGAAAATTAACCATTCCGGGTGCCACCCAAACGCAGACAAAAAATTCATTAATATTGTTCCAGCAGTTAAGGATGAGTTCAGTGACATTTACACTTATGTGAAATAGAATTAATTTTATAACTAAAAATTTATGAAAAGCGCAGGAGCTTTTGAGCGTTCGTTCTTTGGTGGAGCAATAAGACTATTACCTCAGAATTTTTTATGGAATTTGAAATTGATACCAAACATTATAAATGCAGAATATCAGAACAATCGGAATTATTTTCTGGAAATCATTCAAAAAATTAAAAATATAAAAATAAATGATTACTTATTAATTTCTATGGTTCTGATGATGCGATCCTCTTTAAATTTTGCATGAACATTCAGTATATTGCTTTTGATTTACAAAATAAGTTTCACTAGAATCGGTTATCCTGTTATGGAAATATAGAGATTCTTTGTTTCAATATTCCAATTGAATATCCTATGGTTCAGTTAATATTATGGATACAAAATTCTGAATGAGAATTCAATATATCAGTCTTCATTCACAAAAGAAATTTCATTCGAATCGGATATCTTTTTATGAAAATATGAAGTTTTTTCTTTTCAATATCCCAGTTGAATTTGCTATGGTTCTGTTTACGCTATGGCACAAAATTTTGAATGAGGCTTATTATGAGCATCTTTCAAGTGGCCGCAATATTTCATTTTGATGGGTTTCGTTTTGTCTGAGATATTGAGGAACAAAAATTTTGAATTGCCATATTTTGTGGAACATCCGGTACGATTTGGCTGGTTAAAGAACTCAACCAATCCATTAAGGAACCGAACTCACCCTGAAAATTTATCTAGGACAATCTCTTCGAAAGTTTGTGAATGAATTTGACCACGGATTCATCATCAGGAAGTCGAACGAAATCGTTTGAGACCATTTTCGGCTCAAAATTCGAAAATTACAGACATTTCGACAAAACTATAATATAGCACTCGTTTAAGTAGAATGAGCACACATAAATTGAGAACTTCAAAAAAACCGAAGAAAGACCTAACAAAAGACAAAAGCTGTTGCTTGAAACTTGGATTGGTCTTTTTCTTTTCCATTGTGTAGAAAACTTTCAACTTTTTAGAGTAGGTTCAAGATTGGAGTAGAAATGTTGAATTGAATTGTAAATTTGCTCTTCTAACTGACGGGCTGTTTCTTATCTCGGAGTATTAATCAGTAAAAACAAACAAGCCTTTTGAAATCACTCCTGGCTTCAAATGCATGATTTTTTCCTGAGAACAGGCGCACAAAAAAAACTAATAAACAATACTATAAAAATTCTCCGGTTTCGTCATTGTACATTCTTCAGATTTTACACATTATTTTTTTTGCCAAAAGTCTCAATTCCACTCCGAGGCAATGAAATCAATACGAAATAAATCTTCAACCTTCATTGGACCTAATTTAACTTTAATTTTTTTTTGAAGATGGCAATGAAATTATGGAAGAAAAGCGTCAAGTCGAGAATTTTCAGAAAAATAGCGTATAGGGACGCAATGCAGTTTTGTTATATGTGAAACATAATACTCATTTTTGGAAGAAGAATTTTCGATAAAACTCTTTCAAAACTGTTGGATAACCTGTACACGCTCATTCCATACTGTAAAAATACACATATAATGTAAATCGAACAACGGCACAACGTAGAAGGATCTTTATGCTCCATTATATTTGGAACACAATAAAAAAGAGAATAGCTTACATTTTATACCTACACTTAGCGACATTACATTTTATGGCAGCCGCAATAAGTGGCCTTGTGTTTTATATTTCTGCTTTCGACTTTAAGCTGCCATTTGGGTTATGTGGGGTTGTTTTATACTGTGCTCAAATAAAATGCTGGAATTTGCACGTGATGATGGTTCACGAATCACAATGGACAATTGAGATTTTCATGAAACATTCCAAAAAAGCAGACTTTTTAATGAAATTTGTGATAGTATTTTACGTCATCTACACCTTTTTATTTAGTTTTAAGAGACACGTGTGTAATTATCCACATTATTTGTGTTAGCAAAATTGTGTCATTAGATTAATTGATAACTATTAGGTATAGATTCAAATCTTTCAGAAATTATTTCAGATGTTAGTGTCACAATAGGTTATCTCGAACTCTTCGTGAAATTCATCCCTTGCCACGACTTATTCAAAACATCTGTCATCTGCACGAAACAGTCGAGTCTAGAACAATCGCGAAATAATCTCCGCTCTAAATTTCACCTAGAATTTCTGAAATATCACGTTACAAAGAAAATGTATCAGAGTGAATATCCCAAGGCAGGGATTCCTAGCAATTCGTACAACCCACCACCAACCTTTGATAGTCGTTTTCGAGGGATGAAATTTCAAGAGGAATGAATATAATACATTCTCTACTTGAACATTGCAACGATAACTATGATTTGCTGTACATTGTTGGAGGTTTTGTCTAGCTAAAACAAATTGCTCTCATTCTAATATTACACGAAAAGATGTAGACAATTAACCCATTTGAAAGTTCAGATTTGAAACTGCAATGAACACAAAGCAGTTCAAAGTTTTGTCAAGATATATTTTTTCATTGAATGTCACTCTACGGTACGTCACGTCACGGAAATGTGTGGATCCACCTTTATACCTATAGTCCATTCACGAAAGGTTGAGCCGTCGGTTGGCCATGACAATTTGGTATATTCCACTTTGTATATTAAAATTTTAGGTTATGTTGTTTTTTCTTGCCAGATTGATACGCAAGGTTGTCAATACAATATAAGGTTCTCTGATAATTCGGAAGCTCGTCGGACGGGGCGGGTACATTCGGCAACGTTGACTTTATTTTACGTTATGACAGCAAATACTGCCAACTTCAGATAAATAAACAAACGCCTCCTATGCGCTAAAACTTTCGTGAACGGACTATATTTTATGTTTCGATACCAAATTTGGGGAGCTCTATGAATTTAACAACTGAAGAAATCTTTAATATCATTGTATGTTGTGAACTCGTCACCAATGACCGCCCAAGAAAAACATTGCACCTAACGATTTCGTAGCCAGTTAACCGTGTTTGCCGACATCATTATTTAATGAATAAATTACGTCATAATAGATGTAATAGGTGAAACCGCCTGCTTCGAAATGTGACATTTTTCTTTACGATTCGATTTCACGCACGGAGACGCTCCGTATTCGTGGGGGGCAGGGGCGTGCTGGGGGGGCAGAGGGGGCGGATATGCACGCGAACTGCGAGATTTACGCCGGTTTGCAACGCACTAGGGCATTAGCGCACCAAACAACCATAAAGGAATTAAGTTCTGCTATTTCTGTGGAAGGAATACGGAGGCCATCGGTGAAGTATGCGAATAATAAATTTGAAGGGACGGGAGTTCTGTGATTCCGGATTCGCGGATATTCTATGGGGAGCTGTTGGGAGTTCAGGTTTGATTTTAATACTGGTTTTGATGGATTTTGATTGTGTTCTGAAGAAGTATGTGTCATTCGAATATTTTCTATAAAAATTCTACAAATTAGGAGAGTAGGACTTGGAATGACGCAATGTATTTCTAGGAAGTGAGCCCCCAATTTTAGAGACAAAAATATTGGGTATTCGCATATGCTCCAGAAGTGTCTCAAAATGAACCCCAAGTTAATTTAGTGGAATGATCCATCCCTAGGAAATTCCGGCAGAGTTTTTTCTTCTCCAGAAACTCCTTCTTATAGGAACATTTACCTATACCATAGAAGGGTTCTGGGCCAATGAGTGACATTCGTGCGCCTTCTTCGGCAAGTGTATTGGCCTCTTCGTCTCCTTTGATTCCCGAATGACCGGGAACCCAGATTAAAAAGACCTTATTTTTCTTGCCTACCTCATTGAGTTTGTTCCGGCACTCCCAGATCATCTTGTGGATGACGTTGGAGCACAGTGTCTTAATAGCAGCTTGACTATCTGAATGTTTGACTATATCGCACTTTTAATAGTTTCTTTCTAGATTTATATCTAGACATCTTTCAATAACTAAGATCTCCGCTTGAAAGACGCTCATACAGGAGCCGAGAGAAGTGCATACTTGGTACTTGGTCTGTATATCCCAGCGCCAGCTCCTGTAGAGGTTTTGAAACCATCTGTTTACCAGTTTAAGGTATTTTCTTTGAGGTTATAATCGGTGTATTTCAGTTCCCATTCTTCTCTTTTACTTGGACATACTGATGGCTAAAAGTTCGTGATGATTTCACCAACACATTTCACATTTCACAAGCTCAGCCCCTGAAAGCTTCAGATGATGGTAGGACTGCTAACAAAGGCATTGTCGGTACAAGTATTTTTGTACTGTATGGGAAAGTCAGCAGATGAGATTTGCAGGCTATGTGGATGAGCAGCAGTAACAGATGAATACATGATATGCGGTCCAAAGCTGGTAGGTCTCAAAATAATTAATACGAGAAAACCGATCCTGGATACCGAAGAGATAACAGCCAAGAGGTTATTGGTTTTATCAACGCCATTGACGCCATTGGGTTTTGAAAATGAGTAAAATAGAGAACAAAAGATCTACATGGCCGCAGTTCTTAGCAAGCTAACCTAGCCATAACGACCAAAAATTCAGAAATAATATTTAAAAAATAATAATCGTAACAAAAAAAGAAATTGAAAATCAGTTCTCTGAAAGACCCTATACTGGCAGATGTGAACATATCGAAGTTGCCTGATAACTCGCAAGCTCGTCGGACGAGGCCGCGTACATTCGGCAACTTTGACTTTATTTTACCTTATGACAGTAAATATTGCCAAATTCAGATAAATAAACAAACGCCTACTATGCGTTCAACTTTTCGTGAACAGACTATACAAAGAATATTTTTTCTGTGTCGCCACTGGTGACAACCGTTCGGAGTTCAGGGATGCCAACGCGAACGAAGAATATCGCTCGAGGCGTGATATTCGCACATTACGTAGCTTGCGATCCGAGTTATTGACTCTGCATACTATCACGTTATCTCGTATATTTGTTCGAGTGCAATTCAGACGATAATGTAATTATTTCTCCTGGCAGGTTGCCGATACGATTTACGGACCAGGCTAGAAGGGGCTTTATGGAAATTTTTCGCTTCGATGGACGCGGAACGCATAGAACGGTCATCGATGCGAGCATAGAGAAACCTTGACTTTCTGCTGATACCGTTGCAGGTAGCTGATGTAGCTCTATGCAATCACAATCTGTGATGTAGGGGAATGGATTGGATTCCGTGAATTTATGGAATTGGATGTTTTTTCACTGTTTCCATTAGCTTTTCGTGTATTAATTCATACTGGGTGAGACTTTGAGTGGGTACTATAGATTGAGTTATTACAAAATTCATAGAAACGCAGATGGATATATATATATATATCTGTGTTCGTTCGAACACTTAGGAAATTGGTAACATACTCCTTTCACATATTATTGAGCGTAAAGTAGCCGTTTGTTTATTTATTTGAGATTGGCAGTATTTGCTGTCATAACGATGAACAACGTCAACGTTGCCAAATGTACCGAGCCTCGTCCGACGAGCTTCCAAGTTATCAGAGAACTCTTTAACCTTTTGACAATATTGCGTATCAATCTGACAAGAAAATAAACAACATAACCTAAAATTTTAATATACACAGTGGAATATGCCAAATTGTCATGACCAATCGAAAGCTAAAAGTGTCGTGAACGGACTATATAGTCCGTTCACGAAAGTTTGAGCGTATAGTAGGCGTTTGTTTATTTATCTGAAGTGGACAGTATTTGCTGTCATAACGTGAAATAAAGTCCACGTTGCCAAATGTATCCGGCCTCGTCCGACGAGCTTGCGGATTATCAGAGAACTCTATGCAATATTGACAACATTGCGTGTAAATCTGACAAGATAATAAACAACATAACCTAAAATTTTAATATACACAGTGGAATATGCCAAATTGTCATGACCAATCGAAAGCTAAAAGTGTCGTGAACGGACTATATAGTCCGTTCACGAAAGTTTGAGCGTATAGTAGGCGTTTGTTTATTTATCTGAAGTAGACAGTATTTGCTGTCATAACGTGAAATAAAGTCCACGTTGCCAAATGTACCCGGCCTCGTCCGACGAGCTTGCGAATTATCAGAGAACTCTATGCAATATTGACAACATTGCGTGTAAATCTGACAAGAAAATAAACAACATAACCTAAAATTTCAATATACACAGTGGAATATGCCAAATTCCATGGCCAACTGACGTCTCAACCTTTTGTGAACGGACTATAGGGACTGGTCAGTAAATCCATAAAATCGAAATAACTTTCACACTGGAAGTCATTACTTATGGTATATTAAGATTTGTTCCTTCGAGGCATCAAACGAATGCTTTCGTATATAATTGTTGAGGAAAATAACATCCACAAAATTTTTTCACTTAAAAGAAGCGAATTCACAGATCACCTAAAACTTATAGATGCCATCTAGAACTCCAAAATTATAGCGAATAATCCAGATAATCAGGTTTGCGCTTCGAAAGTACAAGTAGAGGCAATTTCAAATTGCGCGTTTTTTTGTGATGAATGAAATCTGTATGGCACACTGAATTTTTCTAGCTTATTTGACATTTGAGAAGTGTAATATATCACATTCATCAAAATGGCTTCGTACATGGTACAAAAACGCGTTCAAATTGTTGAATTATTTCACGAAAATCAGCGTTCTGTGAAAAGTGTTTTTAGAAAATTACGTGAACTATATGGTACGCATAATCGTTCATCTGAAGCACTATTAGTCGAATTATTGAAGAAATTTCAATAGACCAGTTCGGTGAAAGATCAAAAAAGTGGAAAATATATTTATACGGTCGTTCACAAAAAAATATTGATTTGGTTCTTGAAATTGTTGGTGAAAACCCTGAAATGTTCATTCGACCACAATAATCAAATTAATTTTTGTCGCCTGAATTAATGAATACATTTTGTTTCAACACATCAGTTCGCAAATGACACAATTGATCCATTGATACAAATATTTCCTGGATGAATCATCTCGAGAAACGTTGTTGTCAATCGGCCTCCAAGATCATGTAATTTGACACCATTTTACTATTTTCTTTGGGGTTATGTGAAGAGACAGGTCTATAAGAATAATTGGTAAATATTCCAGAAGATATTGACAAGATTCTACCGAATAATCCACAATCGATTCCAGAACTAAAGGATGAAATCCTTCGGGTCATAAGTGGGATAGAGCCTCCATTATGTAAAAGTGTTATTGAAAATTTTAACAATAGAGTGAACGTCTGAAGATCTACTAGATGGCACCATTCGGCAGTTTTTTCTCGTAATAAATGACATTACTGATTCTTCAATTACCAATAAAGAATTCATGAAAATGAGTACAGCTTATGTATTTTATTTTATGCGCAGTTTGAAACACTCTTTATAATATAATATTTTGAGAAAGTTTGAGAGATTGTATTCAAAATGAAATCTTTTGAAAGCTGCAAAAATCTTTTATTGCAGAGAAAATTTAACTTTTTACAGCTAATATATATGAATGCATTATGGGTATTCGGCAAGGGGCCTGGATTGTGAATAAAGACAACTATTTGTTGTTCAACTGTCTATATTTCGAGCCTATTGTTGGGCTCTTCATCAGGACACTAAAAATATACATACAGTTAGATGTTATTTGCAATGAAAAAAGATGAACAATAATATAAGAAGGTGCTTTACTCACCGAGCAACTCAGTTGTTACTTCCGAATTGCAAGAGCAAGCTATACATACAGGTCATTGATCTAAGAGGACTTCTGACCCCACAGATATTACAATTGAATCGTGACATACAATAAATTAATATTCTTACAATTAAAAAAACACACGTAATTAAAAGGAGGCACGCCAGTCTGACAATTGAATTTTTATAGGTTATGGAGCACAGAACAAGTAGTGACATCAACAAAAACAAAGAGCTGGCTCATCAATTCAACAGTGCTGGTTAATAAAAATTTTTGTATAATATTTTGGCCGAAAATGTATCATACATCATAACTATTACATAAGAAGTGGTTAATTATATTCACATTTATTTTTTATTTTTATCTAAATACAAAAGGTAGCTGTATATACTGCTAATACCACTGATGTCAGTTCTCTTATTAATGCTGTTATCCGTGTTAACAATTTGGCACATTTCCAGGAATAACCTTTTATTTTTGTTAGAGCATGAATTTAGTATTTTGCAATTTTCAAAGTCAAAGGGGTGGTCGAGGTTGCTAGCATGTGTCGCCAAGGCACATCGCTCAGGATGTTTGCGAATATCACTTTTGTGTAAATTAATGCGCAGTTGTAAGGCTTGTGACGTCTGCCCCACATAAACCCCCTGACAATTCTTACATTGGATAGAATAAACTACATCCCATTTAGAAAAGATCGGAACAGGATCTTTGAGTTTCGTAAAGAGTGACCTGTTGGTTTGAACACTGTACTTGGCAATTTTTATGTCAGGTATAATCGACAAGATGTTAGCCAATTTACTTGTGAGTGTTGGTATAAATGGCAGAGATACGTACTTTATCGATATGTTAGGTAGCATTTCTGTTGTATCGCCCCGGTTGCCCGGTTGCTCATTGTTTTCATGTATTGGATTCGCTCTTTCTGAGTTGGTACTGAAAAGAGGTTATTGGCAGTTCTTCGGTGGTAACCGTTGGCTACTATTGTAGCGGCTAATTTCTTCTTGGCTGCGAAAGTATAGTCAGGGTGAGTCAGGTTTTCAATTCTATTTTTCATACCCACTATAGTGTTGCACTTGACCTGCCACCCATGATTAGACATTGCATGCACGTATCTGCCTGAGCTGGTAGGCTTGACGTACCAGTCCAACTTTATGATGTTGTTATGGTCTCGGACCACCAAGCTATCCAAGAAGGGAACAGTACCATCCTTTTCCTCTTCTACAGTAAATTTAACGTGGGCGTCGTACGAGTTAAATATGTGAAGTACTTCATGTATTTTATCTTTTGGTATGGACATGATCAGATCGTCCACATATTGATACAGAAAAGCTGGTGTGAATGATAATTTCGCTACACAATACCTGAGCAAGTTGGACATGACAATTAAGGCCAAAATAGTGCTAAGGTCAGAGCCCATGGGCGATCCGAAAACCTGGGAATAATACATCCCATCAAATACACAATAATTCGAATCAAATAGAAATTTGATAACATCCAAGAATTTCTCTTTAGGAATTTTAGTATGTACTGATATCCGCTCCCACTGATCGGAGATAATCCCAGATACAGTGTCCCATGAAATGTTGGTAAACAGACTGATGGCATCCAAAGAACACACAACATAATCTAATGGGATCTGCATGTTGTTGACTGCCGTTGCAAATTGAAACGAATCTTTTACTGCAAAGTCGTGAAAGTCATTGAATGCCAACGATAATATGTTGGCTACATATTTGCTCAATGTAGACGTTGGAGAATTGATCGTGGACACAATTGGCCTCAGTGGTATGTTGTCTTTGTGCACCTTAGGTAAACCGTAAATTCTTGGGGCTATTCCCTTGTAGTTGTTAAGTTTAGTTGCTGTCTATCGATCAATGTATCCTGCTTCCCTCAGACTTTTAACAATCCTGTTATTCTGCCTCTGTATCTTTGATGTAGGATCGGCTGTCAATCTTCTGTATACCGCCTGATCTCCAAGAAGCTCCAACATCCTATCAGTGTACTGTTGTTTGGTTAGTGCCACTGTCACATTCCCTTTGTCGGCTGCAGTGATGATTATATCGTCGTGTGCTCTTAGAAACAGCTTCGTTTCTATCGCTAATTTGCTAATGAATAAGTTGGACGTATCACCAGCATGTATGTGGTTTGTAATCGCATTTGTGCACTTGGCCCTTAAGATGTCCTGACAAGCATTTGGGGCAATTTTTATTATATTTTCAACATCCGCCAACAATACAGAAATTGAACAATTGTTTCCTGGTATTACTGGTAATGAAAACTTAGGTCCTAAACTGAGTAAGGTCTTAACATTTGGGGGGAAATTATAGGATGTAAGGTTATAGAACCAATTATCCTTCGTGGTGACCGACTTTACTTTTTTTGACACAAGATTGCCAAGTTTGATGTCAAGTAATCTTTTGTTATTTAGAAAATATCGCGAATAGGCTTTCTCTTGGGTGGAATGAAACTTGTTAAATACGTGTCTAGGTAGGATATTTTTAGCAACTGAGATTATGTTGGCTAGTGTCAACTTCGACCTTTTTAACTGTTGGATAGTAATGGAAATTTCCATATTAAGAATTCTGGAAGATACCTTGTTACTGAATGATAATACAATTTGATCATACTTTGTTCCTGTTCCAAGGAGGTTGGTGACACAACTGATATTCTGCTTGATGTGTCTCGGCGTGAGTCCCTGTGACCTGCAGCTCAGTAGAAAATTTCTTCTTGCTGTATTCCTTGCAATTCTTCTATTGGTGTTGGCCCATTCTTTGAGGTGGTGAGCAGCTTCCGCTCCAAAACTGGTATGTATATCCTCATAGAAACCCATCTGAATATGGTTAATAGGAAGTATTGCCGTATAATCTATATTAAAATTTTATGGGTATTCGGCAAGGGGCCTGGATTGTGAATAAAGACAACTATTTGTTGTTCAACTGTCTATATTTCGAGCCTATTGTTGAGCTCTTCATCAGGACACTAAAAATATACATACAGTTAGATGTTATTTGCAATGAAAAAAGATGAACAATAATATAAGAAGGTGCTTTACTCACCGAGCAACTCAGTTGTTACTTCCGAATTGCAAGAGCAAGCTATACATACAGGTCATTGATCTAAGAGGACTTCTGACCCCACAGATATTACAATTGAATCGTGACATACAATAAATAATATTCTTACAATTAAAAAAACACGTAATTAAAAGGAGGCACGCCAGTCTGACAATTGAATTTTTATAGGTTATGGAGCACAGAACAAGTAGTGACATCAACAAAAACAAAGAGCTGGCTCATCAATTCAACAGTGCTGGTTAATAAAAATTTTTGTATAATATTTTGGCCGAAAATGTATCATACATCATAACTATTACATATAGAAGTGGTTAATTATATTCACATTTATTTTTTATTTTTATCTAAATACAAAAGGTAGCTGTATATACTGCTAATACCACTGATGTCAGTTCTCTTATTAATGCTGTTATCCGTGTTAACAATTTGGCACATTTCCAGGAATAACCTTTTATTTTTGTTAGAGCATGAATTTAGTATTTTGCAATTTTCAAAGTCAAAGGGGTGGTCGAGGTTGCTAGCATGTGTCGCCAAGGCACATCGCTCAGGATGTTTGCGAATATCACTTTTGTGTAAATTAATGCGCAGTTGTAAGGCTTGTGACGTCTGCCCCACATAAACCCCCTGACAATTCTTACATTGGATAGAATAAACTACATCCCATTTAGAAAAGATCGGAACAGGATCTTTGAGTTTCGTAAAGAGTGACCTGTTGGTTTGAACACTGTACTTGGCAATTTTTATGTCAGGTATAATCGACAAGATGTTAGCCAATTTACTTGTGAGTGTTGGTATAAATGGCAGAGATACGTACTTTATCGATATGTTAGGTAGCATTTCTGTTGTATCGCCCCGGTTGCCCGGTTGCTCATTGTTTTCATGTATTGGATTCGCTCTTTCTGAGTTGGTACTGAAAATGAGGTTATTGGCAGTTCTTCGGTGGTAACCGTTGGCTACTATTGTAGCGGCTAATTTCTTCTTGGCTGCGAAAGTATAGTCAGGGTGAGTCAGGTTTTCAATTCTATTTTTCATACCCACTATAGTGTTGCACTTGACCTGCCACCCATGATTAGACATTGCATGCACGTATCTGCCTGAGCTGGTAGGCTTGACGTACCAGTCCAACTTTATGATGTTGTTATGGTCTCGGACACCAAGCTATCCAAGAAGGGAACAGTACCATCCTTTTCCTCTTCTACAGTAAATTTAACGTGGGCGTCGTACGAGTTAAATATGTGAAGTACTTCATGTATTTTATCTTTTGGTATGGACATGATCAGATCGTCCACATATTGATACAGAAAAGCTGGTGTGAATGATAATTTCGCTACACAATACCTGAGCAAGTTGGACATGACAATTAAGGCCAAAATAGTGCTAAGGTCAGAGCCCATGGGCGATCCGAAAACCTGGGAATAATACATCCCATCAAATACACAATAATTCGAATCAAATAGAAATTTGATAACATCCAAGAATTTCTCTTTAGGAATTTTAGTATGTACTGATATCCGCTCCCACTGATCGGAGATAATCCCAGATACAGTGTCCCATGAAATGTTGGTAAACAGACTGATGGCATCCAAAGAACACACAACATAATCTAATGGGATCTGCATGTTGTTGACTGCCGTTGCAAATTGAAACGAATCTTTTACTGCAAAGTCGTGAAAGTCATTGAATGCCAACGATAATATGTTGGCTACATATTTGCTCAATGTAGACGTTGGAGAATTGATCGTGGACACAATTGGCCTCAGTGGTATGTTGTCTTTGTGCACCTTAGGTAACCGTAAATTCTTGGGGCTATTCCCTTGTAGTTGTTAAGTTTAGTTGCTGTCTCTCGATCAATGTATCCTGCTTCCCTCAGACTTTTAACAATCCTGTTATTCTGCCTCTGTATCTTTGATGTAGGATCGGCTGTCAATCTTCTGTATACCGCCTGATCTCCAAGAAGCTCCAACATCCTATCAGTGTACTGTTGTTTGGTTAGTGCCACTGTCACATTCCCTTTGTCGGCTGCAGTGATGATTATATCGTCGTGTGCTCTTAGAAACAGCTTCGTTTCTATCGCTAATTTGCTAATGAATAAGTTGGACGTATCACCAGCATGTATGTGGTTTGTAATCGCATTTGTGCACTTGGCCCTGAAGATGTCCTGACAAGCATTTGGGGCAATTTTTATTATATTTTCAACATCCGCCAACAATACAGAAATTGAACAATTGTTTCCTGGTATTACTGGTAATGAAAACTTAGGTCCTAAACTGAGTAAGGTCTTAACATTGGGGGGAAATTATAGGATGTAAGGTTATAGAACCAATTATCCTTCGTGGTGACCGACTTTACTTTTTTTGACACAAGATTGCCAAGTTTGATGTCAAGTAATCTTTTGTTATTTAGAAAATATCGCGAATAGGCTTTTCTTGGGTGGAATGAAACTTGTTAAATACGTGTCTAGGTAGGATATTTTTAGCAACTGAGATTATGTTGGCTAGTGTCAACTTCGACCTTTTTAACTGTTGGATAGTAATGGAAATTTCCATATTAAGAATTCTGGAAGATACCTTGTTACTGAATGATAATACAATTTGATCATACTTTGTTCCTGTTCCAAGGAGGTTGGTGACACAATGATATTCTGCTTGATGTGTCTCGGCGTGAGTCCCTGTGACCTGCAGCTCAGTAGAAAATTTCTTCTTGCTGTATTCCTTGCAATTCTTCTATTGGTGTTGGCCCATTCTTTGAGGTGGTGAGCAGCTTCCGCTCCAAAACTGGTATGTATATCCTCATAGAAACCCATCTGAATATGTTAATAGGAAGTATTGCCGTATAATCTATATAAAATTATGGGTATTCGGCAAGGGGCCTGGATTGTGAATAAAGACAACTATTTGTTGTTCACTGTCTATATTTCGAGCCTATTGTTGAGCTCTTCATCAGGACACTAAAAATATACATACAGTTAGATGTTATTTGCAATGAAAAAAGATGAACAATAATATAAGAAGGTGCTTTACTCACCGAGCAACTCAGTTGTTACTTCCGAATTGCAAGAGCAAGCTATACATACAGGTCATTGATCTAAGAGGACTTCTGACCCCACAGATATTACAATTGAATCGTGACATACAATAAATTAATATTCTTACAATTAAAAAAACACACGTAATTAAAAGGAGGCACGCCAGTCTGACAATTGAATTTTTATAGGTTATGGAGCACAGAAAAAGTAGTGACATCAACAAAAACAAAGAGCTGGCTCATCAATTCAACAGTGCTGGTTAATAAAAATTTTTGTATAATATTTTGGCCGAAAATGTATCATACATCATAACTATTACATATAGAAGTGGTTAATTATATTCACATTTATTTTTTATTTTTATCTAAATACAAAAGGTAGCTGTATATACTGCTAATACCACTGATGTCAGTTCTCTTATTAATGCTGTTATCCGTGTTAACAATTTGGCACATTTCCAGGAATAACCTTTTATTTTTGTTAGAGCATGAATTTAGTATTTTGCAATTTTCAAAGTCAAAGGGGTGGTCGAGGTTGCTAGCATGTGTCGCCAAGGCACATCGCTCAGGATGTTTGCGAATATCACTTTTGTGTAAATTAATGCGCAGTTGTAAGGCTTGTGACGTCTGCCCCACATAAACCCCCTGACAATTCTTACATTGGATAGAATAAACTACATCCCATTTAGAAAAGATCGGAACAGGATCTTTGAGTTTCGTAAAGAGTGACCTGTTGGTTTGAACACTGTACTGGCAATTTTTATGTCAGGTATAATCGACAAGATGTTAGCCAATTTACTTGTGAGTGTTGGTATAAATGGCAGAGATACGTACTTTATCGATATGTTAGGTAGCATTTCTGTTGTATCGCCCCGGTTGCCGGTTGCTCATTGTTTTCATGTATTGGATTCGCTCTTTCTGAGTTGGTACTGAAAATGAGGTTATTGGCAGTTCTTCGGTGGTAACCGTTGGCTACTATTGTAGCGGCTAATTTCTTCTTGGCTGCGAAAGTATAGTCAGGGTGAGTCAGTTTTCAATTCTATTTTTCATACCCACACTAGTGTGGGTATGAAAAACACACTAGTGTGGGTATGAAAAATAGAATTGAAAACCTGACTCACCCTGACTATACTTTCGCAGCCAAGAAGAAATTAGCCGCTACAATAGTAGCCAACGGTTACCACCGAAGAACTGCCAA
Source organism: Propylea japonica (assembly GCA_013421045.1). Lineage (NCBI taxonomy): Eukaryota > Metazoa > Arthropoda > Insecta > Coleoptera > Coccinellidae > Propylea > Propylea japonica. The sequence goes on from CM024241.1 coordinate 92,697,294, forward strand.
TAACCTCATTTTCAGTACCAACTCAGAAAGAGCGAATCCAATACATGAAAACAATGAGCAACCGGGCAACCGGGGCGATACAACAGAAATGCTACCTAACATATCGATAAAGTACGTATCTCTGCCATTTATACCAACACTCACAAGTAAATTGGCTAACATCTTGTCGATTATACCTGACATAAAAATTGCCAAGTACAGTGTTCAAACCAAAGGTCACTCTTTACGAAACTCAAAGATCCTGTTCCGATCTTTTCTAAATGGGATGTAGTTTATTCTATCCAATGTAAGAATTGTCAGGGGGTTTATGTGGGGCAGACGTCACAAGCCTTACAACTGCGCATTAATTTACACAAAAGTGATATTCGCAAACATCCTGAGCGATGTGCCTTGGCGACACATGCTAGCAACCTCGACCACCCCTTTGACTTTGAAAATTGCAAAATACTAAATTCATGCTCTAAAAAAATAAAAGGTTATTCCTGGAAATGTGCCAAATTGTTAACACGGATAACAGCATTAATAAGAGAACTGACATCAGTGGTATTAGCAGTATATACAGCTACCTTTTGTATTTAGATAAAAAAAAAAAAATAAATGTGAATATAATTAACCACTTCTTTATGTAATAGTTATGATGTATGATACATTTTCGGCCAAAATATTATACAAAAATTTTTATTAACCAGCACTGTTGAATTGATGAGCCAGCTCTTTGTTTTTGTTGATGTCACTACTTGTTCTGTGCTCCATAACCTATAAAAATTCAATTGTCAGACTGGCGTGCCTCCTTTTAATTACGTGTGTTTTTTTAATTGTAAGAATATTAATTTATTGTATGTCACGATTCAATTGTAATATCTGTGGGGTCAAGTCCTCTTAGATCAATGACCTGTATGTATAGCTTGCTCTTGCAATTCGGAGTAGAAGTAACAACTGAGTTGCTCGGTGAGTAAAGCACCTTCTTATATTATTGTTCATCTTTTTTCATTGCAAATAACATCTAACTGTATGTATATTTTTAGTGTCCTGATGAAGAGCTCAACAATAGGCTCGAAATATAGACAGTTGAACAACAAATAGTTGTCTTTATTCACAATCCAGGCCCCTTGCCGAATACCCATAAAATTTTAATATAGATTATACGGCAATACTTCCTATTAACCATATTCAGATGGGTTTCTATGAGGATATACATACCAGTTTTGGAGCGGAAGCTGCTCACCACCTCAAAGAATGGGCCAACACCAATAGAAGAATTGCAAGGAATACAGCAAGAAGAAATTTTCTACTGAGCTGCAGGTCACAGGGACTCACGCCGAGACACATCAAGCAGAATATCAGTTGTGTCACCAACCTCCTTGGAACAGGAACAAAGTATGATCAAATTGTATTATCATTCAGTAACAAGGTATCTTCCAGAATCTTAATATGGAAATTTCCATTACTATCCAACAGTTAAAAAGGTCGAAGTTGACACTAGCAACATAATCTCAGTTGCTAAAAATATCCTACCTAGACACGTATTTAACAAGTTTCATTCCACCCAAGAGAAAGCCTATTCGCGATATTTTCTAATAACAAAAGATTACTTGACATCAAACTTGGCAATCTTGTGTCAAAAAAAGTAAAGTCGGTCACCACGAAGGATAATTGGTTCTATAACCTTACATCCTATAATTTCCCCCCAATGTTAAGACCTTACTCAGTTTAGGACCTAAGTTTTCATTACCAGTAATACCAGGAAACAATTGTTCAATTTCTGTATTGTGGCGGATGTTGAAAATATAATAAAAATGCCCCAAATGCTTGTCAGGACATCTTAAGGGCCAAGTGCACAAATGCGATTACAAACCACATACATGCTTGATACGTCCAACTTATTCATTAGCAAATTAGCGATAGAAACGAAGCTGTTTCTAAGAGCACACGACGATATAATCATCACTGCAGCCGACAAAGGGAATGTGACAGTGGCACTAACCAAACAACAGTACACTGATAGGATGTTGGAGCTTCTTGGAGATCGGATTGGAGAATCAGACATACAGAAGATACAGACAGAGACACAAATAAGGCAGAAACAGGATTGTTAAAAGTGAGGGAGACAGAGGATACATTGATCGAGAGGACACAACTAAACTAAAACACACTAGGAATAGCCTACAGAATTACGGTTACCTAAGGTGCACAAAGACAACATACCACTGAGGCCAATTGTGTCCACGATCAATTCTCCAACGTCTACATTGAGCAAATATGTAGCCAACATATTATCGTTGGCATTCAATGACTTTCACGACTTTGCAGTAAAAGATTCGTTTCAATTTGCAACGGCAGTCAACAACATGCAGATCCCATTAGATTATGTTGTGTGTCTTTGGATGCCATCAGTCTGTTTACCAACATTTCATGGGACACTGTATCTGGGATTATCTCCGATCAGTGGGAGCGGATATCAGTACATACTAAAATTCCTAAAGAGAAATTCTTGGATGTTATCAAATTTCTATTGATTCGAATTATTGTGTATTTGATGGGATGTATTATTCCCAGGTTTTCGGATCGCCCATGGGCTCTGACCTTAGCACTATTTTGGCCTTAATTGTCATGTCCAACTTGCTCAGGTATTGTGTAGCGAAATTATCATTCACACCAGCTTTTCTGTATCAATATGTGGACGATCTGATCATGTCCATACCAAAAGATAAAATACATGAAGTACTTCACATATTTAACTCGTACGACGCCCACGTTAAATTTACTGTAGAAGAGAGAAAAGGATGGTACTGTTCCCTTCTTGGATAGCTTGGTGGTCCGAGACCATAACAACATCATAAAGTTGGACTGGTACGTCAAGCCTACCAGCTCAGGCAGATACGTGCATGCAATGTCTAATCATGGGTGGCAGGTCAAGTGCAACACTATAGTGGGTATGAAAAATAGAATTGAAAACCTGACTCACCCTGACTATACTTTCGCAGCCAAGAAGAAATTAGCCGCTACAATAGTAGCCAACGGTTACCACCGAAGAACTGCCAATAACCTCATTTTCAGTACCAACTCAGAAAGAGCGAATCCAATACATGAAAACAATGAGCAACCGGGCAACCGGGGCGATACAACAGAAATGCTACCTAACATATCGATAAAGTACGTATCTCTGCCATTTATACCAACACTCACAAGTAAATTGGCTAACATCTGTCGATTATACCTGACATAAAAATTGCCAAGTACAGTGTTCAAACCAACAGGTCACTCTTTACGAAACTCAAAGATCCTGTTCCGATCTTTTCTAAATGGGATGTAGTTTATTCTATCCAATGTAAGAATTGTCAGGGGGTTTATGTGGGGCAGACGTCACAAGCCTTACAACTGCGCATTAATTTACACAAAAGTGATATTCGCAAACATCCTGAGCGATGTGCCTTGGCGACACATGCTAGCAACCTCGACCACCCCTTTGACTTTGAAAATTGCAAAATACTAAATTCATGCTCTAACAAAAAAAAAAAGGTTATTCCTGGAAATGTGCCAAATTGTTAACACGGATAACAGCATTAATAAGAGAACTGACATCAGTGGTATTAGCAGTATATACAGCTACCTTTTGTATTTAGATAAAAATAAAAAATAAATGTGAATATAATTAACCACTTCTTTATGTAATAGTTATGATGTATGATACATTTTCGGCCAAAATATTATACAAAAATTTTTATTAACCAGCACTGTTGAATTGATGAGCCAGCTCTTTGTTTTGTTGTTGATGTCACTACTTGTTCTGTGCTCCATAACCTATAAAAATTCAATTGTCAGACTGGCGTGCCTCCTTTTAATTACGTGTGTGTTTTTTTAATTGTAAGATATTAATTTATTGTATGTCACGATTCAATTGTAATATCTGTGGGGTCAGAAGTCCTCTTAGATCAATGACCTGTATGTATAGCTTGCTCTTGCAATTCGGAAGTAACAACTGAGTTGCTCGGTGAGTGTGAGTAAAGCACCTTCTTATATTATTGTTCATCTTTTTTCATTGCAAATAACATCTAACTGTATGTATATTTTTAGTGTCCTGATGAAGAGCTCAACAATAGGCTCGAAATATAGACAGTTGAACAACAAATAGTTGTCTTTATTCACAATCCAGGCCCCTTGCCGAATACCCATAAAATTTTAATATAGATTATACGGCAATACTTCCTATTAACCATATTCAGATGGGTTTCTATGAGGATATACATACCAGTTTTGGAGCGGAAGCTGCTCACCACCTCAAAGAATGGGCCAACACCAATAGAAGAATTGCAAGGAATACAGCAAGAAGAAATTTTCTACTGAGCTGCAGGTCACAGGGACTCACGCCGAGACACATCAAGCAGAATATCAGTTGTGTCACCAACCTCCTTGGAACAGGAACAAAGTATGATCAAATTGTATTATCATTCAGTAACAAGGTATCTTCCAGAATTCTTAATATGGAAATTTCATATTACTATCCAACAAGTTAAAAAGGTCGAAGTTGACACTAGCCAACATAATCTCAGTTGCTAAAAATATCCTACCTAGACACGTATTTAACAAGTTTCATTCCACCCAAGAAAGCCTATTCGCGATATATTTCTAAATAACAAAAGATTACTTGACATCAAACTTGGCAATCTTGTGTCAAAAAAAGTAAAGTCGGTCACCACGAAGGATAATTGGTTCTATAACCTTACATCCTATAATTTCCCCCCAATGTTAAGACCTTACTCAGTTTAGGACCTAAGTTTTCATTACCAGTAATACCAGGAAACAATTGTTCAATTTCTGTATTGTTGGCGGATGTTGAAAATATAATAAAAATTGCCCCAAATGCTTGTCAGGACATCTTAAGGGCCAAGTGCACAAATGCGATTACAAACCACATACATGCTGGTGATACGTCCAACTTATTCATTAGCAAATTAGCGATAGAAACGAAGCTGTTTCTAAGAGCACACGACGATATAATCATCACTGCAGCCGACAAAGGGAATGTGACAGTGGCACTAACCAAACAACAGTACACTGATAGGATGTTGGAGCTTCTTGGAGATCAGGCGGTATACAGAAGATTGACAGCCGATCCTACATCAAAGATACAGAGGCAGAATAACAGGATTGTTAAAAGTCTGAGGGAAGCAGGATACATTGATCGAGAGACAGCAACAACTAAACTTAACAACTACAAGGGAATAGCCCCAAGAATTTACGGTTTACCTAAGGTGCACAAAGACAACATACCACTGAGGCCAATTGTGTCCACGATCAATTCTCCAACGTCTACATTGAGCAAATATGTAGCCAACAATTATCGTTGGCATTCAATGACTTTCACGACTTTGCAGTAAAAGATTCGTTTCAATTTGCAACGGCAGTCAACAACATGCAGATCCCATTAGATTATGTTGTGTGTTCTTTGGATGCCATCAGTCTGTTTACCAACATTTCATGGGACACTGTATCTGGGATTATCTCCGATCAGTGGGAGCGGATATCAGTACATACTAAAATTCCTAAAGAGAAATTCTTGGATGTTATCAAATTTCTATTTGATTCGAATTATTGTGTATTTGATGGGATGTATTATTCCCAGGTTTTCGGATCGCCCATGGGCTCTGACCTTAGCACTATTTTGGCCTTAATTGTCATGTCCAACTTGCTCAGGTATTGGTGTAGCGAAATTATCATTCACACCAGCTTTTCTGTATCAATATGTGGACGATCTGATCATGTCCATACAAAAGATATAAAATACATGAAGTACTTCACATATTTAACTCGTACGACGCCCACGTTAAATTTACTGTAGAAGAGGAAAAGGATGGTACTGTTCCCTTCTTGGATAGCTTGGTGGTCCGAGACCATAACAACATCATAAAGTTGGACTGGTACGTCAAGCCTACCAGCTCAGGCAGATACGTGCATGCAATGTCTAATCATGGGTGGCAGGTCAAGTGCAACACTATAGTGGGTATGAAAAATAGAATTGAAAACCTGACTCACCCTGACTATACTTTCGCAGCCAAGAAGAAATTAGCCGCTACAATAGTAGCCAACGGTTACCACCGAAGAACTGCCAATAACCTCATTTTCAGTACCAACTCAGAGAAAGCGAATCCAATACATGAAAACAATGAGCAACCGGGCAACCGGGGCGATACAACAGAAATGCTACCTAACCTAACATATCGATAAAGTAGTACGTATCTCTGCCATTTATACCAACACTCACAAGTAAATTGGCTACATCTTGTCGATTATACCTGACATAAAAATTGCCAAGTACAGTGTTCAAACCAACAGGTCACTCTTTACGAAACTCAAAGATCCTGTTCCGATCTTTTCTAAATGGGATGATGTAGTTTATTCTATCCAATGTAAGAATTGTCAGGGGGTTTATGTGGGGCAGACGTCACAAGCCTTACAACTGCGCATTAATTTACACAAAAGTGATATTCGCAAACATCCTGAGCGATGTGCCTTGGCGACACATGCTAGCAACCTCGACCACCCCTTTGACTTTGAAAATTGCAAAATACTAAATTCATGCTCTAACAAAAATAAAAGGTTATTCCTGGAAATGTGCCAAATTGTTAACACGGATAACAGCATTAATAAGAGAACTGACATCAGTGGTATTAGCAGTATATACAGCTACCTTGTATTTAGATAAAAAAAAAAAAATAAATGTGAATATAATTAACCACTTCTTATGTAATAGTTATGATGTATGATACATTTTCGGCCAAAATATTATACAAAAATTTTTATTAACCAGCACTGTGAATTGATGAGCCAGCTCTTTGTTTTTGTTGATGTCACTACTTGTTCTGTGCTCCATAACCTATTAAAATTCAATTGTCAGACTGGCGTGCCTCCTTTTAATTACGTGTGTTTTTTTAATTGTAAGAATATTAATTTATTGTATGTCACGATTCAATTGTAATATCTGTGGGGTCAGAAGTCCTCTTAGATCAATGACCTGTATGTATAGCTTGCTCTTGCAATCGGTCGAGTAAGTAACAACTGAGTTGCTCGGTGAGTAAAGCACCTTCTTATATTATTGTTCATCTTTTTTCATTGCAAATAACATCTAACTGTATGTATATTTTTAGTGTCCTGATGAAGAGCTCAACAATAGGCTCGAAATATAGACAGTTGAACAACAAATAGTTGTCTTTATTCACAATCCAGGCCCCTTGCCGAATACCCATAAAATTTTATATAGATTATACGGCAATACTTCCTATTAACTATGAATGCATTATCTATGTTACAAATAATTATACTGATTTTCAACATTATGAACTGAAACATAATTATGAAACAAGAAATAAAAAAATTTCAATCATGACAAAACAAACTTAACATACATACAAAAAAAAGTAACCTATAGTATAATTTGCAATATGGAATAAATTACCAAATAGTTCAAAAATTAATTGTAAAGGTAACAATAAGTAAAAAAAGATATTGAAAAAATTTCTATGTGAAAAATGTTATTATTCTGTAGAAGAGTACTTTCTTGAAGAAAATTTGAAGGATTGTGGGGAGAAATTATTTGAATTGCTTAAATTTATTGCTAGTCTTACTACCTGTTGTTTGTGACACGATCTACACCTTTTGTTGGTATATGTAGGAGAGGATCAAACAAACTGTATCTATTCATTCTTCCAATGAACATTTGAGTTGATCATAAACGGAGTTACCGCCGTTCTACTTAGAAACCCGGTTCGCATGCCCTTTCATTCACATATCCTTCGATAGACGACATCTTTATGTTTATTGGGTGAAATATTTGATAGTCAGTCTTCTTTATTTTACTGTTTGAGATGACTTACAAGTACTCCGCGTCTGCGTGTAAGATTTTTCGAAATATACCGTGCCTTTATAATGGATTTTCTCAAGATAAGATCTCACGGCACTTTTGCGAGATATTCGTTCACGAATCATATTTCACGGAAGTTTTACTCGATATATAGCCCTACTCTTTTATGACACGAATGACTTGTTTGACTCTTCCTTGGAGAGACTATAATAATTTTATTGGTGGTATGGGATGGAGAGGCATTCAAGTTTTCCCGGTACACGAAAAGAAAGTTTATGTTCTACCCCCTGCGAGGTCTTTTTTAAAATGTTCGAGAACAGCTCTTCAGGTCAAAGACATCAGCATACTTTGCTATGTTTTTAAATCACATTATAGGGCGGTCACCTATTGGAAGACGAGATGTCTCAAAATGAAGATTATATTCAACCACGGCTTCTAAAGACATGGATCAGAGTCAGTGAACATGAGCCTCATGAGAGCTCAGAGATGAAGTTGAGTATGCATTAAGTACAGAAAAATTTTTAGATCAATTTGAGTTCCTACAGTCTCATTCGAGAAAAATGAAAACCGCATCAAAACTTGCAGGTGAACTTCTTAAAAAACTCTAGGTTTTCACTCCCAGTCCCTGAAACAGAAATAACTAAAAAATGTTATAGAAATAACAATTTCAAATTTAGAATGAAAAAATATCTAATCAAAATTCTAATGATGATCAGGTACAGACAGAAAACCGTCAAGAACAACCAAATTTGTTGAACGTCATTCCTTATATTCCTTACAGACAAAATAAGAAGAATCGGTTCCAAATTCAACATGAAAACTTTTTTCAAAATACAAAATGATTTGAGATTCATTCTTAACAGAATGAAACCAATGAATGAGACACAAAAATCAGAAACTTGTGTTCACAATATTCCTTGTATATGTGGAAAATCTTATACGAGAGACATCAAGACCTTTAGAGATAAGAAAACGGGAACATAAGAACAACTTCAAAAATAGAGACATTACAAGATCACAAATCGCTGATCATGTATGTTCAAATAGCGGGGATCATATGATGAACTGGAATAACACAAAGATCCTAATGAGGGAACCTGATAATCATAAAAGGAAAATTAAGGAATCCGCATATATTTTGTTTGATGAAGTAGATAATTGGCCGATTGTTCTGTTGTAATAGATCGTCTTTGGATTGATTTATTGAAGAAAAAAATGACATCAGGAAATTTCAAAATTAACTAAATCAACATCTCTATACATTGACATCATTCAATGTCAATCAGATTGCAAATGAAAAAAACACACAATTCTGTAGATTTTACGAGTTTGTCTGAAGAAGGTGTCTGATATAGACACCGAAACATTACATTATCCTTTTTATTTATTTCCTTTCTCAGTTTTAGTGTTAGGCCACAATTTTTTCAAGACCAATTTGCTCCTGACAAATAAGTGCAAAGATTCTCGCAGGGGCACTTCATCTTAATTAAAAATTTTCTACTTAGTTCTGTTTCAGAGACTGGGAGTGAAAACCTATAAAGTTTTTAGGAAATGCAGAATCCTTCCAGAATATATTTCAATCGATATCTTTGCAGGTGAACGTTCATTCAAAGAAACTTCCTCAAGAAAGAAGTCAGAAATGAACTTCCACCTCCACGAGAAGTTCTTTTTCATCATCCCCATTTTCCATAAACATCAACCCTAATCAACGAACAACACACACAGTTTTTCAACCTCTCGCGTAATAGAATTTCCATGCAAATTTTCCTGCACCGTTGTACCCGAAGCAAGTGGAAACCGAGAAAAATGCCCGGAAGAGTTATCCATATCTTTAATAAAGTACAGTTCCAACTTTTCATCGCAATTAGGTCCAATCGCGAAGTCTCTGCGATAGGTTTAATCTGGTCTCAGTAGATCTGTCTGATCGAACGCAAGCATTATTCTGGCGTTCCGAGAAATATATTAGTAGGATGTGGAAATCTGGCTGCATCCGAAGCTCGAAAACCGGTTTTGTTTGTCTCGTTTATTCCCTTTCGATATAAGAGGTTTTGGTCGGATGACACTTTTGTCGTTGGAGGTTTCCTTTCGGATTTATCGTATTGTTGTATTGTTGTATAAAAAATCATAGTTGTCGTATTTATTTTTGTTCATAAGAGGACTTCCATTTCTACACTCAATAAAGATTTCAAATTGTGTCTTATCTTCTATCATTTTTCGTTTTCTTTTACTATCGAATTTTGGAATTATTTCTTATTTTATATCTCGTTTCTTATTGGTTCTTCTCAGTTTGAGCTCGAACATATTTCAAATCATACCCACAATACACCTCTTTTACGTCCTTTGTGAATAAATTACATTTTCTACTGAAAGGATGAATATCAAAATAGTGAAAGCAGAGAATAATATAAATCGATTGATACCACTTCCTTGCATTTTGTTTCGAACGAGGACGAGATAAGCTCTGAAGTATGAGTTAATATTGGTTGATTTCAATCGATTAATATTATTCTCTGCTTTCACTCTTTTGATATTCATGGCGATCTTACGCGTTAAACCTCTTCTATTATTCACTACGGTGTCAACTGACGTTACCCTGAGCGCACCGCGTCGTGGACTAAAGACGTTAAATTTGCGAAATGCAAGAACGCTTCGGTCAATGCGACAAATGGTAAACGTCTCGCTACTTCGTTCGAGGGTCATGCTATGGAAGAAGGTTTTGTATGGAACAGGAGATGGCGTCTTCTGTATATTTATACCTTAAAGAAAATGCCATTTCGTTGTAAGTTCCAAGAAATACCTTGTATCATTCAGAGCTATCATGTTCTGATGAGTTCTAATAAGGACGAAATGGCCTACCATAGGTGCTCTGTTGATACCACTTCCTTGTATTTTGTCTTGAACGAGGACGAGATCAGCTGCGAAGTATGAGTTTAATATCGGTGAATTTCAATCGATTAAATTCTCTGCTTTCCCTATTTTGATATTCTTGGCGATGTGTTTTCGCGTTTAAACTCTTTTATTCTGATGTATTTTTGTCATTGCAAAAATGTTATTATAAATTGAAAAAAAATGGAAAACATGATGAATAACACTGAAAATAAATTTGTTCATGTTTGAAGACAGTTCTTCAACAGTCATAAGTAGCTAAAATTGCTATCTTTTAGGCGCATCGATCACAGAAAAACCAACTTTAGCAGATCACGCACCGTTGTAGAAATGCTCTGGAATCGGGTTTTTCACCTGGTAACTTTGTCACAGGTGAAGATAGGATTCAACATCAATGCTTCATGATATTGAAGAGTATAATATTTTATCCACGACTATTGTAAAATCCCTCCTTTGTACGTCTCTGTGCTCGGCCATAAAAATACCCATTAATTAGGAGGGAATAATGACATTATTAATCACTGCTGTCAGATGCTTCATAAATTTAGCTTTGATATAATATTCTTTAAATTGGTATTTCTTCAGTATTCTAAAGTACTCCAACTAACAAATATGGGCATACCTTGTCAATCGAGGGCCAAATCTACTTTCATTATGTCAATTAAAGCTTTTTTTATTACAAAATATACAATGACCAGTTCTCCAAAATTTCTCATGTGTCAACTTGACTTTTTCCACGCTTGTCATAGAAGGGTCTTGTCGCGGTTGCCAAATGTTAAAATCTTCAAGAAATATATTCAGTAGTCGTGGATAAAGTATAGTATGCTACTCGCGTATAATGGCTGTTATTCACTCGGTGATTTGGGCGTAGGCGAGTGGGCTAAATTTCACCTCGCGAATAATAGCTATCATTATACGCTCGTTGCATAATATACTATTCGACATCTATCAGCAAATATAATTCTCTACTCAAGTCATGATATTTTGCACGCCTTGTCATATTGCTTCTTCTTTTCGTTGATAGTGTTCCAGAGTCTGCAGCAATAACCTCTGGTCATAGTCATAACTCATACCAAACAAAGTTATGCGTTTCAATCTGAAGAAACAGTTACACCATCGAAAATAACGAACCGAAATCACAAGCGTTCCCATCCTCGAACTCCATAATAAATCGATCCGCAAAAGAAGAAGAAGAAGAAGAAAAACCGTGATCTCGGCCAAACAACACCAGTCCGTAAACCTGACGTACGTTCACGACTCGATGAGCAATTTGGCGTTATTCTCCCGATTGCCGATTACCGTACATCACGAATTCCATTTGGTTATCACCATCGCGAGATGTGGTTCATGTTATTACGAGCAATGTTTCACGATTTGACACATTTCCGCCTCGCCTCTCTGTGAGATATTAGTTTCTGTGTTCGCGACTTTCCGGGGCATCTTTGAAGTTTGCCAGACCGGGGGTAATCAGAATAATAAGCGGTGTATATTCTGACAATATCTGTCTGCAGATGTATGGGAATGAATATTGATGGATTTCTCCGATTTGGTTTGTGAGCCGGAAGATGATAAGCGAGGTAAATTTAGGTTTCCCGATTGAAGGAGCAGCTAGAGGTATTGATGAGAACTGGAGGCGAATTTGTGTGTCTGTATGATCGGTTTTGTGAAAAGGTAACAAAGAAATAGGGCAAAGCATCTGATGTTTGTAGATTTACAAAAAGCATATGATAGCATTCCTCTCCTGAAACTATGGGAAGTACTTCAAGAGACTACTATCAACCACATACTTGTTAAAGCCATTAAAATACATTGATCACATGATAGTATGTGTGAGGATTGGAAATAAAGAATGAGAGCCATTTTCAGTCAATAAAGGTTTACGCCAGAGATGTTGCATTTCTCCTACGTTCTTTAAAATATATATAGCGAAAGCATTGTCACTGTGGAAAAGAAAATGTCGAGGTATAGGATCGAAATTGATGGAGATATTTGCATATACTCTCTTCAATTTGCCGATGATCTAGAGTATGAAAGATGGGGTCTTCAGATGAATATATCTAAAACACAATACTTGTGGGTGTGGAGAAGAAACCACTGATTTGAAGCTAGAAAATAATGAAACCAAAAAGAAATGCGAAAGCTACAAATACTTGTTTGTCAACTTCAAGACAGAAGAACAGAGATGACACCGAAATTAAATCACGAATGGGTAGACAAAAAAATAATGAATTCACTAAATGGTATTCAATGGAGCACAGAGTTAGGAAAAAAAGATTAGAATATATGATACACTGATAAAAAGTACCCTAGTATACGGATTTGAAACTTGGCGATTGAAAGAACAACTGAGGATGAGGATAGAAGCTACATAAATGGATGTAATACGACGAGCATCAAACACTTCCAGAAAAGAGAGGGTAACAAATTTAATGATAAGGAAAATATGGAAATAAAAGAGACAGTCACAGAATATATAGATAGGGAGTAGCTGGTATAGTATGGACATGTGCAAAGAATGACAGAGAATAGATTACCAACGAAAGTAATGAGATGGATACTCCGGAAACAGAAAAAGTGGAAGACCAAGAACGACATGGATTAGTGGAATGAGAAAATCAATGAGTGAAAGAGGACTAAATGATGAAGACTGCAACACTAGAAGGCATTAGCAATTGGAATCGGACAACGTCTTTAGGATGTTTTAACCCGATTGTTTATATATGATCGGTTATGTTGTTTTACTCATTCTTACTCTTTCTTTTTTTCAATCGCTTCAATTTCTTCATTTCGGAAGATATTCATCTATCAAGTCGCGTACACACTATGCCGAACGACATCATTCGACACGTTCGGGGCGACACGTTCGATTCGACATCGGTGTGGACGTGTCGAATGATAAACGACTTCCTTTGATCTGGACCGCGCTCATTCGGGTTGGAAGCCACACGATTCGATTCGACCTCTACAAACGTCCACACTTATTCGACTTTGTCGAACGACACAAGTCGAATGATGTCGTTCGGCATAATGTGGACGCGACTTAGGTTCACCAACTTCGGTATATCCTCGTGTTCACTATGAACTTCAAGGGGGCGCATGCCTCCTTACTGCGGACAGGCAGCCACACTGAGATCCTCAGAATCGCACTGCCAATGATCTTTGCTGACCTGGAGTGCCGTAACACCATAAAATTAAAGCCTAACCGACTCTCCTCTAATCTAACCTTACCCCATCAATATAAATATTTCAGCTCCTCATCTGAACAATTCCAAACTTACCACACCCCAAAAGGAGACACAGTTTTTTCCCGATCCAAACCACGAATAACAATCAAGTAATCCTCAAAACCATAATCCTCTCATCCAGAATCTAAAATCTCCTCAAACGGCTACAACAGTTAAAACCCCGTCAAAGACATAATCCAGACGGACGTAGAAGATCGCATTTTTCGCTTGGCATCCCGCATGTCTGCTTCAAAAGTGGGAAGCTGGCTGGCACATTAGCAACTTGTTGCGGCCGCAATGAATGTTCCATAGAGGGAATATCGCGGTCTGTTTCTCCGTACGGAATGGTGGAATTATAATAATGATAATAAAAATTACGGGCATTGTTAGCCGACGTAATGTTCGTATTAGCGGATTTGGTGGGCTACGTGTATTGCTGTTATCACATTGCATTGTTTCGAATGGTGGGATATTAATTTTTGGTTTTACAATCTGCTACATTTGGAATAAGGTTAATTTTTGTTTGCTTGAATGAACCATAATTAATGCTAAATGGATAGTAGGAATATGGACTTTATTTTTATTGGTGTTTATTTTTTAAAACTTCGCAATGTTGCGAATATTTTTATCGTTTTCAGCTGTAAACATGTTATAACATTAATATAAGAGTTGGTTGAAAGGAAATATTCGTCGATCTATTCGTTATTTCACATTATACCAACTTTTTTTTCATTAGACGAAAGGCAATGGAAAATCTTTGTTAAATGGTGAATGAATAACAGGGTCTGTTCTTCAGCCAACTCTTATCTTAAATATCGCAATTTTGCAGATTCTAACTCTGATGAAACTTTTGAAACGTCGATTTTTTTGAAATTTTAAAATATTGAACAAAAACAAAGAAAAAATGAATTAAATTACCAAAAGCCTCTTATCCTTTGAAATTCAATATAAAATATGGATGTAATATTCTCACCTAGTTGTTTCATTATACCATGGATTTTTCTAGTCCATTGTTTTCAGTTTCAGGGTTTCAACCATTTTTTTCTCTATAATGGGAATATTATTTAGATATTGATTTTATGTTCATATTCAGAATGACATTGTGAATATACGAATATATTATGGTAAAAATCCTGCAATTTGAATACAATAGATTGTTTTTTGAATATCTACAATTTCATAATATTTAGGTATACGGGTAGTTCTTTTTTCCTGTTTTATCTTTTTGTTTTTGTTTCATAAGTAAAAATATTTTATGCCTGTTTACATTTTTATCTGCTAATGCTAAGAAAAAAAAAAGTTTATATGAAAAAGTTCTAGATCAAAATTCGGTATTCCAAAACATGCATTCTTATTCTAAATTTTCGTATGAAATATCGCCAATTTCAGAATTCTTCGAAACTGTTTTGATTATTCAATTAACACTATTTTTTCCTCAATTTTTCCGATCTTACATTGCGATATGAGATCAGTTAAGTGCAAGCAATTTCAAAAGGTCCCAGTTTTGTTCTTGAATTCATGAATTACCCTATGAATTCGAGTGGAATCTGTGCATAATTCTTTTAAAAAACTTTTCGTGAAACACATTATTCATTATGATTCTTTTCAATCTATCAATTAGCTCAGTTTTTGACAGAGTTGATCAGCATACAGTACATAGTACCGCGAAGCACCGACGCATTCTCCATTTTGTAACCCCACTTGCTAGGGTCGGCGCGATAGGTATTTATCACGGTTTCGTGCAAAGAAGATATCTTGCCTTGAACAGTTTCTTGTTACCTCCAGAATCCTCTTCCGTTGAAACGTTGACGTATCTCGACTTATTAGCCCTTGATCGAGCTATAAATCTATCCCAAACTCTGAAGCCGGTAGCGGAAGATATTCCAAGCCTCCACCCTTGCGTTTACCGCCCTACAAATCACACCCTGATGTGTCGGGGTTAACGAGCCACCAAAAAATCTTGTTCGCACCTCGAGGAGTTCACGCGTTTTCTGATGGATGTTTCGCAAAACGAAGGATTTGTATTCTGGGAGTCCTTTTTCATTAACAACTTGGAGTAGCTCGTTTCAAAACTAGAAATGAAATTTTCCAGAATCATTTGAAAATAAGAATGCTGAAATTAATTATTTTTTCATTTTCTCTGCTTCATACCTCGATTATACGTATATATGAATCATTAGCACCTGATGATTTTTAATTCAAAATCAATTTCTTCTATGCCTTTTTTAATTTTATATTTCCCACACGCTACGCCTCGCACCCTTTACTTAATCTTTTCAAATGGGAATATATGGGTTGTGATACATCAAAGGAAAGATGATTGGATTATTACCTATTCAGCGATGTGTCTGGAAGTAGAATTGAAAGAAGTAGAATTAGTTTTGTCGTTTTTTGTCGGAAAAATTTGGAAATTATTCACGATTTTATTTTTTTTTCACTATAATCAGGCCATTATTCTTTTACTAATTATTATTAATGATAATCCACGAATCTATGGATTTGTAATTTTAAAAGCAGCTCTCCCTATAGCCCGTTGACCATTTTCTTGTCAGATTGATACACAATGTTGTCAATATTGCATAGAGTTCTCTGATAACTCGCAAGCTCGTCGGACGAGGCCGGGTACATTCGGCAACGTTGACTTTATTTTACGTTATGACAGCAAATACTGCCAACTTCAGATGAATAAACAAACGCCTACTATGCTCTCAAACTTTCGTGAACGGACTATATGCTTGTTTGCAGTTAAAGTTCCTTACCCCTTATACAACAATCAGAAATATCAAATTCAAAAGAGCATATTAGGATAAATTTATTTTCAAATTAAAAATGGTCGGGTGGGAGAATTTTTTTATGAAATTTACATACAAGAATTATTGACGAGTTACGGTACTTTTTTTGTACGCTTTATAACATTCATTGCTTATCGAATGGATTATAATATAATATACCTTTATACCTATATCTTGTCATCCAATTTGGTGGGAAAATCCATCCATTTTGCCATACTCAAAGCAAAACTGTTCAATAATATCTCAATATGAGAAAATTGATGGTGATGTTTCATTCTCATATGTCGATAATCGGAACACTTCAGTACATATTCATCTATCAATTCTGTTATACAGAAAAATATTGCGCGAACCATCTTTTTCAATACTCAATCACTTTACAATTTTTATAGATAAAGATATTTCATTTATTTCAAATAATATTTCGCAAATTTGCTGAAAAAAGCAGATTCGATTACAAACCCATAGAAGTGCAATTCTTTGAAGAACTCATACAAAAATATCAATGACTCTTATTTTAAATAACTATCTTAACTTAGAAATACTGCTGAAACAAAACTGAGATATGTACGTATTGCAAATCCAAGCAGAACCTACGTGAATACACAAAATTCCGAAGAATCACATGATGTGACAAGCAATCACTGCATTTCATGGATTATTCCAGATACTCGTATCTTTGCATTCTAGATATAGCATCCCTAAAATCTCCCCATCGTTTGGACGAAATCCCATTTCCGTCTAATCTCGGCTGCGTAGACCACAATTTTTGTCCCCGCAAACAAATACTGAGAACGGGTATGGCCGAAAACGTAATCGAAAGATTATGCCAATGCAATTCGTTTTGGGATATTGGATTTATGAAAATACCTTGCACCGAGTTTCTTCGTTATCGATGGAAACAACAGGGAGCCAACATAAATAAACGTCACATTGCCGTTTTAATCTCTTCGACACGTGACAAGGAGGTTGGCAGCATTGATCGTTGATGGGATATTCATGAGTGTTCGATGAATTTCATGAGTCGAATTAAAGATGATTGATTAACGGGTAAATGGTATTTCAGAACTGATATGAGGCGAAATAATGCTTCAAGGCATTTTGGCAGTACCAAAAAAATTGCAATCTCTTCAAGCCTAATCAGAATTATGAATTTGCTTTAATCAATCTCATATTTAACAAAACCGATTCTTTCATTCCATTCGGTAAGTTTTAGATTTGTTAAAATAGGTTTTACCAAATACAGTTTGCCAAAAAGGAACGTAACTCGTCAATATTTCTCGCACCGTTGATTTTTAATTTCAAAAAACAATTGATCCTACGCTTCCTAAATTTGATATTTGTCACCCCTGCGCCCTCACTGCTCTTCGTTATTTTTTCGAATAGGTATATAAGAATTTTGACATATCACTGAAATGAGTAGGTAATCAAACTAGCTCTCATTTGAAGTAATACAATCCATATACAAGGTGTCTGTAAACAATACGAGGGACTGAGATGATTCCTCGATAAAACTAAGCAGGGGTAGTTCATATAATTTTTTTCGAAATCGACCTCCCTTCCAAGATACAATCTTGGAAGGCAATGATGAGTTGACAGTTTTTGAATTTTTTAGGAGTCATAAACATTATATGAATCTATGGAACACTTATACAATGAAATGGAATTAACAGTGATCATACTGCTTGTAAGCTTTATTTTTTCCGAGAAAATACCGACTGTATCGACGTTTTCTCTCCAGATTGAATGAAAAACCATAAGAGAATTTAATTTTTCGGAAATCTATCTCACGAGAAAAATTTTTTTCAGAAATCATACGGGGGTGTATTTTAACCCCTAATATAAAGTTATGAGTTCTAAAAAAATTTTGTGATTAATATCTACTCAGTGATTCATATTGAGTAAAGTTCATACTCAGTGTTTTTAAGAAGCAGAAAAAAAATTAAAACTGTCAACTCGTCATCGCCTTTCAAAGGCTGTATTTGTGAAAGGGGGTCGAGTTCGAAAAAATTTATATGAACTGCACTTGCTTCTTTTCATGGAGGAATCATCTTTCTCTCGCACTGTGTTTACATACACCTTGTATTGCTATTTGAAAAAAAGTTGAAGGGTGTGAGACGTAGCGGGTGAGAGACCTCGAACTAAAAAAAATAGGGACACCTACTGTCGAAATCACAAATATTTTAATTTTTAAGCTTTCCAGTTAATCAATTGACAGCTCTCTTTGAATGATTTCAGATCAATTGATGTTCGTTGTTTCATGAAATGATTAGAAGACCTGCTAAGTCTTGAACAATTTCTTGATATATGAAAGTTTTCGAATGTGAATTCGTCCCATAAATAGAAAATAAACATAAACATCGCGCAAACTTCCTGATTGTAAAAACTGGAAACCAAAACTTCGAAAACGTCTTTTCACCACCCAAAAATTTTCGATTGGTATGCAAAAATAGTATCGCACACCCTCATGAATATTTTACCATGCCGTTCCATTTTCGCGCCGATAAACATATTCTCCATGTAATATAAGTACTATCTTCCATTTTCCATTAGGGCAGAATACGTGTCCGAAGTTTTCCTTTGCATTTTCATGGAAATGGAAAAGCATCGATTCCAAAAAACACCGTACAAGAAAGAGGTATTGTATATGCATAGATATACGCTGGAACGATACGAAGGCAGAATTTTGATGCATTTTTTTGCTCAGGCTTTATTCAATTTACGACTGAATCGTACGTTTTCATTTCAGACGTCTGAGAAGGAAATCACTGGAATATTTATCAGGCCTGAGAAATGTTTTCGATTCGATTGAAATCGAGTGTTGGCAGATTGATGGTCTTAGGGATGTTCGACAAAAGAGAAACTCTTGTAGAGAAAATTCGTGAAAAACATTAAGTTGAAGTCGAATGCATGTTCTTCTTTCGAAAATACCACCAAGCTACCCTGATATGGTGGATATGTGTGTCGTCTTTGGAAATTAATTTTATCTATCCTTATATCTTCAATATAAAAAGTTGATCATAAAATCATGATTAATCGGAATACTGAATGATGATATACATACTTTGCTTTGTTGAGATCCATTTCAATCATCAATAAATAAGCAAGACAAATGTGAACAGATATGTGTGATCTATTTTCTCACGATTTTGTTTGAACAGCTCCACATCAGAAAAACTTGAGAACAATTTTGTGGTAAATTCTTTATAGTACCATATTTTTTTTAAGCAATGGGCAACACGAATTAACTGCGTGTAACGAACTTTCGCCCATTTGGAATTTTTTCGTTCTATCCTTGTTATCATTCATAAGCTGATTTTTTATTGTGAATAACTTTTATTGTTTGAATTTATTATATGTAATTTTTAATGTTGTTTCTTTTCTATTATATATATTGTATTGAAAGGGATGTACCACTTGTGAAATTTATGCCATGCATTATGATATGAATAAATGAATAGAATTTTGCGAAAAATCTCAGTTTTATGATTTTTATTTTTTTTATACGTGGGTACTCGGAATTATTTTCTTTATTATCTCTTTCAAAAGCAATTTATCTTATGCTTTTTTGAATTTGAAATTTCTCACCCCTCTACTTTATTTTTTTGAATGGGAATATATGGATATTGATACATCAAATGAGAGGTAATTCGATTACCTATTCAACAAAGTGAAGTTGGTTTTACTTTTTTCATTGAAAAATATGAAATACAGCAGAACTTACCTATAACGAACGTCTGTATAACGAATTTCGTACAAGAAATTGCACCTTGAATCCAAAATTCCATGTTAAAACACCCTCTAAAACGAAGTAAATTCTCTCTATAACGAAATAGAGAGAGAACATCATTCTTTAAATGGGTATGGTAAGATGGTAAAGGGGTTGGTGTTTTCCGAAATTTTTCCGGACGTGCGTAATGAATCCCGACCTTAACTAAATCATAACGGCGGTTAGAGAGATCCTTCTGAAACAGTTTTAAATACACCCCTGACTATTTGGTTTCAATCTATCAATTACGCTAGTGTGAAATTGTGCGTAAATATCTAAAAGTAAGTGCATAAGTTTGAATGATAAACTTAAATTTATCAGTGAAGTCGACTACGACATTGCCGCCAATTTTCTGATTAACGAAATTTCTTTACAAAGATTTTTTTGCTAATTTAGCGCTCTCGCTATAGGTAAGTTTCACTGAAATATACAATTTGTGAGTGGAGAATACTGCAATCAGACTATTTTCCTTTACGAATTATTACTAAGAGAAATTCACGAATACGACTCTTTGTAGTTGTTCTCAGCCAGACAGATTCATAAACTAGGTCTGGTTTTCCATTTGATGATATTTTTTCACGAAATCAGAAGTGAAATGAATTCTATACAGGCCTGTATTATAGAGTAGTCATCATCTCTAGTCCTGAACTAAAATATATGTCCTTAAAAATCATAATAAATATTCGAATAAAAATTGTAACGTGGTTTTCTCGGTGAAACTTACCTCGAGCGCCAGCTATTCTTTTTTCTAATAAGGAGAATAGCAAACCTACCAGGGCAGCTGCTAGTCAGAGACAGAGTTCTTCGTTATCTAAGATATTAGCGATAACAGAGAAAATCAGAAATAGAGTAATTTACACAATTTATTCAGATAGCGAAAATAGTTACAAAAGTACAGTGATATAAGACGCTATATAAATAAATACAAAATAAAAGATTGGTCAGTTTTGTCTGACTGCGAGCACTTTCATAAGAAACAAATATTTCAGGTAGACTCAACGAGGATTAAAAATAGGACTGTAGTAAATCGGCTCGGTACTTACAATTCAGTTGCACTAGCACTCACTTTAAAAAGGTAGCAAAAATGAGAAAATTCGGAAGCTTAGAAAAATCTAGAAACGTTTAGATCAGAAAATAATTCGGAACTAATTTAATTAAAAGGTATACTTCTGAAACAGAAATAATTCGGAACTAATTTAATAAGATATGCGTCTAAAACAGAAAATAATTTGGAACTAATTACCGATGTAGGGAAACCCCGCCTTTTATAATCTTCCGGAGGGGGGTGGAAAAGGTAGGCGCAGAAACGTTAAAATTTGCAGGAGAGTACCTCGGTAAAAACATCTTAAAACTGGCTTATCATATGTATATGCAAAAACGGCGTTATCGGCGATCGGCGTTGTTCTTGCGGACGGTTCTACGATGTTTTCTGTAGAAAAACAAAATCAATCGCTAAATGTTCGGTTTTTTTCGATTGTTTTGAATTAATTCTGAACGGAATAAAAATTCACGAATTTAAAATGAAACTCGAATAAATTATTTTAAAATGAAGATCAATTTCTCTGTATAAAATTGAACTTCATTACAAAATAACATATCTGTGAAAACTAATGCATAAGTAATATCAGAGATCCTCGAAAGAAAATAATCTTCACGCGTTCGAGTGTCCCGAAGTAACAACCTCTCCATATGTCCAGATCGCATATACCAAGCGATAAAACAAAGACCTCACCCTCCATCCTATCCAAACGAACTCGGACTGTCCCAATGTTCCAGCTATTCCCAGACATCCATCTTTGTCCCTTCTGACGAAGGAGATAAATTCTCCATCGAATACAATCTAAGAGGAGGCAGCGTGGGGTCTTATCCTGCACACGGGACCCGAAATGGTCATCAGAATCGAATCATGCTGCGGATTTCCATTTCGAAGCGTGATCTGATTCCAAGTGGTCACTTTTCTTGAGGCCCAGGACCTTATTTACATCGGGAGTAGGGTGATGGGAAGGACATGAAGGGTCTGATCGTCCCATGCGTCATGTAGGAAATCTATTTTATTTTTAGTAATGGAAATAATATATTGGGAGGTTCCAGGCGTGGATTCTTTTATTGGCAATTGTTTTCGGGTGGTCCACTGGGATTGTGGACGATGAGGATTCAAGATAGAAATGTGCCTCATAGAGCCAGGGGTAGGAGATGTGTTGAACAGGCTGTATAAAACGTGTTTTGATTTTTTATACAGGAAGATTGAGTGCCGGAAAATTTTAATAATACAGGGTGCAACAAAAGATTATTTACACTTCGAAAAAAATTTAAAGAAAGAATGCATAAAACATTTTGATTCATTATGACTGTATACATATGGGGATTGTGTTTGTCTTTCAAATAACGTCTTACATTTTAGATTTTTGATTATCCTGACATTTAGGTAATATTGATCTGAAATATCTTCGTGAAGAGTAATATGAAAAAGGAGTATTATTAACCGGTCACCTCGTAGTCCAGATTTATCCAACAGATTTTTTCATGGGGACAGCTCAAAATAAAAGTTTCAACAGCTACCCTGCGAGTCCACAAAGAATTGAAAATCTGTCGATATACAGGTTGGAAATTCACATCTGAAACATAAAAAATAAAATGCATCAGACAGAGAATTCTTCCATCTAGTTGCACAGATGAATAGTCGAGACAATCACGTGCTGTAACACACTGAATTCCGTTGTCTTATTGCAATATTCTATTCTTGTCTCTCTCTTACCGTTGGGAGGAGCATAATTCATTTAGTATGGTAGGCAACAGTAAATATTTGAAGCGAGTATTTGGGCCGCCTGACAAATTAAATAATTCTATAATAATGTACTGCAGATTCCCTACCATACTGCGATAAGGGAGAGACAAGACTAGTTATTGCAATGAGTCTACGGCATTCATTCAGTTACAGCACGTGATTATCTCGAATATTTATCTGTGCAACAAGACGGAAGAAGTCTCTGTCTGATGCATTGTATATCGTATGTTTCAGAGGTGATTTCCAGATCTGTATACCGAACATTTTCAGCACGAAATTCGAAATTCACAGACATTGGAGAAAAACAATGGTGCTGTGTTACACTTGGTATAAGCGCGAAAAGATAACTTTCAAGATTTGTATAGCCAAGATAAAAGAACTAGTAAAAATTGGTAGGAAGAGCCCTTTGATATGAATACTTTTGCAATAAATTTTATCATCTAATCATTGCATTTAAGCGATTTAAAGGTTTATGCTGTGTCTTTCTGATCTATATATTTACATTTTTACATTTTTTATGTTCACACATCCTCAGAAGCCTGTTGGCCCCCTGGTTTCTCAAAAAATAAACAGTTTATGAATTGCGATGAATATTTTCCTTTAATTCAACTGCAATATATTCAAAAAAAACTTCGTTGTTTTTTGCTATCTGCAGAATAAGACAAAATTGAAAAAATAGAGAGAAAATCGGACATGACATTTTCAGGTACATCGTTCTATTCTCCTAAAGTAAAGGGCTAAACTCAAGTTCTGAAAAGTAGAAAGTGGATTTTGGCAAAAAATGAATATTACTCTCGCTATGTAATACCACACGTGCTCTATTGAATTAATCTCTGGTGAGCTTGCTGGCCAGTACATTCACAGGATATTGTTCGTTAGGAAAATGTTTCGATCCCTGATGAATGAAATTATACACCTGAATTCTCCAAAAAAACTTTTTGCAGGAATATTGTTTTCATGCAATGAGGACAATGAAGATACCACACACAAAAAAATGTTATGTTACATTCAACAAGTTGAGAGTTTCTAGGGGGACCAATACTTCTGACGATGTGTATATATAGAACTATTTCATTTACTTCTCTCATCAAATATTAGGTTACTAACACCTTATCTGCGGACCGATGTAAATTCTCGCCAGAAAACTTCAGGCACCTCATTCAGTGGCGTCGCATATCTTGGTAATAACCCGAGAACGGCACAGTGAACCGCAAAATTGTCCGGTCGGCAAGGTGTCGGCCGAAAGGTCGGCAGGTCGGTTAATTCCCTAATGTAGTGCAGCTCTTGGACTTGTTTATGGTTGCGGTTCAAGGCGCCGAGAAAATTTTCAATTTATAAGGACCCCCGGTTAAATCTGCCTCACGTAACTCAGGTTAAGCGTTAAAATACCACGAGAAATTGAGTGGAAATGCCCGGCCACCGAATATGCGCGGCCTTAATCCTGATTTTTAAGGAGAATTAATGAACTTTAGAGACCATCATTTTTGGCGAGAGAGAGATGGAGAGAGGGCTATCTTTTTGTTACTTCTGAATCCGTTTGCGAGGTAAATTCTGGCGAATAGAATTATACATAATATAATAAAGGGTTTTCCAATAAGAGGTGTTATTTTGAATAGCCCGCTATTGTGGTAGATGTCACCTTTGAAACTGTCTTTTTGACATTTGACGAGTAGAAACTACGTCATTAATAAAAATGGAACGATACACGCTTCAAGAACGCATTAAATTTATTAAAATCCACTATGAAAATGGTGAAATTTTGGCAGAGAAGGCTCGTAAAACTCGAACATTTTTGGGTCGTCGTGAAGTACCTTGTCGAACCACAATAAAGAAATTGGTGGAAAAATTCGAGCTGTTGGAACAAGTTTGTGATGTGAAGAATAAAACCCGTGCACATCGCTCAAGAAGAGCCATTGGTCAATCTGTAAAAAACTACTCGTTTTCAGTTAATGCTAAATATTTTTTCAAATCAGTAGCGTAGGACGATATCGGTTCTCTAAAATTACCCCCCATTTACATCTCGGAAATGTCGTCAATTTGCATAAACACCGAAAAAACAAGCTCGACTACTCGCCCCAGATGGCCCACAAATACCACCCCGCAATAATAGTCAATAATGGAGTGATCTGCCGTAATAAAACGGAAAATAAAATATTGCATGAATTATTAATGCGTCGTTTTTCGCCCCCGCAGCAGCCACAAGAAAGGGGAGGATCCTACGTCATCTCGGGGGTAGGTAGAACGAGAAAAATGGGATTTTCCACGACTGCTGCATATGTTTCCGCCGAGTTTATGCATTGATTTCCGCATCGAAGGAGGGTTATTTTATGGCTATCGTTTAAGGGTAGGTTGCTGGCAAGACTCCCTCATTTCGGATTTGTGGGAGAAAATGTCACTGGGTTTATGGTAAAGCGGAAAGTACGATAGTTAGATTCGTTTTTTGTCGATATAATCATGGCATTCTTTCATGAAATGCAGTTTTGAACGATAATTTATTCAGGTTAGATTAGATAAGATTAGATTGTGGTCGAATGGCACCGTGAACTTCTTTCTTCGGAGTTTTTCCTAACCGATCTTGTGCAAGTGACCTGTTAAAATCCCAGTAAGCTCACTCAACTCGTTTTTCGACAATGAAAGAGCTTGCTGAGCCTTCCCTTTTGAAGATGCAATCAGTCTCTGTGCTTCTCTTCGACCTGGTGTATTAATCCAGCTAGAGTATTTTTCCCTTCTTTCTCATTCATCGACCTCTGCCCTGATCATTGTGGGTGGTACCCAGCATGGGAGCACATGTCCGGCAAAAGAAGTGTTTTTTATTCTTTTTTCAAGGACGTCAGATTTTTCATTTCCCTAAATTTTCTAGGCTGGTAAAAACTAGAACTATCTTGTTGTACTACACCAGTGTTGTGAGGGATTGCTTACAGCTCCAAATAGCCCTTGATTGACAATCAACGGCCATCAGTTGGCTTAGTACCATCCGACCATCAGAGGCAATGCAAATGCTGGATCCCTTGTACTGTCTCGACAAACTTTCTTTGACGTATCTCTCTATGTCCAGAATTTTAGCTAGTAGCGTTACTTATGGTTTTCCATCCTCGAGAGTTTTGTGACTGATTCTTCTGAATCTAATACGATTCCTGATTTTCAAAATAGAGATTAAATCAACTTCTTTAACAGAAACTGGAGGTTCCTAGTCAAACATCACTAGTCCATTCACATACTCTCCTCCCAACCTTTTCTGATAGGGTATGGAGACGAAAACTTATTTAAGGCTACACAACCAACTTGTTTCCGCCAAAACCTTCCCAGAGTTTAACCCACCCATCAGTTAAACATCTCCCTGATTTCCGTCACTAACATTCTCAGAAGTGAAGGAATCCGGGTCTCGATTTTCAAGATGCCCGTCTCATTCCCCACGTTCATCAGTCGAACATTTGCTCACTGCCAAGCGTCAGAACGCCAAAATTTCAATAAGCACCAGTAATCGTAAAACCGAATGTCTTTCTCCGAACTCTCAAGACGCCCATTCAAAATATTAGTTTGATTCCTCGGCTCCGTCATCAACAATTAACTTTAATTAACAACCAGATGTCAAGTGTAGATGAAACAAGTGAAAAGCTCCCCTTCCTCCTCCCCTCTGCCGAGACCGACGCTTCGTAATTGCATTAGGAATAGCTGGTGTCAGGGTGAGAGGGTTTTGATATTTTAATGAGTGATAGAAAAGTTGGGATGAGACGCCACGAGAATTTCCCTGGTTTTCTGGCAGATCGAAGACGGGAATTATGAATAATTTGTGAGAAGTTGAGGAAACATCGGGGAAATTGGGACTGAGAAGGGTTGGCTAACGTCTTCAACTCGCGTTTAATTGAAGAAATTAATGAAGATAATTTTTTTACACAGTTTCGTTTAGGTGGAAAACTCGCTGTAGAACACATCGGAATAAGGTTATATCTTTCAGATGGAATGATTTTTAAACAAGAACCTTGAGTTTCAGAGATTACTCTGTACAAACATACCTAAATCTGAACTGTGAGGACTGAAAATGAGTTGGAAATGATTTCCCCAATAAACTTTCGCTAATTCTGTGGTGAATCCCTTCATTATGCCATTCCTCGTAGACCAAAAGAATGCTAAATGTCTCAGATTCTCATAATTTTCTTGGTTGCATTTCATTATTATTCGTTGGTTCTGGAAACTCTTCTGTCACGAATTTATTATATTATTATACAGGGGTCCCGTAATAAGACCGACAAACTTCTAGTGGACATTATAGATCGTATTTTAGACAGATTCGACCCAAATCATATAATGCAAAATTGCTTCGTTAAGGAGCTAGTGCCCTTTGAAGATGACGTCCTGTCCACACTTTTTGCCACATATTCGCAAAACGGAGTTACATAAAGTGCTGAAAGTTTACACATTGGCTAATATCAAAAATACGCATCGATTAGATTGAGTGCATTTCTTTCATGTCAAGCACAATCGTATCATTTGGGGGGGGCGAAGGGTATTTTTAGTTGAAACTTTTTCAACTTTCATTATTTCGCGAGATTTACATCATATTCTTAAACTCTGATGTTTTTTCTTGAAAAAGATGCTCTTGTATAATAACGCCCAGATGCACCATTTCTGAAAAAAATAGATTTGAAATTTTCTCTCTTTTCACTAAGTACTCAATGTTCACTTTTGTTTTGAATTTATTTTCACTTGATAATGGCTAGGCATCTTTTTTCAAGAAAAAACATCAGAGTTAATGAATATGATGTAAATCTTGCGAAATAATGAAAGTTAAAAAAGTTTCAACTAAAATACCCTTCGCCCACCTCAAAATGATACGATTGTGCTTGACATGAAAGAAATGTACTCAATCTATCGATGATGCGTATTTTTCATATTAGCCAATGTGTAAACTTTCAGCACTTTATGTGACTCCGTTTTGCGAATATGTGTCTAAAGTGTGGACAGGACGTCATCTTCAAAGGGCACTAGCTCCTTAACGAAGCAATTTTGCATTATATGATTGGGTGGAATCTGTCTAAATATGATCTATAATGTCCAGAGAGTTTGTCGGTCTAATTACGGGACAGCCTGTATATGTCAATTCAGTGATAGAATTTTCCTGGTTTTCTGGCAGATCGAAAACGGAAATTATGGAGAATTTGTGCAAGAAGTTGAGGAAACATCCTGGAAATTGGGACTGAGAAGGTTGGCAAACGTCTCCAACTCGCGTTGAATTGAAGAAATTAATGAAGATAATATTTTCACACAGTTCGTTTGGGTAGCAAGCGCACTGTAAAACACATCCGAATAAGGTTAATTTTTTTATGGAATGATTTTCAAACTTGAAAAATTAGTTTCAGATTCGTCCGCACAAACATACTTCATACGAATTATTAGTGCTGCAGTGAGTAGAACTCGATTCGACAAAGAAGAAAAACATATACTTTATCTAAATTGTGGTTAATCCGTTGATGATAGCATATCTCGTGGAGCAAAATAGAGCTATAATATATCAGATTCGAACATAATTCCTAGTTATACTTCATAATTATTTGTTCTCGAAACTCTCCTGTGTGAACTTATGTATAATCTCTGCCAATAAATTATCGAAAAACTGCTGAAATTTCAATGAAAAATCAGGAAATGAGAGATAAAACAGTGAAAGCTGAAGTGCTGAAAGTTCTGGATGGAAAAAATCGCCTCTAGTTTCCGTTCGATAGACATCGCAAGTAAAACAAATCCCCTAATTCAGCACACCAATTCGCACACAACTCCAATGACCGATTGTCCTGCACTACTCTGAATCGAATAACGCATATCGTACAAGTTGGAACGCATCGATCACACTTTAAACGACTATCGCGAGGCCAGATTGCACCTATTTTTTCCGTTCTGAGGCGATTTTTTTTAGTGGTCGGTTCCGAAACAGGCCATAAATCTTGCTATCAATTACATGGGGAACAATTAACGGCTTTGATATGCGGAGCATGCTAACAGCATCAAGCATTATACGATGAGGGAACAAACGGCCATCGTCCTGTTTGACGGCATATTTTAATCAACATACCACCTGGTGTTTCAAGCCGGATGAACTTTGGCTCGAACAAGAGAAATAGGTTCTTCTACTACGGAATCGGACAAAATTATAGTTATCCCTTTTGTCAATATGTTGTCAGATGGTACAACTTATTTCAAATTACTATTATACACTGCGCAACAAAATTAACGCACATTCTGAAAATCTCAATTTCAATGAAGTTAACTCTACATTGACTTTATAACTTATATTTTATGTTCTCTCGGAAAGGTTTTGAACTGAACAAGACACATTAAATAGAAGAAAAATTCAGGATTTCACCGCATCTCATGTGAAAGAAGAGAAATAAACATTTTCAAAATACTGGAATGCTGATAAGTGATTTATACTGGTATTTCCACCCCTTGTGTTAATTACAGCTCGGCAACGACGGTTCATACTCAAAATGAGTGATCTTAAAATGTTCTGATCTAATCCTTCCCAGATTTCTCTGAGTTGGATTCATTAAGAGTAGCTGGATGATTTGCTGAACTTCTCAGCCTTCTATTGAGGTTGTCCCAAACCTGCTCAATCGAATTGAGATCTGGACTTCTTGCTGGCCTTTCCATTCGAGACACTTCAACCTCTTCAAGGTACTCCTGAAAGATGCTCACGATGGGGTCTGGTATTATCGTCCATAAAAATGAAATTTTCACCAATGTATGGGGCAAATGGCACCACATGCTCTTCAAGAATGTTCCTTATATACCTGATATCCTTATATCAGCATTCATAGCTCCATTATCAACGACCCCTAGGTCTGTGCTAGCAGTCAAAGATATTCCACCCCATACCATAATCGATCCCCCCAGAAACCAATAGTATTCAGGAAAATGCACTAAGCATATCTTTCAAGGAAAAGTCGATCACAATGGTAGAGGCAGAATCTAGACTCATCTGTGAAGAGAACTCTTTCCCAATCATCCTCTTCCCAATGGATATGCTCTCTCGCAAAATCCAAACGCGCCCTTCGATGGACTGGGGTAAGAGCTGGGCCCCTTGCCGCGACACGAGCCTTAAAATATATTCTCTGAGGCGATTTCTTATTGTCTGAGTGCTAATTTGCACCCCATGAGTTTGCTCAAGCTGATTTTGAAGGAGGCGAGCGGTTGCAAACCGTTGTCTCAACGAAGAAACTCTCAAGTAACGTTCTTGATGGCAGTTGTTACCCGTGGTCTACCCTGTCCTGGTCTTCGGACATTCATACCTGTCGCCCTGAATCGCTGCACTATTCTGGACACACTTGTATGGGAAACTACAAAACTTTCTGCAATTCTTGTGTATGTCCACCCTTCTCCTCGCAAAAACTACCGCTTGGGCACATTCCTCTTGGGCCAAATTGCGGTGTTTCGCGTGGCATAGCGATCGAGGGGAGAAAATCAAACGAAAGAAAAACTATTGATCACTAGAATTGATCGAGAACAACTGATTTCAGAATGGAGCCAATAAATTCAAAATCTGATAATCTCATATTTTTTATTCCTGGTGAGGAAAAACGTTGAAAGTGATAACAAACAAAAGCATGTATAATTCTGATAAAAATAATTATCATTGAGAACACCTTCAGTTGTAAAATGAATTTGAGATTTCCATATGCGTTAATTTTTTTGCGCAGTGTATTTGACATTGTGAATCAATGATGCTCATCTCAGAACCAATTGAAATCGATAAAAATTTTCGGAAATTCTTGGTAAACAAACATCAGCAAAATTTTAGGTCAGAATTTTAGAATAATAGAAGAAAAATGCTTTATTGCATTACAGGAGGTCGAGTGAATTATTCACGTCGGCGAACGAGATATTTTTCATAATCCTTCTGCGAAATAGAAGCGGAGATATAAAGCGTTACTGAGGCACGTGTGTCGCTCATTTCAGTAATTTTATGTTGAGTTTCATAATGAGACATAAAACGTAAATGACGATACGCACGATCATGCTTTTCTGAAACTCAATACTTGAAGCGTATCGCGCTGAAGATCGTCGTGAAAGCTTTAAAATTTTATGACCCATTTGTCGAGCATAAAGCCTGAGAGGTGGCAGTGTGAAAACTGTACTTTCAAGTTTCATTTGAGTTTCCATATTTATTACGATACCTTGCTATGGAAAACGTTCAACTGATAGGCCGGGTTGGAGTTGTAGTATCGATTTTCTTAACAAAGCAGCATTTCAGCAGTTGATGTTGGAATTAAACTTTACTAGATTGGAAAAATATGGAGAACGATTTCATTGCTGACTATATTTCCATTGAAAAACAATTATTATCAATCAATTCACTATTCTTTGAATGAAGCAAAAATGTTCGAATTGAAGAGTGAGGGATTATAAAGCAATATTAAAGTCGCAGGAAAGAATCAAATACAATTTATCATTATCTTCAGATGAACATTGATATCAAAATTCATGGAAAACCGCGAACTAAACAATTTTTGAATGAAACAACTTCGAAGGGAAGTTACGAAGATGACCTAAAAATAAAACCAGAAAATGTTATTATTGAATTGACTCTTCAGAATATAGATATCCATTCAATCAAAAAAACTGGAAATCGAAATATGTATTGATGAAAAATTGAAAAAAGTGAAGTAAAAGATATTAGCGCTGTTGATCACATTGGCAAACTTTTGTATCCTGAAAGAGAAGCGAGTTCCTTGGAAATTTGAAACTGCAAGGTCTAAAAAGTATATGGATCTCAACAAGATTAAGTTACGCCTCTTCAATGGCTTTCTAGCAGAACAATAACAGAAACTGACAAGTGTAGATTCTATGAGTAATAGGAGCAAACTTCCATTCAGTTAGTTACAGAATGTCCAGCTCCATAAAAATCTTGCATCTCATTCATTTCAGTTCAAATAAAAAATTACAAGCATTAAACAAAATGCGTCACGAAAAAGTGACCGAAAACTAAACGAGAAGCACTCTGAAGTTATCTTCCAGGAATAAATTATTACAAAACGTATATGGATCTCAGTTATATTACTCGTATGTCATTTTAACATAAATTTGTCACACTTTTTTTCATTATTCGGAAATTTAATTCGATATTTAGAAAGAGATACCTCTGTTTGAATCTATGGGAGTTGATTACCCTTCAGTAGGGTCCTATAGCGGTCTCAGAAGAACAGAAGATTCGAAAAATCATCACTTGGAAGGCCAGACCGTGTTTAAAACACCCTTCTGGCCCGAGAGCAAGAATTAAGTATTTGGTATCTGAATATTGAAGGTATTTATTCGAAAAGTTTTAGGTTTCAATTTCGTAAAAACGACGAGACAAGGTTTTTTCTACTGAGATTTTTCCGTGAGCTCTGGTATCATACGCAGACTAGTATGGTACGCCGTTTTGCACTAACCGCAGCTAGGGAATTTTTTGTTTCATGTATTGCATTTTGTTTACTCTCAATTCAAAAGAATATATGTATAATGGCTTTCTAAGAGCTGGACTGACGAGTGTATAGATAGATGTAACATAGTGTCAGTTGCAGGAACGTCCATTAAAATTTAAAGGTCCATTAAACTCTTAATCCTCCATTACTACAAGGAACTAATGGAGGATTAAGGGATTAATAGACCTTTAAATTTTAATGACGTTCCTGCAACTGAGCATTAGAGGAGAAAATTTCTGTTCAGTTAGTTACAGAATCCACGCTCTGTATAACCCTTGCATATTTTAGGTACTTTCAGCTCAAATTAAAAAATTACAGCATCTACGCAAAATGATAGCTTACGAACAAGCCACCAAAAACTCTCGTCAATTGCAAAACGGAAAATAAGAACAGAGCTTTAAATTTCCGGCAACGGTATTTAACTCGAAGAATGCCAGGCAGCCTCAAAGCAGCGTTTTCCCTTTTGTAACTCGCAAGTGGATTATACGGTTACTTGGCTCTATTTAGCTTTTCCTAAATACACTCAAGTTCCATATTGAATTACGCGTTGTAACAGGGATGTCGAGTACGTTGAAGGTTCTATTTATTTTACATTATTAAGTGGGTCGAACAATGATGTTTCATCGGACTTACTCAGGTAGATGTGGATCGGTCAAATATTTGAGATTCATCAGGAAACTGTGTGCGATCGAATATTGGAGTATGCACGAATAATGCTTTAATGTTTGATGATGTGAGCTTGGTGATTGATTTTTTGTATTTGTGTATACTTTGGGTTAACTGACCTGTAAAATTTTGTCAGTTGATATTGACACTTTTTTTCGATAAACATGGTTTTTTGTCTATTATCTAACAATTTAGGGCTACAAGTCGTGAAAGGATGGCATTATAGAATGAAAAGAAGTATGTCAATTCGAGAAATTCATTCATTCCTCCAGTCATACACACCTACATCTATACTTACACCAGTTTATGCACTGCATCGAGATACAATATAGAGGAGACGCTATGACATACAATGAGTAAGGAAAAATAGTACCACTGGGCGGGGCAAAGTCGGCAATATGGAGTTCAGGGTTTAATAAGTAGCCAGTTTTTTCTGTTCACAAATTTCACCCAAAACAAACGACGTGCTGGGTCTTTAGGAAACCTGTTCAAATAAAGTCAATTGAATATCAAATAGCCAATTTTTCTTCAAGCGATAATATACACATATAAGAAGATATCAGATTACCAAGACTGACTTGCAAAAATTTTGAATGCGGATCTGTTCAATACTCATCCCTACCTGTGAAATGTTTTCCTCTAATTTTTTCTATCTGTCTCTTATCTGCTTGAAGAAAGCCTCACAGCACACGATGCCATTTTATTGTATATCATTGAACAGAAAAAATCACAATCCAACTAGAAAAAGATGCAAGAATCACAATTCCTCCAGAAAACTGAACGATTGTCAAATTTGACGTTAAGGTAGTAGTAATATGGCGGATCTGATACCACGTTTATTTCAATGACGGCAACTCTATACTATCCTATCTCTATGGTGCACTGAGACCTTATGAACTATTGTGCCTACCTTGTCTTCCAGATTCTTAATGAAACTCGAAAACTGTATTGCTTGAAGGATGCAATTCCATATTCTTCCATATTTCCTCCGCTGGGAACCGATGGCTGGACGTTTTGTCATAAGATGTTACACAGCATATTCTTCTTTTCCTCAAAATCCCATTAGATGTTACCTGATATGTTGGTGACCCACTCCTGTGAGGAGGTGCAGCCTTTTCTTGTTGTGTTCCAAGAAAGTAGGTAGTTCAGAAAAATATTTTGAAGCTTTCTGGGCTTGTAAGGCTTTGCCAGAATGCCTTCCTGTCCGCCTCTTCCAATCTCGTGAATTCCTTCTTTGTAGATGTTTTCCCCTTTCCCACCGAAGAGTTTCCGGCCTTCTTATTTTTTCTGTATGTCCAGGAATCCGAATTAATCAAAATCTGTTGCACTCTTCTAGTGCATTAAGTTTTTCCAGGATTTCCACACTATCATCTAAGTAATGATGATGAAGATCAGCGCCTAATAAAGAACACATCCTGAGATTTAAAATATTGCTATTATGAGTTTTTCGATTCATTCATTCAAGTGTCACAGTAGAATCATTTTCAGAACCGGAATGGTTTTTGGCGTAACGAGCCGCCACTGTCGCGGAATAACGTCAGGGGGCTAAATATCGTCGCGATTTTCCAGAATGATGTCGCTTTGGCGAATCATGTGCATCTGGAAATTCCCCCGCTCGACAGTGGTGTTTGATATGTAAATGCCTTGTGGTACTCACAGATGGAAATTTATTGTGGCTGGAATGAGGTAAGTTTGTTAGGGGTGAGTTATTGCCCCCGTTCTGGAACGCTCCCGCTACTTAGTATCTGGATAACATCGCAGCAAAAGTTGAGTTTGTTGTACGTACAAGAATCGCTGCATGTGCTATGATTTCTTTTCGAAACAAATTTTCTATACAATAACTTCATCATATTCTTCATCAATGAAATCGACATTTTGGCACCCATTCTGGTCAAATTTCAACCAGAAATTGTCCTTCAGAAAAGGTATAACTTACCGAAAGACAATTCATTGCAAAACCATAGTTTCTCTTTGATTTGAATTTGTTCAATTGCGTTTTCCTTGATTTCGAAATAAAAGCTCAAAACAACAATGACGAAATTGATCAATAATGACTCATTTCAATAGATGATTTCTTCTATTTCAATGTAATTGTAATGAGCAACCGAACACAAAGTATTCAGAAGTAATTCGAGTAATCTCACTTCTCTACCGAAACATCGAAATTTGTATCATGCATGTCAAATGTATCTCTTGTGGAAAATGAGAATGTATTTCAATCAAGAATTCACACTTAATTCATTATACGGTCGATAGAAATGGTTATTTAATTGTCTGGTTTATAAATGGCCAGATTAATACACGGATTTTACAATTCCGTCGTATATGAATTGAGTATAAATTCGTGATTGAAATACATTCTTACTTCGCACATAACATTTTTTGACATAATATAAATTTAGTTGTTTCTATGTTCCAGTAGAGTTATTACATTACTAGTATTGCTCCTGAATACATTATTTTCGGTTGCCCGCATGACAACTGCTCGTTAAAATAGTAGAAATTGAGCAATGAAAACGGCATTATTGATCAATTTCGTATACATTGAACTTATTTTTGATTTGAGTTCAACTGAAATAGTTGTTTATAATATATCATTGTGAATGCCGAAATTCTGAATGAACAAGTGAGATAAAGAGCCCTCTGAGTTTTATTCCAAATGTTTTATGTCAAATGCTTTTCGCAAAGAAATTCTTCGATGGAAAAAAAGATTCATTTCTGCTCCAAATTTTTTTTATATAAAACGTTACATATATTTCTCTGAATGACAGATTGACAAAGGTTAGGACGGTTCCCAGTAGATACCTACTGATCCTAATGAAATATGAGCATTAAAACTGCACGAATCTGAGATGTGAGAAAATATACCTATTTAGAATAAGAAAAACGTCTACATTATGTTGGGATATCTTGCTTTTTGTAAACGCATATTCCGCCGCATGACTTGGCACTCCCAACGAGCTGCCACTGCCCCGCCAAACCCTCCAATTCTCGCCTTATCGGGAAAATCTACAAACCCAATTTCCCTGGTACGAAATCGATGTGCCGAAGTTTTCTCGTATAGATCTGGCCAAATCAACGC
This sequence comes from Propylea japonica, assembly GCA_013421045.1. Lineage (NCBI taxonomy): Eukaryota > Metazoa > Arthropoda > Insecta > Coleoptera > Coccinellidae > Propylea > Propylea japonica. Next base: position 92,733,808 of record CM024241.1, read on the forward strand.
TCCGTAGGACTTCCGAAGGATATCTCCTCGTCAGGATCTCGCATCCCGTCCATATTTTATGAGGATTCTCCGGAGGACTCCTTATCTGCACTGTTTCCAATCATTTTCGACTTATTTGACCTTGCCGCCCTGAGAAATTGAGTCTTTCTGGACGGTTGAAATATTTATTCGGAATTATCTGATAGGATTTGGGTTTTTTTCGGTCCATTAACGCCCTAAATGTAGGAGTTTTTTGGGATACAGCTCTCTTGATGAAAAAGTTGAATGCGTCAGCGTTAAAGGGCTAATTCATTCAAGAATAAAGTTCTTGAACTGGTAAATTCATCTAGTGGACCCAGTAAGACTTTCGGATTTAGACGTCGACTAAAGAAAAAATATATCATTTTTGCCACTAATACTTACAACAAAATTTCAGGAATATGGTGTTTTCTCAAGAGCTTGAAAAGTTTAAATAGTAATACAAGACAGAATCATTATCGAATCGTATTTTTGTCATTATGATTTGGTAGGTAATTCTCTGACATTAACTTTTCACCTATGGTGTTTGGCATAATGTTTTTTATCCATTCATATTATTTTCCACGCTCATATTTCAAGGAATTTATATTTCTCATATTGTCAATTTGTGAATTATCCATTCATCATTTATCGCAACTAAATTGCAATAACTGATGATATAAAGATAAATTCATAGGGTACTAGCATCGATTCAATAACAAAGAAAATGTGTTTCAGACGTTCATTATATATCCAGATATATTCTCTTCCTAAAACAGAATAAAGACCATTTCGTGCTTTTATAAAGCCTCAAATTTAGCGAGAAAGTCCAAACAACATCAATCCCATTAAAGATAAGGATTTAGTAGACAATAAACGTCTGGATACTAAATCAGATACTCGTCGAAGAGCCCTATAAAAGAGCCATCTGTTAAACAGAATGGGCTATTATCAAGCTTGATTAATTAGAATAAAATAATGAAGGAGTTCCTAAAAGACTCAACAACCCATTCTTTATTCAACACTCCTCAATTTTAATTATCCACGGAATTCAATGTACCTACGTTATCATCGGAATTATTTGAAACTGCTGGAATGATCTGAATGTAATCATTTTAATTGCATGATTTGTCAAAATGACATAAAAAAATGCCGGTGATTTGTTTAGAAGGTGATTCTCTGAACTGTGAAATAATAGAATATTATGCAAGGAGCGTATAATGATATAGCTGTTATTCGCGATGTGAAGTTTAGGCCATGAGCCGTAGGCGAGTGGGCCAAATCACCGAGTGAATCACAGCCATTATACGCGAGTAGCGTAGTATACTTTATCCAGGACTACTGAATATATTTCTTGAAGATTTTAACAATAACATTCAACAAGACCCTTTTTGGAAAAGCGTGGAAAAAACACAAGTTGACACATGAGAAAATTTTGGAGAAATGGTCATTGTATATCTTGTAATAAAAAAGCTTCAATTGATATAATGAAAGTAGATTTGGCCCTCGATTGACAAGGTATGCCCATATTTGTTAGTTGGAGTATTTCAGAATACTGAAGAAATACCAATTTGAAGAATATTATATCAAAGCTAAATATATGAAGCATCTGAAAGCAGTGAATTATTATCTCATTATTCCCTTGTGATTAATGGATATTATTAAGGCGGAGCACAGAGACGTACAACGGACGGATTTTACAAAAGTATTTTTTCTGGAACTGAAGTATACGTAGGCTAACACAATGGGATAACATAGTTATAAATAATTAATCTGGAATGAGAAAATATCGTTCACAAAAAATACGCAATAGAAAAATCCACAGCAAATTGGAGCCTGTTTCTTATAAAGTCACTAATCTACCCTGTAGTTGAATATGGCGAATAAAGAAGTTGAATGAAAAGTTTGCTCCTACTCTATTCGGAAACAAAAGTTGAGAAACTTGTGGCAGCTAATAGCAGTGTGATAGAAATATAAATATACTTATGAATATGACTTACTCAGACCAAAAAATTTGTGATGGTTTCACTTACCTATACCAGAAAACTCCCGAAGCTGTCACGAGCTGAGTTGCGGGTGATGGTGGGACTGCTGACGGAACAAATAACAATTGTTCCGTATTGAAAAGTCAGCAGATAAGATTTGCAGGCTCTGTTGATCAGAATCAGAAACAGTTAAACACATTTATTATCGCACTAAAGCAATCCACACATGTCGAAACTTTCACGAGCCACAAAAACCTGAAACGTAAGATCCCTATTAATTTACCAAATCCAGTATTACATGCATCGTCAAGTCAATTCCTTGTAGCCTGGGGCTCATGCCTGCCAAACGGCACCAAGGCTCTTGCCATTCAAGTGAACTTTAATCACAGTTTTCGATAATGCCTCAGGCACTTTTCTTATTTCATTAAATTATTCCCCGCATTTTCGTTCGAGTTACCCGAACTCCCGACTGCGTTTGGCTGATTAATTGAGAAGTTATATCGAGAAGAGCTGGGGGAGGCTCTATTTGGGGTCTCAACCCCCGATTCTTCAAATTTGACTACCTCAACGTAACAATAAGTGTTTGTTAGCGAGGTGGAAATTGGATGAAGATGGGGAGTTTTTCGTGATGATCGGAAAAGTTTTTGAGTTTTTTGTGTCAGTGGAAATCAGCGGTTGAATTATGTGGAGACGTTGTCACCGCTTCTGAAAGTTTTTTTTTATACTCAAAGGTGATCCTTTCACCTCATTGCTATTTCTCTATGTTTCGAAACAGAACAAGAATGATATCGATTGAAAAAAAAGAACAAAAAGCATCTTTAGCTACTCAACGACGATAATATGATGCAGTATATGAAACCATTTTTAGTTGTCTTTTCTATCTGAAGAACCAAAAGTTCTTTATTATTATCGACTTGAGCCTATTAGCGTAGAAAGGGTGTGATTTTTCACACCCTTTAGCGATCGGCTATCACACTCCCTACTAAGGGAACATTCACTCATCCCGGATAGCAAGTATCAGGGGGATTGAGCTCTGAGGTCTTCGGTGTTCTTCTTCTCCTGGGTTCTGGGTTGTTCCTCCTTCGTTGCTTGGTCCTGGATCTCTCGGTTGAAATCGTGGTAGTTGGTTTTGCAATGTTTCCCTCCATGGTTGTTCCTGGTGTCCATCGTGACCTACAAACTTCCTTACCGTTCTAGCAGTACCAAGAAGTACTGCTTTTTGCATTACTTTAAAAAGGTTTTCATCCAAATCTAGCTCTTAGACTTGAGGCTCTTAGGAATAATTCCTGTGGTTAATATGAGAATGGGAATGGTTCTGGTACTAAACATTCCCCACTGCCTTTTAATCTGAAGTTCAAGCTCTCGATATTTCGATATTTTTTCAGCATATTTTTGACGTAAATTGTTGTTGTTCGGGATGGCTACGTCTATAAGTATTGCTCTCTTCTCTTTTTTCTTCACTAGGATTATGTCTGGCCTGTTATTAGCAATTGTTAATTTTGTAAGTACTGTGCGGTCCCAGTATAACCTGTAGAGGTTGTTCTCCAGTATTACTATATAATTATTATTATTATTAAAACTGGGGTCGTTATTGTTAGGTTAGCCTTCCAGTAACTGCGAACATGTAGATGTTCTCTACCTTACTCACTCATGGAAACTCAAGGAGGTCTTCAATAGCGTTGATAAAACCGACAGCCTTTACCTTTACCTTCACCTTTTAGGTGTCCAGAACCAGTTTCCTCATATAAATTGGTCTTAGGCCAGCCGTCTTTGGACCCCTGCATGCCATTTATTCAGTTGTTTCTGCTTCTGATCCATAGAGCCTGCAAATCACATCTGCTGGATTTTCCATACGTTACAAAAGGTCCTTACAACTATCTGTTGATTTCTTGTCGATTCTCTGAACTTGAACTATGTGTTACTTATCCAGATATTTATATCGTCTTTTGTTTTAGTTATCTCTTGTTTTTATAACTTTCACTTATTGAAAAGAAAATGGTCTTGAGAAGTTCGGTTGCACTTGCTGCTTCATTTTTCGAATCAACCTAAGATGAAGAAAAATTTCACCAGATTTGCAGATTTTTTTCGATGAATATTGATATATTTGGGCTATTTTCATCATATTCACTTCTTCTGTTCACGTTTCGGTCACTATTTGCCAGCCATCGCCAAGAAAACTTTTTAGACTCTCAGAAAAGCAACTTTCGTCACTTGTTCAGTCAGAAAAACATCGATAACTCTGATCTTTGTTGATTTATTCAGCTGTCAAAAATTCATCTGATCCTTTTTAAGCCTGATATTTTTATTGGAGGCAAGATGTTTTTGATATCTTCAAACGGTTAACTGAAGGGGTTTTCGGTTATTGACATGAAAGCTGCTTTCTGTGATTTTCCACTCCTTAGTTTTTCGTCTATTGATATTATGGAAACTTCATCTCATTGAATACTGTGGTCTTCATTCAAAGAATTTTGGACAAGCTTTGACTCAAGTCCATGTTGATCTACTTTTTTATGTTCTTTGATTCGAACGTTCAAAGAACGCAAGTTCTCAAAGGAAATGAAAACCAATGGTAATAAGAGGTGTTATTTTGATTCAAAGAAAAATGCCATTTTACAATATAAATGATCGGATGTTTATTTCATCATGTAGAAGAAGCTATGCCGTTAATAGTGGAAAATAACATCAGGCAATAACCACCACGGCCACGCTTACAGGACCATATTCTTTCAATGAAATTTTCCATAACCAAATCGCAAAGTGGCTGCCCTATGTCCTCGATAGCCTCACGAATTCCATCTTTGAGGTATTGAATAGACGCTGGGCGTAGACCTTCTCTTTCACGTGGCACCAAAAGAAGAAGTCGCAAGGTGTGAAATCACAAAATCTCAGTGGCCAATTGTGATCACCTCTTCGAGAAATAACACGGTCCGGAAATTTTTCCCGCAAAAGATCATTGGTTTCGTTGCTTGTGTGGCACGTAGTGCCGTCTTGTTGTAACAAGTAAACGTTGTCCAGATTAATACTATCGAATTTCGGTCATAAAAAATTATCAATCATCTCTCTAATTCTTAAGAACGACGAGGAATGGACAAACCTGGGTTTTCTTCAACACTTTCGGCTACAGCAGCAATATTCGCGGCTGTTTTTGAGCGACGTGCACGGGTTTTATTCTCTACAACACTTACTTGTCCCAACAGCTCGAATTTTTCCACCAATTTTTTTATTGCGGTCCGACAAGGTGCTTCACGACGACCTCAAAATGTTCGAGTTTTACGAAATTTTCACCATTTTTATAGTGGATTTTAATCATTTCAATGCGTTCTTGAAGCGTGTATCGTTTCATTTTCATTAATGGCGTACTTTTTACTTGTCATTATGTCAAAAAATGACGTAACATCTACCGAAATAGCGGTCTATTCAAAATAACACCTCTTATTTGAAAACCTTTACTATGCTCTTGATATCATTCAGTTTGTGAATTCTTGGGATCACTCTGCATATACAAATTGGATCTAACTAATCCTTCGAATCATATTGAATTAATCCACCTGGAATTGTTTGAACAGACGAAGAAAAGAACAAAGGCAAACTACTGTTTCCGACTCATTGTCAGGGAGACTCCGTCATGTTATCCCACTCGTGTGAATTGGAATATGAATGGATATAACTCGAGGTATAACGTAATAATGAATGAACAGACTGTAAGTTCCAGGATTGAGTTGATCTGGTCATGTCTTGCATATTAACTTCATTTCCCTAGGTAGTCTACAGCATTGCCTGCTTGATAATTATTCATGAAGCAGAAAGTACAGAGCTGACGAGCAGTGCAAATGAATTATTGAGGATCGCCTAAGACCTCTTGGAAATAATCCTCACGTTCGGTTCTAGTCTGACAAAAACCCTGCAAAATTTCGTAGACGTAGGTTATTAGTTCTTTTGTGTTCTCGGAAGCACAATGAATGAATCTAATTCAACAGGCTTGGCTTGAATATTGATTCAAACTTCTTGTTTCAATCGGTGGTCTTTATTATTTTTTTGAGACGAGAAATGATTTCGCAATATTTCTTGGAATTTTCATGCGAATACTGGATGAAGGTACAGATTCAGAAATAGCGTACCTTCTGGTACTGTTGAAAATAATGCTATGAAATGTTCAACACAGTAATCAATTTCATTTGCTTCAAGACTTGGAGTGACACTTTTCATTTAGAATATGCACTTACTTATTTTTCAAAACTTTGGGTTCTGCTTGAAAAATCTGAAAGTATCAATTTGGAGCTTAGATTCCCATCAGATTGTAACTCTTAAGAAAACATTGAATATTTCGAATAACCTATAATCTAAGAGAATCCAGATCAATAAAGTCATGTTATTTCATACCATTTACTTCAAATAAATCCACTGAGAAATACTAATATCTCAATTTTTTTCAGGTCAAAGTCATGTTGAGAGTATCAGATCCAACTGGAGCCTCTCCAGGTGATTCAGGATGTTCCAACAGTTTCTTCAGTTTGGACAAGAGAAAGAAACAGGTTACTCTTATAGATCCCTCTTCTTGTGGCGGTTCTGCAGCTCCAGAAGATAGGAGAGTGGGAGTAGCAGCACCGAAAATGTTCGCCTTCGACGCCATCTTTTCACAAGATGACTCACAAGTAAGAAACTTATTTTTGTTGGTAGTTGTTTTTCTACTATTCGATCTGATCAGGGTGTCAGATTTTATCTCTTCACTCGCCTAACTTATTTCTGGGTAAAATCAAGCCAATTGAAGTTTGAGTGTCAGCTCACAATTGCAGTAGTATGAAAATCAAACAAGGAAGCTTACTACCTACACAAAATTAGTAATATTTCTTTGGTCATATTGAGTATCACCTTCAGCTTAGGTGATAGGCTTCAGCCCATGGGTGAAAAACTCATTGGGTCAACATAAAGCCAAGAGCTAATTCTTCTCTTGATCTCTAATGTCTAATTACGGCAGCCAAAGGAGCCTCCGTAATTTTCATTGCCTCTTCAAATGTGAGTGGTATAGCTTCCTTGATTCTATGACCGAATAGGTCCATGTTAATCCGAAGTGATCGAAGATATTCCTCTAGGTCAAAGATATCTGAAGGTGTTAGAATGGCAAGAAGTTACTAAGTATGAAGAAAAGAAATACCAAGAACATCTGAAGAAGTGATGAATGAACACAAAGTTTTTCTATGATGAAGAGAGAGTTATTCGTGACGCCAGCTGAAACCTGTCCTCAGTCGCTTGAGTTGCCTGTGCATGCACAGAAAATATATTACCTACAATAGACTGTGGAAAAAACTATTTATCATCAGAAATCCAATTGAACTCTGAATTATGCTGGCGCAATTCAGATTCGAGTGCTATTGGAAGGCATGAAACTAAATCTTTGATCAGGGAGTCTGGTTCTCTCTGAACAACTACATCTCATCTGCGAACCTCTCTAGTGATGTATTGATCAAGAAAGTAAGCACTAAGAAAAACTTCAGGACATCGCTGAGTAAAAGAGAGGAATGGGAACGTTAATACACGGACTATAACCTCAAAGAAATTACCGTAAAATGGTATACAGATGGTTCTAAAATGTCTACAGGAGCTGGCGCTGGGATATACGGGCAAAGTACCAAGTGTGCACTGTCGCTAGGCTCCTGTATGAGCGTCTTTCAAGCGGATATCTTAGCTATTGAAAGATGTCTAGATATAAATCTAGAGAGAAACACTCAAATAGTCAAGTTGCTATTAAAGCACTGAGCTCCTACGTCATCGATGTACGTACGATGAGGTACGCAAGAAAAATAAGGTCTTTTAAATCTGGGTTTCCGGCCACTCGGGAATCAAAGCAAACGAAGAGGCCAATACACTTGCCAAAGAGGGCGCACGAATGTCACTCATTGGCCCAGAACCCTTCTGTCATATGGGCGTATGTACCTATAAGAAGGAGTTCCTGGAGAAGGAGAAAGCCGAGAGGTAAAAACTCCCTGGGAAGGATCATTCCAATAAGTTCCTTTGGAACTTTGAGACAGCTGGATCCAAAAGATATCTGCATCTTGGTAAGAAGCAATTACACCTCCTCACTGGCTTTTTTACAGGACACTGTCTCCTGAGGAAGCACCTGTTGAGGATGAGATTATCGGACACTGACAAGTGTAGGTTTTGTGGGGAGGAGGAAAAAACCCTCCATTCACCTAGTCACGGAATGTTTTAACATTGCGAGCCTAAAGAGATAATACCTTGGGCGAGAAATTTGTAAGAGTGAGGAACTAGCCTCGTTGAAGCCTTCACTGATATTAGATTTCATCAGATCTCTGGAACTGGAAGGCGAGCTGTGAAGGGTGTGGCCAGATCAGCTCTGTAAGGAGGCACAATAGACCTTAAGGTCGCAGTGAACTGTAACCCCTTTTTTTAAACTAAACTGATCTGAGCTATGCAGATTTGGAAATTCACATCTGAAACACACGATATACAATGCATCAGACAGAGAATTCTTCCCTTCAGATGCACTTAGGAATAGTCGAGATAATCAAGTGCTGTAACTGAATGAATTCCGTTGTCTTATTGCAATAATCTAGTCTTGTCTCTCTCTGTTCGCAGTATGGTAGGGAACCTGCAGTACACGTATCGAATTATTTAATTGGTCAGGCTGCCCTTAATACTCGATTCAAGTATTTACTGTTGCCTACCATACTAAATGAATAATGCTCCTCCGAACGATAAAAGAGAGATAAGACTAGAATATCGCAATAAGACAACGGAATTCAGTGTGTTACAGCACGTCATTGTCTCGACTATCCATCTGTGCAACTAGACGGAAGAATTCTCTGTCTGATGCATTGTATATCGTATGTTTCAGATGTGAATTTCCAAACCTGTATAATAGCCGGGCGTCCTCTGGAAATAATCAATAGTACGAAACTACGAAGCAAAAATATATCTTGTCAATGTTTTTTCTTCGAAACTTCGTATGGATTTCAAGATATCATGAAGCTTGCTGTCGAAGCGTGAATAGTTCTTCTCTTCTTGTAAGTAACAATTCTGTCGAATTTAGGATCCTCCTCAGGAAGTATCACCCCCATACTACCCCTCACGCCCCAACAACGATGTGGCAATATGAGCGCGATAAAAATTTAATATGCACGAGCACCGTCCGAAAAGTTATCTCATCCGAACTTTGATTACGCCTCTCCACGAAATTTCGTAACAAAAAGCTTTTAATTTTCGAAATATTCGGTGGCACAGAGGGAATAGGCCTGCATGCCCAAGCTATGATTTAATTAAGGAACATGCTGGTGGAATACCAAACCCGCATTCGGATATTTCGAAACGCGATCAGAGTCGGTTTCTAGCCCGAGGAGAATTTTTGGGGAATCGGTATCTATCATACAGATAGAAAAGTATAGAGTTGCCATCATTGAAATAAACGTGGTATCACATGCGCCATATTACTACCACCTAAACTTCAAATTTGACAATCGTTTAATTTTCTGGAGGAATTGTGATTCTTGCGCCTGTTTCTAGTTAAATTGTGATATTTTCTTCGTGATAATATACAATAAAATGGTATCGTGCACTGCGAGGCTTTCTTCTAGCAAAGAAGAGACAGATAAGAAGAAAATTAGAGGAAAAAATATCACAGGTAGGGATGAGTACTGAACAGATCCGCATTCGTAATTTTTGCTAGTCTGTCGTGGTAATCTGATATCTTTTTATATGTGTATATTACCGCCTGAAGAAAAATTTTTTATTTGATATTCAATTGACCTCATTTGAACAGGATTCCTAAAAACCCAGCACGTCGTATTTTTTGGGTGAAATTCGTAAACAGGAAAAACTGGCAACTTAATTCAACCCTGAACTTTGTGCCATATTGTGCCTCGACTTAGCCCCTTCCAGTGGTACTATTTTTCCTTACTCAATTGTATGTCATAGCGTCTCTTCTCTATTATATCTCTATGGTATCTATTCAAAAGTATTTGATACTATGTGAATTAGCAATATTTCGCGGACTGAAATGGATAGATCAAAATGAGATTATGAGAATTATTGATCATTGAAATTATTTCGGAATGCTAGAATTCATTCCCCTGCGTGAATGAGAGAATGTGCATTCGAATCCTCTGAATTTCCAATGATTAAAGTTATCCAAATCATTCAGAACGGGTGATGGTGGGAATGCTGACGGGGTACTGTCGATACAAACATCATTATTACCGTATTAGACCAGGGTCGATCATTTTGCTAATGGTAAAAAATGAAAAAAAATTATGGTAGAATGAAACTCTTTAAAAAATGACGAGAATATAACAAAAATGAAAGGAAAAATATTTACCCGCGATCTGAGGTCGGGAAGTGGAAGGGGGTGAGTTTTGAAGGGTTAAAAACGGTCTATCTCTATTTACGGCAAAACTACAAGTCCTATGGAAAAAAATTGAATGACAAATTTGTAGGCAATAAAGAGACCTACAACTTTTGTAATCACACTTTTTTCACATAAGCGGAAAATGTATGTGAAAAATTCAAATAATCAAGTTTTACGTTTTTCATTTTTACCTTATGGAAAAAAAACTTTTTTCACGATATTTTGTGAAAACTTACCTTTTTATGTCCTCAAGACACTGTAATTTTTTGATTTGAGATATTTATTTGTTCACTTTATCTGTACTTGATATCGAAAAAACCCTCTTTTTTTCAATTGAAAATTCACGCTCCAAAATATCAGCTTTTCAAAAAAACTCGGGCGCTTTTTTGTTCGTTGAAATCCCTCCTTTTTGATAATGTGAAAAAATATATACATTACTACGGTAAATGTTATATGTTTTATGCGTTATATATTTTAAGATAACTTATTTACCTGAGTAGTTTCAGCCCATCAAAAGGTAGTTCATAGAGAAGTGAGAAGGGGCTAGGTCTTTGCATTTTCTGAGAATATTTACCATAGTAATGTATATATTTTTTTACATTGTCAGAAAGAAGAGATTTAAGCGAATAAAAAACCCCCAGAGTTTTTTTTAAAAGCTGATATTTTGACGCGAGAATTTTCGATTGAAAATAAGGGTGTTTTGTCGATATCAAGTCAAAATAAGGTGAAAAAATAAATATTTCAAACCAAAAAAATTCAGTGTCTTTAGGACAGCGGCATCCCGCAATGAATATATAATTCAATAGTGGCTCAGTATTCATAAACTTGTAAAAAACTGTGTATATGAATTCATCAAATTGATCTTTTTCGTGTTTCAAACAAAGTTATATTGTCGACTTCGTCTCTTTTTTCTCCGTCTCAATTTTTTCGTGATGGCCATATCTACCTGCCAGTCCGGACCATCCGCTCTCCATCCAGTCATGTCTACTACATTAAACATTCAGAAATATACACTGTACGACTGCAACTTTGTCTGGAAAATTGAAGGGGTCGGGTTCATTCCCGGGTTCAAATGAATTTTTATGGCCATTTTTATTGTGTCCCTGATGATTAACACGTAAAGCAGATACTCCCGATACCGTTTCAAAACAAATACGAAAGGGTTAATGAGTTTAACGTTCTTTTCCAACCCCTTGTAACGACCATTGAGTTTTTTATTGCCGAATTTTTTCTCGCTCAAAAAGTGAAAGCAGTTGTTTTAGCTACCTACAAAATAAATCATAATTTTTGTGGCTTTTTCGATGCAATATTTACAGATTGTACAGATATCTGCGGAAGCAAAATTCTATAGAATGGATCCTAAGGTAATTGCGAAAGTTATCTTAGATGACACAAGGTAGCTATCACGATAGCGTGTTGCATTTCTGGATTTACGCTAATAGAGTTCAGGGACATTGATCCTGATTGTCGAAAAATATTGTTTCCAAAACTGTTTTTCTTTCTTCTCTAAATCAACCGTTCGAAGAAGAAAATAAATAGAGATGAAACCTAATTACTATGCGGATGTGCTGCAAAGTAATTGCCACACAGCGTTAAAATCCACGCGAGCTTTCTAAGAAAACTAAGCCAAATGGAAGCATGTTAACGGGACATAGATGTCTTGAGTCTGCACAGATATTTACTCTTTTCGCATTACTTCGGATAGCTATCGCGATAGCCCTTGGGTATCCAAGAAACCTTTGTGTCTCATTTACATGCTCCCATTTGGCTTGATAATGCGTCTACTTAGATATATCTTGGATCACCTCCGATAGCTATCGCGATAGTCCTAAAGTATCCAAGTGATAACGTTTCCTCCTTTACATGCTTTCATTTATGAACTTTAACGCTGCGTCGCGATAGCTGTCTGTAGTAACGCAAGATAAGTATAACTTGCGTCTACTTAGATACATATCATGCATCACCTCCGATAGCTATCACGATATCTTTAGAATATCCAAGCGACAACTGCTCTTCTTTAACATTTCCTTATTTAGCTTAGTTATCTCTTAAAGCTACCCTGAATTTTAACGTTCTGTCGCGATAGCTATCTGATAAGACGCAAAATAGAGGCTGAAACTTGCGTTCACTAAGATACCTATCTTGATCACCTCCGGTAGCTATCGCGTTAGCCCTAGAGTATCCGAATGTTAACTGCGTCGCGTTTACATATTCTCATTTGGCTTAGCTTAGGTAGTGTCTCTGAATTCCAACAAGCATCGCTATTACTTTGCAGCACATGTGCACTGGCGTTATTCTTTCTGTTAGTTGTTAAAAGCTATAAAATTATTGAAAATTCATGCATTTGCTCTCAAAATATATTCATGAATATCCTGCCGTGGTATTTCATTGAATTGTAATAAAGTCTCAGAATGAAGGAGATGCCAATGTAGTTATATTGAACAACATTGAGCTTGCCTAACAATAAAAAACTGATTCGTTATTCTGTTTCGCGCTTATTGGGACAAATGTTTCAGTAAATACGCAATTCTGCGAATCATATAACTGGGATCAAAACGGTGGTCGATTTCAATCAGAGTAGAATCGTAATACAAACCGATTCAATCAAGGTTGACAAAGCAAAGTTCTGAACAAACATTTGTTGATATTGATTCCAGGGTATGGGAAACCATATCGTTGCGTTAATTCGAATTTGTATCTCATAACGTTGCGATCGTGTTCGACATGGGAGTACACTGGTCGATAGATAATCACGTACAAGGTAAACCCTGAAATTTTGAACACTATTGATACGATTTTAGGGGTATCTATGTGAGAATATCGGATCTCTGAAATTAATAAGTGATTATGGCATATTACGACAGAGAAGATAGGGGCATTTTCAGTGGATTGATATAACCGAGTGAACGTAAACTAATTGGATTTCAGGAATGCTCTCCATGTACAAAACGGCACAATCTAATATTCATATAGTCAGTTCACGAAACTTTGAGATCACAAATTTGCATATTCCACTGTGTATAGTCCATTCACGAAAGGTTGAGCCGTCGGTTGGCCATTGAAATTTGGCATATTCCACTGTGTATATTAAAAATTTTGGGTTTATGTTCTTCATTTTCTTGTCAGATTGATACGCAATGTTGTGAATATTGCATGGAGTTCCCTGATAACTCGCAAGCTCGTCGGACGAGGCCGGGTACATCCGGCAACGTTGACTTTTTTCATCGTTATGACAGCAAATACTGCGAATCTCAGATAAATAAACAAACGCCTTCTCTGCTTTCAATGATATGTCAGCGGAGTATAGTATCACTAAAATATTCTAACAAAGGCTGTTTCTAAATTTGAGCTATTTTTTTATATCGGGGTTCATCAATATGGAAAATTCTATTCTATGGATGCTCTGTAAGATGAAAAACATTGATAAAACTGAGTGTATACAGGGTGACTGGTGACGTATGGGACAACGGCTAACTGGAGATAGAGGACCTCAAACTGAATGAGGATTGGGGGTTTAAATGTCCTATAAGGCTATTAGTTTCAGAGATACAGGGTGTTTTTTGCAAAAGTGCTAAACTATAAACTCCCATATCTTCGTCAATATGGCAAATTTTTCGCTGATATTTGGCAAGCTTGTTAATATACATATTCTCCATCAGATCAACAAGAAAAATTCCCAAAATTGCAGGTCCTTATTCAAAAATTTCAATTTCCGTGTCAGGTGAGAAATATCACTCGGTATATGAAATAAAAAAAATTAAATTGGGAAATTGGAATCTGCAAAAAACACTGAATAAAAATGTTTTTTTAGTTTTGATGGCACAAATTTTTTAAAGTTTTTTATGATATGTTGAAAGTCGAATATTACATTTTTTCATATTGAATTCAAGCAACACACTATTCCTGAAAGAAAAAAACACTGAATTTGAGATGCTTAAATAATCCTGACGCATTTTGAATATTCTTTCACATCTTGAAATACTTTTTCATTAAATTTTCTATCAATATTAAAGAAAACTCAAAAAACAATACAAACACAAAAAGATTAACAGTAGCACATATGGTTCATAAAAAAATCAAATAAACAAATGCTTGATATGCGAGAGAGAGCCACTCCCTCACACATTTGCTCTTTTGAACAATTGAAGTACGTTTCATATCCACAAGATGAAAAATTACTCTTGATAGAACAGTAACACTAGATTTCAGCTCGAGAAAAGTTGGACTTTCTTCTCAGAACGCCTGAACAATAATCCATCTGATACTTATTCTTTCAACAAAATTTATTATTTTATTAAATAATGCAATGATTCATGATAAAACAACTAAGCAAATGCTCGAAATCAGAGCAATTTGCTTCAACGCATTTATTGGCTCTTTTGAGATGAGGATATTCTGAGACCAAATATTATATCCGTTCATTTTGCGCAATTCAAAAACAAGTATCATCTACATATTCTTCATTCGTGAATATTGAAGGCATTTTTCAGTAGATAAACAAACGACACAATTCCCAATAATACACAATCAATGAATGTATGAATATAAACGTCATTTTTTGAAATAATCCTACTCTGTGTAGTAGGATGTATTTTATTTATAATGAATAATAAACCTCTTATTCTAAAAAATCACTTGTTTCCCTAATATTCTGTTTGCATTAAAGAAATTCATATGCTTCTCAAAAGAAGATGAAGTTGCTATACCTAAATACATGTTAGAGGAAAGTAAGTCCTCAAAATTCATACATTATTTAATCGAAGAATAAATTTTGTTGAAAACATAAGTACCAGATTGATTATTGTTCAGGGGTTCTGAGCAGAAATTCAAACTTTTCTCGAGTGTTTCTGTTCTATCAAGAGTATAATTTTTCATCTGTGGATATGAAAGTACTTCAATTGTTCAAAAGAGTCATTAAGTGTGTGAGGGGAATGGTTCTCGCATATCGAGCATTTGTTTATTTGATTTTTTATGAATCATATGTGCTACTGTTCCTCTCTCTGTATTTTTATTGTTTTTTTAATTTTCTTATAATATTGATGAAAAAGGATTTCAAGATGTGAAGGAATATTCAAAATGCGTCAGGATTATTTAAGCATCTCAAATTCAGTGTTTTTTCTATCAGGAATAGTGTATTTTCTTGAATTCAATATGAATAAATTGTAATATTCGACTTTCAACATATCATAAAAACTATGAAAAATTTGTGCCATTCAAACTAAAAACAGATTTTTACTCAGTGTTTCTTGAAGATTTCAATTTTCCAATTAAATTTTTTTTATCTCATATACCGAGTGATATTTCTAACCTGACACGGAAATTGAAATTTTTGAATACGGACCTGCATTTTTGGGAATTTTTCTTCTCGATCTGATGGAGAATATGTTTAGTAACAAGCTTGCCAAATATCAGCGAAAAATTTGCCATATCGACGAAGATATGGCAGTTTATAGTTTTAGCACTTTTGCAAAAAACACCCTGTATCTCTGAAACTAATAGCCTTATAGGCCATTTAAACCCCCAATCCTCATTCAGTTTTAGGTCCTCTATCTCCAGTTAGCCGTTGTCCCTTACGTCACCAGTCACCCTGTATATTTCACATTATGTCATTATTACTGAATCTTCAAAGCTTCCAAACAGAGGGCAAAATTTCTTGCTATCTACTTGGACAGTGGATTGAGGTGGTCCACTGACATCGATTCATCGTGTAGCAGGCTCAACAGTTCTTATTTTGCAATAAGTAGGGTAAGAGATATCTTTCTGCAGAAGCTCTCAAAATATTTCAAGTTATGAACCAACAAACTTTCCCTCAAGTTCAGCACTCATTTTTCTGACAGGAAATAATCCAGTCATCATTTTCTATGGTGAAGCTGTATTATTCTTTTTCATCGTTCTGGGTTCTTGTAGTAGTGGCTTGCGATTTTTTTCTGCTCAGGAACTCATCGAGTCAACCAGTAGTTTGCTCAAATAGGCTCCTCGATTCAAGGTTATAATTTGGACGTCCATGAAAAAAGTGAATTGATTTCTTATGATGAAGCAGTGAATATTGATTTCCTATAGGTATTGCATTCTCTTATTATTCAACCTGAAACAATTACGCTCTAACATAATGAGTAGTTTACGTTAGCAACTCAATAAATTTCAGAAATAAGAATAGTTTCAGATTTTGTGAACATTACAGTTCGTAAAGCATGTTGACTCTCTGTATGAACCGTCACATCTCTGCAACCCAACTACAAACTTCAGCACCGTATACTTAGCCTAAACCACCATCAACTACCGAACATTTCTCCTCTTATCAAATCTTTCGATTCTTCGCGAAAGTGCCCACATCCCCTACTCCAAAGTGGCGCAACTTTTCAATACCGAATGCGACAAATTCACGGAAATGACACTTGGATAGGTCGTCCGAAATGGGAATGGCAGAGAAGAAAGTTGTGAGACACCCCAAAACCGACATCCTAGACACTCGATAAGAAAGAAAGTATCGCTTTTAGGGGAAGACACGTATGTGACGCCGTAAGACCACAAGAACGACGTATTCTGGGCCGATAAGGGGGATGCGAGAAATAAAATTTTATTCGAGAGAAAGCAGGAGTGTCCCCGGAACGCCACTAAAGAGAATCGAGCTTGGAGTGTTCGACGCAGAAATCCGGAATCTTAAAAAGATTGAACACGACTTTTACATTTGTATCCCTGCCGGCTCGCGCCATCCTGCGATCGGCCTGAAGGGACGGACTAAGGGTCGGATTACTCTACTGAGTGAATAAATCCTTCTGCGGTGTAGGCAAATGCATCTTTAATAGAGAGTTTTTGGAGAAGGAAGAAACTGAAAGAGAAGGAATCTTCCGGTAATGCATAATTCCACGAAGTTCCATCCTAACTATGAAACTGCAAGTTCCAAAAAGAAATTTAGATCTTGGTAATAACTAGTTACGCCTCTCCACTGGCTTTCTAACAGGACATTGTCGACTTAGGAATTATATGATAGTAATTGAATTAACATCCAATATGGTGCGCAAACTAATTGAATAGTATGAGATTTGGGGTTTGAAGGTAAACATTCAAAAAACCGAATATCTTTGTGTAGGCGGTGGAGCAAGTGATCTCACGATGAATGATGGAAGAATACTAACACACTGCCAAAACTACAACTATCTGGGAGTGATTTTTGACTTGACCGGAACGGACAGAGAACGGAGAGAAGAATAACCACAACAAAAAAGGCAATATTCTGTCTCAATGGCATAAATATTATGGAATAAAAATATAACTAAAAAGAAGAAAATTCAACATATATGAAACCTTAGTGGAAAGCAGTGTATTTATGGGTTAGAAAATTGGAAGCAGTTGAAATGGATGCAATGAGAAGATCACTCAGGATATCAAGGAGGAAAAGGATCAGAAATGAAACCGTCAAAGAAATAATGGGTATTGAAGAAACAGTAATGGATGACATCGAGAAAAGACAACTTATATGATATATGGTATGGCTACATACAACGTAGGTTAGAAACGAAACTCCCAACGTACGTAATGAACTGGCAGCCTGCGCAAAGAATGTCCCGGGCAGGAAAATTACAAGAGAAACGCGGATCTTGCCTTCTTAAAGTCCTCTTAGATACTGTAGTTGATTGGGGGCTCTGGAATTGTAGTTGCAAACAGCTCTGATAGGTGGCACTATATACCCCAAGGTTACATGTGAGGTAAGCCTCTTACAATCTCTAAAATCTATTCTGCTGAAATATTCTTGATGATGTTCGAATAGTCGAGGATTAAGATGCAATTGCGATGAAATTCAAATTCTCTATTCAAGATTCAATTGAGGGGCGTCTGTGCATATTGCTACCTGATGATTTATTGTGTCTCCATTGGACTGTGAAAAGAAAAACACTTTCCAAAACTTCAAAGCAATACCATCAAATTGTATACACAGGGTTCTTAAACCACATTAGATGCCGGCGCTGGAGTATACGCTCCAAAAACTAAGTGAACAACGACATACCTAATATCAATTTTTCTTGATCGATTCACCGTTTCAAAATGAAGCACACTAACCTGTTACGAAGATATTGGCGAATCACCGGCGGCCGTTAAGTTAGTAAATTAATATGAAAATATACTTAATTCTGGCTTGAATAGGTTAGACAAGTCTAGATACGCTGCAACCAATGGAACTAAAAGCGAAACCAGAGACAAGCGTTAGCGTCTTAGTTTTCAAACACCTTGAACGGTGTGGTACTGTGTTGTATCAACCACTTACGTATTGAATGTTGAACACCAGATGGTGTTAAACATTGACAATGTCTTTGAGCCGGTGTTGAACCATATAGAACGGAGTTTTTCAGATTCACCACTGTTAATAGTGTCAGAGTTAATACCATTTGGTGACGAATAGTTGAACTACTCTAAGGTGTAAAAATTTTCACTGCCAAATTTTTTACTGTGCAACAAGGTCGGTTCACCCTGTGTTTCTGGTGACTCAGGAAACAAAAAAGGAAATCAAACGCCACTTACTTGACCAGAACCCTTCTGTGCTAAAGGCAAATGCACCTATAAGAACGAGTTATTGGATAGGGAAAAAACTGAAAAAAACACACTCTGGGAAAGCTTTCCAGGAATGGACCATTCCAAAAAGTTCCTTCTAAGTATTAATAATTTACCTCACTGATTTTCTAACATAATATTGTCAAATCCTTGACTACCATAATATGCTTTCCTTCAGGTCATGCGTAGCTTGTTTAAAATTTATGAATTTCAAGAATGATCAAATTGTTAACGACTGAAAAGTATCAAGAATTCATCATTGTTTAGATGCAATAAAAATTCATCATTTTTTCTCAATTTTTTTATAAAAGAATATCGATTGGCAATACGAATGAAATTGTCGAATTAGTCAATTGGTGTAGAGGAGATAAGTCGAATGATATTATAAACAAAACTTCAGAAAACGTGTTTTCATCATTAGTATTTTTGTTTGTGTATTACAAAGTTGATATTTTCGGTTCACCTAAACAGCTAGCTCCGGGCCTGTCCCTAAGATAGACGTAAAACGCCGTCGGGGTGCAGTGCGCCGTCGGGCGTCCGAAATAATAAATTACACTGCAATTTTATTCATTAAGGACGCATTTCTGGAACTGTTCGTGGGTCTTTAGAACGAATCGCGAGCTTTTTATCCGAGTGCTGGGAAATTGGCCATAGAAAATCGTAGCGGAAATAAATTTCGCCCGGAAATATATAAAAATGGATAATGCAGTCACTTAGTTGGGAAAATGGCCAATTCAAGTTTTTGCCGCACCTAATAGAGTGCTGTTAAATGGGTGTTTTCAAAAATTTTACATAAAATGGTGTCCGAATTGGTTTTGCAATGAATTAATGGCTAAGCGCGATATATGTCCTGTCTTGTTTGAACAATTGTGGACAGTTATTAATAGTTATTTTATCAACTAGATCATTAAAAGGCAGCGACTAATGGCCAACATATTTTAAAGCATGAGCTTTAATATTTCGCGTTAATATTTCGAGACCATTAGTCGCTAGATTAATGACCGTATTGATTACAAGATTTTTCCGACGACTTCAACATGAGAAGTGTATTGATTGAAATAAATTCTCATTTTGCAAAAGAAATTTATTTGACATAGAAATTTTTATGTCAAATGTAGAGTTTCTCGGTGTGCTTCTGAATATTATGTGTTCGGTTGCCATGAGGATTGATCATTAAAATAGCAAAAATTCAATGGTTTCGTTGCTTGTGTGGCACGTAGCGCAGATCTATACTATCCAATTTAGGCCATAAAACATCATTAATCATCTCTCGATAGATCGTAACTGTGGCTCCAGCCTTATTTTCGAAAAAGTTAGGTCCAATGACTCTGCCGGACCATAAACCGCACCAAACAGTCACACGTTGAGGAAAGAGAGGTTTTTCAACCATAACTCTTGGATTTTCCGAGCGCCAGATGCGGCAATTTTGCTTGTTGACGAAGCCACCAAGGTGGAAATGGGCCTCATCACTCAAGATGATTTTTTGATGGAATTCCAGATCATTTTCATCCATTTCAGCAAAGACACGACGTTATTAATGATCGGCCGGCTTGAGTTCTTATGTTAACTGAATTTTATAAGCCTTAAGACCCAAATATTTATGCAAAATACGTTGTAATGACGTTTGTGGAATGCCTAATTCCAAAGAACGACGAGGAATAGACAAACCTGGGTTTTCTTCAAATCTTTCGGCTACAGCAGCAATATTCTCGGCGGTTCTTGAGCGACATGCATGGGCTTTATTCTTCACATCACTAACTTGTCTCAGCCGCTCGAATTTTTTCATCAAGTTCTTTATTGCGGCACGACAAGGTGCTTCACGACGACCCAAAACTGTTCAAGTTTTACGAACCGTCTCTGCCAAATTTTCCCCATTTTTATAGTGAATTAAATCATTTCAATGCGTTCTTGGAGCGTGTATCGTTCCATTTTTATTAATGGAGTATAGTTTCTACTTGTCAAATGTCAAAAAATTACAGCTTCAAACGTGACATCTACCAAAATAGCGGGCTATTCAAAATAACACCTCTTATTTGAAAATCCTTTACAAAATACTGTTGTCTTCACTACCATTCATTACCATTTTACTATTTGAAAATTAACCAGTATGACAAATCTACTCGTTCATTTTCTCATATTTATACTTCCATCGTTCATGATTTCTCGTTTGCTTCCTGTGTTCATTTGTCAAGCGAATTTATGACAATTGGCGATAAACGTATTGATTCGAACAATTTACATATTGTATTTCCTATTTCGATATTTCAACAAGCCTAATTTCCGACTGGATATGGTATGCGTGTTACATTGCTCTGATCAATTCTGGATTTATGATACAGTCACTGTATTCCATTGGGCTGTGTTTACAAGGCTTCCAGAGTCATATGCATGGAAACATTTATATGAAAAATATTTGGAATTCAGTGTTGAATTCATTATATTGTATTGTATAGTTCGGAAGGAAAATATTAGGCTATTTTTTTGAGTGATGACATTTATTGCGTAGAATGTAAAT
The DNA here is from genome assembly GCA_013421045.1 of Propylea japonica. NCBI lineage: Eukaryota > Metazoa > Arthropoda > Insecta > Coleoptera > Coccinellidae > Propylea > Propylea japonica. The sequence goes on from CM024241.1 coordinate 92,755,211, forward strand.
TTGTATTTTTTTCAGACGGAAGTATGCTCGGCAGCCTTAACCGACGTCATTCACGCTGTTATAAATGGAATGGATGGATGTTTATTCTGTTTTGGACATGCGGGATTAGGTGAGTAGAATTAGTTCTTTTATGTAAACGGGACGGTGATATAAATTAATTTTGAACGTAAATTTATGTCACTGAATGAAAATATGTGTTCATTATCTGAAATGAAAGCAGAAATTAATTTTGTTCTAGAATAACATTCGATTGGTCGCTTTATAATTATTACAAATAGTTTTTCAGACCGAAGAGGCTGTCAATGAAAATCCAGCTAAAGCCGGAAAATTGTGACAATCAACTGCTCATAGTCCATGGGCCAGTACCTGTTTTTCATAATGATTACTAACAATCTGAATATTTGTGAGTAGCTTCATTTTGACGAGACGCCCAACTTTTTCCTTTATGAAAATTCTCGATATTTAGGGCTAATACAGTTTGGGGAAGTCAAAAGTGTTGAATGGGTGAATGTTAATTTTTTTACTAAAAGCTACTTTATAAATTAATTCTTGAAACAATTTTATAACAAATTGAAAACAATAATTGTCCTACAAAAATTATGATTCTATCAAGTGTCCCCCACTCCCAACATGTATCCAACAACTAGGTCTAAAAAAATTTGTTAGTTATCATTTTTAATTGTGGGTTCTGTGGTACAATTTCTGAGGTAGGACTGGAAAAATGTACTACTCAATTTGTAGCACAATGTGACCAGTCATAAAGGAAATATTGGCTAAGCAATTGTGAAAAACCGAAGCAGATTAGTAATAATTTTTTTAGACATAGTTGCTGATATATGTTGGGAGTGGAGGACACTTTGACAGAATCATCATTTTTGTAGGACAATTTTTGTTTTCAATTTGTAATAAAATTGTATCAAGATTTAATTTATAAAGTAGCTGTCAGTAATAAAATTTGAACATTCACCCATTCAACACTTTTGACGCCTCCATACTGTATTAACCCTCACCTCAGAGTAAGAAATAAACATTATTTATTTCTTACTCTGAGGCCCTCACTATCGAAAATTTTCGTAGAGAAAAAAGTCTCGTCAAAATGAAGATACTCCTAAATATTCAGATTGTTATTAATAATTATGAAAAACAGGCGCTGGCCCATGTACTATCAATGTCAATGATAATAATTCTAGAAATGCCAAGATAAATTCAGAAACTTCTGCGTGCTGTTTCATATATTGAAAATAATGAATAAAATATCTTGAGTAGTAAATTATGAACTTTTCTCTTCAATTCTTGAAGCTTTTTCGTTTCTTCGGTGAACAAGAACCTATACTGAAGAGACTTTATTGTTCGTGCCTACTTCATTAAGTTTGCTTCGGCACTTCCATATTAGCTTTGAGTTGATGATAAAGGAGTTCAGTGCTTCAATAGCAGCCTGACTATCAGAATGGATCATTCCCTTGATAGTTTCTTTGCAGGTTTTCATCAACGCAACCTTTAATTGCAGGTATTTCTGCCTGGAAAACTGAAAAACACTCGAATAGGAACCTAACGGGTATGAGAAAATATTGTTTGCAGTTTTCACAACCCCCAAAATGAAGCTACAACATTTTTCTCAATTGGCCTACCATCCATTAACCAGAACAACTCCGAAATGAAGCTAATCCAACTCTAAAGGAGTAATGGAGTAAAATCGTGGCTGCAAACGTTGACTGGGAGTCAGTAGCCATGATGACTTCTCCAGCTCCATTCAAATATTCATTCATTCGGGGGAACAAAGGAGAATCTCAGCATCTCCTCCCCGTATATTTTCTTATTTGCCGATGTGCCACCGTCTTTTCATAAATAAAGGCGAATGTGACGAGACACTTCTGCCGAATTTCCATGTCGCGGGGGGTTTTCCGCATTTTCTCGGGTACGTTTGCATTGAAATGGGTCATTATACTCGTATGCCTTGTTATACCGGAGTGGAGTGAACTACAGCCTGCACTGTCGTTTACACTGAGCCGCTTTCTATTTCACTGCTTGGTATAATCATTCACGGAGGGGATGAATGATCTATATCGAATGGAATTCATTTGATCAACAATATATCTTGAACATTTCTGGGTATAAGTGGGTCTGAATATCTTAGTTTAGTTCGTTGATGGATAAATATCCATCAACTGATATTGATTTGGAGAAAGAGCCCGATAGCAAACATAGACTAACTAAACGGAGAATAGATGAGACACTAGTAGAACAAGCTTCAACGACATCTGTTTTTGTACAACATTACTAATTCGTGGAAAAAGCTCAATTGAAAAAGGAATCTGTATCGTAAAGCTGCCTCAAAAAGAATTCTGTAGTGGATCTTTTGAATAGGTAGGTACGCCCATATACAAGAGGCAAAAAGTTTTTTGAAATTCAATTTCCAAAAGGAAATCAGAAATGGATTCGTGCAAGTTATCGATGAGTGAGGAAATTTATTTTCATGAAAATAATACCTGCAACGAACTTTCATCTGATTTTCTTTTGGAATCGAGAAATGAGGATCAATAATCAAATTCTGGATAGAATAAAAATTTATTAACTGAAATAGATATCACCAATTGAAAATACAGATTTATTTCATAAATATCTAATCAATAAACTAATAATTGCATTGAAAACATTCTCAAAAACTAACAATAATGAATTCAATAATACAAAATATGAGTATTTACCTACTAAACTTATTCAATACATGAAAAACTTCTCTCAAAACTATCTTAATTCTTATAGGTAACAGAATATATATAATATATATTTTGAAATTACCTTTTTGCATCTCGATTTTCACATCCAATAACACAACACATCTTCACTCTTGCAGGCATATCGAAATTATGATATTTCAAAAAGAACGTGTCAAACCACTCCTTGTGTCAGTTGACAATTCAAAGTATTTTTTGATATAATGATTTTACATACTTACTATTTTCTCGATAGGATTTCCATGAATGCAACGACATCTAACTATCAAATTGAAAATAATTTTTTCGTGTATTAGTATCCTCCTCCGACAGATGGCGCGAAATATACGAGTGGCTCATCTATTATTTTAGTTTGTCTATGATAGCAAAGTTATACTCAATAATCTTTTTGAGCGCTCGTTTCACTTAACCGAGTGCTATATCGTTTTGCCCAAATGTCTGTAATTTTACAATTTTGATTCTCCTTGATGGTGAATTCGTGGTCCATTTCCATCCTACCCGTAAGGTCGTCTGTTAGTTAGCACGATAACTTTTAAAGGAACTGAGATTTTCAGGGTGAGTTCGGTTTATTGAAATAAATAATCACAAAAACAAGCGCAAAGGCCTTGAAAATCATAAGAATAACCAATTACAAACATTAACCGCAAGGGGTTAATACAAACGAAGAGATATTTCTCTCGTTACTGCATCTGTTCACCTACATCTTAAAACTTTGTTATTTATTGATTCCAGGCTTTCAAATTACGTTTTTTTCCACTTCAATCTTAAAAAGCTGCAGTGTCACACCTGTATATTATGTGTTAACAAACTCTGCGATCACCGCTTATCGTAAAGCTGCGGATTGGTGGGTGACCAATGTGTTAAAGCGTCCTCTCTGATGAACAGGAGTGAGCAAAATTCGAAGTTGTTACAGCAGATTCCTGTAACTTCACTCAAGTAGACTGTTTACGACTAGAACAAGTTCTTATGTTAAAATATTTGCTTACTCTAGTTCAGACATTATTAATTTTTTTCATTATTCACCAGTAACGGTTAAATTCAGAAAATAACAGACAGTTGTATCAAATAACAGCTCTCTCGTTTCTAGTACCGATAGCATAAAAACAGCTTAAAAGTAACGTTTCCTTCAGGATCGATAGGAACCCGTCCCTAATAGAAAACTCCTTACCCAACCCGGCCATATTTCAGGCAGTTAATCCAGGAAGTTCGAATAAATACTGCGCCTATAAGGAGAGATATCTACTTTAAAGGATTACGTATATTTTCGAATCGTCTCCAGAATTTGCAGAGATTTTTCCCCATTCCGATATCATTAAATTCGGATTAGCCGGAGCTCGGAGCGGCTTAAAATTTCTGCTATAAAAGAGTGTTTTGTAGTGATTACCAGATGCTTGGGGAAAGTTCTTGTTAGCGAACTTTTGTACGGAGTCTTGAACAATCTCTGTTCGCTGTTTATACGGAAACATTTTGGATGAGTATGGTTTATAGTTCAAGGCTTGAAACTTGTGTGGATATTTCGTTCATGATCAAGATTTGAGGTTGTTTCGCGTTGAAGCTGATGAGTATGGAACAAAATGAAGCATGATCGGAATTATATTCGGAAAATTATTCATAAAATGAAATATGTAAATGATCAACAATAAAAAATAAATTCTATGTTTCTGATGATGCGATCTTCTCGAAATTCTGCATAATCATTCAGTATATCAATATCCATTCAAAAAAAATTGAAGAAAGCCCTAAACAGTTGCTTTTGAGCTCTCGCTCATTGATGGAGCAAGGAGGCTAATACCTCAAAATTTTGAACAGGACTTGAAATTGATATCTAATAAATGTGTAAATGCAAAATCTCAACTGGATCGGAAAAATATTCTGGAATGTATTCGGAAACTGAAATATGTAAAAACTTGACAATTTGGGAACCGAACTCACCTTGAACTCACTTCAGAAAAACGCCAAAATACTGTAGGTACTTTTTACAATACATGAGACATAACATAATTTTTCACAAACAGCATCCTTCCAGAGTTGACTAAAGTTGGGTTGATTATGGATATTCAGTTTATTATGATTCTCTTATTCTGTGAACCTATAATTAGTCAGATATTCTACCCTCGCTAGCAATTCATAACTTGAATTCAACTCATTTCTTAAAAAAAATGACAGATCTCAGTTTGAAAGAAGCTGTATTCATTTCGTTACAATGCCCCTAAAATGAAGCACGACTGTGTCTTTTGTTTATACTGAACTGTCAATTTTCAAAACAAAAACAAACATATGCTTTCATTCCATTGATATCGCGCTTGGGGCCTTATCTATGTTTATTGATCTGAGTTGAAAACTCTTTGGCGTCAAAGTTCATGAATGACATAGGATTGGAATGATAGTGCCATACATCTTTTTCATACATTCTACTACGCTTTTATGAATAATCGTGAAATTCGTACTATTCAAAACAAATCGCACCAAGAAACTATGTGAATCAATTTACACTCAAACCAAAATAAACAATTCAATCAACCGAAATCGTAACAGGACCTCATCATCTTCCATTCTCACCTAAAAATGAAAATCTTTTAAACCTATCAAGCGTTAGAGCGACTTATCGATTGGCTTTTTTGCCTTCATTCGCGGACGCGGTCGTATTTCTTATCTAAGCGGAAGAATATATTTTGAGAAAGGATATTCTATACCCTGTCACCGGGCGTAAAATTGCATATAATGCAATTTTCCTGATAGATACCCGAAGGAACTGGAACACGAAATTGAACAATGGACGGAAAACTCGAGAGAAATTTGCAATTTGATAGAGGATTCCACCCCGTTGAAGTCGCTGTATGCATACAAATGGGTGTGGGCGTTATGGAAAAGACCCGTTGATATGACGGTTATTTTTGTGATAGATAACTCCTCCAGAATATAATGCACGGCAAACATAGACGCAAACCTGTGCATTAGGTCTCGACCCATCACTGTTTTTAAATTTAAATTAAAAAAAAATACAATAGGCATTTTCAGTGACTTCCAGAAAAATCAATGGAGATGGAGAAATAGTAGACCCTGAGATAATCATATTACTTATACCTTTTTTTGTTTTGTAGTCAGGTATTCGCTAGAAAAATTGTTGAAATCACCACAATAAGCTAGAGAATTCAAACGATCAGAATTGGCGGTTGAGTGTGATAAGATGTTGGATCACAGTTTAGGACGATTTCAACTGGCCCCTCTTTTGTAAATCGTCATCGCCACAAATTATAATTACTGGTACGTCATCGTGGCTCAAGATTTGAACTTACGAGTATGGAAATCGCATTTTCCATATTCAATTAAAAACTAATAACTTGAAATTTTGATTGAATAGTGATATACAGGGTGTTTCTGAATTGATGCGGAAGATTCAGAATATTTTATGAAAGAAAGTTTCCATAAATGTAGTTCCGGAAATGCATTGTGTCCAAGATACAGGGTGTTGAAGTTTTACTTAAAAGCTAACTGAAAAAGCGGTACTCTATTGAAGTATTTTAAACTAATAATTATTTTTGAATTCTTCGTTCAATTTGTGTTAAAAAAAATCTCTTCTGCTTTCTTTTCGTGTGGGGTGCCGTTTTTATTCACGAAAATTAAACATCTTAACTCGTATTTGTCGTTACTTCAAAACATTATGTAGTAGAGATACTACGTCAAGATGTTTTATTTTTTAACATTTTTAACATGAAAACGGAGCCCACACGAAAAAAAACGCAATAGAGTTGTTTCGTCATAAATGTACGAATAATTCAAAAATAATTGATGGTTCAAAAAATCTCAGTGGCGTACCCCCTGAAGTTTTTCAGTAAAACTTCAAAACTCTGTATCTTGGAAACAATGCATTCCCAGAAATACATTTATGGGATTATCATAATGGGATTATCATAAAATATTCTGAGGAATCACCCCCTCAAATCTTTCGCATCAATTCAGAAACATCCTGTATTTTACACTACTTTTATGGCTGCCACATGAAAGAAAAATCCTATATTCCAACGAACTGGAAATGCATTTTCAACCCAATATCGTACAGTGAATCCAAACAACGAGATTCAAAACCATTCTGTTCAAAATTCAAATATAACTTTCGATTTCTTTCGCATTTTTGCAATTTAACAAACAAATCCAAAGAGATGTGTATTTTATTTAAAAAATAATGCCGTGATCAGGTGCTTTTGAGCGCTCATTCATTGGTGGAGCAATGAAGAAATTACCTCAAAATTGTGTATAAGGCTTGAGATTGATACTGAATATATAAAAATGCAAAATTTCAGCACGATTGGAATAATATTAAATTATTCAGAAAATGAAATATGTAAAAACTCGACAATTATGAAGATTAAATTCTATGGTTCTTATGAGGCGATTCTTTTGAAATTTTGCATGAACATTCGGTAATTCAATCTTCATTTACAAAATAAATTTCACCCGAATCGAATATCTTGTTATGACCATATTGAATTTTTTTCAATATTCCAGTTGGATTTTCTATGGTTAACTGTGGCTGCACAATTTTGCAAGGGGCTTATTATGGACGTCTTGCATGTGCCGCAAAATTTCATTTCGATTGGTTTCGTTTTTCTGAAATATTGAGGAACAAAAATTTTAAAAGGCCATATATTATGGAACACCGAACTTTTCAATCACTCTAGTTCGAAATCTTCACATTATTCATTATCAAAAGTGCGCTACAATAACTCCCAACAACTTCATGTTACCAATGTAGCAATATCAAAAGTAAACTTCACAGAGTAACATCCCAACTTTTGCACAGCAGCCACGGTGCAATCCAACGATAAAAACATTAATAGCAATTCATTAATCATTTTTGCCAGTGGCGCAGATATCGTTACCCAATAAATTCCATCGATGGCTCTAGATGGTTGATAACCACTGCCGTTCTGGCGCGAGCTTTACAACGAATATTTCGAAACTTCTGCCTCTCGGGTTGTTAATGAGATCATTTGACTCGTTGATAGAACCCAAGGGGCTCGTTTCTGGGCAAGTCTATATGTTATTTAGTATCATTGCGTGTCTACCTGAATGAAACCATCAATTCGAACGCTGCCCCAGCTATCGTGTCGGTTCGGTTGGGTTTTGATTATTACTTCGTACTTCGTTTGGACGCGTTGCATATTTTCGATTATTACTATTAGAAATTGAAATTTCTAGAGGTGCGAAATTGTGAGTAAGGTACAGTTATGAAAATTCACGGAATTTCGTATAAGAATTTGAAGAAATATATTCTTCGATAATTATCAATATTAAATGATATAACTTTTCATTTTAGATAGTTGTATCATAAACAATGGGAAAGTTGTAATAAGACGTTATAACAAAAGTATAAACCAAACTTTGTCTCAAATGAAAGTTGAAAAAAGTTATTGAGTTCATTCATAAACTTAATTCACATACAGTCTGTTCACGAAAGGTTGAGCCGTCGGTTAGCCTTGAAAATTTGGCATATTCCACTGTGAATATTAAAATTTTAGGTAAGGTTGTTTATCCTCTTGTCAGATTGATACGCAATGCTGTCAATATAACATAGAGTTTTCTGATAATTCGGAAGCTCCTCGGACGAGGCCGGGTACATTCGATAAAGTTGACTTTATTTTATGTTTAACATACTCATACTCATTTATTCACCTCAAAAAAATTTTTACGGGATTTGTCAAGAACATAGTAAAATTTAAAAAAATTAAAAACATTTAAGTAAATCTAAAATATCACAAACAAACGATAGAGCACAAACAAACATAGTTTTGATAGTAAATACTGCCAACTTCAGATAAACAAACAAACGCCTACTATGCGCTCAAACTTTCGTGAACGGATTATAGTCAATCTTCTTTTTCGAAAATTATTCTTGCTCTTTCTGTGTTCCAGTTGGGGGAAAAAATCATTTGTACTTTTCAATATTAACAGTTATCAAAAAAAAATTCGTAGGCAGCGTTGAAAATTGAAGCCATTTCGTTCATTTATGAACTTAATGCACACAGTGAATGCTGTTTTTCGAAAGTTTTCCCTGTTGTTTCTATGTTCGAGTTGTGGAAAATCGTTTGTACTTTTTAATATTAAACAGTCTTGGAAAAAATTTGCTGATGCCAGTACGTTGAAATATTTTTCTGTCGACCTCGAAATGAAATCTCAGTTTACCTTACAAAATGAATTGATGATTTTCGATAGAAAAATAATGAAATCAACTTTCATTTTTGTTCAAGAAATACATTCGACAAACGAAATAAATTAAGGAAAATGTTAATCAAAAGGGGCTATTATTGATCAATTTTTTTCTTGTACGTTGAATTGAAAGTTTGGATAAATAAATTAATTTCAAATTATCTTCAGAACTATTGAGCCTATTTCCTTCATTTATGAATTAGATTGAATAATTCAATTCCATTTTTCTTTGAAAATTTCCCCTGACCTTGTTATCAACAAGTTGTTTTACTTTTTTAACGAGCATTCGTCAAGTGTATATTTCAAATTTTCACACTAAAATGATCACTTGTATTAAGTGCTGCATATTTCGTGGTCGAATTGCTAGGATGAAAATGAGGAATAAAAACTAGAAATTTCAACCAAAATCTCAATACAGTGATTGCTCAAATTCCCCAACACCAAGAAACAACCATTCACCAATTCTGAAGTCAACTCATGCCGCATATTCAAACCTGCAATTACCATTGGCGTGCACGAAATCATTCACTACTCCTTTTAAGGAAATTCCAACAAAGCGAACAAATCAGACCGCCCTGTAATCTATAACAACGTCTAAATAATTAGCAATTTCCCTCGATACTCGTTTCAATTCGAATGATTAATAACCGCCCATTCAGTAAACATAATCAGGCTGTGACTGGGGGCGACAAAGATGAAAGTCCCCAAGTTTTCAATCAGGTAAATTTCGCTTTCCTTCCTCTTTGAGGATCATTCGTTAATTAGCGAAGAAAACGGTCGCGAACAAGATTGATTTGCCGCGCTAAAATTAATCTGGTAATTGAATGAGGTTGCTGGTGTGATCATAGACCGATTTGTTATTGAACTGGTTCTTAAGACGACCGAATTTATGTATTATAAAGGGTTTTTCAATAACAGGTGTTATTAGGATATTCAAAGAAAAATGTCATCATTCAATGTATTTGATGGGAAGTTCATTTCATTATAAAGAAGAAGCTATGCCGTTAATAGTGGAAAATAACATCAGGCAAATGACCACCACGACACCGCTTACAAGACCATATCCTTTTAATGAAATTTTCCATAACCAAATCGAAAAGTGGCTGCCCTATGTCCTCGATAGCTTCACGAATTTCATATTTGAGGTCTTGAATCGACGCTGGGCTATTGGCGAAGACCTTCTCTTTTACGTGGACCCAAAGGAAGAAGTCACAAAGTGTTAAATCACAAGATCTCGGTGGCCAATTCCTTGAAGCTCTCTCTTGTGGGGACCTATAATCTTACAATCTTCTGTAATATATAATTCAATGTTTATATATTTTTTTTCTTTTCAGGAAAATCTTATACCATGTTAGGAACGCCAGATAGTGCCAACACGCTAGGTATAATACCATGCGCGATTTCGTGGTTGTTCAAAGGAATCAACGAACAAAAATTGAAAACAGGAGCCAGGTTTTCAGTGAGAATATCAGCAGTTGAAATATGTGGACCAACTAATCAAATGCGAGATCTGCTATCAGGATATTCGAATGGTAAGTAATTTTTTTTCATATCAATTGTTAAATAATTTCTTTTTTCGGCAACCGTCCGGGAAGTACCCACTTTCCGGACGCTTTTTCTTTGAGAAAGAAGCCTTTCCCGGCCTAGTCCGGGAAGTACGTACTTCCCGGACTAGGCCGGGAAAGGCTTCTTTCTCAAAGAAAAAGCGTCCGGAAATTGAATCCCTTCAATATCAGTAATTGCTCGAATTTTAATATAAATATTAATATAAATAAGAATTAGAATGTTTCTGTTAATATGTGATATTTTCTGTTCTGTTTAATTTAAATAAGAATTAAAAATATAAAAAAGAAATGTGTCGTCTCATTGATTTGTTATTCTAGACGGTTGCCGAAAAAATATTGTACGCAACACGCCCGAAAATGGTTTTTTTGGACTCATAGACTTCTAGGACTCGCTTGCGCTCGTCCTAGAATTTTGTCTATTCGTCCAAAAAAACCCTATTTTCCGGACTTGTTACGTAAATTACTATTTTCCATTCAAAACAATATGGAAATATACTTCCGTTAGCTATAACTTTGACTGATGCTCGTAAACAAACCCAAATAATTTCTTAAAAATTCACACAAAATGTTCCTCGTCAAAAAAGTCGTTCGATATTTTCTTTAGGTTCATCTAGGATCTATATTTCATTACAATAAACCGATTCCCATGCTGCATTTTAAAATAAATATTCGCTATGAAACAGCTGCAGTTTCTGATAATTGTGGAAGAGCCGATCCGGGCGCATACGCCATTCTGCATCGCTCAAATAGAACAATTAATTATTAGTAGTTAACTCTTTACTTAGTTTGAGGTCTAGAATAAGCTTGCAATATATTGAAATGTTCTTTTTCAACATTTGGTTTGTCGGCTGAATGTTTAACATATTACCTATTGAATTTTTTTCGATTATTAGCAAACATTAATTTACATTATAACTCAAGATTTGCATTGTTTATTGAATTAAGTATAATTTGGTACCCTCTGTATTGTCAAATCGCCTATACTGAATATGAACTACGTCTATCTGTATTACTCTGAAGGTAAGAAATAATTGATTGTGCCCTTATGTTCTCTAAGCAAAAGTACTGAAGGGGAAAATCTAGAACAACGCCTCCCCCAACTATATCAGAGAAAATCATCTCGACTAGTGATCATATAAAGGCCAATATCCCCCAGAAAATATTAATACCACGAAAGATATTCGCCAATTTGTCTTTATCCCTGTTTTCCGGAGTTTACGAGCCAATAAAACATCGAACGTTGTCTCGGGAAAAGCAGGCCGATCGGAATGAGCGCGGGCGACACGGGCGCGGGCACAGATGCGTTTTATCGCCGGGACGTTGACGCAAGACGTACGGCCGGTCAGATCGGGAAAGCGGAAAGATTGGAAAAGTTCGCGGGCCGGCTGTTGCTGCATCGGAAAAGCCGGGAAAACAGCAAGGATATCAGGGAACGTTTAAAATTCGAAGCAAAATGTTTAATTAGATCAAAAAGTTTCAGGCGACGAATTAATTGTCTCTGATTTATCAATTATGCCACTCGGGTGCATTCGCCATTATGCGTCGCTCAAAAATAAGAACTACTCTTACCGGCAAGATACGAGGGCGAATCAAATATAAACGGGACTTTGAGCTTTTCAGGCACAATAGTGGAGGGTGAACGTTCCAGATTTTTTGTTGTTGGGTAGGTTTGTCATGAGTAGGGAAAGCACGTGGGCTTGCCTCATCGACCCTTCGGTGTCCACTGCGACGATGTTTGAGCAAGAGGTACCTCCGTCAATTTCGCAACGTGTTGTATCAAGTTTCTCGTAGCAGAAGGATTAAAACTGGCCAAAATCTTGAGGAGATTGACTGTCAATGTTCGGATAAGAGACACTGTCGCAAGTCAGAGTGTTTGCATGGCATAAAACAGTTCGTGGAGGGTCGTGATTGTTTTGAAAATGAGAGCCATGACCGCAGCGAACAACATCAGTAGTGTTCGACAGCTTATTAAAGACGACCAACGTCGTACCACTTCTGAAATTGCAAGTTTGGTCAGGATAAGTTATGGGAGCACCTACTCCATACTAACAGAAGACCAGGGTACCGTAAGGGTTGCGCCAGGTGGTTTCCTCGCCTTCTCACAGCTGACCAGAAGTTGCATCGTTTTCAGGTGGGTGTGCGTCTTCTTGCACGATTTCAGGAACAATGAGACCCATTTCTCACTCACATTATCACCTGTGATGAAACATTGGTGCACCACTACACCCTAGGGTCTAAACAAGCAAGTAAGGAGTGGAGAAAACAACACTTTGCGCAATTGACGGAGGTACCTTTTGCTCAAACATCGTCGCAGTGGACACCGAGAGGGTCGATGAGGCGAGCCCACGTGCTTTCCCTACTCATGACAAACCTACCCAACAACAAAAAAATCAGGAACGTTCACCCTCCACTATTGTGCCTGGAAAAGCGCAAAGTCCCGTTATATTTGATTCGCCTTTGTACCTAATCGATTGTGTTTGTTGATCATAAATGTATTATTTTTAGTCCGATTCGATTAAATTTTTTTTTCAATTGTAGGTATGTCCATCCAAAATCAATCATTAGTTTTATCTTTAAAGAAAACTTGGCATACGTCATTTTACAGTGAGTAGGGTAGAGTGAAACGAAAAGTGTATTTTCACTTCAAAAACGCATCTAGCGTGTTCTGGTTATTCTATCATATGCTTTCGTACTAGATCATCAAAACGCGACTTCTCTTGACCACTTCATTCTTCATTTTCTTACAATAGCTCAATTTTTGTTGAAGTTACAAAATTTTCAGTGAAACTAAGTGAAAAACATAAAATAATTAATATGAAGTGTTTCCCTCGGAATTGCAGCTGATATCCGTGCACGAGGTGAAACACTTCTCATTAATTGTTATGTTTTCAGTTTATTTTCATTACCTTCGAATTTAGGGTTGAATTTGTGAAAGTACTGTTATTGTCATAGCGAAATTGTGAAATGATATTCTTCACTGAAAACCCTCGATCTTCAACAAAAATTTAGCTAATGAAAAATGAAATTGTCAAGAGAAGATGTATCCTGAAGAAGAAATAATAAATCGTATGGTGGAAAACTGTTTCACCCTATAAAAAATGAGGAACCCCAAGTTTCCTTCGAATTCGAATGGTCATCGATTTCGGATGAACATACCAACAATTGAAAAAAAAATCAGATCAAATCTAACTCAAAATAACACATTTATTAATTGACAAACTTCATCGATTTATTGAGTGGGTCGATTATTTTGCTGGTGAGGGTATTTTATTGTCTTTTGATCGAAATTGGACAGTTATATCCTGCCTTGTCATCGAACCATTCAATCTTGTATGAATAATCTTTCAGTTGTTAATTGTTAATCAAATATTATCGGGGTTCAAACTTCGACATATGCGCATTCGCCATTTTGCATCGCTGTTGATAAAAATTGTACAGTTATATCTAGTTTTTTCATCGAACTATTCGAATTTGAATGAATAATTTTTCAGTTGTTCATCAAATGCTGTCAGGTGTTTAAAACTCTGTTTGTATCAATATGAATATTTTTGTACTTTTGGCGGAAAATTATAGCTACGAAATTTCACGGTTCATATTCCAAATCGCCTTTAAATATGGAAAAATAATGCTGCATCATAAAAACCTGCAAAAACAGCAACGATATCCGGTCTTGTTCAAAATTCGAAACAAAACGTTCAATTAGATGAAAAGGTTGGAGGAGAAGAACTAATTATCTTTGATTATTTAATTATGCCACTCGAGTGCATTCTCCACTCTATATCGTTTAAAAATTAGAAGTTTTTCATTGTCCATTGATTGAAATTGTACAGTAATACCCTGTTCTTGTCATCAAACCATTCAAACTTGAATTAATAATCAGGCATTCAAACTTTTGTCCGGGCGCATTCGCCATTTTGCATCGCATGATTACTTTTCCCTATTGTTAAAAGTTGTCCAGCTATATCCAGTTTTTCTCATCGAACTATTCAAATTTGAATGAATAACTTCTCAGTTGTTCATGATATACTGTCAGGTGTTCAGAGTTGGCTGCATAAATATGAGTATCCCGTATCTTTGACGAAAAATTATTGAAAATAATTTTTGCTGATAATTGCTACGAAAGTTCACGGTTCAAATTCCGAATCACTTTGAAATATGGGAAAATGATGCTGCATCAAAAAAACAGCAATGATATAAGGCTTGGATTGAAATTTGAAGATAAATGTTCAATTAGATCACAAAGTTGGAAGCGAAGAAATAATTGTCCTCTATTTTTCAATTATGCAGCTCTAGCCAATTCGCCATTCTGCGTCGCTCAAAGAAAGGAACTATTTTATTTTCTATTGATTGAAAATGTACAGTTATTTCCTGCTTTCGTCATCGAACCATTCGAAATAAAATGAATGATTTTCCATTGTTAAATAAAAAATAACATTTTACCAGGTGGTCAAACGTCTATCCATCCGCATTCGCCATTTTGTATTCTCTGATTAACCAGTTGCTTGATAAAAATTGGAAGTTATATCCTGTTTTTCTCATCGAACTATTCGAATTTGAATAAATATCTAAGTTTTCAGCTGTTCATCAAATACAAAATTGATATAAGCATTTCGTATTTTTGACAGAAAATTATTGAGAATAACTTCACGATTCAAGTTCCGAATCGCTTTGAAATATGGAAAAATAATTCTGCTTTGGGAAAACCCAGGAAAACAGCAATTGTATCAGGCTCCGTTTAAAATTCCAAACAAAACGTTCAATTAGATCAAAAAGTTGGAGGCGAAGAATTAATTGTCCTCGATTTTTCAATTATGCCACTCGGGCGAGAGGGGGTGGATTTCCAGTTTTTAATTTTCGCGTGGTAGATAAATCATTATGTCGCGACGATTAGACGGGATTTCATTAGGAAAGTGGCGAGGAAATCTGGTGTTTCCAGATGTGTATTTGCGCTGCGGGGTTGAAGATCAACTCTGTAATTGGTAGGATTTGCTGATAAAATCAAGAGTGAAGCAGTGGAAATGATACTGGTTTAAATTCATATATTTATATTAAATTTTAACTCACAAATAATGAAAGTGATGAACAGATGACTCATTCAGGATTTATTTACGAAGTGTTTCTTCATGATCATGCAGAATTTTTGGGCCATTGCATTCATCCTTGATTTGTTTGATAACCCCTAATTGAAAACTGTAGTGCAGTGATACTTTATTTGAATAATTCGTAGATTTGACAAAAAATTTTCCAAATATTCGTTTGAATCGACCTTTTCGCCTAACAAAATCCAATAATGGAATTTTTTCGAGATATTGCTTCACAAAATTTTTGGTAAGTATATGAAACAATATAGCATGTATATTTTAGATTGAAAGCTATGAAAATTGAGACTGGACATCAGACATTTCTCATTATGCTACTAGAAGAATCGGAAAATCCGCATTAAAAACCTCTCCTTTCCCCCTTATGTGTAGTGCTTTTTTCCACATTCGAAAATGTTTTAAGAATATCTGCAATTTTCAAACCGAAAGCTTTTTTCCTTGAACTCAATATTCTTCCTTTTTTCATTTGATTTTTCATTGAGAATTGCATTTGAAGAAACAAAACAACAGGAACACGAGTACAAAATAAGCAATGTCAATATCATATTCACAGTAGAAAACAAACTTAAAAATCATTCAATGGGTATCCAAGTGATTATCTTTCGGAATCTCAGATATTCACGGAACATTCCATTCATTCATATTAACATCTTCCTCTGATTCACCACAATTTACTTTATAGTTAAAAATAAATCTACTCCTGTGCTCTATTCGCAGAGATAGATTCGCTATGAAAATGTAGGAGCTTACAGGCGACCCGAGCGCATTCGCCATTTTGCATCGAGGAAATATCCCACCTAATTTAATGTATATAGATAGAAATGTAATTTGTTTTTTCCATCAAATCATTTTTTTTTAATGAATAATACTTTATTTTTCAATTACTTACTGTCTGGTGTTCGAACTGCGGCCGTATTAATATGAATACTCTATTTTTTACTGAAGATGATTGAAAACAATTTCTGCTGGTAATGGCTACGAAAATTGACTGCTAAAATTGTGTTAAAAATAGGAAAATAATCCTTGGTTCTTTGTGTATGGTAAAGTTGCTCACAATTACTTTCAGGGCATCTTTGAATACATCTTGAATTCGCGATTTTTGTTCTTTGAAGAAATTATTTCACCTGCATCTGAATGTCTGATTAATTCTGAACTTAATTCGAATTCTCCATAATTCGGAATTGAATTGATTATTTTTAGAATTTTTGTGTAAAATCTCTTTTTAGTGACTATTTTCAAAAAATTTCTGACATGATATTCAACTTTTGCTCAACACTCACATTTATTTTTTATGAATTATGTCTGCAGGATTTATAATTCCGACAAAAATCAATACGAGACATTCAGTCCTATAACGAGATACCAACATAGAGTGGAAAAGCTGAACTACCAGCATCAGTACTCAATATTTATCAGCACTACTGAACCAGAACTTCCCTATGAATATTTCACTAAGGAAAAATTGATTAAACGTCTCTCGGCACATCAACGTCGTCCGTAAGAACCAAACCAGCAGTTCTCCCACTCAACATAATGAGATTTGAATATTTCAGGATTAGGGGAAGAAACAGGAAAATCTCGACTCTCATAACCCGCTTAAACCGAGGACTTATCGCGATATACCCCGAAAACTGGAGTGTAAAAGTTGTAAGACACCTTGTTACAACCCCTGAGATGCACTCGGCGCTAATAAGAATCCCTCCCTAACTTTGATCCACATCTGCTCTACGCCAACTACGTGTTCCGACTGGTTACTGCAGGAGCTGGATACGATGTTGCCGAACTATTTCCTATTATAAAGCTTGGAGTTGTCTAGGTTGTTCCGTTGAAAATTTTTCGAAAGTTCCAACAATCAATCAAATTTTCTCATTAAGTATAATATGAATAATTCCACCCAATCATGTCAACATTACCCAGACCATGGGCTATTTTCACGTTGCTGCTATAAACACATGTTGATTTATTTCGATTCTGAATTTTTAAATATTTAATATTTCGAAATGTCAGAATTTTGTTGTATTACTGGCCAGAATATTAACGAAATTATAGAATAGAACATACCAAAAAAAACCGTTTACAGTAGGAAATTTGTGAGGAAAGCATTTATGGACTTGTGCAACGGTAAAAAGTATCAATTTTAGTCCGTACCCGAAAGTTTGAGCCGTCGGCGTCGGTTGGCCGTGACAATTTGGCATATTCGACTGTATCTATTAGAATTTCAGGTTATGTTGTTTATTTTCTTGTCAGGTTGATACGCAATGTTGTCAATATATCATAGAATTCTCTGATAACTCGAAAGTTCGTCGGACGAGGCCGGGTATATTCGGCAACGTTGACTTGTTCATCGTTATGACAGCAAATACTGCCAATCTCAGATAAATAAACAAACGCCTACTTTGCGCCCATAATATGCGAACGGAGTATAGATGGAAATCGGACGGCTGAAAAATTGGCGGTGATTTCAAAGGATTGGTCTGTGAATATGAGAAAAAAAGCTCAAAAAAACTACGTCAAAACCATGTAGAATATTACAAATAAGCAAAAAAAAATTCTATCCGAATAACCCTCGAACATAAAAATATTTCAAGAAAATTAGAGAAAACATGATCGCAACTTTCACTAGTCTCTCTTTTCCAAAAACATCTTTGTAAAGACATTTGACAAAACACTCATTTTGTGCTTTCGAAGCTCAATGGCAAAAATTTTACAGAATATTATCAAGATCTATCTGTAGGTGAACAACATATTTCTCAAATTGGCAACACTGGTACAGAAATAGGAAAAGTGGAAGAGGAAAGAGAAAGAAGGAGCAGAGAAAGAGAGCGCGTGCAGGTTTCCCCCGCAAGCGGTTTTGTGTTTTAATCCCTGATATTGTTTTAGATATGAGTTTTCACTTCGTCCGTCTTGGCATGCTATAAAGATATTAGGTACTGCTCAGGTTTCGACATGAAAATAATTGGGATTTATAGAGGCTTTCTTCAGAGGTGAAGTGGAGAAATTGGGAAATTATTCGACTGTAATCTTTCAAAAGGAAATTGTTAGTGAGAATGAAATGAATATTTATTCTATTCAATTGAGTCAGAATGAAAAAAATGTTTCAAAAGGTCTGTTAAGATACACTTTTGTTATTATGAAGCAATTTATGCAACAATAGCCAAATTTAGTACAATGATATGAAATCACAAAAATAATTGATTACTTTAGATTGTATAAAGCGTAGTTTCCGTTTTCATTATTTGAAACCTCCGCTTCTGTATTTTTTCTAATCATTGATATCTGCTCTGATGAATGTGCTTGATAACCAACATGAGAGCAATTATCCGGTTCTTTCTGAAAGGAAATCAGTTTTTTCTTTTGTCCCAATGTCGTTGTGAGCAGGCATCCGAAACTACAAGAAGCTAGTTGCTCATCTCCAGTATTAGGAGGAATTATGTACAGCTCCGAAAGAGCCCTGAATTACAATAAACCGCCTTCAGAAGCTTCATTTTCAACTAATTATATCAATGCTGCCTGAGTTCTGGTTCCTTGTAGCTTGCATATTCCTTTTTTTTCTAGAAAGCTGGCATATGAAAGGATATTTTGGGGTGAAAACCACTAAAAATGCTTTTTTCATTGTGTATTCGAGCTAAAATCATTTAACAAACATATCTTTTTTTATACGTTCAATGATGCTCTGAGATTCAAAATTTTCCATCACCAGAGTGTTCGGTCCGAAACGTTGGCTCATAAAACTCACTCCTAAGTCAAGAAAATTATAAATTTCCACCGGTCGTGTTTGGACAGCAGGAGGTACGGAAAGGCGTGAAAAAACAGGGGCAATAAATGCTAAGTACACAGACGTTTTAAGATTTTGCGTGCACTTAAACTCAGGTCGTGATCCGACATCACGGGTTGAAATTTGTAAAACCGTATCAGGTTTAAGATTAAACATAAACAAAGGTGAAATGATGTATGGCACATCGCCGGGGTTCTTTCGTCTCATCCATCATAGTTGCTGCGGTTGGGGACATGAAAAATCAGGCGGGACTTCGTCCTGCACCTGCTTGTTTCTATGGACTTTCCGGTGGGGTGAAAAAGATAACATGGTTGAATTTATTATCAGCTTACTTAGTACACTTTTCCATATTCTGATTTTTCCAATGGGATAAAACTGAATGTTTCTAAATTGAAGGGGAAACAAAAAGAAGTGATTATCCGGACTGTGTCAATAGCAATAACCTTATACAGGGCGAGGCAGAGAAACTTGCTAATTAAGAATTTCAATTGAGCAAAAGTGAATATTGATTTAGTTGTATTTTCATCATAAAATGTAATGTATAAAGTTTTTGTTAGGACTGTGATGATCAAGAGAGTAAGCACTGATAAAAACTCCAAGATATTGCTTAGTGAAAGAAAGGAATGGGATCGGAAATACACCGACCATTACTTCAAAACAAATACCGTAAAATGGTATACAGATGGTTCCAAAGCCTCTAGAGGAGCTGGCGTTGGGATATACGGGCCAAGTACCAAGTGTGCATTGTCGTTAGGCTCCTGTATGAGCGTGTTTCAAGCAGAAATCTTAGGTATTGAAGGATGTCTAGATATAAATCTGGAAAGAAACTATCAGAAGTGCTATATAGCAATACACTCAGATAGTCAAGCTGCTATTGCAGCACTGATCTCCTACGTCATCGACTCAAAGATGATCTGGGAGTGCCGGAACAAACTCAATGAGGTAGGCAAAGAAGATGTCTTTTTAACCTGGGTTTCCGGCCATTCGAGAATCAAAGAGGCCAATACACTTGCCAAAGAGGACGCACGAATGTCACTCACTTCTGGAGAAGCAGAAAGCCGAGAAGCAGAAAGCCGAGAGGAAAAAACTGGCGGAATCTCTCAGGGATGGATCATTCCACCAAGTTCCTTCGGAACTTTGAAACAGCAAGATCCAAAAGATGTCTGGATCTTAGTAAGAAACAATTACACCTCCTCACTGGTTTTCTCAAGGACACTGTCGCCTCAGGAGGCACCTGTTGAGGATGGGATTACAGCTCTGAGAGGGGGCAATAGACCTTGAGGTCGCAGTGAACTGTGACCCCTTTTTAAACTAAACTAACTAAACTGAACTTATATCTTGATGCTTTTCTTGAATTTTTTATACTCACTATATTCCATTTCATAAAACTTACTTGAATTTTTATGTATTTGCTCAATTTGATGTTGAGTTTGAAGCTTCGAATATAATTTTCCTCGTCAGAATACAGTGCGGGGTTCATTTTCATCGGTATAGTAAACTGGATAAAAGATTCTCCCCCGTTAACAGGAAATTATGAAAGTATAGCTCCCTTTACAACCTCATCATTATGGACTCATTATATTCGAGAAATTATGCAAAATAGGTCACAAGAGGGAAGTCAGTCGACCTTCGAGAGCTAAAGGAAATTCGCATTTACTGCTCTACTTTTTACCGTTCCAGGTTTAAGTTTTGCATTCTTGCATGTCGACTTTCTTCATCAGAAAAGGAAGAGATTATTGTACAGAAGCATTCAGATGCTCTTTCGAGATTGTTGATATCGGAAAAACGGAAAATCAGATTCGAATATTCTAAGAACTGTTGCTCTCGGTCTGCTCATTGATGAAACATCTTCAATAAACCTATTGATTGGAGTTTTCGATGAAATGCGATTCAATAGGAGCATGAAGTACATTTATTATGTCCTCATGAATGCTCGAGATTTTGAAGAACTCGTGGAGATAAAATATTAGTATATGAATGGGTCTTTCTAGTGATATTTATTTCCTATGATTTCCGGAGATGCGTGACTTTTCTGAGGAAACGTTTTTAGAAAATTTTCACCTAAATGATCATCTCATGATATAGCCAACATTATAGTGTTATTCACATTCTTGTCGAGTCGAGTTATGGGTTATAATATTTAAGTTCATATGATTCAACTTTTATATTTTGAAATCAATTGGAAATACAAAATATTTTTCCGAAATTCAAATTTCAATTTCGTCTGAAATTATCAATTTTTTCATTAGTCAAATGTAGACTGAACTCTGACATGAAACGAATACTTAAAGTTTCTACAAATTACAGTGAAACTTCCTTATAACGAACGTATGTATAACGAATTTCTCTGCATAACGAATTTCGTACAAGACATTGCACCTTGAATCCAAATTCCATGTTAAAAACGTCTTCTTAAACGAAGTATATTCTCTCTATAACGAAATATTCAAAGAAAATCACCTTTTGAATGGGTATTGGTAAGAAGATGTAAGGGTGGGTTTTTCCCGAAATTTTGCCCGACATACGTAATAAATCCCGACCTTAAACTAAATCATTACGGGGGCAGAGGGATCATTCTGAATAAGTTTTAAATACACCCTTGGCTGTTGGGTTTCAATCTAACCATTACGCTAGTGTGGAAAGTTGTGCGAAAATGTCTGAAAGGAAGTGCTTAAGTTTGAATGATAAACTTAAATCTATCAGTGGAGTCGACCGCGACATTGCCGACAATAGAAGACAAATTTCTGATTTCTTTTGCGGATTTAGCGCTTTCGTTATAGCTTCCACTGTATACAAATTAGTTGAGGTTTGAAGTGAATACGTATACGAGTAACAAAGAATTCAGGTGTAGGTAAATAACTTGAAATTTCATGATTCGAAGAACTGGTTTTGAGTACAAAAGTATTTTTGACTCTTCTTCCACCTGTATTTACTTTTCTACAATTCTTTGAAAAGGTTGAATTACATAAATATCGACGAATGCAAAAAGTTAATTCACCTCTTTCATGTGCTTTTACAGTTAGCACGCCATTCCAACAAAGCATAGTTTGATCGTTAGAGCTCGTTTATTAAATTACCACAGAATATTTTCGCCGCATACTTTGCGACTACCATTTAGCCTGCAACTCTCGGGCAAAATAAATACGGCTGTCAGAAACTATCAGGATGAACAAGACAAAACCCCGACAAAGGGTATATTTCACCCCCGACGTCACAAAAGTGGATATTATGGGCGAAGCGGAATACCTGTATAATTATTTCTGGGTTGAGAATGTGCCAGGAAGTAGCGTCGGTATGAAACAGATTTTCTGTTTGGATTTGCATAAATTGTTGGGCTGTTCAATCGTGAAAAAGATAAGGATTTCCTGAAATTTTGTTGATTGCTGGTTTACAAGGAGGAATATTTCTGAAAGATGATGAATATTGTTATATTTTTGCGTGCTTAAGTCCGAGCAAATATTCTTGAGATTTGTGGAGAGAACTCCATCTATTCAACTTAATTGCAGAAAAGTTTTTTTAACCTTTTTTTGTATGTTATTCTTCTTTCTTTATAAATATTCATTTTATTTCATGCGGTTTTTTGGATAATCGAATATGAAAATAAGTAGGATAATAGAAGTGTAGAAGATGATATTCATTCACAAATCCAAAATTCAGAAACAAGCCAGCTTTCTTTAAAAATCACTGATAGTCTATTATGCAACGAGCGTATAATGATAGCTATTATTCACGAGGTGAAGTTTAGGTTACGAGCCGTAGGCGAGTGGCTCAAATCACCGTGTGAATAACAGCCATTATACGCGGGAAGCATACTACTTTATCCATGACTACTGAATATATTTCTTGAAGATTTCAATATTTGGCGACTGTGACAAAACCCTAATATTACCAGTAAGGAAAAAGACTAGTTGACACATGAGAAATATTTGGAAACTTCTATATTTTGTAAGGAAAATTGTTTTAATTGATGTAATAAAAGTAGATTTGGCCCTCGATTAACAAGTTATACCCATATTTGTTAGTTGGATTAGTTTGGAATACTAAAGAAATATCGGTTTGAAAAATATAATATTTGACCTAAATCTATGAATTTTCTGACAGCAAAAATAATAACTCATTATTCACTTGTGATTAATGAGTGTTATTGTGATGACGTATAATGGGTGGTTTATACAATTTTATGGAATTATTTATGGAAATATTGTATTGAGTTCTATAAAATTGAGTGAATGAGAAAAACACTAATACTAATTCACCAATTCGTTATTGAAATCAATTGAAAATATGCATAAATATTTGTATTTTCATAAATTTAACAGGATATAATACAGAAATAGTTATTTAATCAACTAACTTATTAAAGACAGGGACTAATGGTCAAGATATTTTAAAGCGTAAGCGGATCGAACTCGTTAATAGTTCGAGACCATTGGTCGCTATATTAATAACCGAGTTAATTACAAGATTTTTCCAACGATACCAACATGAATTGTGCATAAATTCTTGATTGAAATACAAGATTTTCATTTTGCACAAGACATACATTTGATATAATGGAATTTCTATGTTTCAGTAGAGTTTAGACATTTTTCGTAGTGCTTCTGAATACTCTGTGTACGGTTGCCGTGAATATTGCACATTAAAATAGCATTAGTTGAGCATTAAAATGGGCCATTAATGTTCAATTTCCTACACATTAAAATCACCTTTTATTTCGAGGTCGGCGAAGAAGTACTTTTAATTTTCTCATCAGTTATTCCAACTGAGATATTCCAGACCCCCTCTCGGCTCAAAATTTTGAGCTTAAGATAGGCAAAACTGTAACCTAGTTTGATTTCATGATTGCAAGATCCTTATCACCATCCAAGTTAGTCCCGAACATTCTGAATGTGAAATATTTCTCCACAAATCATATAACTAAAGTATTTCCTGCAATATTTCATTGAAACGAGTATAACGATCAAATCCTCTATTGTAGAAATAGCGTGCAAACCTTAATCGCGCATGAACGAGGTGAATTAGCTCCTTGCATTCATCGGCTCTGTTATTATTTTATGTAACAAAATGGGGACATTAATAATGGAATGTCATGTTGTTGGGAATTTTGTGGTTGTAATAATACGCTTGGATGCATGAATTTAATTATGTCGAAGGGAGTTTTAATTCGGAAACAATTTTCACTGCGACCTAAGGATAATTAGTTTTATCAATTTCGTATAAGGGAATAATTTTGTGCGCTCGTTAGTAAGTCGTTTCATTCGCGTATTTTGGCACTGAAATTGTTTCAGATGATTTATTATACTATATTCTGAGCTAATGGATACATTCTAAATAGTATACGTACGTCCAAAAGTTGCGAAAAGGAAAAATTTTCATCAGTTCGTTTTTATTAGAAAGCTGTAAAATCATTTTCCAACTTTTTTCCAAATGCTGTTTAGCATCATAAGTGAGAAATGTGAGTCCTCCGCAAAAACCTCCTCCTTCTTTGTTCAAATTCAAATATTGAATTTCAAGCGAAAACAAACAAGTTTCGAAATATCGGACCAATATCGGATTAACTCGATCACCGCATGCGCACTGCAGTTCAATTTTATATTTGAAAAAGGGCGGGAATAATTCTTCTACTCTTTTCCTAGTAATTTTACCTATATATTCTATTCCTAAAAATTCTGGAATGAGAACAAAGAGAAGAGAATTTGGCTCAATGAGAAATGTGTGGTTCCAAAGCCGAGAAAATAACGTGAAACAACTACAACTATAATATACACACAAAGATAACATTGAACATGCGATGGCACGCAGAAATTATAAGAAATATTCACAGAAGTCAATAAATCCAAGCAAAGCTAGAGACAATCAGTAAATAAACTGGGACTGAAAAAATAAATCCATAAATTATTTGTTTATATTATTGATACGACTGTCACTTCAAATCCTAAACCTGATGTGTTCGTAAACTGAGAACCCGGGTCCGTCATCCAAGTAGATCCGTCACGTGACCCAATGGATCGAGTTAGTATCCTGAGTAAGTTTTCGAAAACGCCTAATGAATCCTGATTTTGAATATTCCATTGTTTTTTATCTGCATCATATTTATATGGACAGAATTTTAGTGAAAATGATCCTTATTGCTGTGTCGTGGCAGATCATTCGATTTTACTCATATTTTGTCAGAGACGAAGCTCAAAAATAATGGAGGATCTGATTTTCACCCGAGCTTACTGTCTTTACGGATTCATGAGTGAACTTCACATTCAGGCAATAATCCTATTCTGAAAGTTTCTTGATTATTCAAACAGAAAATTAAAATTATGAAATTTTTTTCTCGATAGTAATACACGTGAAAACAAAGTTTAAATCCTTTATAATTGAAGAAGATCTATCAGAATCTGAATTATAACAGCTCAAAGTTTATCAGCACACTCCCGAACCATCTTAAGGAGTAAAGCCTGCCTGTATTATAACAAGGAGAATGAGAAATTTATTTTGGAAGACGAAAATATCAGTTCGTATAGATAAGCTTTGTGAATTTTATAATATTTATTAACTTATAAAGCAAAAAATGTGTGCCTTATCTGTGCTAAAAATAGTTCTTTTATCAACTACTTTATTGATAAAAGCGATTAATGTTCGAGATATTTCAAGACCAGATCAATAAACGAGTTGATCACAAGATTCTGCCGGCCTCATTTGGAATTGACTATCAATTATTGGTTCAAACCCATTCTCGACATAATATAATTTCTATGCTTTTACGTTACCCGTATTGCTTCTGAACTCTCTATGTTAGTTTGCCCATGACAACCATATTTTGAAATAGGAAAAATTATGCATTAAAATAGGTTCTTATCGATCAATTTCTCGTACGTTGAACTGAGCTTTTATTTTGAGCTTGACGGAAAATATTGTTATCTTTCGGCTACTCGTTTTTAATCAGTAAGTGTTACATCATCGTTTGAAACTAGAAATAATACGATTAAAATAACAAAATTTTGTTTCATGCAACGATTACTCAAAAATATTCTTCCTAGCCCGTATGACGGATTCAAGCAAAAAAAAACAACCTCCCGCATATCTGAATTGACCATTTCGTTTTCCAGACTCAGAACAATCCCCAGGGGTTTATTTGCGAGATGATCCCTTATTTGGTAACCAACCGCCCCACTGCGAGCTGAGGGTTCCTACAGCTGAGAAAGCCGCACACTACTTGGATGCCGCTCTAGAAGGACGAGCGCCTACAAGAGAAGACTCCAGGGATTCCCATCTTCTTTATACCCTACATGTTTATCAGTAGTGTGTGTAGCTGGAAAAGGAGGAGGTAAGATTGATTTTCCTTTTTTGTGTGGATGATGAGGTATTTCTGATACACAACTGGCCGAAGTTCCAAATCGAGATTTCAATGACAGACTATCGAAAAATTTACGAGAATTAGACAATTTTCTCATTTTGGTATAATCAGTTAAGCTCGATTATTGTTAATGATTGTGTTGCGATACAGGCTCGAGATGTCAATCTGACAAGTTTTCAATGGTAAAAGGGTGAGATAAATTCAATGAATGATACTGACAGCGTACAGGCCGAATTAATTGTATTACTCATGGTCAAATATCTTTCTATTCCAATCTCTGAGCCTACAAGAAAGACTACACATTCACATCTTCTTTATACCCTACATTTATCAGTATAGTATAGCTTTTTTTGTTGGATTCAATTCGAACATCGATTATGGTAGAGGTCTATTTGATATTAATGTTATTCTGAAAGTTGGGCGAAGTTCCAAAGCGAACTTCCGATGAAAAATCATCAAACTATTCACAAGAATGAAACAGTTCTTTCACAATTACACGGTTCAACTGAGCCTAATGTTTAAATTTTTTTTTGTTGGCGATACTTATCCGAAAAGTCAAATCTGGCAATCGTATCATGATGTAGGTATGACAAAAACAATATAGTTTATTATGGAACGAGCGTATAATGATACATATTATTCGCGAGGTGAATTTCAGGCTACGAGTCGTAGACGAGTGCCCTGAAGCACAGCGAAGAAACGCCATTATACGCTCGTTGCATAATATACTTAATACACGACTTTTGAATGATCCACCCATAAAACGTCGGTTGCTCATCTAGAATTATACCCGATCACTAGTGAATAATGAGTTATTATTCACTGCTGTCAGATGCTTCATAGATTCAGCTTCAACATTATACTTTAAATTGATATTTCTTCAGTATTCTAAAGTACTCCAACTAACAAATATCTTGTCAATCGAGGGTAAAATCTACTTTCATTACATCAATTTAAGCAATTTTTATTATAAAATATACAATGACAAGTTCTCCAAACAATTATGTGCCAACTTGACTTTTTCACACTTGTGGTAGAAGGGTCTTGTCACGGTCGCCAAATGTTTAAATCTTCAAGAAATATATTCAGTAGTCGTGTGAATGAAGTATGGTATGCTACTTGCGTATAATGGCTGTTATTCACTCGGTGAATTTTAAACTTCACCTCGTGAATAATAGCTATAATTAT
Organism: Propylea japonica; assembly: GCA_013421045.1. Classification (NCBI taxonomy): domain Eukaryota; kingdom Metazoa; phylum Arthropoda; class Insecta; order Coleoptera; family Coccinellidae; genus Propylea; species Propylea japonica. The sequence goes on from CM024241.1 coordinate 92,783,128, forward strand.
ACGCTCGTTGCATAGTATAATTACTATTTTTCATTGGTATTTGTGGGTAATTAATTAAGTACAAAAAAACAATTAAACAATAAAATAAAAAAAGTCAAACACACATTATGTCCTAGGAATCTGAAAAGTTGATGCGCTTTCCCCAGAAAAAATCGATTTTTTTCATATCGCGAGTTTTTCCATCAACTCCTGTTACAGAAATAACAGCATTCCATATTTTTCACTGGAAATAGATCAGTGAATACTCCGCTAATTATGTGCTGCCATTGAAAGCTCTCTCACTCGAAAATACTCCAATTTCCATAGCTCTAAAACCAACTAGCGATAGGGATCGCTGATAAGAATCTCGAAAATGTATATTGAATATCGCTTCTGCCTCACGGCAGAGTGTAACCCGACTGTAAAACCATCGCTTTTAGTATAGAAATCACTTAATGAACGTGTTAATTACTGAAATTAGTTGAGTTCCAGCAAGCATCAAATTCGCGTTATTCGACGCTAGATCGAATTCGCTAATAGAATTATCATGGTGGAGACGAGGCGGCTCATCGAATTTCACGATAAACTTCATCAGATCACACCATTAAATGGAACGTGTTTTCATAGATAGTGAAATTTCTTTGAATTTCGGATGATTTTACACAAATCGGCCACTCTGTAATTTTTATCTCTTACTGTATTGTATGGAACTCATTCTATCAAGAAGGAATATGAATATTATCATTGCCAAAACCTCAAAATCTTTGCTTTTATTTCTATCCAGCATTGAAAACAAATAAATTGAAAGTTGTCGAATAAAAAAATTCGGCTTCTGAATGAATTGAATGATTCAAAGACAAATTTTTGTTTGCCTTATATCTAGAACAACAGTCTATAGGTACACTTATTATACCAGGTGGGAATAATTATGAAACAAGTGAACATCTTCTGAAAAAAAGAACAGTATTCATGAAAATTTGCAGGTGAGTGCAATTGCCCAAAATGCATCTGATAGACAAATTTTTGTTGATAATCCAGTACATACTGGGTTTAGTGTGAAAAATCTATATAGACGTCGTATATTACACGTCGATCAACTTCTTTTGAGTCTTTTGCATTATCGTGAAAAAAAGTTCAGATAAAATAACTGTTGTTGTTTTTTAAGATCTTATCTCGTTAGATTATTATTTGGGTTCATCTGAAATCACATAAGACGAACTACATATATGATTACAGGAATTGAGACAAAGAGTTATGATGAATTTGAACTAATACGTGTAGAGATCTTGGAAAAACTCAACCGGAAGTAAATTATCAATAATGTACATCAGATACATTTTTCGCAATTGGACTCAGCAGCAGAATTTCATGAATATTGTCTTTTCGTTCTGAAAATATTTACTTGGTTCTATACTTACTTTATTTCGACCTTGTATAACTTCCGGGTTAAAAATGTATATATTTATCAACACAAAGTGAGCCAATTTCACGAAAATATATCAGCCTCCCCATCTACCTGAAGTATCAGAATGAGCTAAAAATGTAAAAAAGTCCAATACATTCGAAGATAATCTGGAAAAAAACGCTAGAAAGTTCTAATTGCAAGTGATCGTCATCCGGCACAACAATTTATGGTAATTGGTTTTCTTATCTTTTCCGTTTTTGCTGGAATTATCCCCTGAAGACTTACTCCACTTTTTGGAGAAGATGTCCCGTTATCGGATGCAAAACCTACTTGAGTTATTGTTGAAGGGCGGAAGAAGTTGAAGATCTTCCAGATACCGAATCACCAGGTTTAAGGAATACATTGATTTGAATAAAACATACAGACTGAACTACATGAAAAGATAGGGATTTGGGGAGAAAATCTTCGCTATACTCCGTTCAAAAGGTTGAGCCGTCGGTTGGCCATGGAAATTTGGCATATTGCACTATGTATATTAAAATTTTAGGTTATGTTTTTATTTTCTTTTCAGATTGATATGCAATGTTGTCAATATTGCATAGAGTTCTCTGATAACTCGCAAGCTCGTCGGACGACGTACATTCGGCAACGTTGACTTCATATTACGTTATGACAGCAAATACTGCCAACATCAGATAATATAAACAAACGCCTACTATGCGCTCAAACTTTCGTGACGGACTATATGTAATGTACGACCATTTCTCTCAGCAATGTGGTAACGCTGTCAGAATTCCCAATCGCAATAGTGTTTTGTACCTATTGTAACTAGCTGAAAAGTCTTCAATCTTTTTTCCCAGTTCTTATACATTATGTTTTATGGTATAATCTTAATACAATTTGGAAATGTGCGAAAACTTAATACAGTGATGCTGATAGGATTTGCAATCAAAACGGCCTTCTTCTGAATGACAATTTACATGTCAAACAATTAGGTTCTCAGAATAAGAACGAAACTAACAAAACAGAGTTATCTGCTTGTATTTTAGAAATTCAAGAGTTATGAAATAACATATTATCAACACCATCAAATCCAAATCATTTGACTCATATAATAGGTAAAAATAGAAACACCGAAAAAGAATATAAAAACAACATATAAAGATTTAATAAATTCACTGAAATAAGATATTGTATAAAATAAAATACTAAATAAAAACTGACCACAATAGTGGTGATAAAAAATGATACAAAATTTAAGTTCCCACTAAATATTTGTATCATTTTTTATCATGTCATGATCCCTCATGACAATGAAAGCCACATTTTTCTGTAGCTATCCTTATAAAAAACGAGTGAATGAGATCATTGACAAGTTTGCAATGATGTTGAAGCCAAAAAAATGAATTGTGCTCATTTGATGAATTTTTTTCATCCGTCAATAATTTCTCTTTCATTTCAGTTGCTGGTGGGAGAAGCAGACTGCATTTGATCGACTTAGGAAATTCAGAAAGGAGCAAAGCTAGCGGTGGTATTCCACTTTCAGGAGTGGGAAACATCCTCTTAGCAATATTCAACGGTCAAAAACACCTACCATATAAAGAGAACAAACTGACACACTTGCTGAAGGTAAGCTTCTGTCGATATAGTTCAGAACATTCTTGTTCAAAACAATTACAATGATATATGTATATGTCGCAATTATATGAAAGTTTTATTAATATTCTTTTTTTGCAGGACTGTTTGAGTTCTTTGACGTGCCATGCAGCCATGATTGTTCACGTGTCACCACGAGCACAGAATTATTCAGATACCCTAACAACAGTTCAATTGGCATCGAGAATTCATCGGATGAGAAGAAGAAGAATCAAATTTGTATCTTCAGCAGCAGGGAATGGTTCTGGAGGAAGCTCAGGTAAAAAAAATGCATCATTTTGAGAAGCGAAGGCTGATTTCATGATTCTTATCTCCCACCCTGGTCTCGTTATTCCACATTCAAGTGTAAATGTATCATTTGAGGAATCTTAATATTCTGGAAAATGCAAAATAATTCCACTATAACTAATTGATCACTTCTCGATCCAAAGAACTCAAATCAGCAGTCAATAAAACTATTCGAATCCAATAGGAACCTTCTGCTAATTTGCTGTGAAAGAATTCAAATGATGAAGTTAGTCTTCATTTTTCAATAGAATATCACTTTATAGATGAACACCAATCTAGTTTTTCTGCTGTGTTAAGAATTTATTATAAAAAAGTAAGCAGTATCATCTGGTTACTCGACGTATCTAAAACTATTAAACTCTATTATACACCAGATCGTTCAAGCACTATAGTTATATCTCTTTTTCCAGGTGAAGAAGCCACGAGAACAACAGGAACGAGCAGCGAACCCGACCCCTCCAGCAGCGATCTATCAGCAGACACCGTCATCTACGTGGGCCCCGTCGACGACGCTACAGACGGAGAACACCCTCCAGTTTACATCCCTAGTTTAAACTCTGGAGACAATCGTTGTTCGATGAGCAAAGCCCTCCGGGGCTCGAGTGCAGAACAAAGACCGTCCAAAAATGCAACAAGTTCGAAAGCGGACGAAAAGATGCTCAGTCATCGGCCTTCTATTAAAACTACGTGCCAAAGTAATAAAACATCACCAGGCCGCACAAACTCACCAAAATCCTCCCCCAACAGGGTAGCGTCGAAGAATAATAAACCGGAGGTCAAACACCCCATCACCGGAGGCAGCGACGAACAGTGGATAGACGGACCTAGAATATCAAAGTCTAAAGTTGCCGAAGCCAGACATTTCATAAAAGAACCTTGCCATATCAAAAAACGGGAAACCTGGATCGATGGACCAATGCAACAGCAATCAACACCTTCTACGTCTGATAGAGGAGGATATGGCTACATGGACAGCCATAAGAAGAATATGATTCGACAATGGGTTGAACACCAAACGTCACAAATACAAAGGACCAAATATGGCCACGGAAAAATTCCTCAGAAAGAACCACCAAAAGAACTCACTCAATTCAAAACGTACGACGAAGAAATCGTTAAGCCATTAGACACCAAGAGACAGGAAGTTGTTGAGGAATCAGTCATAAGAACCGGTCTCAAACTCAATCCAGTTTCAAACGACTCGATACCTGAAGGCAAAGAAGAAAAAGATAACACCAGGCAGGAAGTAGATGATTTAGATGAGGAAGAAGAGGAGCCTGTGGAGATACCTCCTGCTTTACCTCTTATTCAACCTCTAAGCAGTAGGGAAGTATCGTTGGAGAGTCTAGACATACTACTAAAGGAACGAATGCTTTCAAACGCTGAGTACAATAACTACCAAAACAGCTGTTACGAAGAACAGGCAGAAAGCGATGAAGATGAAATTCTGGAGATAATAGAAGTGGAGGAACCTCTTGAACCAGTCCCGACACAAGACAGTTGCTTACAAGTAACAGAAGAAGATATTGCATTATGTATGGGCTACGAAAACCCTCTTCCTGAAGTAGACCAAGAGAATCCCTTAGATCACCCTCTCAGGATACTCAGCCAGGAAAATCTAACCGTTGTATCAACTTTCACAGATTCCATGTCAGTATATACAGATTTAGAAAGGATATTACCAAGACACAGGTATGATTCACGATACCGTACGTACGATAATGATGACTACGAAGATCCAGACAACCCAGCACAAAGAAACGGAAATTTGGACGAGACCACTAGAAAGAAGTTCGATCAACTGGCGAAACTACACGAACTTTTCACGAATAGACTAGCCAAAGCAAACGTAGCAAACTCGGAAACATATCAGAAACAAAAACAGAACCAACGTTCTTTAAGTAGATGCGAATCATTGACCTTCAACGAGATGCTTTATGGTGAAACCCAGGACAACAACAGTGTTTACAGTGAACCTGCGTACATCCAAGAAAAATTTTGTGAGAATTGTAAAATTAATATGACCAGGCCTTCGACTGCGCAGAATTGGTATATGGATCCTTTTTTATCTGCAAGCACCCAAGATCTCTCCATGGTTCAAACGAAACCACCCCAGATTGGAGGTAGATTTCAGAGGTATTGCCACAATAACTACTCCAATCACCCAAGGGAGACCTTGGCGAATCTACGGCATCCTGATGGTGCTTCCAACCCAAACCTTCAAGAAGATTCTATGAGGTTGCCAGGAAATGGTGTGACTTCGGAGAGTGAGAGAAAGATGAGTTTTCCTAATGATTCCGTAGTTACCCAGCCTTTACCTCCACCCAACAGCCTTCCGTCAGTCGAAAGGATGAACAGGGCGGTACTAAGTATAGAATCTGGAATAACCTCGATCAAACTAACACATAAGTCTGAAGGATATGACAGTGGACATGACTCCACCCCTAGAACCTCCAAGCATAGTCCTGCAGCAATATCAAGAAGAGCTGAAAGCGGATACGACAGTGTTGTGAGAGACAGTGAAAGTTCGAGTATAGATTCTGAAACCAGCCGTATGTCGCACAATGTTCACGGTAGAAGGGGTAAATGCAAGCACAAACATGAGAAGTCCTTTTGTTCCTGGTTCTTGAACCCTTTCACTTGTAAATATATCGATGAACCTCCTGAAACTCACTTTTAATTTTATGAATATTCGATAGATTTTTGCGTGATCTCAGGAAGGTGAGGCTGTATTTTTCGTCGACACCAGATATCGTTATAATTATATTTAAATTTTCTGCCAAGGAAATAGCCGTTTGAATGATGAAATGGCGAGAAAAATACATATATTTCGTTCACGAAAGTTTGAGCGCATAGTAGGCGTTTGTTTATTTATCTGAAGTTGGCAGTATTTACTGGCATAACGTAAAATAAAGTCAACGTTGCCGAATGTATCCGGCCTCGTCCGACAAGCTTGCGAGGCATCAGAGAACTCTAAGTGATATTGACAACATTGCGTATCAATCTGACAAGAAAATAAACAACATAATCTAAAATTTTAATATACACAGAGGAATATGCTAAATTGTCATGTCCAACCAACGGCTCAAACTTTCGTGAACGGGCATACCTATATGATTTTTGATCACGAACAACATAATGACAATCTTCATAAGTAAACGTCTAAGTCTAACCAAGTTCAACTTGAGCTAACTTAATCAGGCATGTCCTCATATTTTTCTTTTTCAAAAATAAGATCTTTTGTCGAAAAAGACTCAATTTGAATCTTGTGAATCTCACTGGTGTCGAAAGTGTGGATATTGCGAATGCTATTTAGGAAATGAACTCTTTCATAAAGATTACCATAGTAGCTTGACTATTGTCGTTACCAAACTCTTGGGAAAAGAATATTCTCAACAAGAAGAAATCTTCCCAAGATATGAAATCGAATATTTTTCTAACCTGTAGCAAATCTTGTACCCAGAATTTATACTTATCGCGCTTTTCGATGTGGCAATAAATAAAAATTCAATTTCGAATTGATTATTGTGCAAAATCACCATATTCCATTTTAAGAGATATTTTCATAACAAATTTTTGTTTCAGTTTGGGAAGGAAACTCTTGTATAAAATATACTACTTCTATCAAATTATCTGCTCAATATATCATTAATTTTAACATTTGTGCAAACGGAAACAATTTAAACGACTTGATGTTAATAAAACTGTATGTTCATTTCAATTATTCCGATTATTAGTGCAATTATTTAGTGATATTGCATGTGCAGTTTCCTTCCTCAACTGATTTTCATCAATTTAGTTTTAGTTTCATGTTTTATTCCAACTTAAGGTTCCATTAAATTCAAACCAAGTATACGTTGAAATGTGTCAAATTTTTAAAACCAGAAAGTATGTTGCTCTGCTGATTTCATATCAATCATGAATTATAAAAAAACCAATCTGAATTTGTATATATTATAGATTTTTTCATTGCAACAGAGAGACTGAGTATTATATTGGACCTCCATGTGTAAAACTGAAGGAAATTTTAAAATACTATATTGATTATCTGACTGCTCACTATTTAAACTAGTGGTTTTTGTTACTGCCTATTTACACGAAAAACAAACCGACATGAACTAGTTCTTATGAATAGACGTCGAACATCGAAGCAAAAAAACACTATGTCTATTTTCTGATGTATATTGTAAATCATCTTTTAGTGACATCGAACATGCTGTTTCTATCTGCACTACTTATAATTTTAGCATATCAAAAATTGTTTACGGGATCAAACTAATATCTTGCCAACACAATTTCCTTCATAAGACTGTCTATTTTGATCTCCCTTCCATAATTTTGTAATTGATTTTTTTATTGCTATCAACTTATCATCATCATTGATTTGTGATATCGTTATTATACTCTAGAATAAGTATATTGCCTTCAGTTGAATTTAAATTTGTCAAATTTGTACATTAGTGTATATTCATGTATTTATTTCGTTTTGAGGTTGTTATTGAAATGAATTACTTATGTTCATTTGTAAAATAGCTGTTAGAACTTATTGCAGTTGTATTGAGTATTCAAATAAAATATTTATCAATACCAAATCTGTCTTGTTAGTTTAAGCTGAATCCTTCCAACATTTTCATTTAAGAAGGTTTGAGCGTTTTATATATTTCAATCAGTTCAGGTTCACTAAAAAAACAGAAAAACAGAGATTTTTAAAATTTGCACTACAAGAGAAATTCAAACCAAACTCATTTGAATATAGATTCAATAATGAAATGATGCTCATCCTTTCTCAATACGTGAAATTAAAATATATGTTTTACCGAATGAATAATTTGTATTTAAATATTGCCCAGGTTGTCCAAAGTTAATTCCTTTCACTGAAAATCAACAGATAGCTGTGAATTGTAATGTGGAATACTGAAATAGTATATTATGCAACGAGCGTATAATGATAGTTATAGTTATAAGTGCCACTTGTGATTAATGGGTATTATTATGGGCAGAGCAGATAGACGTATAATGGGTAGATTTAACAATAGTATTGGATAAAAACTGTTTTTGGTGGCATCTGTATGTTGATTCTCGAAAATATTTAAACCACTCATGAACTATTTGAATTTCTCCTTAATTTCAACAGCTTTTGAATTCATACATTCATCGACAGAAATTAACAAAAAATACCTATTTGTTTGTAGAAATCTCGTCTATAATTACCTATAAAATTCTTAATGAAAGACTACATTCAAAGGACATTAATGGAAATATTCATTCAAATAATACTAATATCATCACCTCAGAGTAAGAAGTAAAAAGTGTTTACTTCTTCAGCACGAATTCGCAGAACAAGTACAAACAAAATTCTAAATATTATTAAAGCAACTGCATACACGAGTTCAGTCGACCTAGCTATGACGTAGACAGAAGGAAGCAGGAGAACATCTTATTTAATCTCGAAATAACAGAGACTAAGATGTGTGTACAAACATCTTACTTTGATTGAAATGCAGGAAACCAAATGACAGATTGTTTGGTAATGGTTGTCAGTCATGTCCAGCGTTCGAAAATAGCTTCGAAATGTATCGAGTCTATCATTATTTTCTGACAGCAGTTTGGGATATGCAAATAGGAAAAATAGTTATTTTTTCATATTGAGCTAAGCGTTTGTAGAAAAAATTTTTGTTTGCATCTCATGCGCGAAATACTTTGGTGATCCCGACTATTTTTTTAACTCGGCTACGCCTCGTAAAAAAAATCAGTTCTCGATCACCAAAGTAGCATTTCGCGCACTAGATACAAAAATAACTATTCGTCATTCATTTCACTTTCAGGATAAAATATGAAATATTCATTTATTATCATCCATTCATTATATCTGCTTCGAAAATGTTTTCCAAAGATGTTGACCAGGGGTCTATTGCACCAAATACTTTTCAACTTTTAACTTTGCACTTTTCACTTTTCAAATGAATTAAGTTGCACGAAACGCATACATAATTGAAAAATACAATGTGAAAAGTCGAGTGCATAGTGAAAAGTACTCTGCAGAAATTAAATGTTGGGAGAAAAAGTTGTGCAACATAACTAATTTTCACTTTTGAAATTTGTCAGAATGCAAAATGCGAAGTGAAAAGTTGCAAAGTATTTTGGTGCAATAAGCCCCAGTTGGCAAAGTTTTGAATTGTGATTCAACATTCAACCACTAAAATGAACGCTTAAGGGTACCACACCCACGCTCAACACCCAAGTTCTGATCGTTTGATTTGCTTTGCTATTAAGTGATTGCAATATTTTTTTCTCGAAAACCTGAGTACGAATAAAAAATGGGGATTGCTATGATTATCTTGGGTTGCATTATTTCCTAAATGTTTTTTTCTGGATTGGAATCGATAAACTGAAAACAGATATTTTTAATTCCCATAAAAACTTAATATCGGGTGTCCCAAGGTGAGTAGCCTATTAGATCAAATTGGCTTGTTACGAAATGACTCTAGTTCGCTCAATATTTGAGATTTAAGTCAAAAATTTAGCAAGACATTAGATATTGACCTGATCTATGTCACTGCTTTTGAATAATAGTTGTTAGTATACAGGATGGACAAAAAAACATCATTTGCCAAGTACAAAATCTAATAGCCCACTCACCTTGGGACACCCCATATATTATACATATTTCTTTTGAATTGAGAGCTAACAAATACAATTTATGGAACAAAAAAGTCCCTAGCTGAGGTGGTGCAAAACGGGTACCATACTGGTCTGCGTATGTTACCAGAGATCAGGAAAAACCTCAGTAGAAAAAACCCTGTCCCGCGTCTTTACAAAGTTGAAACTTAAAACTTTTTCAATGAATATCTTCAATATTCAGACACGTATATACCTAATTCTTGCTTTTTGGCCAGGAGGGTGTTTTAAACCAGTTCTGGCCTTCCAAGTGATGATTTTTCGAATCTTATGTTCTTCTTTCGACTTAATAACAATCAGAAAGATAATGAAGCCTGTAGGTATCATAGTTCTTGACATTATTGAGATGCAGTTTTTCTTTCTATTTTCGTTACGAAAATATCGATTCGTTCCATTTCTGAAACTTTCTGTCAGCCTCAATGTACTCCTCTATTGAACTCAGCTTAATCGTACACCTGTAGCCCACAAGTTAAAGACTTATCTGATGATCCACAATCTTCAGTTACGGTCCTTTCATCAAATACAAAGTAAACACTCATCAAGATAAAAAAAATGCAGAAATGACAAATTATCCTTACGTCCGAAATGTCGTAAGCCTTTACATCTTGGACCACACAGGCCAAGACTGAAGAAGCGGCCTTTGAAGAATCGGTAATTAGAAACATGTGTGTGTTCACCTCGTAAAATTTTCGTCTCCGCGAACCGAGAATATAAAGAAGGGTTCAGATCGAGAAAGGTTTAATTTCTTCCTGCTTACAGCAGAACGCTAAACACTATTTTTAACCAACATTCACTAATTGAGTCCACTGATAAGTCGATACATATTTATTCAAGTGAACTATGGCCTTCTTTCGATAGAAGATCCAGCAGTGTTTGAATTTTGATAAACAGTATAACGGACGGCTACGCGGTTAAGAACATGGCCAATTTTCTGATCGCTTGGTGTATTTTCTGCCTGTTTAGTGGATGTTTCGCGATTCCTGCTGCTTTGCTCTACGATTATAATGTAAAGGATGCGGTTAGATTGCCACAAGGGGATGATGTGTCTTCGCCGCCAGTTAGTTTGAAAGTGCCTGTCATCTTTTTTGGGGAAGCTTATGATACTATTTATGTAAGTGAAAAATGAAAATTAAATAATTCAAATAATTCCAAGAAAAAATTACTAGTATATGTGGAACTACAGAGAACTTGCTCATGAGCAAATAATACTACATATAACTTTTTTCAAGTCGAATAATAGAATAATAATAATTATAGCAAAATTAATATGAACAACTTTCAAAGTTCGAAAGTAAAAGCAATAGCAGAATGAGTAAATTCAGTAAATGTTTTTATCCACGACTATTGTGTAAAATCCGGTCATTGTACGTATCTGTGCTCGGCCTTAATAACACCCATTAATCACAAGGGAATAATGAGATTATAATTCACTGCTTTCAGATGCTTCATAGATTTAGCTTTGATATAATATCTTTAATTTGGTATTTCTTCAGTATTCTAAAGTACTCCAACTACCAATATAGGCTTACCTTGTCAGTCGAGGGACAAATCTTCTTTCATTATGTCAATTAAAGCTTTTTTTATTGCAAAATATACAATGACCTTTCTGCAAAAATTTCGCATGTGTCAACTTGGTTTTTCCACGCTTGCCATAGAAGGGTCTTGTTGCGGTCGCCAAATGTTAAAATCTTGTGTGGATAAAGTATAGTATGCTACTCGCATATATTGACTATTATTCTACGCTCGTTGCATAATATACTATTGAACAACCTATCACTGGAAAAGTGAATCCAAATTGAGATGAGTTGAAACCAATTTTGTAGCAACTGAAAGCTATTTCAGACGAAATACCTACACAGATATACTAGAACAGTTTTTTCCTCAGATTCATTATCTCAATGAGTATATTACTTTTCATGATTTTTATTTGTACTTTAAGTGATTGAGGATTGAAAAACTGAAAAGAAATAAATTATCGGCTAATAGAAACACTTGGAATTAGTTACCTATAAAGTATACAGTTGCAGGAGAATTTTGAACAGTCAACATTATATGAAAACTCCTGAGGTGCAGGTTTTTAAAGTTTCCCAAAATATCATCGTTTTATAACAATTATGACAACAGTCCATGCATTGCATCTATTTCAATGATATTTGATATTCGTTTCCATTGGATCAAGATACATTTTCTGATGAACAATCACCTTTTTTCTTTTACCAGTGACATCTTTATACCAGGTCAACGCTGAAGTGAAACGATTTATACTTTTTTGAGCTAAACATCCCATACAAACGCCACTGGTGAAGAAATAAAATTGTTTGACCATCAGGATATGTTTTTTCGCTGTGAAACCTTTAAATAATTCAGATGTGACAACTGAAATAAAACAAAACTTCATATAATTATTAACTAATTAATTAATTTTCATGCTAAACCGTTTGAAAATGTTTTCTTTCAGTAATCAACTAAATTTTGGACTCAAAAATAAATCAGATAAAACAAATTCGCAAAAAAAATGTGAAATCGGAGTATGAATTATTCGGGAATTTTATCGTAACTTATATAGTCTGTGATTAAGATTCAACTTCGAAAAATATATACTTATTTACAAATTATTCAACAGCGATAGATAACATAGATAGAATAAACTATTCGGTTGACAAAACTTGATCATTTCTGAATTGTTTGTAATTCTTCGGCAGATAGCGATAAGGTTAGTTGATAACACAGTTACATCTTGGCGACACTTTCTAATAGTTTGCTCATGAAACATATAGTTAAATTTTAGAAATACGTAATTTGACGAATAATTGAATGAAAGTTTATGAAGTCCCCATTTCTTCGAGAATTTCGAATAGATAGCAGTAGATGGGTACAGAAAATTGGTTAATATCTTACTGAAAGATAATAATATTGGATAGGGCATAGGATATCCATTGATACATTTGTCACTAAATGCATATTTATGAGGTTAAAGGCCACGATTTCAATAGGTTTTGTTTACTGATGAATAATACCACATTTCTAAGGTTATTGATCGATCTTCATTTCGTCATAATTCAAAATTGGAGCACAATAGCAAAATGGCATTATAGTTATACATCTTTTATTATTGTCAAAAAACACCAGCTAATTTTAGAAGATGAGGACAGATAAAAGTTGTCCCCAGGTCAGAAAAGTTCGGTAAAGTTCGTTAATGGACCAAATCGTTCGAAAGATTTTCGAGTTATAATGATGTGATATTTTCGAATAGGTATTTTTCAAATTAGAGATCTGATCTGTTTCAAATTTCATATTTAGGTACTGAGTGATGGAATGAAGACTTACGAAATTTCTCGATTATCTCTCGAATGAAAGTCTAAGAAAATTTTCTTTTTTCAGGAAATTTTGGATGTATATCAAACGTCAAAGTCTATTTCAACAGATACAGAATATCTACCTTCCAGTTTCTTCACAAGAAAAAATATTTGGTATTTTAATTTCGAAATGATACCTACATTTGATCAAAAAATGTAAATGTATTATTTTCGATCTATAATTCCAACTCAATTCGTAATAGTAGATGTCGAAACGAAAAGAATGAAAAAAATCAGAATTATAACCATTATTTTCCTAGAATTTTCAGTATCAAAAGGAGAATGATGATGAATCTACCAAAATTTGGTGTTGAGGTGACAGTTCGATTATTTTTATTATATAAATCAAAGTCGCTTTTGTGCAAAATTGGGAAAACGATCATTCAAATTCGAACATCTTGATAGCTATTAATTAATTCAAATTTTCTATTCAAATCTTTATCCTACCTCGGAAATTCAAAAACTATTTTCAAATATGAATCATGCTTCTCACTAAGTGAAATCTACACATAAGCTCAATTCTGACTTCCCGTCGAAACTTTCTTCAATCTTCAATAAAACAACCCAAATTTTTATTTTATAGATTAACAACAACGGACTCCTCTCTTTCCAAACGGAAATTCCAAACTTCCTGAACTTGGAGTTTCCTCTTGACTACCCATCAATCGCACCCTTCTATTCCAACGTAGACACCACCAATGCAGGTACAGTATCTTACTACGAAACAGAGGACCCAGGCCTCCTCCAACGAGCCACAGAAAACGTCCACGACCAGTTCCTAGAATACGGCAACTTTCAAGCCACAAGTCTGTTTATTGCCACTTGGGAAGCAGTAGGATATCACGACAAAGGATCAGACAAAGTCAACACTTATCAAACAGTTATAGCTACCGATGGTGCCAATTCTTTTGTGGAGTTCCTGTACCCTGAAAATGGTATTCAGTGGATCCAAGGAACTGGTGATGATTCTGGATTGCCCGACGCTCGTGCGCAGGCTGGTTTCGTGTCAGCTGAAGGAAAGATTTTCACCTTGCCAGCTTCTGGAACGGAGCAGGTCAAAAACTTGGAGAGGTGAGTAACCAAAATGGTATGACCATTTGTATTCTGTTGAGTAATAGACTAAAACAGTGGTTCGTGTTGATAAAGCTTAATAATATCAAGAACTGCGAGCCTTAATTAGCAAAACATTATTTCAAAAACTTACTCAAAATCGATCTCAATATTCTTGGCAAAATTCAGCAAACTAGTGGTTGTTGCTGCAGAGCGGTATCAATGATGAGTTCATAAGAAAAATTCAATAAACGAAAACATCTGGATACTGCATAATGGAAAACAGCTTTATTCATAACGACATTCGCTTAAAACACATTCCCCTAAAATACATTTTAAAAGCCATCAGTTTTGCTGTTGGTTTGAGCTTGCTACTCCAGACCACGAGAAATTTTCAAGGTCTCGCCCATCAAATAGTAATAGACGAATCAGATCATTACTACAGTACTACCAATCTTTCGTTTATAGATGGTCAAATATGGATTTACTCGGCCAATGGACTTTCATGATACACGGAGTCGACATAATAGAACCAGATCAAAACAATGCAGGTAAGTACCTGAAAACCCTAAATTAAGCTCAAATTAACAAAATAATTTCAGCCAAACCTAGCAAACTACCAGGCAGTACCTGCGCTACTTCTCCTACTTATTGCCACGTTCATGGAAAATGTATAGATTATGATGAAGGATTGTGTTGTGAATGCGATTCCTCATATTATGGCAATGGACGGTCTTGCGTCAAGAAAGGTATTGTAATGTTTAAATAATCTTAACCTGACAATAATTTACCAAAGAATCACCCATCATCTTATCTCCAACAACCATATTCCATTGGGGAGACATTAGTTATTACAATTTCGATAAATAATAAGTAACTAACTACAATTCTCAAATTAACTTTGGTTCCACAGATGCTCCGCTAAGAGTAAACGGTAAAGTGACAGGAAAAATCAATGGGGAAAAGCTTGGAAACTTAGATCTTCAATCATACATCGTCATGCTGGATGCCCGAGCCTACACAGCAATATCCAAAATCCCAGAATCAATAGGATCAGACATTCAATCACTCCAGATCTTGGGAAGCTCCATAGGTTACCTTTTTGCTAAGCCCATACGTGGAGCTATCAACGGATATCAACTCACCGGTGGAGTGTTCAACCATACAGCTCAACTCTTCTTTCAAAATACCAACCAAAGCATTGCTATAATTCAGAGGTACCACGGACTTGATCTTTTTGACCAACTCAGGCTTGAAGCTAACATCCAGGGAGAGATACCAAATTTGCCAGACAATGCCAAAGTTATTATAGATGAGTACCAAGAGGAATACACAGTCACAGCTCCTGGTATTGTTCAGTCTTCTTCCAGTAGATTGTTCAAATATCAAGATGAGAACGGTACAGAAATCGTTCATCCATACTCAGTATATCAAAGTTTCCAATTTGAAGAATGCAAGTACAAGAATTCCTCATTGGGTAGTTCTTGGAAACTAAGGGTTGGAAAAAATTTCATTAGTTATGAGGCTACCGAGCAGATTATACGATTTGGTTTGAGCATAAGGTCACACCATCGGAGGGAGTGGTAGTTTTAGTAGAGCACTAGAAAGATAGGTAGCCAGACAGGCTGACTGGGTCCAACCAAGACTCGAAAATTACAGATGGTAATGTCAATTCTCATATTGTGCTCTATTGTTAGTGCGTGCTTTTTTTGAAGAATAGTTAATAGAAAGTATTGATTTTTATTTAAAAACATAAAGTTGGAGACTAGACAGGTAAGCATAAGCATTTATTCGATTACAGATTCATTTCATTCGAATTGTTCTGTAATTTTCGGTCTGTGGTTGGATCCAGCATGGCTGTCTGGTATACTCCCTTTTCAGAGCCTAGTTTTTAGAGCAAGGCTGCCTAATCTTTCAGCAGGCAAGCAAACGGACGATCTAAAAAAATTCAGAGGGCCACTGACTGAACTAGCAAGAAAATTTTAGGTAGGATTGTACAATTTAAAAAAAGACAGACAGAAAATAGATTTTTTAATTGATTATGTAGTTAAATAAAAATATGTTTAGTGTGACTTTTGACATTGTTTCGCTTGTGACAATTTTTCTATGTTAGGTGTTAAATCAGATGTTGATAGTAACAGTGAATTGAAAATATTTGTTCAGTTAGGGAAATGCGGTATTTGTTTTTCACATAGTTGAGATCTGAGAACACTTTTTCACATACATATGTTGATCCGAAACTACATAAAATCTCAACGCCAGGTCTGTTATGGCAGCAAATCTTCGGCTGGTACCAATTTCCAGAAACTTGCAAAATCTCTGATGAGTTTTGTACTTTCGATGAATTTTTTCGTCAAAGATGTTTTTTTATACAGAATGGCTTTGTAGTTCCGTGAGTTCTAAATGAACACTAGCAGGATAAGTAATTATTTCAGATAAACTAATTAGGAAAGGATTCACAAATATTTGAATTTCCTTTTTACCATCAAAGTCTTGAAATCTGTTCTCAAATGAGGAAATTTTTTGATTGCCTTGCGCGGGCCATTTGAAGATCTTCTGCGGGCCACGATATGGCCCGCGGGCCTGAGGTTGGGCAGCCTTGATTTAGAGTAATGTTCACTACAAAATGTGTTATATGAAATACATGTTTTATTCTTCAGATTATGATCCTTGCGAAGAGGGTCGTTCAAAATGCCAAGAAAACAGCGTATGCGTTGTCGATAACGATTCTTATAGATGCGCATGCAAACCAGGGTTTCAGTACCAACTTAGCGAGAACGGCAGTACCATTTGTGGGGACACCAACGAATGTGCCGTAGGAATTGCTGACTGCGATTATAACGCGCAATGCATTAATCTCATTGGTAGCTATTCGTGTCAGTGTAACCCAGGATTTGAAGGAGACGGTAGAGTTTGTCAGAATGCAGTCACTTGTGCCAACGTAACCTGCAACGAAAATGCCGAATGTGTTCAAGGTAACGGTCTGGCAGCATGCAGGTGTTCATCTGGTTTCACTGGAAATGGACAGATATGCCAACCTAAAGTGGCAGATAGCTGTCACGTCGCTAACAATTGTTCACCATACGGAATATGCCAGATAGACCCAGCAACCGATGAATACCACTGCTTATGTATGCATGGTTTCGAAGGTGATGGTTACAGATGCTCCCAAAAAATAGTTCCACCATCAAGTACAACCGAAGCTATAAATGAAGTGATTACAATGGCTTCTACTGAAGGTAATATAGTGATTCCTTCATCACCTACCGAGGCTACATCAGATTACGAACCAACTGAAGCAGTGATTCAAACAACAACAGATAGACTTCCAAAAAGTTGTAACGAATCTTCATGCTGGTGTCCTTCTGGTTTTGTGCTGGACGAGGAAACTCAATACTGTGTTAGATTGGACGAACCAAAGACTCCGAATACAACAGTTCAAAATGGTAAAATAAAGCGGTGAAATGAACGTTGACTTTTTTCATTCAAATCCACCTTTTTCAGTGACATGTAATGAAGTCAACAACTGCAACGAGAATTCTGAATGCAAGTATGACGCATCAACATCAACCTATTCCTGTGTCTGCAATGATGGTTTCGAAGGAGATGGTTTAACCTGTACAGAAATAAGAGTGTCTTGCCTTGTCGAAAACAACTGTGATAGTCATGCTACTTGTACCTACGACGATTCAATAGGTCGCTCCAAATGTGTGTGTATGAGTGGTTTTGAAGGTGATGGTTATACTTGTACTCTTGGTAAGTATTTGTTGAATTTCACTTCAGTGTTTCTAATATCAAGAAGGATCGTCAATGCAGTACTTCCATCTAATATTCTCTAACTAAACTTTCTCCATTTACAGCAATATGCGCAAATAATGAAGACTGCACTGCAACTGAAGAATGTTTGTTCACAAATGCACAAAGATTTGAATGCGTTTGTAAAGAAGGTTTTATCAGAGATTCCCAGAACCTGTGCGTGGATGGTAGCAGTTCCTGTGGTGGTGGAACCTGCGTAGAAAATGCTGAGTGCTTATACGATGCGACCTATGACACGCAATATTGTAGCTGCAAAACTGGATATGAGGGCGATGGTATCACGGAGTGCAAGATTAAACCTATTGGTTGTAATGTACTGAACAACTGCGGAATACATGGTGTTTGCATGTATGATGAAGAAACGGAGCTTCATGTCTGCCAATGTCAAGCAGGATTCTACGGTGATGGATTTGTGTGCCATTTAGGTAGGGTTCATTTAGGAAAAGTGTTGATTGTTCAACACTCAGTAAAGAGGACTTCATGGTCTATCAAAGAATTGAGTTGGCATTGAGAGATTCTCTGAAAGATCTATGATACATAATTTTTTCGTTTCAACTGTTCCAACATTAATGCTAACATATGATATACCATAAACTCCTTAAGTGTAAAATTCCGAACAATATTCGTAACTTTTCCACTTTTTCGTAGAACAAAACTGTCTAACTTCACCGTCCATGTGTGACCCTAATGCAGCATGTGTGGCAGACGTTGACAGAAAGTACAACTGTCAATGTAATTACGGTTTCATTGGTAATGGAACAACTTGTAGAAGTAACCCTACACACGAAGGTGGCTTCCTTTTGCTGAACCAAGGTATGGCTACTTTGAGAATACCTTTAGAAGAATCAAGAGAGAGATTCGGCAGAGCTGTTCAGGTCAAAGGAGCCCAAACATCTGTAGGGTTGGACATTGATTGTATTGATGGTAAATTCTTCTGGAGTGACATAACGGGTCGTGCTATAAGAACTGCTCATTACAATGGAAGCGAGAAACAAGATTTTATAACAGAAGGTGAGTTTGAGAATCCAGCAACATCATCAGAAGTATTTCTTTTAGAATTTATTGCTACCTACTATGCTTATTTTGCTGTGATTTGATTGCAGGAATCGGATCTCCAGAAGGTATTGCTGTGGATTGGGTATCTCGAAACATTTACTGGACTGATTCTACAAAGGATACCATAGATGTAGCAAGCATCGACGGTAAAAGAAGAGTCACCTTGGTAAATACAGGCTTAAAAAATCCTAGAGGCATAACAGTTCATCCTCAACGAGGGTAAGTTGATGGAATATCAAAAAAATCGAAATCCTCTCAACTTTTTCGTAGGAAAATTTTCTGGACAGACTGGGACAGGTTACATCCAAAGATTGAATGGGCCAATGCAGATGGAAGCGAAAGAGCTATATTCTTCGAAGGAAGGGAAATCTCACTCCCAAATTCCTTAGCCATTGATTACGATACTGA
Organism: Propylea japonica; assembly: GCA_013421045.1. Lineage (NCBI taxonomy): Eukaryota > Metazoa > Arthropoda > Insecta > Coleoptera > Coccinellidae > Propylea > Propylea japonica. The sequence continues at coordinate 92,802,820 of CM024241.1, forward strand.
AGAACTGTGTTTTGCTGATGCTGGAACCAAAAAAATTGAATGTATCCAAATAGATAACCGACAGAAAAGGACGATTGCTTCAAATTGCACTTATCCATTCGGAATAACAATAAATGACCGCTATATCTTTTGGAGTGATTGGATTTCGTGAGTGTAGTATATATTTTATAATTTAATCTTTTGTTTTCAACATAACGATAGTCCGTTCATGAAAGGTTGAGCGCATAGTAGGCCTTTGTTTATTTATCTGAAGTTGTCAGTATTTGCTGTCATAACGTAAAGTAAAGTCAACGTTGCCGAATGTACCCGGCCTCGTCCGACGAGCTTGCGAGTTATCAGAGAACTCTATGCAATATTGACAACATTGCGTATCAATCTGACAAGAAAATAATTAACATAACCTAAAATTTTAATATACACAGTAGAATATGCCAAACTACTAAGGCCAACCGACGGCTCAGCCTTTCGTGAACGGACTATATATATATATAGATCATACTTATATCACATTATCTGAAATGAATTAGAGAAGAATTTTTTTAGTGTTGTCCACAATTCAATGAAAACTTAAGTTATCCATCATAATCTATTCATTTTCCAGAAAACGTGTAGAAAGAGTAGATAAACACACACTTCAAAGACTGGATGCCTTACGTCTTCCTATTGTTGGTGCTGGAAGACTGTTTGAAGTAGTCGCTGTGCCTCTCAGATGCCCTCCACTCCAAAATATTTGCCAGTATAAGGACCAATGTCCCCCTGAGCACATTTGTCTACCAAATGGTCGAGGTAGTAAAACTTGCACTTGCACCTACAAGGCCTGTTCACCATTGGAAAGGCCTACTTGCACACTACCAGTCACACAGAAACAAGTGACAATCTTTTGAAAGGAGATGATAAATTGAATAGTTTAATTCTAAGTACATGTTAACAGGTATACATACATTATGATGAATCTCATTTTTCTATCACCCTGCTCAGAATAGGTCAAGTTCGCCACTACAACAGAATAAGCAGCACTAAAATCATACAGGGTTGGGATAAATTATGGAAACAACTTAATATCTTTTGATATATATTTACTTGGTTCCATACGTTATCCCAACTCTGTATTTATATTGTACGAAAAATATTTATTCAGAATAACTGTTCAACTTTTTTACATATACTTACCATACGTATGATTCTTTCTGATTCTTTACAATATTATATTTATTCATTATCAACTTCCTTGCAATTTTTGTGCTATGTTTTGAGGTTGAAGAGAATATTTTGTTGGTTGTTCACTTTAATTTTAAGATTCCTTCTCCATACATTTTGTAAGTACAAGGACAATGTGTCAGCTAAATAATTTATATATTTTCTATTCCTTACATATCTTTGGTTTTTTTTCAAACTCCCTTCGTACCTTGAAATAGGTGAAGTATGAGATTTAATGAATGAATATACTTATTTCATTCAATCTTCAGGTTTTTTCTCAAGCCACCAACAGTAAAATGTTGAAACTCTGAAAAGTTGAAATAAACAAAAACTTAGGGAATTAAATACAACTCAGTCAGTTCTACATAATATACTCAGACTATCAGTTCATGTTCAATAATTACAACCATAAAATGTACAATTTTGAGACACTAGATTTGAGAGAAAAGGTTTTCAAGATTCATATCACAATGAAAACATTCGAAGAACTGAAATGGAAAACACATCACGTATTCAATGAGGATCACAATATGTAAAACACTAGTTCAGTTTTTCGAATCACTCACACGACTTACAATCCTAATTCACTACACAATAACATCCTTATGTTGCACATGGAATATTAATCAACCTCAATGTGTTCAGACAATCGATATATACAGGATGTTGGTGGCCTAGTTATCTGAAAAATAACGATAAATTAGAGAGGACAAAAGAGATTTATGGTTTTTTATACAATTGCAAGAAATTTCACACAGATCGTTGACTCTGATAAGAAATTTATGGCTATAGGTACTGGGTACCATTTTAAGTTAATTTTTCAACTGAGTTACATTAATTCTTTATTCGATGAAAAGATGGTGAAGGGGTATCAATTGGTGATATTTTACTCGATTCAGTATGGATCTATCCGAAGATACCTTCGAACTGAACATAAAACAGACTTTTATTTAATTTACTCTGGAATCAAATGGCTATATAATGTTAAAACCATTCGATCGTTGATATTGGAATATTTTGGAGATAATAAATCGTAATTTCTTTTTAAATTATACTTGTGGAGCTGAACTGTCGAAGAAAAATTCCATAAAATGTTCTCCTCATTTCTTTACTCCCTCTATATTATGTAGAGATGGCCAGCTCGAATCACTCGACTCGAGTTGGTTCTTAGTGAACTCGAGTCAACTCTGACAAGAACACTGCGGCTTCTTTACGAAATATACAATCAATATGGTCTATCCATGAATTTAACATGAAATAGGAATGCTAAAGAATCAATATTCGAGTTCTAAATTCGAAAAATTATTTCAACGCTATAATTTTAAAATAAATATCATAAGGGCATCTAATTTTTCAGAGAATCGAAAAACCACGTTGCTAAATAATATTTCTACAAGAAGTAGGTTGGTGGCAACGAAGACGACGATATAAAGAGGAGAACATTTACATTAACTGCAAGAATGCTTTTTTTGAAAAAAATTACCTTGCATTGTGTTTTCTTTTTTTTCACCCGAATGGTATTCATATACTTTTTCATCAGTGACGGATTCTGCATGCACTCTGTATATTAATTTGACAACAGCTGTCAAGTTTGGGCGCAGTTGAACAAGAAAAAACTGCTGCAGCTGCTGCCACACAGTTTTTCCATCTAAAAACCATTTAAAATTGAAAATTGCGCGTTTCTGATTGTAGAAATTGAGACGAGAGAAATAGTCACTGAAAAAATATTCGGTGAGAGTTCTTCATAAAAAACTAAAACATAAACGAGTCAATATACGCACTGAAATTATTACAATTCGCTATGAAATGGTGAAAATTTGGCAGAGACGGTTCGTAAAACTCGAAAATTTTTGGGTCGTCGTGAAGCACCTTGTCGGAACGCAATAAAGAAATAGGTGGAAAAACTCGAGCTGTTGGTACAAGTTAGTGATATGAAGAATAAAACCCGTGCACGTCGCTCAAGAACAGCCGAGAATATTGCTGCTGTAGCTGATAGTGTTGAAGAAAACCCAGGTTTGTCCATTCCCCGTCGTTCTTTGGATTTAGGCATTCCACAAACATCATTACCGTATTTTGCATGAAAATTTGGGTCTTAAGGCTTATAAAGTTCAGTTAACACAAAAACTCAAGCCGGCCGATCATCAACAACGTCGTGTCTTTGCTGATTGGGTCGTTGAATTGCATGAAAATGATCCAGAATTCCTTCGGAAAATCAACTTGAGTGATGGGGCCCATTTCCACCTCTATCCTCAACGTGTGACTGTTTGGTGGTTTATGGTCCGACGGAGTCTTTAGACTTTCTCGAAAATGAGGCTGAAGCAACAGTTACGGTGAATGGAATGCGCTATCGAGAGATGATTTGTGATTTTTTATGGCCGAATTGGATAGTATTAATCTGGACAACGTTTACTTTCAACAAGACGGCGCTACGTGCCACACAAGCAACGAAACCATTGATCTTTTGCGGGAAAAGTTTCCGGACCGTGTTATCTCTCGAAGAGGTGATCACAATTGGCCACCGAGATCTTGTGATTTACCGCCTTGCGACTTCTTCTTTTGGGGCCACGTGAACAAGAAGGTCTACGCCAATAGCCTAGAGTCGATTCAAGACCTCAAAGATGGAATTCGTGAGACTATCGAGGACATATAGCAGCCACTTTGCGATTTGGTTATGAAAAATTTCATTAAAAGAATTATGGTCCTGTAAGCGTGGTCATGGTGGTCATTTGCCTGATGTTATTTTCCACTATTAACGACATCTTTATAATGAAATAAACATCCAATCATTTATATTGAAAATGGCATTTTTCTTTGAATATCGAAATAACACCTCTTATAGGATAACCTTTTACATCCTGATTACTAAACTCTCAATAGAATCATCAGAATTTTCCAACTTTCCAGCAGGAAAAACATTCGCATAAAAAACATAAATATTAATAAAAATACTAACCTTCCATCAACCTCGGTTGACGTATTCGAAGAATTACTGGACCGCCTTGTAGGAGGTGGTGGAGGAGCGGGCCTAAACTTGATAGAAGGGGTAGCAGGGGGTGCATTCACGTAGTACTGCTCCTCACCGTCGCCTTCGTCTCCTGACGAGGGGGCAGGTGAAGGAGAGGGTGGCGATAATATGCGACAATCCTCTTCCTGCAGGATCTGCCGGAAATCCTGGATCGACTCGTTGAGCGACCAAAGCTGCGA